>CM062918.1:94323727-94949769 GCA_031878705.1 Tapirus indicus
ATAATATATTTTATTAATGTTTGGGTTTACCAGTGAAGCCATTTTTTCCTGGACATTTCTTTGTTTGGAAGTTTTTTATTACTGATTCAATCTTCTTATTTGTTAGGCTTTGTATGTTTTCATGATTTCAGTTTTTGCAGATTCAGATGGTTGTATAATTCTACTATCTTTTCAAAACACCAGTAGTTTTTTTCTATTATTTTCCTATTTTTATTTTATTTATTTCTGCTATAGTCTTTATTTTTCCCCCTTTATTTTGCTACCATTTGATTTAATTTGTCCTTTTCTTAAGTTGTAAATATAGTTTATTTGGGAGCTTTTTTCTTTCTAAATCTAGATATTTATTATTATAAACATTCCTCTTGGAAGTGCTTTTGCTGCATGCCTTAAGTTTGGTACGTGTTATTTTCATTTTTATTTGTCCTGAGATATTTTCTAATTTTCCCTTTGATATCTTTTTTGACCAGTGATATTTTTCTTGAACCAGTGGTCATTCTAGAGTGTATTATCTAATTTTAATATAAATGTGAGTTTCCATTTCCCTTTTGTTATTCATTTGTAGTTTCATTTCATTCTGATTGGAAAAGATACTTTCAATGATTTCAATCTTCTTAAATTTTTAAGAATTTTTTGTGATCTAACATGTGAGGCAAACTGGAGAATGTTTCTTGTGCAATTAAGAAAACTGCATTCTTCTGTTGTTGTGTGGCTTATTCTTTATATGTCTATAAGGTATATTTGGTCTAGACTGCTGTTTAGTTCTTCTGTTTTCTTTTTGATTTTTGGTCTGAATAATCTACAATTTTAAAGAGAGGTATTGAAGTCTCTTAACATGATTGTATTGCTACCTGTTTTTCCCTTCAGATCTGTCAATGTTTGCTTTTCATATTTAAATTCTCTGATTCTCAGTACACATATCTTTGTAATTGTTATTCCTTCTTATTGAATTGACCATTTTAACATTAAGCAGTTATCTTCTTTGTCTCTTCTGATAAATTTGACTTAAAGTCTATTTTGTCTTTACAAATATAGCTGCTCATATTCTCTTTTGGATATTATTTGTATGGAGTATCTATTTCCATCTCTTCCATTTAAGATTATGTGTGTCCTTAAGACTAAAGTGGGTCTCTTGTACCCAGCATATAGTGGATCTTATTTTCTGTTTTTTGATTCATTCAACTACTCCATATCTTTACATTGGTGAGTTAATCCACTTTAATTTATAGTAATTATTGAAATATAAGAAATTGTTATTACCATTTTGTTAATATTTTCTGTTTTGTACTTCTTTTACTCCTCTCTTCCCCTCTTGCTTTCTTTTTTTGCTCTCTTTGCACTTTGATGCTTTTTTGGTAGTGATATACTTTGATTTTTCTATTTACCTTTTTTGCATCTTCTATAGGCTTTTTCCCTGTGGTCACCATGAAGCTTACATAAAACTTCTTATAACAACCTACTTTAAACTGATAACAACTAAATTACAACCACATGCAAAATCTTATGATATTAATTGCCCCCCAAACTTTATATTCTTCATGTTACAATTCATTTATTTTTATATTGTGTATCCATTAACATTTTTGTGATTATAGTTAGTCTTAATACTGTTGTCTTTTAATTTTATATGAGTTAGAAGTGTTTACACACTTCTATTACAGTATTACATTATGCTGCATTTTCTATATATTTAACTCTATCATTGAGATTTCTATTTCCTTTTTGTGTGTGTATGAGGAAAACTGGCTCTGCGTTAACATCCATTGCCAATCTCCCTCTTTCCTGAGAAAGATTAGCCCTGAGCTAACATCTGTGCCCATCTTCCTCTATTTTGTGTATGGGATACTGCCACAGCATGGTCTGATGAGCAGTGTGTTGGTCCGCTCCCAGGATCCAAACCTAGGAACCCCAAATTGCCAAAGCAGAGTGTGTGAACTTAACCACTATGCCACCAGGCCAGCCCTGAGATTTCTATTTTCATACATTTTGTGTTACTGTTTAGCCTGTTTTCACTTCACATGAAGACCTCCCATAGCATTTGTTGTACAGCAGGTCTAGTGGTGATAAAATTCTTTAGCTTTCATTTGTCTGAAAAGTCTTTATCTTCCTTATTTTTAAATGACAGTTTTGGCAAGTATGATATACTTTTCAGGCATTTTTTCAGCTTTGAATAAATTATACCAATCATTCCTGATCTCAAGGTTTGTGTTAAAAAATCCAATTTGTAGGCTTATTGGTGTTTCTTTGTATGTGTTAAATCACTCTTCTCTTGCTGCTTTCAGAATTCTCTCCATTTTTGAGTTTTGAAAATTTAATTATAAAGCGTCTGTGTAGACTTCTTTAAGTTTAACTTATGTGGGGTGTTTTGATCTGCATGAATTTGATTTACATTTCTATCCCATATTTGGAAATTGTAATCTATTATTTCCTTAAATAAACTTTTTTTTCTTTTCCTACTGGGACTCCAACAATGAATATGTTAATTCTTTTAATGATGTCTCATAACCTGTATAGGCTTTCTTCACTTAAAAAAATCTGTTCTTCTGACATCATAATTTTAAATCATCTGCCTTCAAGTTTGCTGATTCTTCCTCCTGCTTAATCAAGTATTACTTGATTTATTTTACTCATTGTAGTCTTCAGCCCTAGAATTTCTGTTTAGTTCTTTTAAATGGTTTTAAACTTTTTGTTGAATTTCTCATTTTGTTTTATTATTTTTCTGATTACTTTTAGTTGTCTATTGGTGTTCACTTGTAGCTCATTGAACTTAGATGAATATTTTGAATTATTGGTTAGGTTATTTATTAGATCTCCATTTCTTTACTGTCATTTACCTTTATTTTGTTCTTTTAACAGTGTCATGTTTTCATAATTCTTCATTATCCTTGTAGCCTAGTTCTTTTGAAGAAGCAGTCACTTATTCCAATGTTTACCTAACAGATGCACCAGATAAAGCTCTTCAAGAGTCAATTCCAGCAGATTTCTGGGTGGGTCAGCTGCCATTGTTCATCAGAGGACTAGCTGTCAGTGTCCACAGAGAGCTGGACTTGCTTCCAGGAGTGTGGGAGGGCCTGCTACCAGGAGCTTTCAGTCAGCTGTTGAGATCCATATGCTGATAAAGTAGAACCATGCCTACATGTTGTTCTTAATCGCCCCCTGGCAATTTAGCCATGCCAATAACCTCAGGGTTCTAGAAGTGGGCATGACAGAAGTGGCCCTCTCAGTTAGCTTCTCTAAAGGCTGGGGGAATCAGATAGTAGCTTTACTCTCTCTTGCCTCCACAGAGAATTTGAGGGCCAAGGACTCTCTCTTGGCACTGAGCTGTGCCACTTTGATGGAGGATGATGTGAATAAAGTTAAGTTCTTCTTATCCTTTGAAATACGTCTTATCTTGAGTCTGTGCACAACCAGAAGTCTGTAACTTCTCACCTCACTGTGGACAAGTAATCAAGTTATTTTCATTTGTGGATCATAGGTAAATCAGTGCTTTTGGTGAGAGTGGGGAATGGAATCTTCTATGCCACCATCCTGCTGATGTCACTCCATTTTGAACAATAATGTTCTAGATATAAAATTCTAGGTTAGTGTTTCTTTTCTTTTGAATAAATATTTTATTCCATTCTTTCCTTGCATGCATAGTTTCTGAAGAGATAGTCAATGTTATTCTTACCCTTGCCCTTCTATAGGTAGGGTATTTTTCCCCCCTGATTTTTCACAAGGTTTATTCTTTGTGTCTATTATCTGAAATTTGAATATCACATGCCTAGGTATAGATTTTTTGTTATTTATTTTACTTGGTGTACTCTGAGCTTCTTGTATCTCTGGTTTGGTTTCTGTCAATAATATAGGGAAATTCTCAGTCATTATTACTTCAAATATTTTTTCTGTTTTTCTTCATTATTGTGTTCTTATTATGCATATGTTACTCTTTTTGTAAAAGTCTCACAGTTCTTAAATATTCTGATCTGTCTTTTTCATTTTTTTCTTTGCATTCCAGTTTTTGATATTTTTATTAACATTTCTTCAAATTGTCTGTGTCTTTCCTTGGAAATATCTGGTCGGTTGATGAGTCCACCAAAGATTTTTTTCTGTTATTATGTATATATATATATTTTTTTGATGAGGAAAATCGGCCCATAGCTGATTCTTCCTGTTTTTGTTGCCATTCTTCCTCTTTTTGTTGAGGAAGATTAGCCCTGAGCTGACATCTGTGCCCATCTTCCTCTATTTTGTATATGGGATTCTGTCACAGCATGGCTTGATGAGTGGTGTGTAGGTCCACACCTGGGATCTAAACCTGTGAACCCCGGTCCGCCAAACTGGAGCACATGAAATTAACCATGATGCCACTGGGCCAGCCCCCTGTTATGATATTTTTTAATTCTAGACTTTTCTTTTGATTCTTTTTTAGAATTTCCATCAATTTGCATAGATGATAAATACAATCTTGTATGTTCTCCATCTTTTTATTAGAGCTCCTAGATTATTAATCATGTATGTAATGATAGCTAATTTCATGTGTCAGTTTGACTGGGTTAAGGAAACCCCAAATAACTAGTAAAATATGACTTGAAACTGGTTTTATAGTTATATTCTGGAGGGGATTAACATTTGGTTCATTAGATTGAGTAAAGAAGATCTGTCAACAATGTGGGAAGAAATCATTTAATCTGTTGAAAACCAAATAGAAAAAAGGAATATAAAGGGCCAATTTTATCTCTCTTCTTGAGGTGGGACATCCTTCTCTTCCTGTCCTTGGAATCAGAGTTCTTTGTTCTCTGGCCTTCCAACTCTTTGTTTTATACTGGTGGCCTCCAAATCTCAGACCTTCAGCCCCAGAGTAAATTATATTACTGGCTTTCCTTGTTTTCTAGCCTTCAGATGACAGATTGTGAAGATTCTCAGCGTCTATAAACATATATATAGTTATTGTATAAATTATTTATATATAAATATAACTTTATGTAATAATATGTAAACATATATATTATAAATGTAAAAATTAAAATTATTTATATTTTAAATTATTTATTATTATAAATTATACATATATCAAATCTCCTTTTGGTTCTGCTTATCTGGAAAACCTGACAAATAGAGTTGTTTTAAATTGTAGATCTGATTATTTCAACAGTTTTGCCATATGTGATTCTGACTACAGAATGCTTCTTCTGGCTCTTCAATATTGTGTGTGTGTGTCTTGTAATTTTTTGTTTTAACCTGGACATGATTTTCTGTGTAAAAGTAACTGAGGTAAATAGGCCTTTGGTATGATGTTTAATGGTTTTTCTTGCTAGAGGTTATGCAGTTTTTACTGTTTGTTATAGCTGTGGTGTCAGGATAAACTTTACTGTCTGTAATATTTTAGTTTTTGTATCTTCTCTTGTCTTTGGGTTTTCCCCCCAAAATTTTAAATATAGTTTGTATAACACAGTTATTTCAGTTTTATTCCCAGGTTTTTATTTTTAAATTTCATTTTATGTTATTATTATTATTATTATTATTATTATTTATTTTGCTGAGGAAGAAATGCCCTGAGCTAACATCTGTGTCAATCTTCCTCTGTTTTGTATGTGGGTCATTGCCACAGCATGGTTGCCAATGAGTGGTGTAGGTCTGTGCCTGAGAACTGAACCTGGGCCACCAAAGTGGATCATGCTGAACTTAATCACTAGACCATGGGGACAGTCCCCCCAAATTTTTATATAGGAGCCCAGTTGATGTGGTATTAAGGTATGGAAAGAAGGGAAGAATTCTGTAGTCTTATGATTAGGATTCAGTCTTTTAGTGAGACTGGGCCTTGTGTTATAACTTACACAGGTGCTTCTAAGTTTTTATTTGTTTTTCCCGAAGGTGAGAGAAAAAGGGGAGAGGTCGGTGGAGTTAGATATTTCTATTTCCAAAATGGGAGACTAGTGGTTGCCTTCGTTAAATATTTCCCTTTTCCCATGTTGGTTTGGCTCTTGTAAACTTAAGTAGTTTATGTTATGGTAAAATTTTTCTATTGTATGTAAGCCTTGAAAATAAGAATAGAAGTATCTGGGTATATTTTTAAATGGCTATTTTATAGCTCTTTCTGCCAGAAATACAAGGGGATGGTCTCAGATCTTCACTATGAAAATGTGATAGGACAACTGAAAGTAAAACTCTCTAAATTGTGGAGGCTCCCCTAAGACAGATTGGTCATAGGGTTTTTAATCTCTTAAACTTGTCTATATGAGGCTCCAGAAATTCATCAATTACAGTTTATTTTTCTACACAGTACTGGTTCCCACAGACTTTTCTGATATTTGGCTTCTGTTCTTGTAAATTTGTATTCTCTGTACCTACCTGTTTATCTTTTTAAATTTGAAGCAATTGTTTGCCCTGCAACTTTTGTTTTCAAAAATGTGTAATATGAGTTGATGACTGTTGCTTTGTTCAGCTTTTGTTCTGTAGTGTGGACAAGAGAGACATCTTCTAAGCTGTTATTTTGCCAAAGTGGGAATCAGAAGTCTGATATTTTTATGTAAATGATCATGCTTTCTGTGACTAGAGGTAGTCATTTCTCCCTCTTTCAATCTGGATTCATTTTTTTCCCTTTGCTTTATTGCACTTGGTGGAATCTCCAGTAAAATGTTCAATAGAAATGATGGTATAGAATGTCTTTATTGTCTTCTAATTTTAGAAGAAAAGCATTCAGATTTGTACCATTAAATGTATATTAGTTGCAGATTTCTCATAGATGCTCTGCATCAGGTTTAGAATTTCCTTTATATTTCTCTTCTATTGGCTGTTATTTTAAGGAATGGTGGTCAAATATTGTCATTTTTCTGTTCATCCATGCTGATAATCATATAAATATTATTTATATAATATGTTGAATTACAAAAAATGATTTTTAATCTGAAGCCAATCTTGTATTCCTATTCTAATTCCCAATTAGTTGTGGTATAGTATTTTTTCTACATACTATTGCATTTAACTTGCTAAATTTTAAAAATAATCTTTGCCTCGTTATTCATGAGTGATAGTGATTATATAATTTGTGTCATTATAATCACTTCATATAGTTGTGCACTCAGAGTGATAATGGCTTCATATAATAACCTTTGAGAGATTTCTTCCTCTTCAAATTTTTGGAAGAGCTTGTTTAGAATTGGTATTATTTCTTCATTAAATGTTTCATAGAACTTTCTAGTGAGGCATCTGGGCCTAGAATTATCTTTAAGGGTTTTATCTATAAAATAAACTTATTTTAGAGTCTTGAGTAAATTTTTGTACTTTGTGCCTTTCAAATAATTTTCCATTTTTATTCAGTGTTATCCTTATTTGCATAAAGTTGTTAATGTTCTCCTTCTTTAGGCTTATGATATCTTAGAATCTTTACCAAATTATACTATCTCATTCCTGATATTGCTAATTTGTGTCATCTGTCATTTTTCTACATTTATCTGTATAAAATTTAGCAATTTTCTTCAATCTTATAAAACAAAAACATCTTCATGATTCCTTTTACTTTTTTTTGACTTGGAAACTAAGATTTATGAAATTAAGAATAGAAGAAATATAAGTGTTAAAAGGATTCCCTGCTTCATCATCTTTTCAGTAATTTATAATTCATATTTATTTATTTTTCTTCAACATAGTTACCATTTTGAATACTTCCTTTACTTGAACTATTCCAGAGGTAAATTCTTGAGGTAGATGTTATTAAAATATTATTAAAAAAAAAGGAATTGACGTTCAAATATGTTTCAGTGGTTTCTGAGATCTATATAGCTATAGAGCAATTGAATGGCAGTGTCATGATGCAAAGCATACCTTCCTCTGAAGGCAGTGTACTTTTTACTATGCTGCTGCATGGAAACTCAGTGTAGAATCTAAAATTTATTGGAGAACATGAAATAATTTTTTTACTCTATATTCAAACTCGCAAAGACTGATGCATTTCTGTAATATAGTAATGGAAGTATAATGTAGACTTTAATAAGGAAAAAACCAAGGAATTTCTTTTATTTTTATTAATTTTTTCTTTTTTCTCAAGTATTTTGTTGAGCTCATAATGGTTTATAACATTGTGTAATTTCAGGTGTACATTATTATTTATCAGTTTTTGTATAGACTGGATAGTGCTCACCACCAATATTCTAACTTTTATTCATCACCACATATATGTACCACTTTACCCCTTTCACATATACCCCAACACCATTCCCCTCTGGTAATGACTAATCTGTTCTCTTTATCCATGTGTTTGTTAATCTTCTCCATATGAGTGAAATCATGTGGTATTTGTCTTTTTCTGTCTGACTTATTTTGCTTAAAATAATACCTCCATCCATATTGTTGCAAATGGGACGATGTTTTTCTTTTTTTAATGGCTGAGTAGTAGTCCATTGTATATATGTACCACATCTTCTTTATCCATTTATCAATTAATGGGCACTTTGGTTGCTTCCAAGTCTTGGCTATTGTTAATAAGGTTGCAATGAATGTAAGGGTGCATAGGTCTCTTTGAATTGTTCATTTCAAGTTCTTTGGAATAAATATCCAGTAGTGGGATAGCTGGATCATATGATATTTCTATTTTTAATTTTCTGAGAAAGCTCCATAATATTTTCCATAGTGGCTGCACCAGTTTGCATTCCCACCAGCAGTGTATCAGGGTTCCCTTTTCTCCACATTCTCCCCTACATTTGTTTTTTTTTTTTTTTTTTGGTTTCAGTTAGAATGACCATTCTAACATCTATAAGTGGTATTGTAATTTTGATTTGTATTTCCCTAATAATAGTAATGTTGAACGTCTTTTCATATGCTTTTTGGCCATCTGTATATCTTCTTTGGAAAAATGTCTGTTCATATTCTGCCCATTTTTTGACCAGGTTGTTTTGTTGTTGTTGTTGTTGAGTTGTATGTATTGTTTATATACTTTGGAAATTAACCCCTTGTCAGATATATGAAAAAACTAAGAATCCTTTTAAAGATATCAACCTCCAGAATGAAACTGGCATAACTAAATTAGAGCTCTTTATAAATACTGAAGAATCCATTTTTAACCAGTTTATCTTACAGTCCCTAACAATAAAATATCAATAGAAAGGTTGCAAAAAAAAAAAAAAAACACTAGAAACTACTTAGTGAACCATTGTGAATGATCCTGAAATAATGGTCATCAAAAAGGAACATACAGATAAAGCTTTTAGTCTTGTGAGCAGTAGCTCAGTCCGAAGATGACATATTCTCTGTCTTCTGGTAATTAGTAGAGGCTCTCTTTTACAGAAAATATAGGTAATGAAAAAAGGGAGCCAGGTGAAAGAATGCAGAGTGAGGGGACATGACTAATGTTCCACTATCAGTCAAGAGTCAGATGTGCAAGGGTAAGTTAGTCTGATATTGTACGTGTTGCATTTGCAAGTCAGCAAGGAAAATAGACAATATAAAAATGCCCAGGAGAATATATGATTCACTTTAAGCTAGGGATTCATAAATCATCTTGTAGGGGTTGAAAAATCCATATCAATCTTTCCCAACTTATAATGACAGTTACAAAAGGGAACATTAACAAAGAGTTAAGTGGAGCAAAACATCCATTTATTACTCTCTCACCAGTGACAATCCATATGCTTTATATGTGTAGAAAATGACCTCTTTCTTTCTCAGCTTATTGAAGATCTAAAACATTTCTTAGGGTTTATATAAAAATATAACAATAATTTACATAAAACACTTTAGACACTTCATCTTAATCATCATAATGTTATTAAATAAAACACTAATACCTACAAATAATATCTACTTACAATAGGTTGCAAGAGATATACTAGCAGTCATCATTTATATTTTCTAGCCTTGAAGATTCATTATGGTGAAATTAATAAATGCATGAATTAATCAATTAATCCCTTACATGTTCTGGTTAGGTATGTTTTATCCCTAAAATATTAATATACATATTTGTGGTAAGAAATTCTTACAGTTAAAAAACAAAAAGAGTAGGAATGAAAACAAAATTAATAGAATAAGTATCCTACGGTAACTAGAAAGTGGTGTGCTTTAAGGACTTTTGCAATATTTTCTGAGATCTATCACAAATATTTTACAAGTATTAAATTCTTTAACAAGTTATTGTTGGATATTTCTTGGAGATATTTTACCTAGGAATTTTAAATTATGCCATGCAATTTCTCTAAGTTGGTCTTAGTTCGATAACTCATTGCCTGAACTTCACATATTTTATAATAAAATGGTGAAGATAAAAGACATATACTCAAGGTCCATCAAATTTAAGCGTTATGAGATTTTAAAAAAATAGTTTTGTAAATAAAGTATTACTGTAAGCCAGAATGTAAGACATAATATCTGTGATCATTACAGGTTTTAATTTTTTTGTAAGAAAAACTTCATAAAATTACATGTCATTCTTGCTCAGGGGCCATACTAATCTTCTCTGTGTTGTTCCAATTTTAGTATATGTGCTGCCAAAGAGAGCATCAGAGGTGGTTTTGTCTTAAAAATATTATCAGAAATAGATCATCTAGAGACTTTCCAGAATTATCACAGATACAGATTAAAATTAGGGTAAGGTCTATGAAAAGAAATGTGATTGGTTTGAAATAATAGGAGAATGAAGAGGGAACAGGAGAAAGGGGAGAGAGAAAAGAGTAAATGATAGCAGAATAAAGAATAAGAGGGAGATGGGGAAAAGGGTGGGGAGGAATAAGAGAAGAATTCCAACCTATGCATTTTAGAATATATGTTAATGCAATTTGTAACTGATCATTGAGAAATGATATTTAGACTCCTTTATGTCATTAGTGTAATGTGTTGCTGTAAGAATGTACAAGAGTATCATGGGAGAACAGAGGTGTGACAGCAGAGGAGGAATTTTTTTAGCATACTCCAGTGTTGAGGAAGTAAAAATCTGAAGACTGAAGAAACAGCTATTTGATATTCTGAGTTACAGGTCAATAGAGTGATATGCTTAGATGCAGACAAATAGCATGATTGTGAAGTTCCAGGGCAAAAAAGAAAAAAAAAATGAAGACAGATAGATATAACACTGTTTGAAAAGGCTAACAAAAGAAGGAAGACAAATAAGTTATTAAATGACTCAATGCATTTCAAAAATAAGTTTTTGAACAGAGGAACCTAAGCATTTATGTAAGCTCAAGGAGCACATGAAATGGTTTGAAAAAATGTTTAAAAGTTTTGGAAAAAGGTAGCCTTTAATTGGAAATGAGATTGAAGACTAGACTTTGATAATTAGCCTTACATGTGAATAGTCCTACAAACCCTAAGAAAGCAGATGGGGAAGTGATGAGTAAAAATATTTAGGAATTGGGGCTGAGTTTGTGGCATAGTGACTAAGTTTGGGTGCTCTGCTTTGGCTTTGCCTGAGGTACATGGGTTCGTGGGTTCAGATCCCAGGCATTGAACCTACACACCACTCATCAGGCCATGCTGTGGCAGTTTCCCATAAACAAAATAGAGGAAGATTGGCACAGATGTTAGCTCAGGGCCAATCTTCGTCACCAAAAATAATTAATTATTATTTTATATTGATATTTTAAAGTTATTATGACAAAATTTCTTAAGAATTCCTAAATGGAATTTTTCCAATGCTCATTGTATATTTACCAAAATATATTACATTCTGGGATGTAAGGAAAGTCTCCACAAAGTTTGAAAGACTGAAACCATACAGAACACAAACTTTAACCTCAGGAATCAATAGAGAGAGGAAGATATTGAAATCTCTGAAAATAATTGTTCATATGGCTATTTCTACTCGCAGATCCATCAATTTTGCTATATGGATTTTGAAGCTCTGTTATTTGGTGCATAAATATTTCAAATTTTTAAGTCATCTTAATTATTTGACCCATTTATCACTATGACAATGTCTTCTAATAATCTTTACTCTAAATTCTACTTTTTCTGATATTAATATTACTACTCCAGCTTTCTCTTTCTTAGCATTAGCATGTATATCTTTATTTATTTATTTTTTTTGGTTTGTTTTTAACAAGTTTGTTTCTTATATTTTAATTTTATTTCTTGAAGGCATCATAGAGTTTGGTCTTGCTTTTTAATCCTATCAAATAATCTCTGCCTTTCAATTGTGCTGTTGGCATATTTAAATTATTGATATTCTTAAGATCACCTATATCATATTGCTATATATTTTCTTTTGGTCTGTTGTGTTCTTTGTTCCCTGTCTCCTTTTGTCAGCCTTTATTTGGATTAAGTATATTTATCTTCTTTGTGAGCTATAATTTGTTGTTTTCTAATGTTGGTTGTTGCTTTAGCATTTATAGTATACATGTTTAAATTACCTAAGGCAACCTTCATTTGATATTATACCATGTCATATATAGCATAAGAACCTTATGATAATATACTACCTTTTCTCCCCCCCTGACTTTTGGCTATTTTTGTTATTCTAATAGATGTATTATAAACTCCATAATACATTGTTCTTATTTTTTTAATATTTGATTATTTTTATAAGTGATCTCCTGGATAAGAAAGTACATTTTCAGATGCCTCCTTTTTCCTGAGGCTGGGTCGATTCAATCCCTTACCTCTTCCCCTCCTTATTTGTTATATCTTTATTCCAGATTGTGTCATGAATGTGTGTTTCCAGTGATGAGCTTGAATTAATTTTTGATGTTATCCAACTGTAGTTTGTTCTGGTTTAGTCTCCTTGCTTTTCTCCTTGCTGAAATCTTTGTAACCCCTTTCTCTCTTGTTTTTTTCAGGCCTAAGGGCCTTCTTGAGCATTTCTTGTAGTGGGGGTCTTGTGGTGATTAACTCTCTTAGCTTTTGTTTATCAGGGAGAATTATTATTTCTCCATCATATTTGAAGGATTTTTTGCTGGATAAAGTATTCTTGGCTGAAGGTTTTTGTCTTTCATGATTTTGAATATGTCATTCCAGTCTCTCCTAGCCTGTAGAGTTTCTGTGGAGAAATCAGCTGAGAGCCTGATGGGGTTTCCTTTGTATGTTATTTTGTTTTTGTGTTTAGCTGCCCTTAGTATTATTTCCTTGTCATGGGTATTTTTCAAGTTTGCTACCATGTGGCGAGATGATTTTTTTATTCCTGTTTATATATTTAGGTGATCTATCGATTTCATTCACTGTTATTTCCCTCTCATTCCCTAGGTTGGGAAGTTCTCAGCTATTATTTCTTTGAACAAACTCTCTGCTCCTTTTTCTCTTTCTTCTCCTTCTGGAATACCCATTATCCTTATGTTGCTTTTCCTCATTGAGTCTGATATTTCTCAAAGAATTTCCTCATTTCTTTTGTGTTAGCTCTCTCTCCTCCTCTATCTGGAGCATTTCTGTGTGGCTATCCTCAATAGTGCTAATTCATTCCTCCATATTGTCAGTTCTGCTCTTTAAAGACTCCATTTTTTCCACTATCTCGTTGATTTTGTTTTTCATCTCCAATAATTCTGATTGGTTTTTCTTTATGGTTTCAATCTCTTTTGTGACGAAATCCCTGAATTCGTTGATTTGTTTCCATGTGTTCTCTTGTATTTTGTTGAGTTTGTTTATGATAGCTATTTTGAATTCTCTGTCATTCAGGTTATCAAATTCTGTGCCTTCAGGGTAGGTTTCTGGGTGTTTGTCATTTTCCTTTTGGTCTGTAGCCATAACAAATTGTTGCAAAGGATCCAACGGAGATGGCCTTATTTTTTCCCCTCATGATAAAGTTGGTCCTGCAGTTTCCCCCTGCTGCCACTGGATGGAGATGGCGAGCGGTATGCTCTGAGCCCACTGCAGCCCCCGGAAGGATTATGCTGAAATGTGGGGTGTGTGGGGGGAGTGGTCCTCTCTTTCTCCTGCTTGACCCAGGGGTTTCCTTTCTGGCTCTCTTAGGGTGTTTGCTACACCCCCTAAACCGTCCGTCATTGCTTCCCAGTGGGGATCTCTCAACAGTCTGTGAGATCACCTGGAGGGTGATAGTTTTCCCCGCTGTGGGCCGCCCCTCCCCCCTCTGTCTGCGAGCCGCGCTGTCTTTGCCGATCAATTGGGGAGGGGGAGTACAACTTCTTACCTCTCCTCACGTCCTTTTGGGCTTCCCGCACCTCCACCGTCTGATTTATGGCAGCAGGGGTTTCTTAGAAGTCTTTGGAGTGTTCAATTGAGCTCTGTTGGAATGCAAATGATGTTTTCCTTGTGTCGTAGGGGGCAGAGATTCAAAGAGGGAATCTCACTCCGCCATGATGCTGACGTCACCAGTATTTGATTATTTTTAAAGTTTTTAATAAGAAATTAAATCATGTATATATTACATAAATATATATATTTCTGATGCTCCTTATTACTTTATGCAGATCCATAAATTCAACACATACAATTATTCTTTTCTCTGATTGATTTAACATTTTTCATAGTGTGGATGTTCTGCTGACAATATATACTTTGAACTTTCTGGTCTGCAGAAGTCTTTGTTTCATCATCATTTTTTAAAGCAATTTCATTGGAAATATAATTCTATACTGGCAGTAATATCCTTATTCTTTTGCTAATTTTCCACCTCTGCTGGATTTTAGGATTTTCTCCTTATCAACGGTTTTGAGCAATTAAAACTCATGTGCTTTGGTGTAGTTGTTGGTATATTTCATATGCTTGACTTTCTTGAGCTTCTTGTATCTGTGACTTTAAAGTTTTTACTCAAGCTTTTTGAATCAAACTTGGAAAAATTATGGCCATTTTTAATACCTCTTTCTGCTCACATTGCACCCAATTTTCTCTTTTGGATACAGCAATTACATGTATGGATGACTGAATATATTTCCAATTCACTGTTTTTTTAAAGTTTTTAAGAAATTATTTTTTCTGAGTTTCTTTTTTGGGTAGTTTCCATTGCTGTCTTCAAAGTTATTAATCTACTCTTCTGCAGTCAAATCCCATACCTTGTATTATGTCATAAATTGCATTTTTGTCACTAGTACATACACTAAGTGCATTTATATCTTCCATGTCTCTACTAAGCTTTTTGAATATATGTCAAACTGTTATAATAACTAATTTTTTAGTGTAGCAGAATATATATAATATTTATCCATTTTGTGATTTATGTGTACAATGTTGTGCAACAATCACCACTATTTATACCCAAAACTTTTTCACTGCCACCTTACTCTATATTTATTAAACAGTAACTACTCTTTTCACTTTCCTCAGTCTCTGATATACTCTATTCTACTTTCTGTCTCTGTAAATTTGTGTAATCTATGTACTTCATTAAAGATGAATTATACAATACTTGTCCCTCTTTCCTTTCAATTATTTCACTAAGTATAATCTTTTCAATATCTATGTATGTGGTAACATATCACAATTGTATTCTTTTTTTATGCCTGAACAGTATTTTATTAAATGTATATAGCACATTTCTTTATTCACTCATCTGTCAATGGTCACTTGAGTTCCTTCCACTTTTTTTGCTATTGTGACCAATGCCACTATAGACAGGGTACTGATATCAGTGCAGATTCATGCTTTCAATTCTTTTAGGTATATACCTCGGAGTGGAATTGATGGGTCATATGGTACCTCTATGTAATTCTCCATGTCCTAATCAATACTTGTAATTTTCTTTTTTAAAAAATAAAATTAGCATCTTACTAGGTTAGAAGTGGTCTATTATTGTGGGTTCCATTTGAATTTCCCTAATGACAAGAATGTTGAACATCTTTTCTTATGCTTATTAATCATTTATCTATCTTCTCTGAAGTATTTATTCAATTCCTTTGCCTATTCATTGAATTGTGTTGTTTTTTGTTGCTGAATTGTAGAAGTTATTTATATATTCTAGATATTAGTCCCTGTACAGATATATAATTTGCAAATATATTCTCCCATTTACTAATATGTCTTTTCAATCTTGATAGTGTCTGTTGATGCACAAAATTCTTAAGTTTGATGATACCTAGTTTTTCTATTTTTTATCTTGCCAGCAAATTCAATGTCAAGAACATTTCCCCCAGTGTTTTCTTTAAGTGTTTTATATGTTTAGCTCTTAAGTTTAGATCTTTGACTCATTTGGAGTTATTTTTCATATATTCCGTAAGGTAAGGGTCCATCTTTATTCTTTTCATAGGGATATCCAGTTTTCCTGGCTCTATTTATTGAAAAGCATGTCCTTTCAGAATTGAATAATCTTGGGACCCACATGTGCATATCATTCTGCTTGATGGAGTCCACAGTTTGCTTAGGCCCTGTTCACATTTCTTCAATATTGTTTTCTTTCTGTTCCTCAGGCTAAATAATTTCAATTATCCTATCTCAAGTTCTCTGATTCTTTCTTCTGCCTGCATGAATCTGCTTTAGATTCTTTCTAGTAAAATTTTCATTTCAGTTATTGTACTTTGAAGCTACAAAATTTCTGATTTATTTTTATATTTTATATATTTTATTGACATTCTAATTTTGTTTATAAATTATTTTTATGTCTATGTCTGTGTCTTACTTTAGCTTCTTGAGCATTTTTAAGAAGTTGTTTTAAAGTCTTTGTCTAGTAAGTCCAATGTCTGCTTTTCCTCAGGGGTGGGTTTTGTCTATGTATTTTGTTCCTTTGAATAAAGAAACAGGAGCCATATTTTCCTGTTTCTTTGTATGTCTTGTATATTTTTATTGTTGAAAATTAGACATTTGGATATTATAATGTGGTAACTAGGGAAATCAGATTATCTCCCTTCCCCATTCTTTGCTGTTATTCATTATTATTGTTAATGTCAGGTGTCTCTGTGCTGGAGACCAGCTTGAGGGGAAATTTTAAGGAATATGATTGTCGGATTGTATGGTAAGAGTATGTTTAGTTTGTGAATAAACTGCCAAAATATATTCCAAAGTGGCTGTACCATTTTGCATTCCCACAAACAATGGATCAGAGTCACTGTTACTCCACATCCTTGCCAGCAAATGGTGTTATCAAAGTTGTAAATTTGGGCCATTCTATTTGATGTATAGTAGTGTCTCATTGTTGTTTCAATTTGCATTTCCCTGATAATATATAATGTGGAATATCTTTTTATATGATTGTATGAAATCTGTATATTTTCTTCAATGAAGTATTTGTTAATGTCTTTGCCCCATCTTTAAAATAGATTTCTTATTTTCTTATTGTTGATTTTAACAGTTCTTTGTAGATTTTAAGTAGTTCACTTTTAGATGTGACTTTTGCAAATATTATCTCCCTGTCTGTGCATTGTCTTCTCATTCTCTTGACATTACCTTTTGAAGAGTAGAAGTTTTTAATTTTGTTAAAGTATAGCTCATCAATATTTTATTATATGGATCATGCTTTGGGTGTTATACCTAAAAATACATTGTCATACCCAACGTCATCTCCTATATAGTTTTCTAGGAATTTTATAATTTTGCATTTTACATTTAGGTTTGTGATCCATTTTCAGTTAATTTTTATGAAAAATGTAAAGCCTGCTTACATTTAAGTTTTTGCATGTGGATGTACAGTTGTACCACCACCATTTTTTTGAAAATATTCTTCTTGCTCAATTGCATTGTCTTGGTTCCTTTGACAAACTTAAGTTGACTGCATTTGTATGTGGTTTATCTCTGGTCTTTCTGTTCATTCCATTGATCTATTTGTCTATTTGTTCAACACCACCCTGTCTTGATTATTGGAGCATTGTAGGAAGGCCTGAATATGGGTAATACCGATACTCCAACTTTTTTCTTCTTCAATATTGGTTTGTCTCTTCTGGGTCTTTTGCCTCTCCCTATAAACTTTAGAATAAGTTTCCTGATATCTACAAAGTAACTTGCTGGATTTTGATTAGAATTGCATTGAATCCAGAGATCTGTTTGGGAAGAACTGACATCTTGATAATATTGAATCTTCTGTCCATTTATTTAGTTCTTCTTTGATCTTGTTCATCAGAGTTTTGTAGCTTTCCTGTTAGAGATCTTGTACATATTTTGTTAGATTTATACATAAATATTTCATTTTGGGGATGTTTATGTAAATGGTGGTGTTTATCATTTTAAACTGTACTTGCTCTTTGTTGGTATGTTGAAAAGTCATGGAATTTTGCATGGTGACCTCATATCCTGCAACCTTGCTGTAACTGCATATTAGTTCCAGGAGTATTTTTGTTGACTCCCTCAAATTTTTTATATAGATGATCATATCTTCTGCATACAAACACAGTTTTATTTCCTCCTTTCCCTATCTGTATAATTTATTTCCATTTTTTGTCTTATTGCATTGGCAAGAATGTCCAGTACCATGTTGAAAAGGAAATAACACTGTTCTCATGTAGCAAGTGAGAAAAAAATTTCACAGAAATCTTTCTTACATGGATTTTAAACACTTTTCTTCATGCCTTACAGAAAGGGTATGACATCCATTCCTTGAAACAACACTGTTCTCAAATACCAAGAAGGTTCACTCTTAAATACACTTTTATTTCCTGCATTTTAAACACTACTCTGCAAGTGGTACAGAATAACTGTGGCATCTATTCACTGAAAAATACTCAACGAAGAAAGCAGTCATTCTTAAAACTATCCTTATTACAAGTGTTTTCAAACACTTGTGTTTTTGTCTTACAGAATGGCTATCACAAACATTCCCTGAAATAAAACTGTTCTCAAGTAGAATGTGGGTATCACTTTTTAAAACATCTTTAATACATGTGTTTTTTCTTTTGTTATTTTTTGAGATATAATTGACATAGAACACTTTGAAAGTTGAAGGTGTACAACATATTAATTTCATGGATTATATATCACAATATAGTCATCACTGTGACGTTAGCTAACACCTCTATTATGTCACGTAATTATAACTTCTTGTTGGGGGTTAGAAATTTTTAAGATCTAGTCTCATCAATTTGGAAGTATGTCTTACAGTATTATTGAGTATAATCTGTGCCTTAGATTTACCGAATTTATTAATCTTCTCACTGCAAGTTTGTACTCTTTGACCAACATCTCCCCAATTCCCCCACCCCTTTGCTCCTGGAAACTTCAGTTCTCTGTTTCTATGATTTCAACTTTCTAAGTTTCTATAAGTGAAATCACACAGATTTTGCCTTTCTCTGACTAAGCTCACTTAGCATAATGTCCTCGAGGTCCATATATGATGTAGCAAAATACAGCATTTCCTTCTATCTCATGGCTAAACAATATTCCATTTTACTTTACCCATTTATCAGTAGATGGGAACTTAGGTTGTTTCCATAGCTTGGCTACTGTGAGTAATGCTGCAATAAACAAGGAAATGTAAATATCTCTTTGATATACTAGTTTCATTTCCTTTGGGTACATACCCAGACACAGGATTATAGATTGCTGATCCATTTGGTTCTTCTATTTTTAGCTTTTTGAGGAATCCCCATACTGTTTTCATTGTGGCTGTAATAAATACTTTCCCATTACACTGTACAAGGATTCTGCTAACTCCGCATCCTTGTCAATAATTGTCATCTCTTGTTTTCTTAACGATAGCCATTCTAACATATGTGAGGTGTTATCTCACCATGGATTTAATTTGCATTTCCCTGGGGATTAGTGATGTTGAACATCTTTTAATGTACCTGTTGGCAATTTGGATGTCATCTTTGGAAAATAGTCTATTCAGTTACTTTTCTCACTTTTAAGTTGGAGTGTTTGTTTTTGTGTTAATGAGTTGTATGAGTATTTATGTATATTTTGGATATTAACCCCTTATCTGATATGTGGTTTGCAAATATTTACTCCAATTCCGTTGATCATCTCTTCATTTTGTCTATCATTTTGTTTCTTTTGCTTTGCAGAGGGTTTTAAGTTTGATGTAGTTCCACTTGGTGATTCTTGATTTTACTGCTTGGGCTACTGTCATATCTAAACAATTATTGACGAGACCAATATCAAGGAGGTTTTTTCCCATGTTTTCCTCTAGAAGTTTTATGGTTTCATGTCTTATGTTTTAGTTTTTACTTCATTTTGAGTTAATTTTTGTTAGTGGTGTAAGATAGGAGTCCAATTTTATTTTTTTACGTGTAATTATCCAGTTTTAACAATGCCATTTGTTGAAAAAACTATACTTTTCCTATTAAAAGTTTCTGACTCCCTTGTCAAATATTAGTTGACAATATATGTGATCATTTGTTTCTGGGTTCTCTATTCTGGTTCATAAGTCTATGTGTCTATTTTTATGCCTGTGCCATACTATTTTAATTACTATGGTTTTGAAGTATAGTTTGCAATCATGAAGTTTGTTGCCTCCAGCTTTGTTTTTCTTCTCATAATTACTTTGATTATTCAGTGTCTCTTGTGGTCCTATATAAATTTTAGGATTTTTTTCTCTAGTTCTGTGAAAAATGAAGTTGGAAATTTGATGGAATCCCATTGAATCTGTAAATAACTTTGGGAAGTATGGATGTTTTAACCATATTTATTCTTCTAATGCATGAACATTGGATTTGTTTATGTTTCCTTCCATTTCTTTTGTCAAAGTCTTGTATTTTTTAAAGTTCAGATATTTTACTTTCTTGGTTAAATTTATTCTGAAGTGTTTTATCATTTTTGATGCTATTGTGAGTGGGCTAGTTTTCTGTTTTTCTTTCTCAGATATTTTATTGTTAGTGGATAGAAACATAACTGATTTCAAAATGTTTTTATATCCTGCAATTTTACTAAATTCATTAATTACTTCTAACTGTTTTCTGATTGAGTCTTTTGGATTTTCTGTAGATAATATCATGTCACCTGTGAATAATGACAATTTTACTTTTTACTTTCTGATTTAGATTCCTTTTATTTATTTATCTTGCTAACTGCCCTTATTAGGATTTCCAGCACTATGTTGAATAAGAGAGGTGAGAGTGGGCACAACTGTCTTGTTCCTGAGTGTAGAGGAAAACTCTCAATTTCTCAGCATTGAATATAATATTAGCTTGGGTTTGTTGTATATGGCCCTTATTATGTTGAGGTATGTTCCTTCTATACCCAATTTCTTGAGTTTTTTTTTATCATGAGAGGCTGTTGTATTTTGTGAAATGCTTTCCTTTTCATCTATTAAACTGATCATATGATTTTTATTTTCCTATTAATGTGATGTATCACATTACTGACTTGCATATGTTGAACCATCCATGCATCCCATGTATAAATTCCACTTGGTCATGGAGTATGTTACATTTAACGTGTTGTTGAGTTCAGTTTGTTAAATTTTTTTGAGATTTTTTTGCATCTGTATTCATCAGGTAAATTGGTTTCAAGTTTTCTTTTCTTGTAGTGTCCTTGTCAATCTTTGGTAAAAGGTAATATCTATCTTATAAAATAAGTTTGGAAACGTTCTCTCCTCTTTAATTTTTTGGAAAAATATTAGAAATATTCGAATTTATTCATCTTTAAATGTTTGGTGTAATTGACCAGAGAAACCATCAGGTCCTGGGCTTTTTTGTCTTGGGAGGTTTTCGGCTTTTGATTCAGTCTCCTTACTCATTAGTGATCTGTTCAGAATTTCTACGTATTCTATTTTTATTTCATGGTAGGTCACATATTTCTAGGAATTCACCCACTTCTAGGTTATCCAATTTTTTGGCATATTAATGTCATAGTAGTCTCTTATGAACTGATGTATTTCTGTGGTATCACTTGTAAAGTCTTCTCTTTCATTTCATTTCTATTAATTTCTCTAAGTAATAATTAATTTCTCAATTAATTTTTCTATTAATTTCTATTCTCTCTTTTTTTTAGTTTAGCTAAAGATTTCTCAATATTGTTTATCTTTTCCAAGAACAGCTCTTTCATTGTTCTTTGCTATTTTTTTTTCTGGTCTCTATTTTATTTATTGCTGTTCCTATCTTTGTTATCACCTTCCTATGTTAAGGAACTTTTTCTAGTTCCTTGAGGTTTAAAGTTAGGTATACTAGAGATTTTTTCTTAATATATGCATTTATGCCTATAAACTTTTCTCTGATAACTGCTTGGCAGCATTACACAAGTTTTGGTGTATTTTGTTTTCATTTTCATTTGTTTTGAGATTTTTTTAAATTTTCCTTTTGATTTCTTCTTTGAGCCATTTGTTGTTCAGGATTGTGTTGTTCAGTTTCCACATTTGCAAATTTCCCAGATTTTCTCTTCTATTTCTAGTTTCATACAATTGTGGTTGAAAAAGTTACTTGGATGATTTCAATTCTGTTAAATTTGCTAAGACTTCTACTTTTGCCAATCATATAGTCTATTCTGGAGAATGTTCTATATACACTTAAGAAGAAAGTGCTTTTGTATGGAATTTTCTATAAGTACATTTGTTCTAAAGTATGGTTTGAATCCAACATTTCCTTGTTGATCATATGTCCAGATGATCTATCCATTGCTGAAAGTGAGGTACTATTATACTGTTGTCTATTTCTCCCTTCAGATTTGTTAGTATTTGGTTAATAAATTTAAGTGCTCTCCTATTTGGTGCATTTATATTTACGATTGTTATATCATCTTCATGCATTGACCCCTTTATTATTATATAATGAACTTCTTTGTCTTTGTTGTTTTTTGATATAAAGTCTATTTTGTCTGATAAAAGTACAGCTTTTATTGCTTTCTTTTCCACTTGCGTGAATTATCTTTTCACATCCCTTCACTTTGAGCTAAAATGAGTCTTTTGAGGCAGCATATACTTTGGCCTTTTTTGTTTTTATTCCATCCAACCACTCTATCCTTTTTGTTTAGACAATACAATACATTTACTTTTAGAGGAATTATGGATATATAAGGACTTAATAATATTGTTTTCTGGCTGTTTTGTAGCTTCATTTTTCCTTTTATTCTGTCTTTCTGCCTACCTCTGTGAATTGGTGATTCTTGTGGTAGTATGATGCCTTATAATAACAAGAAAATATTCTAATTCTCCCCTTCCTTACCTCTATCATTCCTGTCATTCATTTCACTTATATATAAGAATACACAAGCATATACATGCGCGTACATAATTGAACACATTGTTGTTATTCTTTTTGTACAAACTGTTAGCTATTAGGTTAACTAAGAATAAAAATAAAAGTTTTTAAACTTTATCTTCATATTTTTGATACTCTTCCTTTCTTTATGTAGATCTGAGGGGTTTTTATTATTATTATTATTTGACTTCTCTTAAAGAACTTTTAACATTTCCAGTAAGGCATGCCTACTGGCAACAACTTTTCTCCATTTTTGTTTGTTTGAGATGTCCTTTAGTTCTCTTTTACCTTTGAAAGATAATTTTGCAGGGTACAGGATTTCAGCCTTTTTTTTCTCAAAGTACATAGAATATTTTACTCCACATTTTCTTGCTTTCATAATTTCTATGGAGCATTGAATGCAATTCTTATCTTTGTTTTCTTTTATATAAGATAAATTTATGTTTTTAACCCTGTGGTTTCTTTCAGTATTTTTTCTTTATCTTTGATTTTTCTATAGTTTGGAAATAATATGCCTAGGTGTTTTTTTTGTTTGTTTGTTTTACATTTATCTTGCTTGCTCTTCTCTGAGGTTTTTGTGTCTTTGGTTTGTGTGTAACATTAATTTGGGACATTTTCAGTCATTTTGCAAATAGTTCTTCTGGTTTTTTTTCTCTTTTTCTTATTTTCCTGGTATTCCCATATGCATATGATACACCTTTTGTAGTTGTCTTACAGGCCTTGGATATTCTGTTATTCTTTTTGCTTTTCAGCATTGGTGATTTACATTGAGATATTCTTAAGCCCAAAGATTATTTCTTCAGCCTTGTCCAGCTTACTAACAAGCTCATCAAAGGTATTTTTTGTTTCTATTACAACTGTTTTGATCTTTTCTTTTTTTCATTCTTTCTTAGACCTTCCATCTCTCTGGTTACATTTCTCATTTGTTCATTTATGCTGTATATTTATCCACTAGAACTCTTAGTATATTAATCATAGTTGTTTTAACTTTCTGATCTGATCATCCAACATCCCTGTCATGTATAGTTCTGATGCTTTGCTGTGTCTCTTCAAATTGTGTTTTTTACTTTTTGGTATGACTTGTGAATTTTTTCTTTATAGCTGGATGTGATGTCCTGGGTAAAATAAAATGCTGTAAATAGGCTTTTGGTGTTTTGTTGATGAGGTGGGTAGGAGAGAAGAGGAAGTGTGCTATAGTCCTGTTATTAGGTCTCAGATTTTTTTATTTGAGCTCTGGACTTTGAACTTCACATGTATTTTTCATTAATTTTCTGACAGCTTATGTGGCACAGGATGGCTAAAGTTTGCTGGAATTGGGTATTTCCCTTCCATTAGGTCAGTCAGGCTCTGATAATAAACCAGAATTTTAGGTTTTGGTTAACTAGTTTCTCCTGAACCAGGGCAGACATAATTAAGAGTAACAGTGAGCTCTGGCATATTTTAAAATGGTTTCATTTTCCTTTCCCCTGATGGAAACAAAAAGATTATTCTCTGATATTTACTGGGAGAATATGCTTGAGCTATTGGAAATAAGTCTCACAAAGTTGTGGTTGCCCCCTATTTCTGGGACTCACAGGGAATTTTATCTCTTAAACTTATCCACTTTGAACCTCTGGGAATTTGTTCATAGCATTGTAGGTTCCCATGATGGTTTTCACTCATGACTTTCTGCTGTGGTAAGCCTCAACTTCTTGTATTCACCTATCTGTCTCTCCTATATTGAGGGATGTGGTTTATCCTTGGTCCTCATCTCTCTTAAGGATCATAGGAGATTTGTTTACTTTTCAATCTGCTCAGCTTTTAACTTGTTGCTAGCTTGAAGTGTTAACTTCCAAGATCCTTACATATGAAATTGGAAACCAGAAGTCTCTGGCTTGTTTCTAAGTAGGATGGGATAAGTAGGGTTGAGCAGGACTCCATGGAGCCTCATCTATTAGTGTTCATGCTTTGATGTGATCCCTCCCTTGAGTAGGGGCTGGATTTAGTTACTCACTTGGAAAATAAAATTTTAAAATAAAATAAATTAGAATTCAGCATAAGTGAAGGGATGACACTTTGATAGTAGGTAAAAAACTATTTCTTCTTTCTTGGGAGTCCTGTCATATACTTTCTTTAATGGTCTCCCTCACTAGCCATGAAGGGAGCTAGATGTTAAGTTGTGAGGCAACACAGTTGATGAGACCACATGGCAAGGTCCTCCAGACTGACAATGATTGAGTGAACTCAGAAAATTATCCCTCACTTTTGTCCCATTCAAGGCTTCAGATATTACAGCCTTAGTAGATTACTTAACTGCAACAATCATGAGAAACCTTGAGCTAGAGGTTTCTCACACAGCTAAGATGTTCTACAGAAACTATGAAATAATAAGTGTTGCTTGAAACATAATTTAGAGGGGCAGAAATTTATATTTAGTACATGTTTTGATTCATGGAAATGAGGTATTGCCTTACTATGATCAAATTAAAGTCTACAATTTGAGTCTGGCTTTGAAATCAAACAGAGACCTGTGAAGAGAGAGTGATTTTATTTGTCAGATGCATTTAATAAACTTTTAATAGAAGTTTCATGGTTATAGATAAGGCTGCCATTGAGGACATGCAATCAGTTGATAAATATCTGTTGAAAACTGAGGTAAGGCTAGTATTTCTATGTAGTGGCAGAAAGTACAGCAGCACTGTTGCCTGCAGTAATATGGAAAGTAAAACTATGCCAAATGAGTACATTCTAAGTACTCAGTAATTTCTTTTTATTGATGCGTTCTCCTGTTTAATAAACTTAAAATATATTTATTTATTGCCCATATTTGTTTAGTCTGTATACAATATTTTTCCTAAGTAATAAATTCATTTTTTCTCTACATATATTTTAAAGATAAATGCAGTGAAGAACAAAATATATTTCCAGAAATTCTCATTTCTTTTGTCCCTTATGATTTTATATGATCTGGTTTCTTTCTCATTTAGTTGTATAAAAATTCTTTTAGATAAATTTATCTGGATCACATATCATATCAAAGTTATTATGAATTAATGAGATAAAAGTTTATGTCAGTTTGAAAAAATATAGAGCAAAATATCTATTTGAGATAAGAAAATATCTGTACAAGTTTTTAAGCTATTAATATAGATAAATATTTATTTTATAGAATAAAATAAACTGAAATAAATTTCAGAATTAACATGAGTTAATATTGAGCACAGACCATTAAGAATAGTCTTTTTGTAATTAGCAAACATAATTAGTCAGAAATACTTATGAGAACCAATATATAAAGGAAAAAACTATAAATTTGCCTATAGCCTGGACAAAGATATTGTCCTCTGAAAATGGCCCAGGTCAGCATTGACTTCTCAAAATAATTATAAAAAACCCTTAACCAATCAGGTAAAAAGTGCTTTCTCTCTCAAAAGGAAAAAAAAGAAAAAGAAAATTCATCTATCTAGCAAAAGAACCCTCTAAATCCACAATTTATTTTAGTTCTTATTTTGTGGACTTTTTCTTCTTTATACTTTACTTTGATTTCTTTTCTAATATCCCATTAGAAATGTTCTGAATTTCTTAATATTTCTCAAGACCTTGATTTGACTGAAACTTAGCACATGTCTCTATCTCAGTACTATTTAGAATTTTCCTTAATTTTTTTTTTTTTGTTGTTGAGGAAGACCAGCTCTGAGCTAACATCTGTTGCCAATCCTCCTCTTTCTTGCTGAGGAAGACTGGCCCTGGGCTAACATCTGTGCCCATCTTCCTCTACTTTATATGGGATGCCACCACAGCATGGCTGAGAAGCAGTGTGTTGGCTGGGATCCAAACCAGTGAACTCCAGGCTGCCAAAGAGCCAACTAAACTGCTGCACCACTGGGCCAGCCCCTAGAATTTTCCTTAATTTTTATCTGAAAGAGGTTTCAAATAGCTAATTTGCCACAAAAACATATTATAAGTTTTGAAACTTTTTTTTCAAAATCTCAAAATTTTGATATGTTTACCTTAGTACCTTCAGTATTTATAATAGAAATTTCTTATAATTTTTATTAATATTTTCCTCATTTTTTCTCTTCATTAGATGAGAGCCAGTTCAAAATTTTAGGCTAATGTGGCCAAATATTATTTTTGTCCTTATTTCTCTCCTCTTAACTGGTGTCACACTTCCCCTCTCATTACTATTCTAAATTATCATGTTCTATTTAATTCTCTTAACCACAGAGAGGTTGGGCTGCTTTGTCTACAGAATGGTTTGCCTTAGTCCTGTTGATATCTTTCAATAAATTTATCATGATTATTGAATAATTGTATGATCTGTATGTCCAACTTAAAATTTTTTGGCATTACAAGTCATACTACTTCTGAAGATGCTCTTGTCAATTAAATCATGTACATGGCCTAAATGGCCAGCTAATTCATCTAACTCCCAAACTGTTTTGCCATTTTTTAGCATCTTACTTTCAGACAATCTTCCTCAGGAGGGCATTTTCTCATTAGCTTTTTAAAGGCACCTCTGACAAATGAATGTGTTCTCCAAGTTTGTATTTTGAGTAGCCAGGTCAAGGTTGTTTATACGTTACATTTCATACTGCATATGTGAAATTATTTTACAAAATTTATATACAATCTACTCTTCCATCCCTATTACTCCCCTGTATAAAGCTGAAGCTCTCACCTAAGTGAACTCCTCAATCTTAGAACACACCTAAAACTTCTGACTTTTACTCAGAGTGTCACATTCCTTCTTCACTCTTAATATCTTCTGTTATGATTTGTCAGTAGTTTCAATCCATCTCCAATGTAACTTTTGTTCTGCAATATTCATGATGCTTTTTAATTTATTCCACTACTTATATATTTTGTTTTATAATCTACATACAAGTTACAGGAATTCACTACATATATACCATACCCATACATATCTGTAAAGTCCTTGAAGTTTAGACCATATATTTATCTGTTTGTATTTTTAATATAAAGTAGTTTTCTATATGAATAATATGTAATAAGTAAATATTTTAACATAACTGATTCACCATTAACATTCTTTTTCATGCTAATTATTCACACGTGTCTAGCTTAAAAAGTGGCTACACTGTTTCTGTTATAAATTACATGTCTCCAACATGTGACTAGTACATGATAAGGGCTTATTTAATCTTTCAGCAAATATTTCCACTCAAAAATTTACCTCCCAGAAGATAATAAGCTGAGGGTTTCACTTGCTGAGCACAATGAATTTATTAATTCCCTCCACTTCTTTCTAACAAATTATCTTTCTTCTCTCCAAATCTTTTAATTGCAGGTGTTTGATTTAATTTTTCTAATGCCTAAACATAACTGTTTTTATCATTATCATATTACCATAAACACTAATGGTATTTCAAACTATAATTTGCTTGACATGTTTGCACTGTGAAATAATGAAAATATTGCTCTTTTTGGTGTTTGATTGCAGTGAGGGAACATTATATTACATACAAACACAAATAAATATGAAAAGTCCAGAAAGTAATTTGCTTTAAGATACATTAAAATAGGAAAATCTATAAAACTTCTCTCTTTTCCAAAATATTAGATGGAAAGTAAAGACTTGATTTAAAAAAAAAAACTGGCAAGTAGCATAAAACCATGGAGACATTAATTTTTCATACAAAATGACCAACTATTTGTATCTCCAAGAGAATTTAGTAAATTGTCCACTACCTAGTTTCAAGTGATTGAACTTAAAAAATTGACTCTTTTTTTGTGTGCTCAAGTTATAATTTGGAATTTTTAAAATTTGATTTTCTTCTCAATGTGTAAGTCTTATAGAAATATTTTTATTATGTAGTTTAAACCACAGTCATATGGTAGAAGTAAAAATAATAGATAAGACCATTTATTTCTTAGAACTGAAGACCACTTCTACAAATTTTAAAAATGTAATTCCTCAATAAACTGATTGTTTGAAAAATGATATGGCTTATTTTTGAAAAAAATTACTATAAAAATTTTGGAATGAGTCTGATCACAAACTGTCTTAGATGTAAAGTGTGACAAGTTCCTACTGAAAAATTTGTGAGTTAAAATATATGACAGAGCTGTAAATAAAACATAGGTTAAATAGAAATGAAAGGTAGAGATGTGTCTATGAAGAGTAAATAACATAGTCCTTACTGCCAGAATTATTAAAAAGAATCATTCAAGGTGCTTCTTTTTCTGATTCTGTTCATAAGATAGGTGTGTTACACATTTTATATTATGCTGTTGATTGTTTTAAAATAATAAATATACATCTTTCAAAAATTAAAAAAATTTCAGTTGAAAGATTACAGATCACAAATTATTTTCAAAATTATATTTCCATTTGAAAATGTTATTTGAGTGTCATTTATAAAACCTTTGGGAAATAGTTAAGTAAACTTAATTGTATCATTAAATTCTAAATGTGCTTCCAAAAGTTAAGCACTCATATATTCATACATTTAAATAACTACAGACACTCATATATTTATATTTATGTTTGTAGCTCTATCTCCTATTTTAACTATAAGCAGACAACTTATAACTATGATATAGTTGTATTTAATATGTGTTTATAATATCCTTTAGCATAAAAATGTGAAAAGGATTTAAAAATAAGAAGAAGGATGATGGACAAAAAGGTAAGATTAATTGATTCATTCTATATCTATTAATTTGCTCAGTTTCACAACTCAGAACTGGTAATAATGATATGGATAGACTGCCAGGAGGGAACAGAGTTTGCTTAATAAGTAACATCATTTTTTTAAATTGGCAAGGTGGCAGAACTAATATCCAAATGGGAATAAATTATATTTCTTATGAAGTTTGAGTAACAATGTATATAAAAATTAAGGTTAAGACAGTATTATATGCATATGGAGAAATCTGAATAAAGGGTGATAGTCAATTTTTTAAATATAGGTGACATGTTAATTTGGGTGAATAACATTTAATAGGTGTAGTGATATTTAATGTTACTACATTTTTGATAAATTTACTTTAAATAACAGTCACTGTTCACTGAAATATTCATTGTATATTCATCTATTTCCATAAATGTATTTAACTGCATTGATGCCCAATTTTGACAAAATGGTCATACTGCTGTTTATAAGAATAAGCCATAATCCAGCATTTTATTTTTAGATTAAATACTTGGGTTTATGTATAACCACTTTGCCTTTATATACTAGAGTCCATGTCTACCCTTTATCAATGTCCTGAAAGTTTATCCTAAGCTGATTCCAATAAACACAGGTACTATGGATCCTTTTATTTTGGTTCTACAACACAACAACTTAAGAATTTTAGTTTATATTGTTTGTTGGACATCAAATACAGTTGGCAGAAATCAAAGAATGCAATTTTACAACTGCTATTCTTGTTAGCTAACTTATTATTTAGCTTTGTTCAATATACCTGACATATTTGACCATCACAATTTCTCTTAGTTGAAATGGTTAGTAAGTTAATGTTTGTTTTTAAAAATATTTCAAATATACCAAGAATGGCAAAATAGCAGACACTGATCAACAGTCAGAAAGTGCAGTTAGTGAAAATGAACCATCCTTATATATGGTTGGAAAGAAAGGAAACCAACATTGTAGAATTACTTCTGAAGTAGTTCATCTTAACTGTGTATATGATATTAATATATTTTGTTTGTATATATTTCAACTAATTTATGTTATTGTTTTTGCTTTAATATTGATATTCTTAGTCTCCTCTGTAACATCTGCACACATAGTGCTATGCCTTTTCCAAATAAATTGTAAAAAAAGGTTATTTTAAAATGATGATTCTGAATCAACAAAGACAACAAAAAGAAACGGTTGTCAGTCATGTGTTATTTTTATACATTGGAAATGAGTCTACATGCTCCCTGATAATATTGTTACATTTGAAATTACAGGAATGACTATGAAACAACTTAAAATAGTTCTTTGTGCTTGCTATTGCATTCAAAAATTGACCATTTATTTGGTTAGTTAATGAAATTATTAATTGTTCAACAAAAGTAATAAGTTGGGTTATTGCATTGATATTGCCTGTAATTTCAATTCAAATGCCATGTCTAACTCTAAAGGAAAAAAATTTTTAAGTGAGACAAAAGTTTACAGGGAAATCATTATATAAATGAGAATGAAGAGGAGATGGAAGACATTAACCATAATCATAACTACACATTCCTCACTCTTGAAAATTGAGTGTTCTTAACCTGGAAAGGAGAATAAATGTTTATATTGTTAGATTCTCTAAATCAAAGTCTTAAATATTTGGTTTAACCAAATTTTCCTATGCAGGCAGAGTTTGAGAATGTCTTTAGATAAACAAAGGACCATTCTTATGTTGTATAAATAGGTCAATCATGTTTTGCCTTATCTAAAACTGTGGACACGCACCTACCACCACCATTAAAGTCTCTGGGAACAGAGTTCTTACCATCCAATGATGTCTGGTTTCCCAAGGGTAAATAGATGTGTAGTCTTTTCCAGAACACATGTGAATAGGACTCAGTAAAAATACAAAAATGGACACAAATGTGGAATAGTTAGTAACGTGTCATATGTGGATGTGTGTACCTGGTTACTAAATTACAAGGTTTTTGGATGACTTTCTTTATTCCTGTCTCCTAATTTACTTCAATTGACAGATTCTTAAAGCAGTGTTTTAAAATCTCCAATATTATTGGGTTTTTTCTTTCTGCAGTTCTGTCAGCTGTGCTGTAATCAAATCATAAGTCAAAGAAAAAGGTAAAATTCCACATTACATGTGAGTAAATTAATCATCAAAAATGTGTAAGTTTACAAAGCTAATTTATTCTGAGAATTAAACCAGAATGTATTTTATGTTAGTGTACAAATCTCTGGAGGGTTTATTTTATAAATGATTTCTCCACTCAAAAGAGAAAATGTATATCCATATACATGCTATTGGGAATATCATGACTACTTTTCAAATGTGTTTGTAGTTTTGAATGAAAAATTAATACAATTTCATAAGAAGGAAAAAATACTGTGGGGATAAATTTACAGAGATTATCATTCTAATAATCAACCTGGCTGTGATGAATTCCTTTTAAGTATTTTAATTGATTTGGTAACTTTCTTTATTTGAACCAGCTTCTGATGATGAAAGAATATGTGGTGCATGACTTGCCTGTTTCCATTTTAAATATGAAATTTTGGAAAATATTATTAAAGAATTTTGGTCTTCAGTTTTCCCAAGTCTGAAGTTGAGTTTGACAATAATGACTTAACCCTGTTGTGATACCAATATAATTCCTGGCATAAAATATGTGTCCTCTCTAAGGCAGATAATATTCACAATTAGCAATTTAATAATATTTCTAAATATATTAATAACATAAGTAAGCACATAGCTGTGATATGTTTTACATAGTATAAAAATATATAGAGAGAAAGATTTATTAGACATGAGAAACATTCATTTTTAACATCAATTTATCTGCAGAAAATAGAACATAAAAATTAGTGCCTAACAAGTTTCATTAAAGATTACGTACAGAATTTGACAAAGTCAACACACTAATGTAATGAGCACTCAGATTAATAAATACAATATTGGCATCATCTAAGCCCATCTCTTGACTATCCTGATAAATTTCTGCTTTTCTAACTCCTGATATCATATCCTTGTTTTGCTCATATTTTTCTGTGTTATATAAATATAATGACACTGTATGTATTCTATTGTGTCTCACTCAACATTATGTTGGGGAGATTCATCCATATTTTTATGTGTACATGTAAATCACTTATTCTAAATGATGAATAATATTACCTTGTATAAATGTGCCACATTTCATCTATTAAACCATGGATTGATATTTGGATTATTAAAGATTTTTGATTTAATAAATAGAGCTGATATACTTTTGATGTCTATTGGTGTTGGGTATGCCTGGGAGAATAATATGTATGTTGATAATCAGTGGATACTAAAAAAATTGCTTTAAACTTATATAAAACTCTGATTAGCCTTGCTGATTGATATGATTCCTCAAAACAAACTATAAAATATCACATTTTAACGATCTCCTACCTGAGGTAAACTCTTATTGAAGCTTTAGTTTTCATTTCTGTGATTCCTAATGATGCTGAGATTGTTCTTTATGATTATTGACCATTTGGGTATTCACTTAGAAATGCTAATTGAAGCATTTGGTGCATTGTTCCCATTTTTGATGTTTTGTTTTATCTGTGGTTAAGTGCTTTTACAATTTATTTTATTTATTTAATAATTATTGACCTATTCAGATTTTGTATTCTTATTCTGTCTATATTTTAAAGAAAATTACAAATAATGTCTAAATTGTGTAATATTTGGCATTCAGTTTTTCAATATTTTTGAAGTAAACTCCTAGTCATTTCTTAATATTACTACTGACAACGTTATATGTGTTTTCCTCTTTCTGTCTTGACCATTACTTCTAGTTCAACAATTTCATTAAACTTTTCCAAGACTCAGGATTCGGATTTGTCCTCATTGTATGCTTATTATATATCGACTTTCATAATTTTTATTATAACATTTCTTGTATTATCTCTGGATTTTCTGTTTTTCTAACTTCCTGAGATAAAAATTTAGATATTAACTTCAACTTTTACTTATTTTTAATAGATGCATAAAAAGTTTGGCAACCTTGTCAATAATTAATTGTCCATAGATACGTGTTTTTTCTTCTGGGCTTCTCATTTTATTACATTGATCTATATGTCTGTATCACACTCTGTTGGTTAAAGCAAGTTTTTATTAACATTTGAAGGTATGTAGGAGTCCTCAAGCTTTATTTTTCTTCTTCAAAACTGTTTTTTTTTCTATTTGGGATTCTTTTACAGTTTCTTATAATTTTAAGTTCACCTTTTCTATTTCTGAAAATAAAAACCATAAAATAAAAACCTTTGTGTTTTGGTAAGGATTGCATCGAATCTGTAGATCTTGGGTAGTATTGTCATATTAACAATGTTAAGTTTTCTGATTCGTGAACATATAATGTCTTATTTATTCTCGATCTTTGATTTCTTTCCACCATATCTTGCAGTTTTTGGTGTAAAATGAAGTGAGTCTTTTGTAGACAACATACAGTTAGATATTTTTTGTTGCTGTTGTTCATTCCAGCAATTCATAGTTATTCTTTGGAAAGGATGATCCATTGGCATTTATAGCATTTACTTATAACACAAGACTTTATTTGATAATTTGCTATTTAACTATTCTATGCCTTATACCATTTTTCTCAATTCCTGCAAGACTGTCATACTTTGTGATTTATTGATTTTTTCTTTTTTAAAAAAATAGTTTATTGAGTCATATTAGCTTATAACATTGTGTAAATTTCAGGTGTATATTATTATACATCTGTTTCTGTAAAGACTGCATTGTTTTCACCACCAATAGTTTAGTTTTTATCCATCACCATACATATGTGCCCCTTTATCCCTTTTGCCCTCCTACCACTCCCTTCCTCTCTTGTAACCACTAATCTGTTCTCCTTATCCATGTGTTTGTTTGTCTTCCATATCTGAGTGAAATCATACAGTGTTTGTCATGCTCTGTCTGGCTTATTTTGCTTAGCATAATACCCTCAAGGTCCATCTGTGTTGTCACAAATGGCATGATTATGCTTTTTTATGACTGAGTAGTATTCCATTGTATATATATGCTACATCTTCTTTATCCATTCATCCATTGATGGGCACTTGGGTTGCTTCTACAACTTGGCTATTGTTCTACAATATTCTACAACTTCTGCTTTTTAGTCTGATGAAGTCCCATTTGTTTATTTTTTCTTTTGTTTCCCTTGCCTGAGTAGACATGATATTTGAAAAGATACTGCTAAGACTGATGTCAAAGAGTATACTGCCTGTATTTTTTCTGGGAGTTTTATGGTTTCAGGTCTTACACTTAAGTCTAAATCATTTTGAGTTAATTTTTGTGTATGGTGTAAGATAATGGTCTACTTTCATTCTTTTGCATGTGGCTGTCCAGTTTTCCCATCACCATTTATTGAAGAGACTATTCTTTCTCCATTTTATGTTCTTGGCTCCTTTGTCAAAGACTAGCTGACCAGAGATGTGTGGTTTTATTTTCGGGCTCTCAATTTTGTTCCAGTGTTCTATCTGTTTTTCTGCCAGTACCGTGCTGTTTTGATTACTATAGCTTTGTAGTATATTTTGAAGTTAGCGATTGTGATATCTCTAGCTTTGTTTTTTTCTCAGGATTTTTTTGACTATTTGGGGTATTTAATTGTTCCATGTAATAATTAGGGTTCTTTGTTCTATTTCTGTGAAGAAAGTCATTGAGACTCTGACTGGGATTGCATTGGATCTGTAGATTGCTTTAGGTAATATGGACATTTTAACTATGTTTATTCTTCCAATCCATAAGTGTGGAATATCTTTCCATTTCTTTATGTCTTCTTTGATTTCTTTCAATAATGTCTTATAGTTTTCATTGTATAGGTCTTTCATCTCCTTGGTTAAATTTATTCCTAGATAGTTATTCTTTTGGTTGCAATTGTAAATGAGATTTTATTCTTGACTTCTCTTTCTGCTATGTTAGTAGTATATAGAAATGCAACTGATTTTTGAATGTTGATTTTGCACCCTGCAACTTTGTTGTAGTTGTTGATTATTTCTAATAGTTTTCTGGTGGATTCTTTAGGGTTTTCTATATATAGAATCAGATCATCTAGAAATTGTGAGAGTTTTACCTCTTCCTTTCCAGTTTGGATTCTTTTTATTTCTTTTTCTTGCCTAATTGCTCTGGCCAAAACTTTCAGTACCATGTTGAATAAGAGTCAGAAGAGTGAGCATCCTTGTCTCATTCCTGTTCTCAGAGGATGGCTTTCAGTTTTTCACCATTAAATATGTTGTTAGCTGTGAATTTGTTATAAATGGTCTCTATTATGTTGAGGCACGATTCCTCTATACCCATTTTATTGAGAGTTTTTATCATCAATGGATGTTGGATCTTGTCAAGTCCTTTCTCTGCATCTATTGAGATATTCATGTGATTTTTATTCCTCATTTTTTAATGTTGACCACATTGGTTGATTTGTGGATGTTGAACCACCCCTGCATTACTGGTATAAATCCCACTTAGTCATGGTGTATGATCCTTTTAATGTATTGCTGTGTTTGACTTGCCAATATTTTGTTGAGGATTTTTGCATCTATGTTCATCAGTGATATTGGCCTGTACTTTCCCTTCTTTGTGTTGTCTTTGTCTGGTTTTGATATCAGGGTAATGTTGGCCTCATAGAATGAGTTAGGAATCATTCTGTCTTCTTCAATTTCTCAGAATAGTTTGAGAAGGATAGGTACTAACTCTTCTTTGAATGTTTGGTAGAATTCTCCAGAGAAGTCACCTGGTTCTGGACTTTTGGTTTTGGGGAGATTCTTGATTACTGTTTCAATCTCTTTACTTGTGATTGGACTGTTCAGATTCTCTATATCTTCTTGATTCAGTTTTGGGAGGTTGTATGAGTCTAAGAATTTACCCATTTCTTCTAGGTTTTCCAATTTGTTGGCATATAGTTTTTCGTAGTATTTTCTTATAATCCTTTGTATTTCTGTGGTATCCATTTTAATTTCTCCTCTTTCATTTTTAATTTCATTTATTTGCAACTTCTGTCTCTTTTTCTTAGCAAGTCTGGCTAAAGGTTTGGCAATTGTTTTATCTTCTCAAAGAACCAGCTCTTAGTTTCATTGATCATTTCTACTGGTTTTTTTAGTCAATATTTCATTTATTTCTGCTCTAATTTTTATTTCCCTCCTTCTGCTGACTTTAGGCTTTGTTCCTCTTCTTCTAGTTCTGTTAGGTGAAGTTTAAGATTACTTATTTGAGATTTTTCCTGTTTGTGAGGTAGGCCTTTGTTGCTATAAATTTCCCTCTTAGTACCACTTTTGCTGCATCCCATAAGAGTTGGAATGCTGTGTTTTCATTTTAACTTATATCTAGGTATTTTTTTAAAATTTTTCCTTTGATTTTTTCATTGATCCCATGGTTGTTCAGTAGCATGTTGTTTAGTCTCCACATATTTGTGACTTTCCCAGTTTTTTTCCTTGTAATTAATTTCTAGTTTCATAGCATTGTAGTCTGAAAAGATGCTTGATATGATTTCAATCTTCTTAAACTTATTGAGGCTTGCCTTGGTTCCCAACATATGGTCTATCTTTGAGAGTGTTCCATGTGCACTTGAGAAGAATGTGTATTCTGCTGTTTTTGGACAGAATGTTCTATATACATCTGTTAAGCCCATCTGGTCTAGTGTTTCATTTAAGGCTACTCTTTCTTTATTGACTTTCTATCTTGATGATCTATCCTTTGATGTAAGTAAGGTGTTGAGGTCCCCTATTATTGTTGCATTACTGTCAATTTCTTCCTTTAGGTCTGTTAATAATTGCTTTATATACTTTGATTTTCCTGTGTTAGATGCTTATATATTAATAAGTGTTGTGTCTTCTTGGTGGAATGTCCCTTTTATCATTTTTGGAAGATTTGAGAAGGATTGGTGTTAATTCTTCTTTAAATACTTGGCAGAATTCACAAGTGAAACCATCTATTCCTGAGCTTTTCTATGTTGGATGATTTTTTATTGTCTCCTCACTCATCATTAGTATATGCAGATTTTCTATTTCTTCATGATTTCATCTAGATGGGTTGTATGTTTCTAGCTTTTTATCCATTTCTTCTAGGTTGTCCAATTTGTTGTTGTATAATTGTTCAAATAGTCTCCTATGATCATTTGTATTTCTGTGATAATAGTTGTAATGTCTCTTCTTTCATTTATAATTTAACTTGCTGAGTCCTCTTTCTTTTTTCTTGCTTAGTTTAGGTAAAGGTTTGGCCATTTTTTACATTTTCAAAGAAGGACTTCTCAATTTCATAAAAGTTTAAAACTTTCCTATTGGTTTACTATTTTCCCTATCCTCTCTTTCTGCTGTTTGTTTAATACTCCTTTTATTCTGCTAGATTTAATCTCAGTTTGTTGTTCTTTTACTTGTTCCTTGAGATATATTGTTAGGTTGGTTATTATAACTATTCCTTTTTTCTTTATATATGTGTTTATAGCTATAAACTTTCTTCTTAGAATTCTCTTGCAGTATCTCATAAATTTTGGTATATTGTGTGTGCATTTTTGTTTGTCTCAAGATATTTTTATTTCCATCTTTACTTTTCTTTGGTCTAGTGGTTAGCATTGTGATTTATTTTAGTTTTCACATATTTTTAATTTTCCAGTTTGTTACCTGTTTTTTATTTCAAATTTTATACACTGTGGTTGGAAAATATATTTCATATTCCTCCTTTCTTCTTGAATTTGATGAGACTTGTTTTGTGGAATATTATATGATCCATCAATTTAAATGTTTCAGATGTGCTTTCAAAAAATGTATGCTCTGCTGTTTTGGGTGGGGAAGATCTGTATGTATCTGTTAGGACCATTTGGGTCATAGTGTTATTCAAATTTGCTGCTTCCTTATTGATCTCTCTGTGTGGGATCTATCCATTGTTGAGAATGGGGTATCAAAGTCTCCAACTATTATTGTATTTCTGTTTATTTCTACTTTCAGTTCTATTATTATTTACTTAATGCATTTTGGTGCTCCAATGTTGGTGCATAAATATTTACTTTTTAAAATATTTTCTTGATGAAATGACCTCTTTATCATTGTATAATTATGTTCTCTGTCTCTTTTGGATCATTTTTAGCTTAAAGTCTATTTTGTCTGATATTAGTATAGCTACCTCTTCTTTCTTTTGATGACCATTTCCTTGAAATATCTTTTTCCATTCCTTCACTTTCAGTCTTGTGTGTCTTTAAAGCTAATGTCTGTCTCTTGTAGGCGGCATACTGCTGAATCTTATTTTGATCATCCATAATGCCATTTTACTTCTTTTGATTAGAAATTTAATCCATTTCAGTTTACAGTAATTATGGCTAAACACTATTGTCTTTTTTTTATTGTTTTCTGACTGTTTTGTAGATCATTTGACCCTTTTGTCTTCTCCCACTACTTCCTTTCTTACTGATGTCTTATTGTGATAGCATATTTGGACTCTTACCACAGTCTTTTCTGTATCTACTACAGGTGTTTCCTTTTAGTTACAATAAGTTTATTGTAGTTAAAATAAATTAGTTGTAGTTATAATAAGCCTTATATAAAATATCTTATACTTATCCTTATTACACTGGTAACTGAAATTTGATAGCATATAGAAACTTTATAATTTTACTTCTCCCCTCCTAACACTTTAGGTTATTTATGTTATGATTTACATATTGTCTTTATTGTATATCCAATAAGCTACTGCAGCTAGAGTTATCTTTAATAAGTTTGTTTTTCAACCTTTACACTATTGTTGTAAATGATTTGTCCAACACTACTACAATATTAGAGAATCTGATTTAGACTATATATTTAATTTTACCTGTGAGTTTCATGCATAAATATGTTTTTAAAATATTAATTAGTATTGTTTTATTTGAGCTTGAAGAATGTCCCTTAGCATTTCTCATAAGGCAGGTCTAGTAGTGATAAATGTCCTCAGTTTTTGTTTGGCATAGTCTTTATCTCTCTTTCATCTCTGAAGGATAACTTTGTCAGGTGACATTCTTGGTCAATATATTTTTTCTTTCAATATTTTGAACATATCATCTCTTTTTTGCACACAAGGTTTATACTGAAAAATTCTGATGTTCTTATGGGAGCTCCTTTGTATGTGATAAGATGCTCTTTTTTTTTTTTTTTTGCTGCTTTCAAAATTTTTCCCTTTGTCTTTGATTTTTGAAAATTTAGTTTAGTATGTCTCAGTGTAACATTTTTCAGGTTCAACATATTTGAGTTCCTTTGAGCCTCACAAACCTGGATGTCCATTTCTTTCTCCATGTTTGGGTAGTTTTTACCTACAGCTTCTCTAAATAGATCTACTGTCCCTCTTTCTTCTCCTTCTGGGATCCTCTTAAATTATATACAGTGGTCCCCTTTATCCATGGGGGATATGCTACAAGACCCCCAGTGGAAACCTAAAACTACAGATAGTTCCAAATCCTAAATACACCATGTTTTTTCCCATACATACCTATGGTGAAGCTTAATTTATAAATTAGGCATAATAAGAGATTAACAATAATAACTAATAATAAAATTGAGCAAGTATAACAATATACTGTAATAAAAGTTACCATAGATCTCAGAAAACTAAGCACATGATTTTTTCTCTCTTTATTAAGTCAAGGACCTTCACTTTTTTACTTAAGGGACCACTTTATGGCTTATTTTTGGCATATCTAAATTACCAGCATCACTACTCTTGTGCTTTAGGGCCATTATTAAGTAAAGTAAGGACTACTTGAACACAAGTACTTCAATAACAGTTGATTTGATAATTGAGATGGCTACTAAGTGACTAACAGGCAGGTAGCATATGCAGTGTGGATACACTGAGATAAAGTGGTGATTCACATTCTGGATGGGACAGAGTGGGACAACATGAGATTTCATCACACTATGCTGAATAATGCACAACTTAAAATTTATGAATTATTTCTGGAACTTTCCATTAAATTTTTTGGAACATGGTTGATCACAGGTAACCAAAACCACAGGAAGCAAAACCATGGAAATTGGGGGACTACTGTATATATGTGTATATATATATTATTTTTTTTCCTAATGATGTCTCATAAGTCTAGTAGGCTTTCTTCATTCTTTTTCATTTTTATTTATATTTTGTCTCTCTGCATAATTTCAATTGATTTGTCTTCGAGTTCACTGATTCTTTCTTCTGCTTGACCAAGTCTGCTGTTTAAGCTCTCTATTGAATTCTTCAGCTTAATAATGCATACTTAGCTATAACATTTCTGTGGTTTTTTTATGGTTTCTATTTTATTTTGCAGGAATATTGGCCCTTCATTAACATCTGTTACCAATCTTCCTCTTTTTTTCTGCCCCAAACCCCAGTACATAGTTGTATATCATAGTTGTAGTGTTGTAGCTCTTCTATGTGGTATGCCACCCCAGCATGGCTTGATGAGCCATGAGTAGGTCCATGCCCAGAATCTGAATGGGGGAACTCTGGGCCACCAAACTGGAAAGCATGAACTTAACTGCTACACCACTGGGCTGGCCCCTGTATAATTTTTTTGAACTCTCATTTTGTTCATGCATTGTTTTCCAAATTTTGTTTAGTTTTTGTGTGTGTATTCTTGTAGTTTGCTGAATTACTTTAAGAGAATTATTATGATTTCTTAGTCAAACCGTTTATACATTTCCATTTCTTTAGGGTCAATTATTGGCATATTATTTTACTTTGGTGATGTCATATTTACCTCTCTTTTTTTTGTATTATTTTGTTTTTTGGTTCCCGCCTGTTTAAGTAAGCTGTCTCTTCTTCAGACTTTAAGTTAATTTTCCTAAGAAAATATTTTCACCAGTCAGCTCAACTTGGTGTACCGGATGGGTCAACAGATGGCATATGTGAGCTGGTGGGGCTTGTTATCAGTGTTTCTAGTTAGGCAAGGCAACCTCCCATGTTCTGATTAGAGAGGTGCTGTTGGACAGACTCTGGAGTTGGGAGAGACCTCTAGCTGGTCTCTGCATTTAAGGAGGATCTCTGGTGGTCTTTCTGGTTGGGCAGAGCTACTGGATGTTTTCCATGGTCCGGTGTGGCCACTAGCTGGGCTTTGCAATTACCTATGGTTCAGTGAAGTTGCAGGCTGTGTTCCCTGAAAGACCAATGCCACTGCTTGGACTCTGTGATTAGGCAAGCTGTGCTCCACAATCACTTCTGGTAATGTGGGGCCTTGGGTTGTGCTCCTTGACTAGATGGTGCTGCTGGCTGTACTTCATGTCATTCATATCTGCTGAATGAACTTTGAAGTTATATGGAATCTCAGGCTGTGCTCTGTGATCAGTCAGGGCCTCAGGCCATGCCTCACAATTGGGCAGGGCTGTAGAATGGGCTTCACAATTAGGTAGGCTACTGACTGTGCTCTGGTGTCAGGCAAGGTCACTGGCTGCATTATGTGGTTGCATGGGGCTTTCAGCTAAACCCTGATGTGCATAGGGCTGGAGCCTGTGTTCTTTAGTTATGCATGATTTCTGTCCAGGCTTTATGGCCAGATGTGGCTGCAGCCTAGGCTCTATGATTTGTTGGGTCACTGGCTAGGCTCCTAGCCTGGATGAGGGCGCAAAATATGTTCAGCAATTAGACAGAGCTGTAGCTGGCCTGTGTTCCTGGATAGGTTTGTAGGCTGGTCTCTGTGGTTTGGCAGTACTGTGGGCTGTGCCATGAGGGTGTGCAGGGTCACTGTTCAGGTTTCCTGGTTATGCAGGGTAAGAGGTTATTTACTGAAGAGTTGGGCAGGGCTGCTGACTTGGCTCCCTGCCTGGGAAAGCCATAGGATGTGTTCTTCAATTCATGGGCATCTTTGTACACATTTCTTAGAGAGGCCAACGTGGTAGCCCTGCTTAGCAGTTGGATGGGGCAGTGAATATGCTCCACTGCTGCATTGGCCATTGAACAACCTACAAATCTGGTATAGCTTATTGGCTAGAAATCCAACTCAGTCAGAATTGCCAACTGAGTTCCCTGGCCAGACAGGGTTACCAGCTTTTCTTTGTAGATGGGTAAAACTGTGGCCTGGAATCTCTGTTCAGGTACCACAGCAAGTAGGAACACAGTTTGCCAAGATTTGAGTGCTGGTTGCTATAAAGTCGATCCCACTTCTCCATTTCTGTGTGATTCCCAGTAGTCAAAGTCCACAGATTCCCCCAGTGATCCCTGTGAGATGAGACCTGTGTGGAGGCCCCCCGAAGAATTCCATAAAGCTAGTGAAGGTGGATGCCCACTTTGGGTTCTCTTTCTCCAACTGGCCAAGGTAGCCCTCTTGGTGTGATGGTGTGCCAGCTTGAGTATGGGTAGTGTGGTCAGAGTGAAGCTGCTCCTCTTACTCTTCTAATGCATTTCTTCTCAGTCTCTGTGGTCCAAGGGGGTGCCCCAGCTTTACCCTGGATTCTGGAATTTTTACAGTTGTGTCTTGCCTATGGATAGTTGCCAGTTGGTCTCTTTGTGAGGGATACTAAATCAGGAATGATCTATGTTGCCATTTTGATCATGTCTTCTTATTTTATCCTGTTTGTAAATGTGATTTATTTTCTTAATTTCCCATTTCAATTTTTTTTTTAGTGTATAGAAATGTAACTAATTTTTGTGTGTTGTTTTCTTTCCTGCAAATTTGCTGATTTTCCTTATTAGTTCTAACACTGGTTTGTGGACTCTAGGGATTTCTACATATCATGTCATCTGCAAAGACAAATAATTACATTATTTTTCTAATTTTGATAACTTTTATTCTTTTTCTTGCCTAATGCTCTGTCAAGGATTTAATTTCACATGGAATTGGTGTCAAGAGTGGGAATGTCTGTCTTCTTCCCAATCTTAGAGGAAAGGCTTTCAGTTTTTCAATTTTATGTATAATGTTAGCTCTGGGCTTCTCATATATTACTTTTATTATGTTGAGATAGTTTCTTCCTATTCCTGCTTTGTTGAGTGTTTTTATCATGAAATGGTGTTGAATTATGTCAACTTATTTGTCTGTGTCTATTGAATTGATAGTGTGATTTTGTACTTTGTTCTGTTGATGTGGAGTATTGCATTGATTAATGTTTTTGTTTTTGTGTTTTTTGGTGAGGAAGATTGGCCCTAAGCTAACATCTGTGGCCAATCTCCTTCTTTTTGTATGAGGAAGATTGTCATTGAGCTCACATCTGTGCCAATATTCCTCTATTTTATATGTGGGATGCTGCCACAGCATGGCTTGATAAGTAGAGTATAGGCCCATGCCCAGGATCCAAACCCATGAACCCTGGGCTGCTGAAGTAGAGCATGCAAACTTAACCACCATGCAACTGGGCCAGCCCCACACTGATTAATTTTTGTATGTAGAAAATTCTTGCATCTCATGGATAAATACCACTTGATCATGGTGTAGGATCCTTTTAATGTGCTATTAAATAGCTATTCTAGTATTTTTTTTAGGATTTTGTATATGTATTTGTGAGGGGGGGCATCAGCATATAGTTCCTTTTTCTTATAGTGTCTACTTCTGATTTGGATATCATGGTAATACTGGCCTCAGAAAAAGTTTGAAAGTACTCCCTTTTCTTCAATTTTTTGGAAGAGTGAAAGTGATTGACCTCATTTACAAATATTTGCTAGAAATCACCATCTGACACTGGGATTTTCTCTGTTGGAATGTTTTTGATCACTGATTCAATTTCTTTACTAGTTATAGATCTCTTTAGACTATTTTTCATGATTCAGGCTTGGTGGGTTGTGTTTTTCTAGTACTTCATCCAGATCTATTAGGTTATCAAATTTTTATGTATAATTGTTCACAGTATTCTTATAATCCTTTTAATTACTGTGACATAATTTGTAATGTTTCCTCTTTCATTTCTGATTTTACTTATTGAATCTTCTCTTTTGTATTAGTCTTGTTTAAGGTTTCCTAATTTTGTTGATCTTTTAAAAAATCAGCTCTTAGTTTTGTAGGTTTTTTCTATTTTGTTTTATTCCCTATTTTGTTTATTTCTGTTCTTATCATAATTATTGTGTTCATTCTACTTTGGGCTTAGTTTGTTCTTCTTTTGCTAGTTCCTCATGGTATAAAGTTAGGTTAGTTTTTGAGATCTTTGACCATATTTAAGACCATTTATTTAAAGCTTTTTTCTTATTAATTCCAATACCTAGACTTCCTCAGGGACAATTTCTATCAGTTTACTTTTTCTTCTAAATGGGGCATACTTCCTTATTACTTTTATTTTCAGATAGCTGCCATACATATCAAAATGTATAAGTACATTTTTGAAAAAAAAAAAAGGTTTTTTACTTCTTTCTCTGTTACTAACAACCTGACCAGGGATATGAACTTTTGTCATCCTCATAGCTTCTATTGGCCTATGATGTAGGGGAAGGAGGAAAAAGAAATTGAAATGTCAGAGAATGCTCTTACTATATTGGAGCACCTTTGGTCTACATTAACCATTCCTCTCATTATTATAAGTATTTGACTGGATATTTAAGTTCTGTAAAAGTTGATATAACAATTTTTGCCAACATATTACTTGTTTTTGTGGAGGAATGGACCCCTGGAGTTCACTACATTACCGTTTTAAATTACTTCAGCTTCAGATTTGAAAGACATTTACCTGGTTATAGATTTCGACTTAAACATATTTTTTAAAAAATCTAAATAATCTCCCTCTCTCTCTCTTTTTTTTTTTGCTGAGGAAGATTCACCATGAGCTAACATCTGCTGCCAATCCTTTTTTATTCATTTATTTATTTTTGCTTGAGGAAGATTAGCCCTGAGCTAACATCTATGCCAACCTTCCTCTATTTCTTTTTTTTTTTTTTTGTATGTGGGACACCACCACAGCATGGCTGGTGAGTTGAGTAGGTCCACACCCAGGATTGAACATGTGAACCCAGGTCACCAAAGCAGAGTGTGCAGAACTTTAACCCCTCAGCCATGGGGCCAGACCCTAAAAATAGTCTTTTACTTCCTTAAAACTGTTGCTCAAATGTCTTCTGGCCAACATTGTTTCCAATGACATGTCTTTTATCATTGCTGGCTAGTTTCTTTTGTCTCTACACAATGTGGCTTTTATCAGTGGTGATGTTTTTATGATATGTCTTCGTGTTGTTTCTTGTGTTTGAGTTTTCCTGTGTGTCTTGGATTTACGAATTATAATTTTCATCATATTTGGGAAATATTTTTCCTTGTTTTTTTTCCAGTAACTTTTTCTGCCATCCTTATAGCTCCCCTCATTTAGGGATTTTACATTTATGAGCTATTTTGAAATGTACCTGCCACTCAGATATTGACTTTTTTTCTTTTTTTTTAGTATCTGTGTCTCTCTATTTTACTTTGGATAGTTTCATTTATTATGTTTCCATGTTTAACATTGTTTTGTTTTACATGCCTCTTTTTTTAAAGTTAAATCCAATGTATTTTTCTTCTCAGGCATTATAATTTTTACCACTCTAAGTTCAACTTGAATTTTCCTTATATTTAACCTATCTCTAACATATTCTACCCTTTCACTAGCCTCTTGAATATGTATATGTGGAATAGACATAATAAATATATTTTAATAACTTTATTGAGATATATACCATACATTTCACCCATTTAAAGTGCAAAAGTCCATGTATTTTAATATATTCACAGACATGCACAATCATAACCACAGTCAATTTTAGAACACTTTAACAGCTCAAAAATTCCCATTACTCTAGCTTTAACCCATAACCCTTCCATCCGCCCAACCATAAGCAACCACCAATCTATATTCTGTCTTATTGATTTCTCTATTCTGAAAATTCCATATAAATAGGATCATATAACTTGTCTTTTATGACAGGCTTCTTTCACTTAGCATAAGGTTTTCAAGGTCCATCAGTGCTGTAGATGTATTAGCACTTCATTCATTTGTATGACCATATAATATTTCATTGTTTAGTTCTATTACATATAGTTCATCCATTTATCAGTTGATAGACATTTGTTTTTTTCCCACCTATCGGCCATTATGACTAATGCTTCAATAAACATTCACCGACTAGTTTTGGGGCGGATTTATGTTATTTCCTCCATTGGGTAATACTTAGAACTAGAATTATTTCATCATAAGATAATGTTATGGTTAATTGTTTGAGTAACTGCCAGGCAGTTGTTCAAATCAGTCATACTATCGATATCAGTCAGTAGTGAATGAGTGTTCCAATATCTCCACATCTTGACCACACTTGTTATCTCACAATTTGATGATAACCATCCTCAGGTATTTGAGTGCTATTTAGTTCTGGTTTTAATTTGTATTTGCATGATGAGTAATCACCTTGAGCATCTTTTCATTAGCTTATGGGCCATTCATAAAACTTTCTTGGACTAACGTCTGTGTAGATCTTTTTCCCATTTTATACTTTCGCATTTTTTATTTTACTATTGAGATGTAAGTATATTTTCATATATTATGAATACCAAGTCCTTATCAAATGTATTATTTGTAAATATTTTCTCCCATTATGTACCTAATCTTTCACTTTCTTGATGGTGTTCTTTGAAACACAAAAGGTTTTCATTTTTAGAATGTCAAAATTATCCAGTTTTTCTTTTGGCTCATTATTTTGGTGTTTCATTCCTTGCCAAATCCCAGATCATGAAAAGTGCCCCAGTTTTCCACTGTTTTATAAATTCAGTCTTACTTTTTTATCTTTGAAGATTTTGAGTTAATTTTTATATAATGTGTGAGGTAAAGTCTAACTTTATTGTTTTGTATGTGGTTACCCAGTTGTCCAAGCTCCATTTGTTGGAAAGATGATTCTTTCCACATTGAAGGTATTGGCATCCTTGTCAAAAATCACTTTATAATATACTGTTGGTTTTATTTCTGGACTATTAATTCTATTTCTTTGATCTATGTGTTGAGGTTTAGCCAGTGCCACACAGTTTTGATTATGTTGCTTTACAGTAAGGTTTGAAAATGGAAAGAATGAGCCTTCCTATTTTAAGTTTTTCAAAATAATTTGGAGATTCTGAGTTTCATGCAATTCCATATGAATTTAAGAATCAGCTTGTGAATTTCCACAAAGAAGTTAGCTGGGACTTTTGATAAACTTTATGATAGTTGAATCTGCAGAACAACTTGTGGAGTTGACATTATAAACAATGTTGAGTTTTCTGGTACCTGGTTATGGGCTATTTTTCCAAATAATTAGGTGTTCCTACATTTTTTCAGGAATATATGTAGTTTTCATGTGGAAATTTTCACTTGCTTTGTTAAATGTATTCCCAAATATTTTTTAATGGTGTTGTAAATGGATTAGTTTTCTCAATGTCATTTTTGGAGTTTTAATGGCAAGAGCGCAGAAATATAATTTATTTTTGTATTTAATCTGTATCTTGCAATTATTGATCTCTTTTATTGTTCTAGGTGTTTGTTGATGGATTATTTAAGATTTTCTTTCTACAAGATGGTGTAATTTGTAAATTAAACTAGTTTTACTTTTTCCTTTACAATGTGGATGGTGTTTTTATTTTATTTTTATGCAAAATTATCCTAGCTAGATCCTCTTATAAAGTCTTGAAAATAAGTAGTTACAGTGTTCATCATTATCTTGTTCCTGATCATAGACAATAGATCTTCTGAGAACTTGAAAAGACAGTTTGGAATGAGAAATTAAAGTTTTAATATATTTGACTTTAGTTCATTTAAATTTAAAGTTGTATAGCTACATGAAGCTGGTGTCTATCATATTGGACAGTATCTTGAAGATTAAAGATTTATGATACATGATTCATGTTTAATCTATTAACCTTATTTTTATCCAAATTTAAATAATGTATTTTATATTAAATTAAAAGTTATGAGACAATTTGGAAAATGTGAGCAATGTATCTTTAAGATTCTTAGGGAGCACATGATATTATAGTTACATTTGTAAAGTAACCTTTTTATTTTTCAGAGACATGCTGAAGTATATATTGATGATAACATATAATTTAGAATTGCTTCAAAACTTTAGGAGAGGAAAGAAGTTTGCTTCAGAAGTTTCATTATATAAGAAAACATGAGAGCATAATCAGAGTGATAATAAGAGTACCTGACACACACAATGTTTGTGTTTTTGAGTTTACATATATGCTTAACATAGTGCCAGTTACACAGAGAGCACTCAATGTGCTTTTCCTGTCATTATTATGCAAGTGAGAGGGAGGAGAAAGTTTCAGGATGTTCACACTAATACTCAAGGAAGGAGGCATAATTAGATAATTGTAATAGCATGAATCCAAGATTATATGAGTGCTTCTAGAATTTTGGTGGAAATATATTAATAATTTATTGCTTAAAAATCCCTAAAAATATAGATTTTTTTTCATTTTTATAGATATATTCATGCTCATAGATATATCATATCCATAAAATTAGGGTAATATTGATTCTATGGGGGGTTAAGTAACATAATATATTTAAGAATTTTATTTATTTAATTAATTAGTTTTATTGAGGTAACATTGGTTTATAACAATATATAAATTTCATATATATGGATACATCATTATGTTTCAACTTCTATGTAGACTACATTGTGTTCACCAACCAAGGTCTAGTTACCATCCATCACTGTAAACATGGGCCTCTTTACCCCTTTCAAGCTCCCCCCTCCCTGTTTCCTACCGGTAGCCACCAATTTATTCTCTGTGTGTATGTGCTTGTATGTTGTTATTTTTTTCTTCCACATGAGTGAAATCATCTGACATTTGGGTTTCTTGGTCTGACATTTTGCTTAGCATAATACCCATCCATGTTGTCACAAATGACAAAATTTCAACTTTTCTATGGCTGAGTAATATTCCAGTGTGTGTGTGTGTGTGTGTGTGTGTGCGTGTATCCATATATATATATTTATAAATCACATATATAACATCTTTACCCATTCATCCACTGATGGGCACTTAGGCTGTTTCCAAATATTGGCTATTGTGAATAATGTTGCAATGAACGTGGGGGTGCATATATCTTTTTGAATTAGTGTTTTTGTGCTCTTTGGATAAATACCTAGAAATGGAATAGCTGGACCATACAGTAGTTCTGTTTTTAAAATCTTGAGGAAATTGCATATTATTTTCGTCTACATTCCCACCAGAAGAGTGTGAGGGTTCCCTTTTCTCTACATCCTCTCCAACATTTGTTATTTCTTTTCTTTTTAATAATAGCTGTTCTGATGGATATGAGGTGATATCTTATTGTGGTTTCAATTTGCATTCCTGTAATAATTAGTGATGTTGAAGATCTTTACACGTGCCTGTTGACCATGTGTATATCTTCTTTGGAAAAATGTTTATTCAGATCCTCTGTCCATTTTTTAATCAGATTTATTTCTTTTGTTGTTTAGTCATATGAGTTCTTTATATATTTTGGATATTAACCCCTTTTCAGATATGTGATTTGCAAATATCTTCTCCCAATTGTTAGGTTGTCTTTTTGTTTTGTTGGTGATTTCTTTTGCCATGTAGAAGGTTTTTAGTTTGATATAATCCTGTTTATTTATTTTTTCTTTTGTTTCCCTTGCCTGAGGAGAAATGATATTAAAAAAGATACTAATAAGGGCCGGCTCGGTGGCGCAGCGGTTTAGTTCGCGCTTGGCAGCCCAGGGTTCGCCGGTTCGGATCCCGGGCGCCTGCTGACACACTGCTTGTCAGCCATGCCATGGCGGCGTCCCATATAAAGTAGAGGAAGATGGACACAGATGTTAGCACAGAACCAGTCTTCCTCAGCAAAAAGAGGAAGATTGGCAACAGATGTTAGCTCAGGGCTGGTCTTCCTCAAAAAAAAAAAAAAAGATACTAATAAGACCAATGTCAAAGAGTGTATTGCCTATGTTTTCTTCCAGGAGGTTTATGGATTCAGGTCTTGCAGTCAAGTCTTTAATCCATTTTGTATTAATTTTTCTGTATGTTGGAAGATAGTGGTCTACACTTTTTTTTTTTTTTTTTGCATGTGGGTTTTGAGTTTTCCCATCTGCATTTATTGAAGGGACTTTCCTTTCTCCATTGTATGTTCTTGGCTACTTTGTCAAAGATTATCTGTCCATAGACTTGTGGGTTTATTTCTGGGCTGTCAATTCTGTTCCATTGATCTGTTTTTGTGCCAGTACCATGCTGTTTTGATTACTACAGATTTCTGGTATATTTTGAAACCATGGAGTGTGATACCTCCAGCTTTGTTCTTTTTTCTCAGGATTGCTTTGGCTACTCGGGGTCTCTTGTTCCATATCAATTTTAGGACTATTTGTTCCATTTCTGTGAAAAATGTCATTGGCACTTTGATAGGGATTGCATTGAATCTATAGATTTCTTTAGGAAGTATGGACATCTCAACTATGTTAATTCTTTCAAGCCAAGAGCACAGTGTATCTTTCCATTTCTTTGTGTCTTCAATTTCTTTTAACAATCTTATAGTTTTCAGTGTACAGATGTTTACCTCCTTGGTTAAATTTATTCTTCAGTATTTTATTCTTTTTGTTGCAATTATAATGGTATTAATGGGATTGTATCCTTGATTTCTTTCTGTTAGTTCATTGTTAATGTATGGAAACAATTGATTTTCATATGCCAATTTTATCCCCTGTAAATTTATTGTTTTCATTTATTATTTCTAATATTTTTTGGTGGATTCTTTAGGTTTGTCTAAATATAAAACCATGTCATCTGAAAATAGTGACAGTTTTGCTTCTTCTTTTCCAATTTGGATCCTTTTTATTTTATTTTTTCTTGCCTAATTCCTCTTGCTATGACTTCCAATATTATGTTAAATAAGAATGGTGAAAGTGGGCATCCTTATCTTGTTCCTGATAGAGAGATAGCTTTCAGCTTTTCACCTTTGAATATGATGTTGGCTGCCGGCTTATCATATATGGGCTTTATTATGTTGAGACACTTTCCTTCTATATCCATTTTATTCAGAGTTTTTATCATAAATGGATGCTTTATTTTCTTGAATGTTTTCTTTGCATCTATTGAAATTATCCTGTGATTTTTATCCTTCATTTTGTTAATGTGGTGCATCTTGTTGATTGATTTCCAGATGTTGAACCATCTTTACATCTCTGGAATAAGTTCCACTTGATCATGGTGTACGATCCTTTTAATGTATTGTTGTATTCTATTTGCTAATATTTAGCTGAAGATTTTTGCATCTATGTTCATCACTGATATTGGGCTGTAATATTCCTTTTTTGCATTGCATTTGTCTGATTTTGGCATCAGCATAGTATTGGCCCCATAGGAAGAGTTAGGAAGCATCCCCTCCTCTTCAATGTTTGCAAAGAATTTGAGAAGGATAGCCATAAATCTTTGAATGTTTGGTAGAATTCACCAGGGAAGCTGTCTGGTCCTGGACTTCTGTTTATTGAGATTTTTTTAAATTACTGTTTTGATCCCCTTACTAGTAATTGGTCTATTCAGATTCTCTATTTCTTCTTGATTCCATTTTGGAAGTGTGTATAATTCTAAGAATCTATCCATTTCTTCCAGACTATCCATTTTTTTGGCATATAGCTTTTCATAGTATTCTCTTATAATCCTTTGTATTTCTGTAGTATTTGTTGTAATTTCTTCTTTCATTTCTGATTTTCTTTCTTTGAACCTTCTCTCTTTTTTTCCTGGTGAGTCCAGCTGAAGGTTTATCAATTTTGTTTATCTTTTCAAAGAACCAGTTCTTTGTTTTATTGATTTTTTTTCTTTTTCTTTCTTTTCTTTTCAGTTTCTTTTCCCTTTATTTCAGTTCTGATTTTTATTATTCCTTTCCTTTTATTGACTTTGGGCTTCATTTGTTCTTCTTTTTCTAGTTTATGTGTAATATTAGATTGCTCAAATGAGATTTTTCTTGTTTCTTGAGGTAGGCCTGTATTGCTATAAACTTTCCTCCTAGTATCACTTTTGCTGTATTCCCTAAATTTTGGTATGTGGTATTTTCATTTTCATTTGTTTCCAGGTATACTTTGGTTTCTCCTTTGGTTTCTTTGTTAATCTAGTAGTTATTCAGTACTATGTTGTGTAGTCTCCACATATTTGTGCCTTTTCCAGTTTTGTTGTAATTGATTTCTAGTTTCATACCATTGTGGTCAGAAAAGATACTTGGTATTATTTCAATCTTAAATTTATTGAGACTTGTTTTGTGGTCTAATATGTGATCTATGCTAGAGAATGTTCCATGTTTATTCAAAAAGAATGTGTATTCTGCAGTTTTTGAATGGAATGTTCTGTATACTTTTATCAAATCCATCTGGTCTAATGTATTATTTATGGCCAATGTTTTTATACTGATCTTCTGTCTGGATGATCCATCCATTGATGTAAATGAAGTTTTAAAGTCGCCTAATATTATTATGTTATTGTCAATTTCTTCTTTTATTTCTGTTAATATGTGCTTTGTGCATTAGGTGCTCCAATGTTGGGTGCATAGGTATTTATAAGTGTCATATCTAGTTGGATTGTTTCCTTATCATTATGTAATGCCCTTGTTTATCTCTTGTTACAGTTTTTGTTTTTAAAGTCTATTTTGTCTGATGTAAGTATTGCTACCCCAGCTTTCTTTTTGCTTCTATTTGCATGGAATATCTTTTTCCATCCTTTCACTTTCAGTTTGTGATCGTGTTTAGGTTTGAAGTGTGTCTTTTGTATGTACTATATTTATGGGTCTTCTTTTTTATCCATTCAGCCACCCTATCTCTCTTAATTGGAGCATTTAGTGCATTTACATTTAAAGTAACCATTGATAAGTATGTACTTATTGTCTTTTGTTGCCTTTTTTTCTGGAGGTTTTCCTTTTCCTTTCTTCTTCTCATGTTCTCTTCCCTTGTGATTTCATGGCTTTCTTTAGTGCTACATTTGGGTTCCTTTCTCTTTACTTTTTTGCATATTTATTATAGCCTTTTGGGTTGTGGTTACCATGAGGTTTATATATAATTATTTATGTAAATAATCTGTATTATATTAACTGTCTCAAGTTCAACCACTTACTAAAAGCCCTACACTTTTACTTCCCCCCATGTTTTATATTTTTGATATCATATTTTACCTCTTTTATTTTTTGTATCTCAACCTCTTATCATAGATATAGAAGACTTTAGCACTTTTATCTTTTGACCTTTATACTAGCTTCACGTGTGGTAGATCCACTACCTTTACCACTTATTTACCTTTATTAGTGATATTTTCCTTATTCCTATTTGTGACCATTTCCACTTAAATAAGTCCCTTTAACATTTCTTGTAAGGCTAGTTTAGTGTGATGAACTTCTTTAGTTTTTGCTTGTCTGGAAAATTCTTAGTCTCTTCTTCCATTCTGAACAATAAACTTGTCATGTAGAGTATTCTTGGTTGTAGATTTTTTTTTGCCTTTCATCATTTCAAATATATTGTGCTACCCACTTCTTACCTGTAAAGTTTCTGCTGAAAAGTCAGCTGATAATCTTATGAGGTTTCCTTTGTATATAAATTGTTTCTTTTCTCTTGCAGGTTTTAGGATTCTCTATCTTTAATACTTGACATCTTAATTACAATGTGTCTTGATGTGAGCCTCTGTGGGTTCATCTTTTCTGGCACTCTCTGTACTTCCTGTATCACAATGTCTGTTTCCTTCCCCAGGTTAGGGAAGTTTTCAGCTATTATTTTTTCAAATAAGTGCTCCACCACTTTGTCTCTATCTTCTCCTTCTGGAACACCTATAATATAAATGTTATTGTGCTTGATGTTGTCCCAGAAGATCCTTATACTGTCCTCATTCTTTTTAATTCTTTTTTCTGTTCAGTTTGAATGATTTTCTCTACTCTGTTGTCCAGATCACTGATCCATTCTTCTGTGTCATTTACTCTGCTGTAGATTCCCTCTAGTGAATTTTTCATTTCCATTATTGTATTCTTCAGCTCTGATTTTTTAATGCTTTTTACTTGTTTGTGGAAGTTCTGTGTTTATCTATTATTCTCACCAGTTCAATGAGTATACTTATGGCTATTAGTTTGTACTCTTTATCAGTTAGAGTGTTTACCTCTGCTTCATTTAGTTTCTTTTTCTGAGGATTTGTCCTGTTCTTTTATTTGGAACATAGTCTTTTCTCTCCTCATTTTGCCTACTTCTCTGTGCTTATTTCTATGCATTAGGTAGATCAGCTATGTTTCCTGATCTTGGAAATGTGGCCTTACATAAGAGATGCCCTATGGGGTTCACCAATATGCCCTCCTCTTGTCGCCCATGCCAAATGCTCCAGGGGGTTCTCCTATGTGGGCTGTGTATGTCCCTCTTTTGTGGCAGGGTTGCTATTGCTATTGGTGTGTGGGGACTCTGGCTTGGCCCCTGGGGCAGCTGGTTGTGAGGCCCAGCTATGTGCAGCTGCTACAGGCACATTATTGGGCAAGGGAAGCCCCCAGCATGGTTGGCTGTGAGATCTCATACTGCACAACTATTGCAGTTCTGCTGGTCAGTCAATCAGGACCCCAGTGTGGCTAGTTGCTAAGCTTTGGGGCACACAAGTGCTGTAGTCCCCTGATGTGGATGGCTGCATGGCTATGTGGTGCTTGGCTGCCTTGGGTGCATTGGTGGGAAGGGCAGGATTCCAGTGAAGCTAGCCAGCATGTTTTTGGGTGGTGCAGGCCTCTGGCTAAAACTGGTTTTGTGGACCTGTGGTGCACAGCGGCCTCAAGACCATGGATGGATAGGGCAGGCCCCAGGTGCAACAGTGCACAATGATTTCAGACATTGGAAGGTGGGTCAGATCCCCTGTGTGGTTGTTTTCAAGGCCCAGTGGCACTAGTCTGCTATAGTTTTCTGGTAGGCAAGGCCAATCCCTGAGTGGGCTGTCTGATGCCTGGTCCTGCTTGATTACCTTGTGTTCTCACGAGGATGGGGCAGTCCCCTGTGCTAACAAGATAGAGGAAAAATTACAGTGGTGCCTGCCAGCATTGGTGTCAGCATGACTGAATGGCTGAATTAAGTCTTAATTAATGGCTACTGCCAGTATCTCAGCCCCTGCAGGGGGTGCCCAGTTGCGTCCTGCCTCTCTGGGATTTTCTCTGAGCTTAATAAATGAGTCTCTTTTACCAATGGACTATACACTTTTCTACCTGGTGTTTTTGTGCTGGTTTCGGGGTTGAGTGAGTCTGTGTGTGGGCCCTTTAAGAGTAGGTTTTTCTTTCCATGAAGTTCTATAGTTTTCTTGGCCATATTACCCATTGGTATTCAAAGACAGGTATTACACGATTTCATCTCTCCAGTGCTGGATGAAGGGTTGAGGTGTCTAATGTGGAGCTCAAATCCCCTACTCCTCTAGGAAAAACTGGACCTTTGAGATTGCTCCCAACCTAGAAGCACCACAGCTAGGGTGTTTTTTCTTCTGCAGGGCAGTATCTTTGTATCTTCCATCCCTTTCTGTGTTGTCCCTTGTTGTGAAGGTTCTTTTTATTCAGTTTCCAGATCTACCTAAAATGAATTTTTTCCACAGATAGTTGTAGCTTTATTGTGTTCATGGGAGGAGGCAAGTTCAGGACCCTCCTATGCCACCATCTTCCAAAATCCCCCAGATGGCTTTTTTTCATGAATTATATTTAAATGAGTGGTGTTACGATGACTTTGGGCCACTCTCACAAATATTATATATGAGTAACTACCCCTAGATGTGCTTCTTAGCTCAAGTTCATATCTTGTCCTTCCATTCATTTATCAATAATGATAAAGTTTACAACTGTGTTTTAGGTGGTTTTTTATTATGGAAATATAAAAACAAGATAAGTAATTTGTCTTTCCAGTTACCTACAATTTCATTAGAATCATGAACCATACTAAGAGGTAATATAGACAACCAAGTGAGAATGTATGCAAGCTGATGTCAAACTTTCTGCTGAACACGGAAATGATTGGTTTCACTTCTTAAGTGATTTTTGTGCTTAATGTTTTTTATCATTTTTCCATTTCATCCATACATTACTTTGAGGAATGTGGTACTCACTCTCTTTTTAAAGAATTGTTGAGGCAGGAGTTAAGTTAAGCTCATAGATGGAAAACATTGGATAAAAATCTACTTTTTTATAATATAATGCTTGTATTTCTGAGGTGCAAAATAATTGGTGGTGAATAGCAGTAAGTAGGAAAAAAGTGACAGGTGAGAATAAGAACATAACTCAGTGATTTGAAAAGCAGGTTTGGGTCACATTCTCTTCTAATAACCAGAGATCACATTCACAGATGCTTTACAATTGGCATGGGCTTTTCTAAGACTTTTACATGTTCTTTTAAGTTGTTTTATTTAACTTCAAGTAAACACAAAAGCTTATTAACAACAAATATATTATGTATAAATAATTCTTGTAAAATGCTTTAAAACAGCATTGCCAGTGTTTTTGAAAGGCAGTATGACACTCTCTGATCATATAACCCTCCTGGTCCACACTAGCAATAATCATTATCTCAATACTTCTACACTTGTTAAAAAATGACAGTAATAAATAATGAAGTGTTTAAACTTCATAAATAGGATTCATGAAGTTGTTCTTTATGATCCATTTTCTTCATTCAACATTCTATTCTTCAGGCTTATTAATGGAGCTACCTGTAGTTATGGTTATTAATCCCATTATCAATGCACATTTGGGTTATATTTTACTTTGGAAACAGGATTGCTTTGGTCACTCTTGCTCATGTAAGAGTTTTTTTTTCTTTGCTAATTTATTTTGTTTCCTGATCATTTATTACACTATGTATTCTGGCATCATTTTACATAATGCTTTGCTTATTCTTTTGGTCAAATCTGGGCACTCAATGTCTCTTTTCATTTTTTTCACTCAGTGACTCTCTTCTTGATATCAAGCCATGATTTCTGGGTTGTTACTGCTATAGAGTTGTACACAGAATCATAGTGTCATTAAATCCAATGACTCTTTGAAAAGTGATAAAGATACAGAAAAGGTATTTTAAAAAATAAATGTATGCACTAACTCCTTCACAAAGAGATAAAGTTTGTTTCAAGAGAATCAGTACATATTAGATAAAATAAATAAAAACAGAAAATTACAACTAAGAAAAAATAAAACTTTTAGCAAAGTATGAAGCAGAGTCTAAAATTTTGTACAGCACCATATAAACATTTTTGATATTTTAATAGATATTCTGAAAAAATAGATACAACATGTCCAAGTTTCAAATTTATTTCAGAAATGCTGTTTGTTGTATTCCTCCTGCCAAGAGAGATTCTACTCAAAATGTTCTGCTTGGCTGGCAGCAAATAGTCCCAGATAACTTTGCATTTCAAGAAGTATTTCACCACAAATCCATTTTTTGTAAGACTATACAAAAATAACTTGTGGATCCACAATTATTTCTGGGACACATATTAGGATTTTTTATATCCTGGATAACTCACACTGAGCTTTATAATTTGACTCTCATCTTTCTGGTGGTTAAAAAGTAAGCAAATTCAGTCATATATATCTTACCAACCTAGAACAAACATCGAGTTTCTTCATGAGCAACACAATTTGTTTTTCTTTACAGATCATTTGTAAATAAATCCATATGAATCTAAATATAGAGGGCACCAAGTACCACAGTGCTCAATATCTTCCATCTATATTGTTATAAAAATGTTATGAATTTTTGATATGCCTGTATCTTGTCACATTCTCTGTGACAGGGACAAACTCAGTGAAGACAATTTCAGTGCATGGCTGTGAAGGGAATTTTTAAGCAATGAAGAGAGGTGAGACTATGATCTGAGAAGTGTGAGTTTATGTAAATTCATCTTGAACTAATGATGGAATTGAGAAAATCCAGAGGAACATGTAGGTTCTACATTTGTTACCCAATTCTATTTTAATATTATATCACTTACCTGGGTTTAAAGGCTACATGGCAGAAATGTCCAGATTATATTCAATAGAATTATTCAACCTTTTATATCAATTTAATGACTGGGACATGTTTATCCCACATGTGCTAGACTACATTATCAACTTGAAAGAAGCATAGATATGCACTAAATTTACCAGATAACTTCATTCTTGGAGTCACATTGCAGACAGACTTAAGAAAATTTATGGTGGACCATTGGGGTAATGCAAAATCTTATTTGTAAATTCTTCTATTGTAATAGTTGACAAGTTCAAGGTAACTGGGTATCCTATTATGTGATGTTCAAAATAGATGCTTCCATAAAATAGTTGAGACTAGTTGTTTTATAGAAGTAAATTTAGTATATAAGCCCTTGAAATTATTGGTGCAATAAAATGTCCTTTCCCCTGACTGAACTTAAAGCCTAGCCCCCTCTTTTGGACAGCACAAGGGTGCCATGTGGCAGGAAAACCATCCTTATCCCCAAGAAGTCCCAGAAATGCTCTTCCTGATTTTCAAGAAATTGACTGGACATGGATCTGAGCTATCAATAACCACACCTAGGCAACTTCTTGATAATCATTTATTTTAATCATTCATTTAAATATATTATATATATACATATATATATATAAAATCCCCACCACAAAAGGAGAAAGGTTCAAGCTCTCATTTCCCTTCAAGCCAATTGACAAAAATTGTTTATTTTTAGAGATTACTCTTCTCAGCTCATGAGATGCACATGAGTGCCCTTTAGAGGTGCTTTTTGGTAGATTAGTATTCCCATGTCGCAATCATTCCTGAATTGAAATTTTAAAATACATTTGAGTTTTTCTCTTTCCTACAATAATATCTCTCAAAATTTACATAATTAAAACACAAAGAAAGTGTATTTTACCACCTCCCAAGTTAAAAATTTAAATTCAAACTCATGAGGCTAAATAAAAGATTCTACTTTCCTCTGCAGATTTTTTTTCTCGCTACTCCTAGATTATTCAGCTTTCTTTTTCCAGCCTCTTCAGAAAAATGTGATGCATAAATAAATGAATAAAAGGGCATTCCTATCTAACAACTCTATTCACCAGGCTTGTCTTTCTGTTTCTGACATCATTTTTATTGCCTGAAACAATCTCCCCTCATATATTAACTTTCCTCATACATGCATAATTGTTTTATACATTAAAATTTAAATACCACAATGAACAAGATAACTCTAAATTAGGAAACTTTATGTTTTCCTAAAATCTTCTGGGAATTTCCATTTATTTGCATATATGCCCTCCTTATTACATTCCACTTTGTGAAATTCATGCATGAATTGCTCGTTTCTGTGACATTGTCTCTTTCTCACTTCCTCCAAACCTTAAGCCAAATGCCACCATAACGTTCCCTGATTATTCTGTTCAAAATTGAACACCTCACTGCAATTCTAACACTCTTCTTTGACTTATTTTACTCCAGAAAATCAGAAAATAACTTATTTATATAGCATAATAGTTTTTTGGGTATTTTTTGTCATTACAAAATTTTATGTAATTTGATTACAATATTTATGGGCAGGTGTTTGCTTGTTCTGATTGTTGCTTTTACCACAGTGTCCAACACACAGATAGAACTAAATAAGTATTGTTTGAATGTGTGGACTCCAAGCTTCTCTTAATTTCTACTTTTGTATGTACTAATTCTATATAGCAGATTTTGTGTTTATTAGTTTTCTAGGGATGCCATAACAAAGTACCACACAACAGTTGGCTTAAAACAACAGAAATTTGTTCTTTCACAGCACTGGAGACTAGAAGACTAAAATCAAGATGTCAGCAGTGTTGATTACTTCTGAGGGCTCTGAAGAATCTGTTCCTTGTCTCTCTCCTAGCTTCTGGTGATGATCAACAATCATTGGCATTCATTGATTTGTAGATCTCCAATCCCTGCCTTCATTATCACATAGTGTTATCCTCTGTCTCTGTCTTCACATGGCCATCCTATTATAAGGACAACAGTCATTTTAGAGTAGGGACCAACCCTACTACAGTATGACCTCATCTTAACGTATTACATCCTCTATGACCCTATTTTCAAATAATTTCAAATTCTGAAGCGCTGATGATTAGGACTTCAACACATCTCTTTTTGGGGAATACAATTCAACCCATAACATTAGGCTATAGAAAAAAGGGCACAGGATTTAAATTTATATAAAGAATCATTTCTCAGCTAATCCACTTGCTACATAGAATATCAACCATAAATCACAAATCAAACACTTTATAAAATAATTGGCAAACATAGAGCTTTTTTACTTTAGTAGTGAAAGTAACTAGTATCATGGGAGCAAGGACTCATACATTACTCTCTATCTCTGTTATGATCTTTTCACATGCTGATTTAAGCTGAATTTCTCTGTCAATTTAACTGTAAAGGATTTCTGATGTTTTCAGCATTATTTTTTTGCTTTTCAGAAGTTTCTTTTTGTACAAACCTTATCAGTCATATAATAATAGATATTATTATCCTAATTTTTCAATTGAAATAAAGGATGCTCAGAAACTGAACTTAAAACAAGTTTCACTAGTGAGACAGTACCAATGTATTTCTCTTTAATACTATAATTCTTGATTTTTGAGATTCCTAATCCTGGTCATGCTATATTGATCAATGACCTACAGAATTTATCATAATCATATGTTTTCTTTTTGTGTGTCTGTGAGGAAGATTAGCCATGAGCTAACATCCGTTGCCAATCCTCCTCTTTTTGCTGAGGAAGATTCACCCTGGGCTAACAACTGTGCCCATCTTCCTCTACTTTATATGGGATGCTGTCACAGCATGGCTTGACAGGCACTACATCAGTCCACACCTGGGATCCGAACCTGTGAACCCCAGCTGTCAAAGAAGAGCAAGTGAAATTAACCATCACACCACTGGGCTGGCCCCTCTTTTTTTGTGTGTGTGTGGCAACATTGGTTTATAACATTGTGTAAATTTCAGGTGTACATAATTATACTTCTATTTCTGCATAGATTACATCATGTTCACCACCCAAAGACTACCATCCATCACCACACACATGCCTAATCATCCCTTTCACCCTCCTCCCTCCCCCTTCCCCTCTGCTAACTACCAATCCAGTCTCTGTCTCTGAGTATTTGTTGTTGTTTTTATCTTCTACTTATGAGTGAGATCACAAGGTATTTGACCTTCTCCCTCTGACTTATTTCCCTTAGCATAATACCCTCATGTCCATCCATGTTGTCAAAAATGGCTGGATTTCACCATTTCTTTTGGCTGAGTAGTATTCCATTGTGTATATATACCACATCTTCTTTATCCATTCATCCCTTGATGGGCATTTATGTTGCTTCCAAGTCTTGGTTATTGTGAACAATGCTGCAATGAACACAGGGGTGCATGTATCTTTACACATTGATGTTTTTGTCATCTTTGGATAATTACCCAGCAGTGGAATAGCTGGATCGTATGGTAGGGCTAGTTTTAATTTTTTGAGGAATCTCCATACTGTTTTCCATAGTGGCAGCACCAGCTTGCACTCCCACCAGCACTGTATGAGTGTTCCCTTCTCTCTACATCCTCTCCAACACTTTTTGATTCCTGTCTTGTTAATAATAGCCATTCTGACGGGTGTGAGGTGATATCTCATTGTAGTTTTGATTTGCCTTTCCCTGATAGTTAGTGATGTTGAAAAACTTTTCATGTGCCTGTTGCCCACCTGTATATCTTCTTTGGAGAAATGTCTTTCAGGTCTTTTGCTCATTTTTTAATTCGGTTGTTATATTTTTTTGTTTTTGAGATGTATGTATTCTTTATATATCTTGGAGATTAACCCTTTATCAGATATATGGTTTGCAAATATCTTCCCCCAATTGTTTGGTTGTCTTTTAATTTTATTGATGGTCTACTTTACTGTGAAGAAGATTTTTGGTTTGATGTAGTCCCTTTTATTTATTTTTCCTGTTGTTTCCCTTGCCCAGTCAGACACAGTACTTGAAAATATGTGGCTAAGATCAATGTCAAAGAGTGTACTGCCTATGGTTTCTTCTAGAACTTTCATAGTTCTTACATTCAAGTCTTTAATCCATTTTGAGTTAATTTTTGTGTGTGGTGTGAGATAATCGTCTACTTTCATTTTTTTTTGCATATGGCTGTCCAGTTTTCTCAACACCATTTGTTGAAGAGACTGTCCTTTCTCCATTGTATGTTGTTGGCTCCCTTGTCAAAAATAAGCTCTCCATGGATATGTGGACTTATTTCTGGGTTCTCAATTCTATTCCATTGATCTGTGTGTCTGTTTTTGCCAGTACCATTCTATTTTGGTTACTATGGCTTTGTAGTATATTTTGAAATCAGGGAGTGTGATTCTTCCAGCTTTGTTCTTTTTTCTCAGGATTCCTTTGGCTATTCAAGGTCTTTTGTTGTTCCATATAAATTTTAGGATTCTCTGTTCTATTTCTGTGAGAAATGTTCTTGGAACTTTGATAGGGATTGCATTGAATCTAGATTGCTTTAGGAAGTATGGACATTTCAACTATGTTAATTCTTCCAGTCCAAGAGCACAGAGTATCTTTCTATTTCTTTGTGTCTTCTTCAATTTCTTTCAACATTGTTTTATAGTTTTCAGTGTACAGATCTTTCAGCTCTTTGGTTAGGTGTATTCTTAGATATCTTATTCTTTCTGTTGCAATTGTAAATGGGATTGTATTCTTAATTTCTCTTTCTGCTACTTCATTGTTAGTGTATAGAAATGCAAGTGATTTTTGTATGTTGATTTTGTATCCTGCAACTTTACCAGATTCACTTATTATTTCTAAAGGTTTTTGGTGGATTCTTAAGGGTTTTCTATATATAAAATCATGTCATTTACAAGTAATGACAGTTTCAGTTCTTCCTTTCCAGTCTGGATCCCTTTTATTTCTTTTTCTTGCCTTATTGCTCTGGCTAGGACTTCCAATACTATGTTAAATAGGAGTGGTGAAAGTGGGCATCCTTGTCTGATTCCTGTTCTTAGAGGGATAGCTTTCAGTTTTTCACCATTGAGGATGATATTAGCTGTGGGTTTGTCATTTATGGACTTCATTGTGTTCAGGTACTTTCCCTTCTATACCCATTTTATTCAGAGTTTTTATCATAAATCGGTGCTGTGTCTTGTCAAATGCTTTCTCTGCATCTATTGAGATGATCATGTGATTTTTATTCTTAATTTTATTAATGTAGTTTATCACTTTGATTGATTTGCAGATGTTGAACAATCCCTGCACCCCTGGAATGAATCCCACTTGATAATGGTGCATGATGTTTTTAATATGTTGTTGTATTGATTTGCTAGTATTTTGTTGAGGATTTTTGCATCAATGTTCATTGGTGATATTGGCTGTAATTTTCTTTTTTTGTGTTGTCTTTGTCTGGTTTTGGTATCAAAACCAGATTCATATGTTTTATAAGGCACTGGGTAAGTGTTCACAAAATTAATGTATTTGTATCAGTTTTGTTGTAGTAGATAATGAACACATTCATCATTGCATGGGAAAATCAGACATTTAACTCTGACTTTATCCTGCTGTATATACTTGATCACAGCTCCACTCATGTCTTCCTCTTCTCTCTGACTTTGGGCATCTTCAAAGTGGCCTTCATGGGAAAACTGCCATGGTTCTCCTCATCTACCTAGAACCAGCTCCATATCTCCTTGTGCTTCCTCCTCAGCCAACTGTCCTTCATGGGCCTCATGCTCATCTCCACCACTCTACCCAAGATGACCTTCACCTAGTTGTCTGGCAGCAAGTCCATTTCTGTGGTGAGTTGTGCCATGCATATTTCTTCTATACATCACTACTTGGCTGAGAATGCTTTCTGTTGGCAGTCATGGCTTATCAGCTTATAACCATTTGTCATCTTCTTAGATACCCCAATATTATGAGCCCTAAAATTTGTGGACTTATGGCTGTCTCTAACTGAATCCTGGGCTCTACTGATGATACAATTGATGCTATGGCTGCATTTTTATTCTCCTATGGTAAGTCCCAGGAAATCGCCCACATTCCTGTTATTTCTCTTCCCTGCTAATCATCTCATGCAATGACATGTCAACATTTGAAGAAGTTCTTTTCTACGGCTGTGTTGTAATGATTGTTTACCCTGTAGCTATCATCATTTCTTCCTCTACATGTGTTATTCTGGTTGTCATCCACATGGGATCTGAAAAAGATCACCACAAAGCTTTCACCGTCTGTTCCTCCAACCTCATGGTGGTTGGAATGTACTATGGAGCAGCTTTGTTCACAAACATGCAGTCAACTTCTGATTGTCCCCCCAATCCAGGAAAAGAGGGTGTGTGTCTTCTAAACCATCATAACTCCCATGCTGAATCCCCTCATCTACAGCCTCTGCAACAAGGAAGTGGCCAGAGCATTCATGAAGATGATAAGGAAGGGCAAATCTGGAGAGTAAATAGCCTAATTGTCTTCATGTTTTGCTGTATTCTAAGTTCATTTCTTTAATACCCCTGTTTTTTCTATTCAATTCTAAAAATAGCATGCACTGTGAACACATTTTTGGAATAATATATTTCTGGACACTATAAACTTCTATTTCACAGAAAATCATTTAAAATATGCATTATTATTTTATATTCAGTTCAGTTATGACTATACTATAAGCCATTTTCCTGAATGAGAACATTATAGATTTATTAAAAACTGTCAGGAATTTTTTGATATATAGCCAGGTAACAAATAAAGCTTCTTTTCTCCAAGCTATAAACCCAAAATTGTATTGAGGCTCTTTGAAGTCATTTTGAAAAAAGAGTTGGTAGAGTGGACTTTTACACATTTACTCTGTATTTTATGGCTCATTTTTATACTTCATTATTATTCTTACAGGCTTGTAGAAGAAAGTCTTGTGACACTTCCAGATGATATGATTTAAATTATACTTTTGTTTCCCTCTATCAAAAAAATTAAATTTAATTAAGAAATCTCAAATCCAAACTCTCTTCTGAGATGTCAAAACCCATCTAAGCCCCATGCACTGATTCAACAAGGAAATAGTTTCACTACTGGATCTCAATGAACTGAGAATTTACAGTTGTTCATAAATTAGGCACAGATATTTATAAATTTTATTCATAAGTATGTCTTATATTGAAATTGAGGATATCATTAAACCTGTACATGAACCAATAAGTTATATATATTATCAGGTATTTATAATATCAATTCATAGTACTATATGTTCAGGACTTTGGCATATACATTACAATTGTTTATATGTTGAGGAAAGTAAAGGTAGAGAAATTATTGAATCATCTTAGTGATTTTTCTAACAATTAAACAGGGAAGAAGTTCATGATTATAGTTATCTTGATTTAGTTATCTAGAAATATTTTGACCAAATTAGAAAATTGAATTTTAGAGTATCCATCTCTAAGCATAATGCACTTTGGATTAATTAAAATATATTTATATTCATGAATATAATTCATAAATTATATTATACTGGAATATAATTGTGACACATTGACATGTGGCTTGTTTACACCAACTGATTTTTTAAAAATCCAAGTTGCAACAGTTATTTACTTCTTCTTGCTCTAAAATTGAACTATTTCTCAAAGCTATTATGTGTAAATGTATACATAATACTAACTTTCCAAATTAATTTAAATTAATAATAAGGGAAATGCATCTTGCCACTATTTAAATTTATACCAGTCATGGCAAACAGAAGCCATGCTCCTGTGTTTGTCTCCATCTGACCAATTCCCAGCACTCAGGGAAGTAATCACAACTTCCCACGTGGACTCAATATCACTAATCATTTTACATCTTCTTGCATCATTTTTAAAAGTTTATGTCATAAATAGATTATATATTTGTTGTAGATATGGATTATATGGTATAGGTTTTTGTATATCTGAGAACAATTAAAAATGTTCAATTAATTAGTATTTGTAATAATAATTAATGCCACTCTGACCACTGTAAAGTTCAAACTCTCTTTGCTGTTTCTTCTTTCTTCCTCAGTGTCCCTGTTTCTTCAGTAATCACTAAAAATGGTTAGCTTAGATTGGAACTGACCCACTAGAGTCCATTTCTAAATGCAGAGGTTATATCCCTTTGTGTTTCGGAAACTTCATCCTGATATCATCTAGAATCAATACTTATTTCCATTTTCCCTTGAATTTCCAGCTCCTGATGTTTCTAATCTGATCACACCCACCAAACTCCCATATCTATCAGGCGTACAGATTCTAATAAATGCAATTTTAAAAGTAAGCATTCAAAATTATCCAGAAATATTATGACTTACACCCAAATCACATGATGCCTACTCTTTTCTTTCTCTTCGTTAAAAATGTGATACATATATATTATATTGGCCATTCAATAAGATCATTAATATTCACATTGATTTAATTCAAAAACAAAATAACAGAAGCAAAAATATAATAGTGCAAAATTTCAATGTTGGTATATATTTTCAGAAAAATTATGTATGATATTAATTAAAATTTATTCACTTCATCTTATATTTTTGTATCAACCTTATATTTATTTACTTTTTTCATTGTATTGCAGACTTCTACCTTCAGTCCTCCATTACATGCACACACACACAGTATCCATTATTTTTGTGTACTTGGGTGACACTTCAGTTCTAAAATCTTACAAGGTATTATTGGGCACATTATGATTCCTCAGGGATGGGAATAGAAAAGTTTCTCTGGCAGTCTGGATTCAGTCAGGAGACAGAAACTACATAATGATTTTAAAAGGATAAGTTTAATATAAAGAATTAGTAATTGCAATAGAAGAATGTTATGAGATATAAGGAAATTCTATATGAACTAAGAATCTCTTGACCTAGAGCTGAGGGAGAGAACCAAAGAAAGGCAGACTTGGAAAGGATGGAGAACTCACTGGAAAAAGTATGATTCCAAACAGTGAAATTTGCTGGTTTAGCCAGGGAAGAGCTGGTATGGAGTTACTGGAAAAACAATAGGCAACTCTCCAGAGTGTAGGCCAGGGAGCAAGTAAGCAGCAACCAGTGGCCTGGGTATGAAGTGGAAGTCTGGGCACCAGGAAGAGCAGAAGGACTTCAGCGCATGGATGGGGTGGTTCTTGAAGAAGTAACTGCTCTGATACACAACCTTCAAGGCCACAGACAGTCTCATGCACATCACACAGTGCTCTCTTTCCATGTCAACAGGGATTCAGAAAGGTTATGGCCAGCCTGAGGGAGAAGGTGCTCTAGGTCCGTGCCTGGAACAGAATGTAATAAAAATTCTCATATCCAAAACTCTTTACCAGAGGTTTCAGAAAGTGTCTTCGTCCAGCAATGTCCCTCTAGCAACCTATACTGAGAGACCTTAACATCATGTTCACTTTAAGGGATAAATCCATTGTTTATCACAGAGTTTGTATTGAAAGATAAATTTGGAGCTAAAAGACAATAAGTTGATAGCTGACACAGTCCACTGGCCACTCAGCTTCCATATCAGAACAACTCTATATCTCTATACAAAAAAAAAAATACATCTATATTTCTTGCAAGTAAATGAATTTTTACTCATCCCCACAATAAGACACACAGTCCCAACAATCATTATATACAGTGTGGACTATATTAATTATTCATCAAATTTAGTCATGCTCTCATTAAATATTCTGTTACCTAAAGATCAAGTTGTAAAATTAACCTCCAATAACTCTTGTATAATTGTTTTAAATGCGAAGGAGAAAGAACAAGAAAATGATTAGTATATACAAATAAATACCTTCTTGTAACAAGTAGAAAAAACACGCAAAGGAATACAGTCCTCATTTCTGTAACTAGTCATGAGTTCATAGTTAATAGACCACAATTAGCCATTCCATAGTTTCCTTTCCCTCAGCCAGAATCTCAGCTGTGCTCAATTCTTTACCTGGTGAAGTGACCCAAACCTTCATTCTCAAAGGTTCTAAGGCTTGAGTCACCCTGCTTTTCTAGTTGCTGTGGTTTTCCATTGTCCATTATTATTGGACATAAAAATATGAAGAGATACCTCAGAAAATTCTCTCACCTCCACACATTGTCTTTCTTACCTCCATTGTATAACAGCAACGAAATTTCTCCTCAATTGATTAATCCCTCTTTTTGCTTGTTGGTTCTTTGGCATAGGAGCACAAAATGGCTAGATGTCAGTCTCACCTTCCAATGTAGGGCAACCAAAGCTATGTTCCTTGGTGAAAGCAATCTTGGAGACTAAGATTTCCAAGCCAACAGAGGACAAAGTTTCTGGGACAGGAAGCAAAATTTCTGCATATTGATCCTTTGGTGTAATAGTGAGAAGAGCCACGCCACTTCTACCTCTTTATTCCCAGACAAATAGATTTGGCTGTAAGGGAAACAGAATCCTAAAAGCATAAATTATATCCTACAAGACAGAACTACTTCTTTTCAGGGGGTTGTTTTTCAGTTTGTGCTGTAACTGAAATTTTAACAATCCATTCCACTTTTTAAGTAGGCCAACTTCTTCTTGGCAATGATGAATATCGCAAGAACAATTGATCCTATGGACATGAGTCCATTGCTGCATTTACTTTACCATGAAATTATTTCCTTGATCTGATGAAATGCTATGTGGAATTCATGATAGTGGATTAAGCTTTCTGTTAGTTCACAGTGGTTGTGCTGGCAGAAGCATTGCAAGCAAGGAAGGTAAATTCATATTTGTGATATACATCTATTCCACCGAGAACAAAGCTTTCCCCTTCTATAATGAAATGGGTCCAATAATGGCAGTCTTGTCCCTGGGTGATGGAATTATAACAAGGACTCTATGTTGGTCTCTACTTCTGGTATATTAAGCATTCAGAAATAATAGTAGCTAGATTAGCTTTGATAAGGAATGTCCAGGTTGTTGAGCTCAAGCATTGCCCTTATCCATGCCACTGTGGTCACTATGTTCATGAGACCATTAACTAAAGCACTAAGGTGTCCAAGTAAAGAAGCTGACTGACATCCACAGAGCATGTTATTTCATTGAGCTGAATACTAAGAATCTCCTCTGTGATACATGCCCTTTGGTGGGAATTCATATGGAACACAAATATCTTGACAATCTGTGCCCATTCTGAGAGGTCCATGTACATACTTCTTCATGAAACTTCATTGTCACCAATCTTCCAATCTTAGTTCTTCCAAGTTCTTGACCCATCAGCAAAACTATTAGCCATGACTTCTGTAGAGGAGCTTGAATTGAAGGCTGATCTTGCTGTAAAACCTTTCCTTGCTCTGATTTCCACTCAAAACAAACAGTCCTACAGGTGACTCCATAGAAGAGTCAAAGTAGCACACACAAATGTTGTATATGTTGCCTCCAAAATCCAACCATCATGCCTCTTTCTGTGTGGTAAGTCGTGGTAAGTGAATCAACTTGCTTACCATCTTGGAGGGGATATCGCAATATGTTTTTGACCACTATAAACTCCACTGAGGTGGTAAGCCCTTTAATTTTTGTGATGTTATTCTCCATCTTTTATTTGAATATACCTTACTAAAGCATTTAATGAGCTAGCTACTTCCTACTAAATAGGACAAATCAGCAAAAGGTCCTCAATATAAAGGACCAGTGTGATGGTTTGTGGAATATCGAAACAATCAAGATTTCAGTGGGCAATATTATGGCAAAGAGCAGGAGAATTGATGTAGCCCTGAAGCAAAACTGAGGGTATATTGCTGGCCTTGACCAGTAAAACCAAACTGCTTCTGGTGCTATTTACATATTAGTGTAGGGAAAATAAAAAAACAAGTAAATAGCTGCATACCAAATACCAGTTGTGCTAATTGGCTCCAACAAAGATAGTACATCTTAGACAACAGCTATAATTGGATTCACCCCTTGATTAATTTTATGATAGGCCACAGTCCTACTCCAAGATCCATCTGACTTCTGCACAGGCCAAACTGATGAATTAAATGGGGATATGATAGTTATCACTACATTGTCATTTTCATGATTTTGATGGTGGCATTAATCTTGCAACTCTCCCATAAATGCACTGTTTCTCTTTTACTATCTTGGCCAAGAAGGGAAGCTCCGACACCTTCCATTTTGCCCTTCCATCCTTAATGCCCTCATCCTATGGATCAAATAATTTAGGTGTTCTACCAGTTTTCAGGTATGTCTATTCCAAATATACATTCAAGAACTGAGAAAATAACAACAGGTTGGGCAACTCATGCTCCCACCACAACTTGAGTTACAACTTTATCTACTATAAGCCCCCACTGTGACTTAGCCATAATGTCTTTTGATGTCACTAGAAATGAGAATCATTCAGATCCAGTGTTTTGTTATCCTTGAAAGGTATGGAGCCTGCTTTTTCCCTAATGCATAACCACTCTATTAATGGCCTCAGGACACTTTGGGGAATGCTTGAAGTCAGACAGCAATGTGTCCATATCAATGAATTTAGCCACATCTAGTGTTATATTTTTCCCTTTTAGGTCTAGTGGTCTAGCACCTTGAGAATCTATGACAAGAATATTCCCCTGGTGTTTCTTTCTCTCTCTGTATATATATGTGTGTGTGTGTGTGTGTGTGCCAAGTCTTGCAATTCTTTTGGTATATAAGCTAGTTCCTCTTAGGTCAGAGTGTGAACTCATCCCCCTGAAACAAGTTTGATCTATGACCCTTTGAGCCATAGGCAGCTGCCTGCACTCCACACCAGGGTTTTCAGAGGCAGTCTGGATAGGCAGCTGCATTCAGGACACACAGGGCTCTACTTTCCATGTTAAGAGGGCTATGGAAGTACTATTTCCAGGCTCAGTCTGTGAGGGCACAGAGGCATCGTATTCTGGGCATGTGTCCAGGACATGATCCATGGGATGTTCTCATATTTGCTCCACCAATGCCCCTGGGCTGCACCAAAAACCAAAGGAAGCCTCTTTCTCTTTCAGTGTGCCTCTAGTGCCCAACAAGAAAAAAAAAAAAAAAAACAGTAAACGTGCTCACTTTAAAGAAATATTTAAAGGACTTTGTTTATTGGAACCAAGAGGAAATCAATTGATAATTGACAAAGTCCCTCACTAAATCTATCTCAGACAGAAAGACTTTGTCAAAGGTTTTATATGCTATGCTTGTGAGCACCCTGTAATTCTGCCTTTCCCTCCAATATTCACAATTATTCCAGAGGAGTGAAAATTTGAAGTGTCTTAGAAACCTTGCCTTCTGTCCTGATTAGCATTTTATACACATCTATGCTCATAAAAAATGAGAAATCACAGCTTTGCTAAATTTTCTAGTATTAAAATTCCTACTCCAGGGACCACAATCCATACCACTCTGATGTTCCATCATTGGCAGAATTTAATTCATGGAAACTGTCAGTGAATGTAAAGAAAATATCAACATTCTGGGTAATTTCAAAAGACAGCTATGTCTACCAGATCAGAGAAAATTTATAAACCTATAATTTTGCAGTCATATTTGTAGAATTCTTCACATTTTGAGTGCCAACAACACAGCAGTAACAAGATAAGCAATGTCTTTCTCTCCTGGGGCTCATACCCTAAAAGAGCTAATATCAATTAAAATAAATTCAATTGTAGAAACTTACAATTATAGTAAGAATTAAATTTTAAGTGTTTTGTGTACTTCTGAGTCTTTCATTTATGAGATTTTGTTTGTTTCTTTGACACAAATGTATGTATATTTTTTTGTGATATCAAAATACTCTACCAAATATAGTGAATATGCTAAATTGATCTTCTGGTTTGGTAATTCTGTGTAAACCTACAATTATTTTAGTTTGGCATGAATTATTATAGTGAGATAATGACTAGTCTCAAACTATCCTTTCAATTATTAACTAATTAATTAAATAGCAATTAACTAATTACTCAATAAAACAACTAAGTATCTTTTATGTGCCAGGCACTTTGCAAAATCCAGGAATCCAAATAAAAGGATTACACCAGTTGTAACATCAAGGAGCTACAGTCTTGTAAAACAGTAATGATATGATCACATGAACTATTATCTAATGTATAATTGCTGGTACAATGCCAAGAATAGAATGGTTTTGGAGAATGTAATGATGCTTGAGGGCATTATTAAAGCCTCTACTGAGGTAAAAGTCTTTTCATACAGAATTTGAAAAAGCAATAATATTTTATTAAAATTGAATTTGCCAATATTAAAAATGTGAAGTTTTATATTTTACCTTATAGATTTAAATTTTGACCATGTTTCTTCATCTGTAGATTTCTATCACTTACATTCTTCCTCGCAAGCAATTCACATATTCACCACTTTCCTGAGAACTCTCCTGATAAAGTAGCTACCACTTTCAGAAAAATATTTATCTGTATACTTTATTAGAAAATCATACTTCATCTGGCTGGAATTCCCTCTATCTCCAGGCCTACCCTCTGCATGTCAATATATAAGCAATTCTATGCTTTTGCTTCCTCCTTCTTCCTCTTAGAATTCCTTCCTTTCCTTTTTTTAATTTGGAATTAAGTTTATAAGATATATGTTAAATGTATATGTAAAATATATATAAATGTGAATATAATAAACAATAATATTAATATAATATTGTAATATTAATAATATATTTATGTATAGATAAATTAAAAGCAAATGACTAGAATGCATATACATTAAAAGTAGAGATGAATGTTAAATAAGCAAATAATAATCAATAATCCAAAAGGTAGAGAGGAGAAAAACAATTTGAAACAGAGAGAAAATAATGGCTAAATACATAGGGAAAATACAACTAAACAAAAGCAAAGGATGTGGAGATACATACCACACACACACATAAAAATAGATTGCAGGAAAAGGTATACACTTGGATAAAGTGACTCCTTAAGAGTTAAAGATTAAAAGATGAATTTTTTAAATCTACCTAGTGTTTAACAGAAAGACACAAAATTTCAGATAAATATTTTATTAAATAAATGTTATATAATCAGACCTTATAATTTTAATATATGAAAAAATTGAATATAAAAGGCAATAAAATGATCAATGATAGATATTTCATCATTAAAAATTAAATAAAATTAAAGAAAAGCTGTAATTATAAACTTTTAAGAACTAATATCTCAATTTTAAACTTTAAAATTAAAAGGGGTTAAAAAATACAGGAAACATTGATAATTACCCATTTTTAGTGTAGACTTTAACATGTCTTTCTCATATAGAAACAGATCAAATAATTTAAAATGTAAGATGTGATTTAAAAACTAATTGAAAAATAGAATACATGCAATAAAAATATAGAATAATCTTTGGTTTAAATTCTTGGAGCTTTCACAGAAATTGTCTTGTTTTAGACCAAATCGTTATACAAACATTAAATATTTTTTTACAATGAAGCCAAGTTTATTGACAAAGTACATCAAAAACATGAAAATTAGAATATCATAGATGATGATGTAGATAGACAGACAGATGGTAGATAGATGAAGGACCAATAGACAAAGTGACATACTGTGTAACACATGTTCATGAAGGGGTTATGGGAGAAGCAGTGATATGAACTGCAAAAAGAAGCCATTTGAAGAGGACTCCTGACAAGACTTATTTCTTTTAGGAAAGAATCAGCCAACCCAGTGTCCATAGTGCCTGGACAAGGAAATACATTGCTCTTGCCATTTGATTTCCTGTCCAAGCTACCACTGGCCAAAACTCCACCAGAAGTCAGAGGAGAAGAGACTCCTTAGGGCTTCCCAAGTGGGAATGAGACATGAAAAAGGAGTGATTCTGGAAAATCAAAAATAAAGATCCAACACAATAGAACAAAAAAGTTTTCCTCTAAAAAACATCGGATTCATATTTGTGTGAATAAATATGTAGATAATATAGAAAAGGAATGGAGAAAGAGATTCTGGTAGTATCTATCAATCTTTTAAGGAAAAGGCAATTAACTTTTTGTATCAATTTTTGGAAAGTTGTTGTGAATGTATTTAAGATAATTTGGTAATGTGGAGCTTTTTGTTTATTTTTGAAAAATAATCGTAGTCACCAAGAAGTTTATTGCTTACTATCTCTAACAGGTTTTTTCTAAATTGAAATAATTTACATATAATGTATAATTTTAAGGTGTACAGAGTGATGATCTGGTATACCTATATATTGCTGAATAGTTACCACAATAAGATTAGTTAACACATCCTTCAACTCACATAATTACCATTTTGTTGTTTTCATTGTTATGCTGAGAATGTTAAAGCTCTACTCTCATAGCAACTTTCAAATATACAATACAGTGTTGTTAATTATAGTCACCATGGTGCACGTTGGATCACCAGAACATATTAATTGTATAACTGAAAGTTTATATCCTTTGATCAACATCTCATTTCCTCAACTATTCAGCCCCTAGCAACTAATATCTATTCTGTGTTTCAATGAGTATATGCTTTTAGATTCCACCTGTAACTGAAGTCACACAGTATTTGTCTTTCTCTGTCTGACTTCATCACTTAGCATAATGCACTCACAGCCCAACAGTCCATCCATGTTGTCATAAATGGCAGGATTTCCTTCATTTTTATGGCTGAATAATACTCCATTAGAATATATGCGTGTATACCAATTTTCTTTATCCATTTGTCTATCAATGGGCACTTAGGTTGTTTCCATGTCTTGGCTATTGTGAATAATTCTGGCAGATTTTACTGACAATAATTCTTAGACATATAGGATCCCATTTTCCAGTCTTCCTCTGTGGTTACATGGATCCATTTGATTCAATTCAAGCTAAAGTGGTGTGCACAGTAGTACCATTATTTCTTCCAGGCTGAGGCTGTCAAAACAGCCTGTCACAAGCTGTCTGATGGCTCATTGGCTGGATTAATGAAGAAGATACTGCAGATAATCTAGAACCCAGGAGGTCAAAGGCTCTGTAGAGAATGGTGGAGTTACAATATAAAAGGAGCATGAATTGGAGCCATTGCTCAGAAAACTGCCCCATCAATAATCACATATGTGTGGGTCTGTTTCTGGACTGTATTATGTCTCAGTCAGTTTTACTATTTTTGTGCCAGTACCACATTGTTCTAATGACTATAGCCAGCAAATAATTTTAAATAGTTATTTTTATGCTTCTATTATTTGTGAACAAAATAAAACCTATCCAGATTTTATATTAACAAACTGCACAGTGAGTTGTCTTTGTGTTAAATGACCTTCTTAAATAGATACCTGAAGAAAACATTGATGTCTACAAATCCCTATCAAACAGTCTTTCACTGAAATTATTGCTACTATACTCTGGTGAAAATTTCCTAAACCTGGACTTATTTTAATGATGAATGAAAAGATGAAATCTGTGAAAACAGAAAGAAAAATACATATTACATTTCCTTGAATTGTTATTTTTATGTCTTTCTTTCTTACTCTTAGCCTCTTATATAGGAGAGTAAATTATTTCATGCTCCATGTATCATGGCCAGTCAAATGACCCTCCATGTTACATATTCAAGTCCAGTCAACAAGAATATTGTGGGCTTAACACAAATTTTTATCATCAAGGCAATGAAAAAACAATATTATTTCTTTCTTTACTATTAACCCAAAGGGGCATGTGTGAGTAGACATGAAATAGCAAATTTTCAGTTATATTAACAACTTATTGATGAAAAGCAGGCTATTCTTCTTTCCTTGGTACTTCTTATAACAAAAAGTTTAAGTCATTGGAAATGTCACACGGAGATTATATTCCAGTAGTGGAAAAGTAGTATAATCTTAAAATTTCTTAACGTGTATGGAAAACACATGCATGTGTGTGCCTGCACACACACATATGCACACATACACCCAGAAGTAGAATAGTTTGATTTACTTTTAGAATTAAATTATAGGTTCACCTGTGACAAGCTACACAAGATTTAGCAAATTACTTTCATTAATTAATTTAGTTCTAGTGAGACACATGAAGATGATAATCTGTAAACTATAGGGCTGTTTTAATGATTCAATATGGTTGTGTATATATTAAGAACTTAACAGAAACTCTGTCCCAAATATATTTTCAGTCAGTGCCTAGTTAAAATCCTATTTTGCCTTTTCCATTCAAAGATTTTCCTAAATGTAAAATGACAATATTTGGAAAAGGTTTTGATACTAAAAATTGATACTAAAACATGAGTTTTAATAATTCTGTGCTATTCAACTACTACAGCCTCTCTTTTACACTCTTTTGATGAGAAGACTTTAAATTTTAGTAATTTTTTTGTAGGTCCGTTAGGTTTATAAGGAACAAAGCTTTTTCAGATGGCAAGGAATCCATAAATGACAATTACTGATCTGAATGAAAGAAGAAAGGGCAGTCAATTAAATGTGATATATGCTATAGTAAATGTTTCCATATGGGCTGTATAGATGCAAAGAAACAACACAACACAGCTTTGGTCATCAGGTTAGGCTACAGTGGAAGATGTCTGGAAGGACAATCTGAGTTTAGTTAGATTGAGAGTGGAAGTGACAAAACAGATAGAAAGGGAAATAAACTTTAAAAGGTCATGGACATTTGAGAGACAGCAGACGTTTCAGAAAGAAATTTGCATAATAGAGAACTGGTAAGGTCACAAAATCTCTGTAATGAAGTTTCTTTTATTTCTTGAAATTTATGAGAAGGCAATGAATAACAAGTAAAAAGTTGATGCACATCATTGCATTATATTTTTTAAAAATTTTATTGGATTGTAATTGAAATACAATATCATAATAGTCTCAGGTGTACAGTCATGCATCATTTAATGACCGGGATACATTCTGAGAAATACATTGTTAGGTGATTTCCTTGTTGTGTAAACATCATAAAGTGTGCTTACACAAATCTAAATGTTATACTCTACTACATACCTAGGCTATATGGTACTAATCTTGTGGGACCACAGTTGATTATGAAGCTTGTCATTGACCAAAATGCCATTGTGCAGTGCATGACAGTACATCATAGTGATTTGATATTTGTATACATTACAAATGATCAACACAAGAAGTCTGGTTACCATCTGTCACCATACAAAATTATTACAATATTATTGACTATATTTCCTATGCTGCACATTACATCCGCATGACTTATGTTAAAATTGGAAGATTTTACCTTTTAATATCCTTCACCTATTTTCCTGCCCCCTAAACTCCTTATTCTCTGGCAACCATCAGTTTGTTTTCTGCATCTATCCATTTGTTTCTGTTTTATTTTGTTTGTTTTGTTCTTTATATTCTACATATAAGTGAAGTCTTATGGTAATTGTCTTTCTCTGTCTGCCTTATTTCACTTAGCACAATACCATCTAGGTCCATCCATTTTGTCACAAATGGCAGGATTTTATTCTTTTCTATGACTGAATAATATTCCATTGTATATATAACACATCCTCTTCATCCATTCATCTATTGATAGACACTTAGGTTGATTTCACATCTTGGCTATAGTAAATAATGCTGCGATGAACATAGGAGTGCGTATATCTTTTCAAATTAGTGTTTTTGTTTCCTTCAGATAAATACCAAGAAATGGATTTCCTGGACCATGTGGTAGCTCTATTTTTAATTTTTTGAGGAAACTTCATACTATTTTGCATAGTGGCTACACCACTTTACATCTCAACCAACAGTGCACATCCCTTTTCTCCACATCCTCACCAACACGTTATTTTTTGTCTTTTTGATAATAGCCATTCTGACAGGTGTGAGATGATACCTCATTATGGTTTTAATTTTCATTTTCCTGATGATTAGTGATGTTGAGCAATTTTTCATGTGCCTGTCCACTGTATGTCTTCTTTAGAAAAAATGTCTATTTAGAGTCTATGCCCATTTTTTACTCATGCCATTTGATTCTTTGATATTAGTTAAGTTTTTTATGTATTTTGGATATTAACCCTTTATCAAATATATGATTTGAAATCACCTTCTCCCATTCAGTAGGCTGTCTTTTCGTTTTACTGATGGTTCTCTTCACTGTGCAAAAGCTTTTTCAATTAGATGTACTCCCATTTGTTTATTTTTGCTTTTGTTGCCCTTGCCTGAGGAGACCAATCCAAAACAATATTATGAAGACCGATGTCAAAGAGTGCACTGCCTCTGTTTTCTTCTAGGGGTTTCAAATCTTAAATTCAAGTCTTATTCCACTTTGAATTTATTTTTGTATATGGTATAAGATAGTTGTCCAGTTTCATTCTTTTTGTATATAGCTTTCACTTTTCCTAAAACCATTTATTAAAAAGACTGTCTTTTCTCCGTTGTGTATTCTTGTATCCTTTGTCATAGACTAAAAGATCATATAGGTGTGGGTTTATTTCTGGGTTCTCTATTCTGTTCCATTGATCTATGTGTCTACTTTTGTGGCAGTACTATTTTTTTTTGATCACTATAGCTTTGTAGTTTAGTTTGAAATCAAGAAGCATGATGCCTCCAGCTTTGTTCTTTTTCAAGATTGCTTTGCCTATTCAGGGTATTTTATGGTTCCACACAAATTTTAATATTCTTTGTTTTAGTTCTGTAAAAAAAAAAGGTCATTGACACTTTGAGAGGGATTGCATTGAATCTGTAGATTGCTTTGGGTGCTATGGCCATTTTAGCAATTTTAATTATTCCAATCCATGAGCATGGTATGTCTTTCCATTTATTTCATTATCTTCAATTTCTTTCATCAATGTCTTATAGTTTTCAGAGTACAGGTCTTTCACCTCCTTGGTTAAATTTATTCCTATGTATTTTATTATTTTGGATGCTATTGAAAATAGGATTGTTTTCTTAATTTCTATTTCTGTTAACTTCTTCATAGTGTACCAATTTATGCAACCAATTTATGTACATTAATTTTATATCCTGCAACATTACCTAATTCATTTATTAGTTCTACTAGTTTTTCAGTGGAGTCATTAGGGTTTTCTTTATAATACTATGTCATCTGTGAACAGTGACAGTTTTACTTTTTCCTTTCCAATTTGGATGCCTTTTATTTGTTTTTTTTCATGCCTAGTTTCTGTGGCTAGAATTCCGATACTGTGCTGAATACAAGTGAGAATAGTGAGCATCCATGTATTGTTCCTAATCTTAGAGGAAAAGTTTTCAGCATTTCACTGTTGAGTATCATGTTAGCAATGTTGTCATTTATGGCCTTTATTATATTGAGGTAATTCCACCATTACATTTTATAAATGTGATTGCTTTAGGCAAATGGCAGCATTTACAGTGGAGATATGCATGGTCTGAAGCTAGAACTATTATAAAGTTAGTACAGTAAATTAAGTGAAAAATGCAAAGGGCATGTCATAAAGAGGTGGGCTGCAGAAAGCTTTCATAGGGCCTTTGGACCCATTTGAACGGTTAATCACATTCTCATATGCATTTAAGCTTCTGTGACCTTATTTACATTTTATTTCAGCCTAAGTATTTGATAAGACGTACTGTAAATGGGGTTAAAAATGTTAACACATTTGAGACGGCAGGTTGAAAAATTCAGTTTACTTTGCAATAAATATTTCCTGTTTTAATTTTAACTCCATTTTTAAATTCATAAGTATTTAGCTTCATCATCACTAACATTATTTACTTCCTAAATAAAAATAGGCAGCCCCTATTTATGACACTATAATTAAAGAATGACAAAAACTGGTGAAACTCACTAGAAGCAAGGGGTCCATATTCATTTTATTTCTTAGGAAAAATTCTGAAAGTGGGGATAACCTTCTATAATTAAAGTTAAGAGACTAAATTCTCTGTGGAGGTAAAGGATTCAACGTCCATGATACCATGAAATAGATTGGTCTAGAGACATGTGGGTCCTTTGAATCATCTGAGTAGCTGCTGCTGAATCTTCTGTAGAAGAGACAAAAGAAAGGTTGAGACGTAGCTCAGAGTCAGAGAGTGATTATCACTTTCCAGAGTACAGAGATCCTAGAATTTATTCAGTGAACCTATGCCTTGATCACCTGTGAGTATAAGAAAACTCTTCTTTTTTGAGAATCTGTTACCTTTTCTACTGACCTTAAATGCCTTGGTGAGAAAAAAATGAGATCATGTGTATGAAAATGCTTTGGTAACACTATATAGGATATACAAGTGTAAACCTTTCTCAGCCTGGTTATTAAAATTATGGTGTATATATTTAGAAATTCACCATATTTTTTTGCAATTTAAACAACATTCTAGGAATGCCATCATGCCCTCTCACACCATGGGATCTCTTTCTCCTTTATGCCAAAATTAAGGAAGAAGAGAAAAAGGAGACTCATTCTCCTTAATGATTACATCATTTAAATTTATTGAAAATATTTATTGAAGCCTTTATGATAAACATAGATATCTTCCAGTTGGTAGATAAACACCTCAAAATGGCTTCGCAGAAACAATTATATACCAAGTGACTTAAATGTAATGTTTTAAAACAGACTTATGAAAATTTAGACATACAAAATTCCCTAGACACCACCTAGTGCAAAAGCCATAAGAAATGATGAAATCCAGCCATTTGTGACATTATGGATGGACACTGAGGGTATTATGCTAAGCAAAATAAGTCATAGGGAGAAGGTCAAATATCTTATGATATCACTCGTAAGTAGAAGATAAAAACAAACACATAGAGACAGAGATTGGATTGGTGGTTACCAGAAGGGAAGCAGGGAGGGAGAAGGGTGAAAGGGATGATTAGGCACATGTGTGTGGTGATGAATTGTAACCAGTATTTGGGTGGTGAACATTATGTAATTTGTGTAGAAATAGAAGTATAATGATGTACACCTGAAATTTGTACGTTACAAACCAATGTTACTGCGATAAAAAATTTAATTTAATTAAAAATAAATAATTAGGGGAAGCAAATTGACCCAAAACAGAACCCACTTTCCTTATTCATGTTCCAAATACTTCATAAAATACACCAATTAATAAAATTCTCAGAATCATTGCAATAAAAGTGAAGAAAAGAAGAATTCATTGAAACTTGATTTAGTTAAATTACACTGTATGTAAAACTCTTTAAATCTGGAAATAAGGAATGTGCTGGGATAGGTGAATGGAAATCTTCAGGTTGATCTACATCACAAAGTCTGGGCAAAGGCGGGACCCTTACTGTAGTTGGGCATCCTCCCAAATGTCTGTGCCACCCAAATCTCCACAGTGAGTCCATGATTTATGTTGTCTCTCCTCTCATTTCCATTAATGTTTTTAAATTCTATAATTATCTCAGTCCTCTGTACTCAATTTTATTTTTTCTTTTCATTTATACTTTTAGCTCTATTTTCAGCACTGATTTTCCTTATATGACTCCACCACTCTTTCATACACTTAATTTTCCTCTCATTTAGTCACTTCTCTGCTTCAAAATATCTTCTTTTCATCTACCTGAGTCTTCTCAATCTTCCATTAACAATTAGAATGGAAACACATAGAAAGACCTAAATGCTCTAGCTAGAATGTTAGGATTTTTCAATTTTATATGAAATTTTGACACTTAGTCTTATGTTTAAGCTAAGAAGAAGAAGGAAGCTGGTGGTTCTTTATGCTGATTACCTTGGAATAAGACTATATTTGGTATTTATTTATTGAGTTACCAATATTTTTATATATACTTGTTTCAGAGAATTTAGATTCCCTCAACATATATTCATCATTAAAATAGGTGAAAGTACCTATTACATAGTAGTCATACAAATAAATGAATGAGTGACCTAAAGAGGAGTTACTTGCTGGTTTAAATATTTGGCATATGTCATTCTTTAAGGGACTCTTCTAAACCCAAATGTTAGAGCTGGAGATAAAAATTTTGTCTTGGCATATTGGCATAAAATTTTAATTCTATGAGAAAAATAAAGCCATGTCAGTTTTGGATGTCATTAAAACAAATAAAGGTCTTTATTATTTGGTTTTCCTACTTTGAAGAGTTCTACCATTAACTATAATTGACAAAAATGTATTTAGAACACCAATAGATAACCAGGACATTTCCTGGGGAAAATTTCAGCAGCAAAAGGATTTCAAACTAATTTTCTCATCACAAATAGAGTATTCTGATAGGCATAGACCACCTACCATTAATATGTAACTTACAGAGAAGTTCTCAGAAATCTGCTGTCTTAGGTAGTATATATTATTTGATTTGAGTTATATACTAATACTTCTAGCTTGTGGATATTAAAAAAAAACATGACATATCTCCATTTATGCCATGGGTCACTGAAGTGTCCAAGGGAAACAACTGATAGTTGGATTTCTTAACAATTGAATTGAACTTCACAGAACATATTTGAAAATGACTACTTGCTTAGAATTGTTCTAAATATAAGGAAAGATAGATAGCAAGGGTAGACATTCACAATGGTAAATAATCTCCAGTCCCTAGATATTCATTATACGATTATATTTCCACTGTCACCACCTGGGCTTCAACCTGGCTCCCCTGTATGTTGCAGGTATTTCTTTCCTGATCACCATGTTCACATACTTTACCCACCCAACCTGTTTTATTTCAGCAGCTGAGAGATTTCCTCAAGGCAAAACCAATTCACATAATTCCACATCTTCACTTGGCAGCTTAAAATACTTCTTTGATGATTGCTTAATTAAAGCAAAATTGAAGTATGCTATTCTGGCTCCCTATAATCTGATTACTTATACATCTACATGCTCATATTTTGTGATTCTTTTCCAACTCGACACAAGTACACCCTGGGTTCTGCCTGTCTTGAACTGAAATGAGTTGGGTATTTCATACATTCATGCCTTTACTCACAGTGATGGAACATACCCCATCATTCCCCAAAGTGGCACATTGCAGTGAAGCTTTTAAAGAGCACAGAAGGGGTTCTCTTTTGTTTCCTAGAGGTTGATGTCACTTGACTTACAACATTTTACTGTAGCAGGAAGAAACAAATTTCTAAAAAGGAAAAAAATGACAGCTCCCCTCCTCATACAGATTGGGAGAAGGAAAATTATTCTCAAAAGAGAAGTGAATGTTCTTTTCTTCCCTAGCAAAATATTTTAATGGTTGTTTTAATTAATTAAGAAAAGACTTCAAGGCTTTGCCTGAGATGAAAATGGCAAAATGCACACTATTAAACTCTTTTATGAATTAAGGTGTACAGGTGTTCCCATGGGGGTAATGACATTAATCCTATACAGTCTTACACTGGGCTGGTACCACACAATGGGGAGAGGGCAGAATGGTCGGTGCAATCATTACAACAGGAATTCTATAGCTATTTAGGAAAGCACCAACCTGGAGACATGTTAGGACAAAAGGAGATAAAGGTCAATAGGGAATCTCCTGTGATCAGGAATGGCCATAACATTTAGCAACAGATATGTGTGATTATTTTTCTCCTAGATTCTCTATTTTCTGTGTACCTGTGGGTAATTCAGTAAGCTCTTATGTACTGCAGTTTTCTGTCCTGGAAAATAAATTAAATACTTTATAAGTTTTTGTCTGGAAGTTCAGATAAGGAAACAACTGTAAAGCACTGCACCAAGTCATATAACTTACTGCAACTAAAGGGGAGAAAAGTAAAGTTTGGTGAAAAGGTCTTATGCGGGTACCCAGTACAGTGCTCACTTGAGGGCATTGACACAACATGCATTTGAAAACTAAATTAATAAATAAGATTGTGACCTCTCTGGAAATTCCAGGAAAGGCAAATTACCCAGGGGGGTATCAAGAAACCGGAATTTTTACTCTGATTTAATCCTGCTAGGAATCTTTGATCACAGCTCCACCCATACCTTCCTCTTCTCTCTGGTCCTGAGAATCCTCACAGTGGCTCTCATGATAAACACTGTCATGGTTCTTCTCCTCTACCTGGACACCCAGCTCTACACTGCCGTGTACTTTCTCCTCAGTCAACTGTCCCTCATAGATCTCAGGTTCTTCTGCACCACTGTACCCAAGAATGCCTTCAGCTAGTTGTCTGGTAGGAAGTCCATTTCTTTGGCAGTTTGTGGAGCCCAGATATGTGTCCCTAGTTGGAGCTGAATGTTTCCTATTTGCTGTCATAGGCTATGACTGCTATGTGGCTATATTCCACCCTCTTCAATACACTATTCTCATGAATCAGAAGCTCTGTGTCCTCATGACTGTTGCTTCCTCGATCTTGGGCTCCCTTGATGGCATCATTGTCCTTGCAGCAGCCCTGTCACTCTTTTGCTGCAACTCCTTGGAAATTCATCACTTTTTCTGTGATGTTGCTGCTCTATTTCCTCTCCCTTGCACAGACACCTCTGTATTTGAAAGACTGCTTTTCATCTGCTGTGTGATGATGCTAATTTTACCAGTTTCAGTGATCATTGGTTACTATTCCAGAGTCCTTAGAACTGTCATCTGCATAGGCCCTGGGGAAAATTGTCACATAGCCTTCACTACCCACTCCTCCCGCCTGTTGGTGGTCAGAATCTGCTATGGTGCTGCCATGTTCATGTACATGACACCAGCCTCTAACAATACACCAGACCAAGACAAGATGGTGCCAGCCTCTACACCATCCTTACCCCTATGCTGAACCTTCTCATCTACAGACTCTGCAACAAAGTGGTATCCAGGGGACACCAGAAACTACTGAGGAAAAGAAAGTTAATGTAATGTCATCCAACATCTTTGACTGACCACTCTGGTCTACACTTCTTCAAGGAAACTGAAATCCTTGGCATCATTCTCTTCATACTTTTTTGACTTTTCTTTTACTTTTGTTCAATTTTAAAATAGCTTTATTAGTATAATATTATATAAACATAAAGGGTAAGTGTGCTGTATTTGGACACTAGAATAGGCTGCTTCACCCATGTGAATTTCAGTTATATCACTTATTAACCATGAGTACTTGACTTTAGGATGCCTGCCTTTGAACCCAGATATAAGCCTGATGATCTTTGCTTTATCAAAGAAAAAAGGTTGAAGTTGATCTACTGCTCCTTGTGAGCTGCCTCTTTTCTTACTGATTACTTGCCTTCAGTTTTACCTCTCCTTGAATGTGGGTATTGATTGTTTTATTCCTGACTCCACTCTACTTAATTCCCAACCATTTAGAAGTGGGCAGTTAGTGTTGGCAGTTCCTTCACTCAAATCATATGTCTTTATAAAATAGTTTTTAGCTATTCCTACATATTTTTTTACCTTTAATTTAAAAGTGGATATTTTAACAAGTCCAGATAATATATCTATTTGCTTTGGCTGTCCCCCTTTATCTTTATCATGATTGATTTTTTTCCTCACTCATCCTTATATTCATAACCAGAATCTAGTTGAAGAAATAGAGAACTGTCAGGTCCTAGAATCACAAACCACAATTTTCTATGCAGCTCTGCAAAAATGATCCCCTGTAAGTTATCCCACAAAACTGATGAAAGTTTACTTGAAGAGAATTCATGGTCTCTAATCTGTACACACCAATTACTTTACTAACCCATGGAGTGTCTACACTTTGATGTAACCAAATTGTTATTAATGTATTGCAATTTGCTATCTGAAGCATCTACATCCTTGAAAATTGAAAACAAGTTTTGCCTAATTTGTGGAGACTAACCTGATTTCTGTATACACAATTTTTAATCCAGTCTTCTTTTTGTAATACATTATTGCTCTATAAATGCATTTATTTTATGGACTCTAGTCTTTTCACATTAATTACATGCATCATGGGTTGTAATATTTGCATCTCTTTAGATTGGCTCTGAGCTAACATTTGTTGTCAATCCTCCTCTTTTTGCTGAGGAAGATTAGCCCTGAGCTAAGATCTGTGCCCCTTTTCCTCTCTTTTGTATGTGGGATGCTGCCACACATGGCTTGATGAGCAGTGCAAAGGTCCACTCCTGGGATTCAAACCTGCAAATCCCAGGCCACCAAAGCAGAGTGCATGAACTTAACCACTACACCACTGGGCTGGCCCCCATTGTTGCATCTCTTTTTAACAAAAAACAATATTTGGGGATAAGTATAATATACCCAATAAGTTTATACTTTGGATGTGCTATCTAGAAAACCATTGTCTGATCCAAAGTCACAAAGATTTATGTCTTCTTTGTAGAGTTTTATAGTTTTAGTTCTTATATTCATGCCATTGATCTATTTGAGGTAATCTTATATACATTATGAGTTTGGGGTCCAACTCTACTCTTTTGCCTTGGATATCCAGTTGTCACAGCACCATTTGTTAAAGAGACTATGCTTTCCCCATTGAAATGTTTTTGTACCCTTCTTGAAATCAGTTGACCATAGATAGACAGATAGATATTTATTTCTGGACTCTTAAATCTGTTTTATGGATCTACATCTCTATCCTTTTGTTAATGCTGCACTGATTTGATTACTGTAGTCTCACTGTAAGTTAGAAGTCATGAGGTGTAAGTCCTCTATTGCTGCTATCCTGGGACTCTTGAATTTTCATATAAATTTTAGGATCAACTTGCCAGTTTCCAAAAAAATTTGTGGCTGTGATTTTTATAGAGATGCCATTGCATCTGTAGGTCAATTTGGGGGGTATTTCCATCTTAACAATAATATGTTTTACAATTCATAGACAAGGTATCTTTATATTTATTTCACTCTTTTGACATGTCCTTCTTTCAATGTTTTGTAATTTATAGGTGTACAAATCATGCACTATTTTGTTAAATTTATTACGGAGTGTTTTATTTTTTAATGCTAGTGTAATTATACCACATGTCTAATTTCATTTTCCTATTGTTTATTGCTAGTTTCAATATTTTACTTTTTGACATGCAGGTAATTGTACACGTTGACATTTCTTTCCTATGTTTAGTTATCTCTCTTCCCCTTTTTATGCCTTTTCTATATTTTTATGATCATCTTTAAGAATATGACCTCATTCACAATTATATAACTCCAAATTCACTCATCATTATTTACTTTCAAATCTAATTTTTATGGTTTGTGTCCAAGAAGTTACATGATAGGCTCTCCTAGACAATCTGCAATTGCGATAGCTTGGGATATCATGCCTTCTTTAACCAAGCATCATTTTGGCTCTCCTGATAGATATACTTTGAAGCACAATCCTCAAGGAGTTTCAGAAATATTTAGCTCATTCCCACCTCAAACTTTGCCTAATTTCATTGTCAGTGAAAACAAAAATCAGACATAAGTATTCCTTTCTCTCTTTGAATGTTATATACTAAAGTAAAAATGGCAGTCAGAAGTCATATACCAGGTTTGTTACTAGATTTGTAACCAGGGGAAACTTCACTACACCTTCTATGCTTCAATTTCTATATCTGTAAAATGGGATAAAAATGATAGTGCTGGAATAACTGTGAGGTTTAAATGAACTGACTATGTATGTGAGGCACTTGGACTAGCCTCTTGCACATGAGAAGTACTTCACAAGAATGCAGTATTTTTATAATTTGGGACCTAAAATATATTATCTTTGTGTTTTGTATATGTGTGTATACATACACACACACAAACATACATATATACAAATGTATTTTATAAGCTTGTTTTATGCACACATGTGCATAAGCCTAAGAATAATGTTTTCCTGTTTTTAGTCTTTTTTACTTTCAATAATTATATCATTAAAATTTTAGCTTTCTTCACCCACATTTTTCTAATTAGTACAGTTCTTTTTATTCAATAGGTGAAATGTATCACTATTGCTTGTTTTTGCCTTATTTTCATATTATCTAAATGGAAACCCCATGTAGTAAAACATTAGCCTTTTAGTTGTTGATCATTTGATTTCAATTGTGATAGTTTATAATTATAATCAGTAATAATTTTGTGGGATACTCATCATGTTGAGTCATTTTCTTTTCTGTTCTTTATTAATTCAATAAATGTTTATTGAATGCAAACTATATGATAAAGAATGCACTCTTCTAATGGGATTAAAAATTAACACTGTATTATTTTTTATTTCAAGAATCTTATAATTAAGAGAAAATAAGTAGATGCAGATAAAATGTACATTTTTAAGATTATGATCAGAATAATTCTAAGATGGCTATCCAAGATTTCTCACCCAAATTCCAGGGACTGTAAATATTATGGGTGCTACTCCTGTAATTGTTTCATTACATGGCCAAAAGGCAATTTGCAGATGTAATTAAGGTTTTAAGTCAGTTGACCTTCATTTGGGATCTTACATGTTTGTGCCTAACCTAATCACATGAGTCCTTTAGAGAGTTTTCTCTGACTGATAATAAGAGGGGAAGGTAAAAAGGTTTGAATCATGAGGAGGATTTGGCATGTAATTGCTGACTTTGAAGATGGAAGGGGCCACATAAAAGAGCAGGTTCTGAGAGCAGAGAGCAACCTCTGGCTGACAGCCAGTAAGGAAACAGTGACCTCAGTCCTATAGCCATGAGGAACAGGATTCTGCAAACAACCCAATGAGCTTGGCAATGGATCCTTCCAGACAGCCTCCAGGTAAGATGCAGTCCAGCTGATGCCTTGACTTCAGCCTGTGAGAACCTGAGAGTATCCAACCCACTCTACTTGGACTTCTGACCTACATGACTGTGAGATTTAAATAAATGAGTGTAGATTTAAGGCACTAGGTTTGTGGTAATTTGTCACACAGGAATAAAAAATGATACAGGCCTTAAGTCCTCGAAAGAGTAATTCACCTAAAAAAATTGTAGTAAGTAGGAGTTATTAGGCAATTAAGCACAATTTAACTCCCTGGGATGGTTTCCTTGTAGAGGTGACATTTGTGACATTCTGTTTAAATTATAAGAATGTTTCTACAAAGAATGGCTGTAATGTAATTCTAGAAGAATGAAATGTATGCACAAGGCCACAGAGCTGGGCAGCTTTGGACATAGTCACATTCATTGAGGAGTATGTGTGGTTGCTTTTCAGTTGCACAATGAGTATCTTTAGAGGCTTAGTTGTAAGTATCTCACTTCAAACTGATGAGACTAAATTATATCCTCCAGGCAAAAATTTAAATGTATCCTTGAACATGCATTGACATAATATTTTAATAAAATAATATCAATCATGACCAAACTAGCATTTGGAATTTCAATAATGCTAAAAATATTTTCAAACCATATATGTTGACTTGCAGTATTGCTTCTGAAATTATTTGATAAGAACATTCAAAAAATAAGTACAAGATTTACTTATTTTTATTTATGACAAATTATTTTATCTCTTATTCTAACTTGGCAAATTAATATGACCAATGCAGATTCTTCACAGTTTATTTTCTTTTCTAAAATGGAGATGGAGTCTAGCTTAATCTATTTGCCCCATAGTTCTTAATTTGAAAAATCCAATCCTCTCTTGCTAGGTCTAGGAATCAACCCAAACAACTGATACTTTTAAGTCACTCGAGCTTCTTCAACAAACTTAAGCATATGTGAAAGAAAAGAAATCATCATAAAAAAGTGACAATATTTGATTTTATCATGACAAGTAAAAAACACTCCTTTTTTAAAATTATAATCTTAAGCATTTATTCTTCAAGAATCCTTACATTATATATATATATATATGTATATATATATATAAACATATATATATATATATATTTTAATCTCTTAAGGACTTCTCATTCATTACCTACCCTTTTCAACCCTTTCTGATTTAGGTTTCTTTTATTATTAGTTTAGTACTCATGATTCAGTATTCAAACCATTTTATTTTCAATACCATCAACTACATTGTTCTGTACCTGTCAGGCAAGTGATCAAACCAGTTCAACCCATTTCTGTAGTCTGAGGGCTGATGAAACAAAATTCCACAGATTTTTTGTTTGGTGTCATTGCTATCCTGATCTCTGTTTTGTGGGCCCCTCAAACCATCCTCTCCTTCAAAGATTCTCAAGACGAACTCACAGGTTTCATTATATAGCTATATTCATAGATAAGTTTTGTTATAATACAATTGTTAGGATAAACAGTAGGATTGCTGGGAAAAAAAGACAGTGTAGAGGAACCCATGTGCAGATTTTCTCATGTTCTCTCTATCCATGAGGTATCCCATAGAGTCTGCTTTTCCCTCAGCAATAAAAATGCAACAACATGTGTGCAGTATTTCTGCTCAGTGAAGCTTATTAGAGACTCACTCAGAGTCTAAGGCTTTTATTGGGTGCTGGTTATCTTGGCATCTTCTGATAGCACATCCTAAAATTTCAGACTTCCAGAAGGAGAAAAGTTGATTGTGCAAATGGTTGAAACACAGTGAAGCACTTTATTAGTTAACTGTTCACTAGGAACACATTAAGAACCAAATTCCTAGATGCAAGCCTAGGGCTAGCCATGGAGGGAGGCCTTTTTAAAGACAGTGATCTCAGACATGCTTTGTTAACTCATTCATGCAGTCTCTAACCTCAGCTCTTGATTTCAACTTCTTCCAAAGTTCTCCATGCTATTGATCACATGCTCTTTAAAACTCCAGAATACTTATGCTAAAGTCATCAATATTCTCAGGACACTGACCAATTATATGCTGTTTGGATTCCCTTTTTCTGAATGATTTGTTTCCCAGCTGTTAGGAGTGCTCTTGGCAGACAACTTTCAGCTGTCCACCCCTTCAGGAATTGCTACAGCAGTAGAGAGGCCAGGGAGGCTCACTAATACCTGATCAACGTGGAATGGTAAAGATCCATCCAAGTTAACCAACTCAGGCAAACTCTACAGGGCTATTCCAACTCTAGTCTTCTCCAATGAGTAAGCCAAATCTGTTGTTGGAGTGTTGAAGTTGGATCACTTGAAGTGATCAACCAAGAAGTCAATGAGGCTCCTATCACTGGATGTATGTGAAAGACAGAGTTCCTGCTACAAGGTGGATGTCCAATTTTGAAATAGTACACAGTGGAGAATTGAATAAACATGGAAAGAAATTCATTAGCTGGAGCAACAGGTCAGCTTTTAGAAATATGGGGAAAATAGTAACTGTAACTGAAATCAGTGGCTATTGCTAAAGGTATTGATGCTCTAGAAAAATAACCAAACTATGCAAGTAATTAATTATCATTTGAAAGCTAAACTTGAAAGCCAGAGGGGCTCCATGGGAATGGCTCCTCTCTTGGAGTGGGAGGGCAGAGAAAACCTGGGGCCAAGGTCAAGGACCTAATAGAGTAAATAGCACAGTTCCAAAGAAGTTAACTTACCAAACAAGGGAGGCCTACTATGCCAAGGCCCTGGCTAGAAAGAGGTAGAACCCTGACACATGGAATGGGGACATCTGGATTTATGTCCCTGAAATTCAGCATTACTATATTTCTTTGAACTGTCTGAATGTAATAAAGTTTCTCATTCCCCTTTTAATAGCTATAAATTCCCCCTTAATCAGAGGCTATGCAGAAGCTTTTATCCCACAAGTCAACATGTGCTTATTCATGATAAACACCCATTTTCCCTCCCAGCCATTATACCAATAAATGCAATTAAGTTGCAATATAACTCAGGCAGGGAAGTTCTGAGTCTGATAAAAGAGAAAAGGAAATAGACTCCAAAGAACTATAATATCTTACCTGCATTTACCAGTAGGAGCTGGTAAAGTACACTGGGATTGGATCCTGAGGGTATTTAATCAAGTAGGCCAAAGGATAAGTTGGTAAGGGAGAGTTTATCAACTTGGAAGCACTCTCCTTGGGCACATATTTAACACTCTAGCAATCACCCAGGAGATGGTCCGAACTTGCTACTTGGATGGCTCCTAGAACCATGGCCATCTTGTTCTATATAAAGAAACAAAATCTCCTAAAATGGGTAAATAAAGATAAGTATATAAAGTCAACTTTTTCTATTTTTTAATCATTCAAGTATATAATTAATTGCCCAAAGCAGAAATAACAATGTATTTCAAAATTTATAATGTAAATGTAGTATTCGGGGTTCCTCTAGAAGATCAGAACCAATGCTATACATATATTAGTATATAGAAAGATATTTATTATTCCAGATTGGCTCATGTGATTATGGCAGTTCCAAGATCTATTGTCTGCAAGCTAGAGGCACAGAAAAGCAGGTGGTATAGTTCTTGTTCAAGCCCAAAGGCATGAAAATCAGGGAAGCAATAGTGTAAGTTCCAGTCCGAATCTGAAGGTTCAAGAACCAGGAGTGCCAATGCCCAAAGAGAGGAGAAAATGGATATCCAGCCCATGTGGAGAACAAATTTTCCCTTTGTCTTCCTTTTAGTCTACTCAGGACTTCAATAGATTGGATAATGTCCACCTACATTGGTGAGAGTGATCTTCGTTACTCACTATAGAGATTCAAATGCTAGTCTCTACCAGAAACACCCTCACAGACACACTCAGAAATACTGTTTTACCAGCTATCTGGCATTTCTAGTTCAGTTAACATAGTAACATCAAATTTACACATAAATTTAACCATCATATTAAGAAAAACTAAACTGCAAGACAATGATAACATCATTGTAAGCTTCTTGTACTATATGCAAAGTAACAAAATATTACTCAAAGATAGTTTCTGGTAAATTGAAGATGTATATTGTAAACTCTATGGCAACAAATAAACATAAAAAGGTAAACTAATAGTAGAAATAAATTGAATGATAAAATTTTCTCAAATAATATAAAAACAGACAGAAAAAAGAGATAAAAGGAACTATAAACAAAAAGAATAGAAAAAAATATAGTGAAAGGGTAAATTTGCATCCAACTCTATTAATAATTAAATAAAAATAACATAAACATCCCAATTTAAAAAATCAAGACAGGTATGGATGAATGTAGATAAAATATTCTCAATGAAATACTACCAAACTGAATTTAGGAGCACATTAAAAGGACCATTCACCATGATCAACTGGGATTTATTCCTGGGATACAAAGATGGCTCAACATATGCAAATTAATCAATGCAATACATCATATTAATAAAATGAAAGTGAAAATAATCATGTGATCACCTCAATAGATGCAGAAAAAGCATTTGAAAATATCCAACATCTGTTCATGATAAAAATACTTAATAATGTAGGTATATAAAGAACACATCTCAACATAATAAAGGCCATAAATGACAACCTACACCTAACATCATACTCAATGCAGAAAGGTTGAAAGCTCTCCCCCCTAGGTCAGGAACAAGACAAGGCTGCCCACTCTTACCACTCCTATTCAGCATAGTACTGGAAGTCCTAGCCAGAAAAGAAAAAATAAAGGCATCAGATTTGAAAGGGAAAAATAAAATTGTCCCTATCTGAAGATGACACAATTTTATGTATAGAAATCCCTAAAAACCGCAAAAAAAAAAAAAAAAAAAAAAACCACTGTTAGGTCTAATCAATGAATTCAGTAAAGTTGCCAAATATAATTTAAGATACAAAAATCAGCAACATTTCTATATGCTAACTATAAATTGTCTGAAAAAAATCCCATTTACAAGAGCATCAAAAAATTACTTAGGAATAAATTTAACCAAGGAGGTAAAAAATCTGTATTCTGAAAACTACAAGACATTGATGAAAGAAATTGAAGTTGACACAAATAAATGGAAAGGTATCTCATGTTCACAGATTGGAAGAATTAATACTGTTAAAATACCAAAACTTTCAAAAGCCATTTATAGATTCAACATAATCCCTATCAAGATTCCAATGGCATTTTTTACAGAAGTAGAAAGAACAATTCTAAAATATATATGGAACCACAAAAGACCCCAAATAGTCAAAGCAATCCTGAGAAAGAACAAAGCAGGAGATGTCACACTTCCTGATTTCAAGCTGTACTATAAAGCTATAGTAATCAAAACGATATGGTACTGGCATAAAAATTGACGAGTAGACCAATGGAACAGAATTGAGAGCCCAGAAATATACCTAAGCATATATGGTCAACTAATATTTGAAAAGAAAGCCAAAAATACTCAATAGAGAAAAGACAGTCTCTTTAACAAATGGTGCTGGGAAATTGTATATTCTCACGTAAAAGAATAAAACTCGACCCCTGCCTTACACCATGCACAAAAAGTAAACTCAAAATGGATAAAAGAATTAAATGTAGGAACTAAAGCCATGAAACTCCTAGAAGAAAATATAGGAAAAAAGTTTCTACACATAGGTCTTGGCAATGATTTTTTGGATATGTCACCTAAAGCACAAGCAACAAAAGAAAAAAAATCAAGTGAGACAACATCAAACTAAAAATCTTCTGCATAGCAAAAGAAACAATCAACCGAGTGAAAAGACAACCTGAAAAATTGGGAAAAAACCATATATAAGGAGTTAATATCCAAAATACATAAAGAATTCATAGAACTTGATAGCAAAATACAATGATAATAATAACAATTCCTTTTAAAAATAAGCAAAGAACCTGCACGGACAGGTCTTTCTTTTTACAAAGAAGATACACAAATGGTCAACAGTCAACAGGTACATGAAAAAATGTTCAATATCATTAGTCACTAGGGAAATGCAAAATAAAACCACAATGAGAAATAACCTCATCCCTGTTAGAATGGCCATCATCAAAAAGACAAGAGATAAGAAATGCTGGTGAGGATGTGAATAAAAGGGCACTTCTGTTGGTGAGATTGTAAATTGGCACATCCACTATAGAAAACAGTATGGAGAATCCTCCAAATATTAAAAATAGAAATGCCATGTGATCCAGCAATTTCACTTCTGGGAATATATCCAGATGAGATGGAAACTAACTCGACAGGATGTCCACACCCTCATGTTCATAGTCAAGACATGGAAACAACTTAAGTGTCCTTCAATGGATGAATGGATAAAGAAGTTGTAGTGTATATATATATATATATATATATATATATATATATATATATATACACACACACACACACATACATACACAGTGGAGTATTATTCAGCCATAAATAATGAGAAAATCCTTTTAAAAAAGCTCATATAAAAAGAGATCAGATTTGAGGTCACTAGAGCCAGAGTGTAGAGGGAGAGGGAATGGAAGAAGGTGGTCAAATGTATAAACTTCTAGTTATAAGATAAGTAAGTACTAGGGATGCAGTGTACAACATGATGACTATAGTTACCACTGCTCTATGATATATATGAAAGTTGTTAAGAGAGTAAATCCTAAGAGTTCTCATTACAAAGAGAATGCCTTTTCTATTTCTTTTTGTTTTATGTATATGAGATGACAGATGTTAACTAAAATTACTGTGGCAATCATTTCACAATATATGTAAGTCAAACCTTTTGTTTGTACACATGAGAATCATACAGTGGTATATGTCAATTATATCTCAATAAAACTGGAAAAAAACAAAAAATAATGGTATGGAGGCTAAAGTCAATTATCTCAATAAAAACAAATACATAAAATCCATTGCTCAGTTTCTGGAACTAAGCTAGTTTTCCAAAGTGGAGCCCATTGACTCAAGAAGATAATGGATCTCAGGAGAAAGGAACCTGCAATACCATTGAAAAAGAACATAGTAGTGATTTCCCCAGTTCATTCCCAAAGACTCTTGCAGCCCTAAAATTAAATAACTGTGTACTGTGGAAAGACAAGTATAAAATATTTGAACTGTTAGACACAGTTAGTTAATATTGACACTCAGAGACTAGAAGCATTATCATGGCCCTTGTATTAGTGTGGGCATTATAAGGCCAGGTAATAATGGAGTACCAGTCCAGCTTAGAGTGGGTCCAATGACCCAAAAAGCATTTAATCAGTTTACACTTCTATAATGGATAAAGATGCTTTTTAGTTGGTGTAATCACCACACTGAGTCTTGGACTGTGGAATAAGAGTTATCATACTGTGGAAAGTCAAGTTGAAGTCTCTGAAACTGGGCTCAGCTAAGACAGTAAAATAAAAACAATGTTGTAAAACAGTTAAGATGGTGGAAATTAAACCTTCTTTTAGAGATTTAAAGTTGTATTTTCCAGTGTGGTAGCAATAGTTAGGTATGATTATTGAGCACTTGAAATGTGGCAAATAACTGAAGAACTAATGTTTTAACTTTGATTATAATTAATCAAAATTTTAAAAATGAATTTTGATAACCATTTTCCATGAAACACAACTTTATTGATTTGGTAGGGATACATTCTACTTTAATAGTTACATCAAGAGGTATTATTGTTGTACTATATTTTACATGTCAGTAGGGTCATTTCTAGTATTACACTTAAACACATCATTGTTCTAGTTAGCACCAAGGTGGGTTTTTTTGTTCAAATGGTTTCTTTTATGTTTACCAATGTAATATTGTAATGGGTTTCTCTGAATATTTTATGTGGACAGGATTAGTTATAGTGGTATCCATGTTTATCATAGTTATTAATTAAATAGACACACTTATTTTCAATGATAGCATAATCAAATATTTTCTAAAAGAATGAATGTGTAAATTTCAAATGTTAAAACAAAGGTTAATTTGATCTTTCAAAATTTGAAAAATATGATAATGAATGATGTTCCAGCTATGTCAGGTCAAAAATCTAGATTTATTGGACTTTAAAAAATAGATAATAAGATTTCCTTATTTCCTGCATTCTATTATGTGACACATATTGAAAATATTTGTGCTCAGTTTTTGAAGCATAAACTGTGCTATGATTATGGTTGTTAATTCACTCAGTATATACTTACTAATGTTATGATTTGTCACCAATAAGTTCAATTAAATTAATTAATTAAATTTCAAAATAGAAAGCAGTGAATTTAATGACCCTGTGTCTTTTGGCAATCATTGGTTTGGTCATGGAAGAGCTTTACAAATATTTACTGCACTTTTATTTCAATTTAAGATCTTCTTGAAACAGACACTCACCAAACATTTTAATATTTAAGGCAACAGAGGACAGTGTGATTTTTGTATTATCAATGATATCATACTATATATGAAACAGCTAAGTTTGAAGCCCCAAGAAAAGAAAAACTTATTTGTGCTCCAGCTAGACAGGTTTGAGAGTTTATGTAAAAATGGAAACTTTTAATGAAATTAATCAATAAAAATTATTTTACATATTTAATGATTTTACACAAGCTATGTCAAGGAATTTAATTGAAATCCACTGTGTTATGTCAAATGTGTGTAAAATCTAGAAGAAACATTTGAAGAACACTGTTAATGTAGATGACTTTAGAATTACTTTTCAATTTGTTAACTCTTAGATTTTGATGTTAATATTAGAGTTGACAGAAGAATCAATTAATTAACTTAGGCAAACAGATATGCTTTTGAATCATATATGCTTCTGTTTCAAAGTAAATCTAGTTTTCTAAAAAAGATTAATCAATTTTATAATTTTTATTACTTGATTCAGTGATTAAAACTATTTTGGTATGTTTGGAACATCGTGAATGTGTGAATATAACTTTACAATTAATAAAATTTTATTAAATCAAAATCCAGACCAAATATTTTCAACAAAATTAGTGTCTGAATTGATATCAGCTGAAAATGTAAAATACACACTTGATTTAAATACTGCATATAAAAATGTAAAATATGCTATTATTAATTTTTAGTATTGATTATCTGTTGGAACAACAATATTTTCCATATGTTAGCTTAAATAAATATATTATTAAAATTAATTTACCTTTTTTTACTTTTTAAAATGTGATCACCAGGATATTTTTAAATTACCTACATGACTCATCTTGTATTTCTAATCAGTTGTGCTTGTCTGAATGATTCATAGTTGATGTTTTCCATGGAATCTCCATTCATTTAGTATTCTACCCCCTGCAAAACCATACAGCTCCTGAAATTCAAGTATATAGAAGTCGCTACATGAACTGTGGCATTTTTGCTAAGGCATATGAAAATGGTTTTATACACATACTATTGACTTCGTAAATGAGCTCTTTTCCACCACTCTCAGAAAAGAGCATCAAAAACAGTTCATGTTTGCATAGACCCAAGATATTTTATATTTACAACTTCACCTATGTTAATTCTCATACCATCTGTCATAATATGATTGAAAAAGTCCAAACTGTCTTGACATCCCATATTAAAAACAAATTGATCCACAAAATGGATGACACCATGCTAATTGGTTTGGTTAGCAAGAAATGGCAAGTACATTGGAGGCCATGTAGAATACATGTGTTCCAAAAAGTGAGAGATAGACCCTAGTAAGGTTCAGGGTACTAACACAAGAATAAAGATTGTGGCAAATTGCATTCCCTACAAGGATGTTGTGATATCCAGAGTAAACAACAAATTATCATATCATGCCCTCTCACATCAAAGAAGGAAGAAACAACAACCTACCTTTTTAGGTTCTGGAGGAAGCATAATCCACATCTGAATTGTTTTGAGTCTCATACTGGGTTACACAAATAGATAATGACTTTGGATGAGGTCAATGAAAGGAAAGAGATTTATAGAAATCCAGGATGCAGTGCAAGCAATTCTGAAACTTGAACCATACAATTGTTAGCATATAAGGGATTAGAGACACTACCTTTGAGAAATGATGCTATGTGAAATTTTTTGCAAGCCCCATTGAGTAATTACAAATTGAATCACTAAGATTCTGGAGTGAAACCATGCCATCCACAGTGGAAACTTATATTCCACCTAAAAAGCAACTCTTTTTTTTTTTTTTGGTGAGGGAGATTGGCCTTTAGTTAACATCTGTGCCAATCTTCCTCTATTTTGTATATGGGGTGCCAACACAGCACAGCCTGATGACAAGTGCATGGATCCACACCTGGGATTTGAACCTGCAAACCATGGGCAGCTGAAGTGGACATGTGAACTTAACCACTACACCACTGGGCATGCCCCTAAAAAGCAACTCTTGTCATGCTCCTGGATCTTAGTAGACACAGAGCACCATGAGGATGCAACTGATCATATAGCCACAACTGCACATCATGAGCTGGATTCTTTCACATCCATCAGTTTATAAGATTAGGCAGACCCAGCAATAATCCATAATAAGTTGAAAGAAATACATTGAGGATTGAACACAAGCAGGAGCAGAAGAGTCAAGCAAAGATATGAGAAGATATCTCAGATCTCTGTTCAGTCTCTACTCTTGGGCCAGCACACCTCACCCTCAGCTCACACCTTTTACTGGATGGGGCATTCCTTACAACCAGTTGATGGAAGAAGAAAATTCCTGAGTGTGGTTCACAGATGCAAAAGCTTGTATGTGGGAAAAGGTGGTAATGATGGTGATTGACATACAGTCTTGCACAGGGGTGGTCTTGAAAGACAATGGTGAGAGAAAATCCTCCCAGAGGACTGCACTTCAAAGAGTGCACTTAGTCATCTATTGTGTGTAAAGAGAAGTGGTTCAAGGTTAAAGCAACTTGCGCAGTGGCAAGAAGTTGTCCATCTGAACAAAAAAAAATGAAAAGATTAGAATCAGGGCAGTCCAGGGTAGATATTCAAAGTACATTTTCAAATGGGCAAGAAGTATTAGAATCTTTTACTCTCTGTTAATATATTCTCCATGGAAGAAACAGTAAATGACCAAAATGAAATTACTATACCTGTTAATGGGCACTAGCCTCTCTCATCAGCTTTGTGTATGCTATCACAATGATCACATGAGTAAGCAGGCCATTCTAGCAACTACACATAGATGTAGACTATGGAAGGTCCCCATAGCATGCAATCCTTGTTGCCAATGCTGGTATACTGACATAGAAGATGCTATCTGGGAGCCATCAGAGAATCATGCTGAGCTGCTGACATAAATCATCCTTTAAGGAAACTAACCTGCCAAGATGGTGGTAAACTGACTACATCAGAGATTTTTCCAATGTGAAAGAGCCAATGATTCATTCTGACAGGAATAAACATATACCCAGGGTAGGATTTGCCTTTTCTCTGTTCAGAGACTCAGGCATCACCATTATCTAAGTAATGATAAAGTGCTGCTATCTCAGCACATCAGACTGGGAGGCCACTCTACAGGAAAGGAGGTGTGAGGGTGGGTCCATAACCACAGAATTCAGTGGAAGTGTCAAATACCAAACCACACTGAAGCTGACAGCAGGAAAGAGTATTGAAAGAGCCTTTTAAAGGCAAAACTGAAGCACCAGCTCAGAGGCAATACTCTAAAAAAGAGGGAATACTCTAAAAACTCTAATTAAAGACGTGGTATAACCTTTTGAATCAACAATATTTTGTTTGTTTATTGTTGAATAGGAATAATATTTGAATCCAGAAACCAAAGACCTCACTTGCCATTCCTGTCATTGACCCTGTGAAGAACTTTGTGTTTACTGCCTAGAAATAAAACGTTATGTTAATTTTGTCCATAGATTTAAAAAAATGGTCAAAGATAATTAAATGGGTAAAAGAAAATCTATTCCAAAAAATGGTGCCAGGATAATTGGATATATGTAAAAAAAGAAATGAAATTAGATCCTTACCTCACACCACATTCAAAAAATCGACACAAAATTGGTCACTGACCTAAATATAAAAGACAAAACTATGATATTTTTACAATTAAACAAAGGATAAAAATCTTTGTGATTTCAGATTGGGCAGAGTTTTTAATGTAAGAAAACAAAATATGATACAAAAATTTTTTAAAATTCAAGCTTCATTGAAAGTATAAATGTACTCTTCAAAAGACATCATTAAAATGAAGATAGTGTATAAACTAAGAGAAAATATTTGCTAATCATATATTTGAATAAAAATGTACTGAGAATATAAAAAATAATTCTTACCAATCAATAATAATTCCAACTAAAGATACAAAAATATTGCAGAACATTTCACCAAACAATATATACAAATGGCTAAGATGCACAATAACAGATGTTCCACATCATTGGGCATCAGAGAAATGCAAACTAAACCACAGCTGATCAATAAGAAAAAAGTTGCTCAACAACATTAGTTGTAGTGGAAATGAAGATTGAACTCTAGATGAAATACAACTAGTAATCCACCAGAACGACAAAATCACAAAAAGAACTGACAATACAAAGAGAAATATGTTTGGCAGCATCTATTGAATTTGAACACATAAAAACCTTATGATTCTACATGTGCACCAAGAGACATAGACATAGCATCATTCCTCATAATAGTCTTAAACTGGAAACAACCTAAATGTATATCAATAATAAACTGTATACAATTGCGTTAACATCACCACAAGTCAAGTAATAAACATATCCAAAGCATATGTCCAAACTCATAAAATTTTATGTTAACTATGTGCAGTTATTCGTATACTAATTACACCTCACTAAAGCTGGTAAAAAGCTAATGAGCAATGGATACCCTTAAGAGTTACATTGCATAATACTGCAAACACCAGCCACCTGAAACTATTGAGCACTTGAAATGTGGCTAGCCAGAATTAAGATGCACTGTAAGTGAAAATGTATACTAGATTATTAAAACTTTATATGTAAAAAAGTAAAGTATCTCGGAAAATTTTTTTGAAATGGGTACATGTATAAATGAAAATATTTGGATATGTTGGGATAAATAAAATACATTTAAATGAATTAATCTTTCTTTTTATTTTAATGTGGTTGCTAAAATATTTAAAATTATGTGTGCAGCTCTCATATTTCTGTTGGTTGACACCACTCTACAGCAATGCAAATGATAAAATTGCTACACTAAATAACATGGATAAGTCTCACAAATATAACTTTACCCTAAGAGTCCAGACACAAAGAAATGCATAGTGTGTCATTCTATTAATGTAAATTTGAAAATGAGCAAAACAAATTATTTTTTGGAAGTTATGAAAATGCTTCCTTTGAAGAAGATGGGGGTTTACTGATTTCTAGAAGACATATGTGGTGCTTCTGCAGACCCAGTGATGTGCTACTTATTAAGCATAAATGTGTTTGGTTTATGAAAACTAATCATGGAAATAGGCACTTTTCTTGTGTATAAACAATCAATAAACAATCTCATTCATAAAAATGTGTAATATAGATAAGTTTTTAGAAGAAAATGAAAAGTATTTTATATGCATATTACACATGGAGAATACAAACTGTAAATGATGTGATAAATATTTACCTAAATAATGGAAAAACATTAGCAAAATATGCACAAAGAAATAAGAAGCAATGCAATAGGAAAGTATAAAAATAGAAATACATGCAATAAAAGGGAAACACATTATAGAGAGACTCCAAAGGCCAAAAGTTGGCAAATTGAGATTGATCAAAACAAAGACAGAAGAGATAAATATCAGGGGCTGGCCCTGTGGCATAGTGGTTAAGTCAGCATGCTCTGCTTCGGTGGCCCAGGTTTGCAGGTTCAGACCCCAGGCATGGACCTACATCATACATCAGCCATGCTGAGGCAGTGATCCACATACAAAATAGAGGAAGACTGGCACAGACAGTTGCTAGCTCAGAGTTAATCTTCCTCAAGCAAAAAAAAAAAAAAAAGAGGAAGACTGACAACAGATGTTAGCTCAGGGCTAATCTTCCTCACACACACACACACACACACACACACAAAATCAGAATAACAAAACAAAGTATAACCATACACTGTGCAGCCACATATGAGATAATATATGGATATTATAATCATATTGCCTTGCCCTTTGATATTTTACCTGAGAAGGGAAAATTGATAGCATAATAACCAAGATAAATATTGCAAATTCAGTATTTTCAAACACTGACTAGTGGAAAATATTCTACTGACAAAATATTCACAAAGAAATTTCAAACTTCACTAAATAGTCTCATTTGTAGGAGTACTACTGGTCTTATTTTGATACTCAAGAAAAAGCAATAAATAGTCATGCTAACATTGATAAGACCCAAGATTTTCAGGGTAAGATAAAATATACTAAACATATAGAATCAAATATTTTAAGTAAAATTGCTAACATTGATAAGATCCAAGATTTTCAGGGTAAGATAAAATATGCTAAACATATAGAATCAAATATTTTAAGTAAAATTGCAAAATTTGAATTAGAAATATAAAATAGTTTATTTTCCTCTTTCCAGTTAATACATATTTTTCTAACTCTCTGTTGCAGAAGCATAGAAGCCATGCCAACTAGAGACAATGGGCATTCCAGTTCCCCAAATGTGGTATTCTCAGGTACATAAACTACGATTTCTAGAGGAATACTCACAATAACCTTAAATTATCTTCTTCAGCAAGCAAGAAAAATACCAAAGAGTAAGGAAGCCAGGTTAAAAGGAAGCAGGAGTCAACTGGCAGGGATTCCACTGGCAAAATATGGGATAATTTGAGCATCAAATATGTAATAAACATGGGGGCTTAAAATATATCCATTTTAAGAAATCTCTCAGTTTCTAATGATCTACCTTCCTCCAAATAAGATTATTATTCACCACTGGGGTACACATATTCTGCCTTTACAATATAAATTTTATTAGTGTAACCAAATAATTGTTAGAGAAAGTTTTCATTATAAAATGCAGAAAAAATGACAAATAAAATTCCTCATTTTGCCTCCCATGATGAAATCATGGATCTAGACCACAATATCAATGTTTCCGCAAATTGTTAGTGGAAATGTAAAGGGAGAATTTATAAAGAATTGGTCAAAGTGACAATAGGTGAATCTACAGATCAAATGCGTCATCAGTAAAAGTGAGTGAATTGGAAACCAAAGCTTCATGATGAGATGTCATAAGAAGTACCCAGCATCACCTCTGAAGTACTCTTGACAGTACAACTGAACCAGAAGCTATCAAGACTGGATCTAATTATTAGTTCTCAGAAAGAAAAAAGTATACACATAACAACAACAAAAAACGGCAGGGGGTATGAAGGTCAAGCCAAGTTAAAAGATACTCCAAGGAATTAGTCAGCCAAATACAGAATATGAGACATTCTATAGGACAAAATGTCTTAAGAGATAAAGAGCATTACCAAAAAGTGGGGAGGGTCAGCTTTGTCTTAGTGGGGACACCACAAAAGCAGATCCTTACATTGAAATTTGATGTAAGTTGTTTGAGAGTAAGGGCATAAGGAATTGATGCATGGAAGGGAAGGAAGCTAATAAAAGCTGTTTTATTAAGTAATCTATCCAAGTGAACAACTGCAGCTTAATCCTATGGCTCATCTCTGGGAAGGTGTGTAAAGCGCACACTCCTTAGAATAACATTTACTAGTGACAGAGGAAATAGATCCTGACTTCCAGGGATTGGTTGATAATTTGTTGGAGGCACTCATTCCTTTCCTGTTACAGTCTGTACACATGGACAGAGTGGCTTTCCATGAAAGTTTAAGGAATATGGCTGGGGCTGAGCATGCTGGCTGCAAACCCTTATATAATAACAAACACTCAATTAGCATAACAACCCAGTGAAACATGTGGAATTTTTTTGCCCTGATCCAAATAAACTAATTTAAAAAATAAGATTATTAAAATAATCATAGCATATAGATGTGATATTAGATGATGTTATGGAAATTCTGTTATTTTTCTTATGTGTAATAAGGTACCATGGTTATGTAAAAAGAAATAAATGATCAATTATAAAGATGTATAATATCAGAGTGACAAGTCTAAGATTTTCTTTAAATACCCCATAAAATTTGTGTATTTGGGTGCATTGTGTGGGCAAAGATGAAACAAGATTTGGTAAATTCATAGTACTTCCTTGTATTTTTATCTGTAATTGTGTTCTATTTGAAAATTTCTTCCACAAATTTTTTTAAATGACAAAGTTTCAGCAAAAAGAAAGAGAGAAAGAAAGAAAGAAAAGAAGAAGGGAGGATGAAGGAAGGAGAGGAGGAGGAAGGAAGAAAAAAGAAGAAACTCTTTGCAAGTTGCTCTCCTACACATGCTTTCCTTGAGGCTGTTACAATGGAGACTAAATCATGAAAACCTGGGCAGAAATTCTATCTTCCTATGTCCCTGAAGTAACACTGAGAAGCAACACCTCTTCACCCTTCCAACAATGCTACATAAACAAAAAGTGAACTTCATTTGGGTGTAAGATATTATAAATTTGGGGGACTAATTTTTATTTCAATAAACCTAATTCAAATAATATAATTTTTGAATACAATTAAATCTGTACTGAACTTTAATAAGATGCTGAAGAAAACATTATTCATAGGAAGAAACATTAAACTTAATTCCTAGCAAAAAAATATACAAAAATCAATTTCAATGGATTAAAAGCATATATTCAGAGCAAAAATTTAAATGTTTACTATAAGTTATAGGCACATATTTCTTATGCTATAGGTAGAGAACAATTTATTAAGCAAGTCACAAAAAGCAATAACTAAAAGACAATTTATACTAATGTAACATTGGTTTATAACATTATATAAACTTTATGTGTACATCATTGTATTTCAACTTCTGTATAGACAATATTGTGTTCGCTACCAAAAGTCCAGTTTCTATTCATCACCTATAAGTGTCTCCCTTTATCCCATTTGACCATGTTAAAATTAAGAAAATTTGTACATTGAAAGATACCACCTAGAAGAAATGGATAAATTCCTAGAAACATACAACCTACTAAATCATTAAAAACAGAAAATCTGACTAGACTAATAATGACTAAGGAGATTGACTCAGTAATCACAAACCTCCCAAAAAAGAAAAGCCCAGAACCAGAGAGGTACATAGGTGAATTCTAGCAAACAGTTAATTAAGAATTAATGCCAATTCTTCTCAAATTCTTTCCAAAAAATTGAAGAAAAGAGAACATTCCCAAACTCATTTTATGAGGCCAGCATTACCCTGATACCAAAGCCAGATAAGGACAGTACAAAACAAACAAACAAAAGTTTATAGGCCAATATCTCTGCTTAATATAGATGTAAAATTTCTCAACAAAATACTAGCAAACTGACTTCAACAGCACATTAAAAGGATTATACATCATGATGAGTTGGGATTCATCCCTGGGATGCAAGGATGGATCAACACATGCAAATCAATAGATGTGATTTTATCATTAATAGAATGAAAGCTAACATTCATATGATGCCATCATATATAGAATATCCTAAAGACAACCAAAAAATTTTCAGAACTAATAAATTCATTCAGTAAAATGACAAGATATAAAATCAACATATGAAATCAGTTACAACTCTATATACTAACAAGCTGAAAAAAGAAATAAAGAAAATAAATCCATTTATAACAGCATCAAAAACAACAAAATACTGAAATAAATTTAACAAAGGAGGTGAACAATCTGTGCACTGAAAACTAAAAGTCGTTGATAAAAGAAATTGAAGAAGACACAAATAAATGGAAAGACATCCTGTGTTCTTGTATTAGAAGAATTCATATTGTAAAAATGTCCACAGTACCCAAAGCAATCTACAGAGTCATTGCAATCTCTATAAAATTTCAATGACATTTTTAACTGAAATAGAAAATAAAATCCTAGAATTCACATGGAACTATAAACAACCCTTATAAAGAAGAACAAAGCTGGAGGCATCACACTTCCTGATTTCAAGTTATATTACAAAGCTATAGTATTCAAAAAAGTGTGGTATTGGTGTAAAAACAGACATGGACAAATGGACTAGAATCAACTGCTTAGAAATATACTCATGCGCATATGGCCAACTAATATTTCCAAAGGAGTCAAGAATACTCAATGGTGAAAAGATTATCTCTTCTGTAAATGATGTTTGGAAAACTGTATACTCATATGAAAAAGAATAAAACTAGACCTTTATCTTATGCCACTTACAAACATTAAATCAAGATAGATTAAAGACTTAAATATGAAACCTGAAACCCTGAAACTTTTAGAAAATACATAGGAAAACAGCTCCTTGACATGGGTCTTGGCAATGGTTTTTTGAATATGAAACCTAAAGCACAAGCAACAGAAGCAAAAATCACAAGTGACACTCCATCAAACTAAGAAGCTTCTACACAGAAAAGACACAATCAACAAAGTGAAAAGATAACCTACAGAATGAGAGAAAATATTTACAAACCATATATCTGATAAGGAGTTAATATCCAAAATTTGTAACTCATAAAACTCTGCACAAAAAAATAAAAATCTGATTAAAAATGGGCAAAGGATATGAATAAACATTTTTCCAAAGAAGATATTTAGATGGCCAACAGATAAAATATGCTTAACATCACTAATCATGAGTGAAATGCAAATGAAAACCACAATGAGATATCACCTCACATCTGTTAGAATGACTGTTATAAAAAAGACAGTAGATAATGGCAAGGATGTGGAAAAAAGGGAACTCTTGTACACTGTTGGTGGGAATGCAAATTGGTGCAAACTATATGGAAAACAATTTAAAGTTTCCTCAAAAAATTAAAAATAAAACTACCATATAATCCAGCAATTCCACTGAAGGAAATGAAATCATTATCTTAAAGAGATATCTGTACCCTCATGTTCATTGAAATAATATTTACTATAACCCAGACATGGAAACAACCTATGTGTCCATCAATGGATGGATGGATAAAGAAAATGTCATATCTATATCTATATCCATATGTAATTAAAGATTATTCAGTTGCTAAAAAGAAGGAAATCCTGCCAATTGTGACATTATGGGTGAAATTTGAGGTCATTATGCTAAATGAAATGCCAGATTGAGAAAGACAAATACTGTATAATCTCACTTATATGTGGACAAAATCCCCTGAACTCACAGAAACAAGGCAGATTGGTGGTTCCCAGTGGTGGCGGGGTAGGGAGTTGGAAATGGATGAAGATGGTCAAAGGGTACAAACTTCCAGTTATAAGTTCTGGAGATGTAATGTACAACATGGTGACCATAACTAACAATACTGCTTTGTATATTTGAAAGTTGCTAAGAGAGTAGGTCTTAAAAGTTCTCATCACACACAAAAAATTGTGGCTATGTGAAGTAATGAACCTGTCAACTAAATTATTGTGGTATTAATTTTGCAAAATATACATATATCTAATAATTATATTGTATGTCTTAAGCTTATGCAATTTTATATCTCAATGAAGCTGGGGGGGAAGGAAAGATTCCTCAAATAAGTAAAAATTCTAGTTACACAGTAAGAGAAATAGTATAATAAGGAATAGTATCAAATATATATACATTTTATGTGTATTGATAGATAAATAAAATGGTACATATGTTTAATGTTAACATTTTATATTAATACTATATATGATATATAGTATTTGTACATTATATATATGTGCATACACAGACAAAACCAAAAGTAAAAGAAAACAAAAAGTCATGAGCAGCCATTTTATTGAAAAGGAGACACACATGGCCAGTAAACATCTGAAATAGCAGTCAAGAATGATATTTCACCTCCATTCAAGTAGAAAAAATAAAAGGTTCATACAATACCAAATGTTGGTGAATATGGGCATACCAGTTTAGCATTGTTGATATTTCCTACACTGATATCAGTGTAGTAAATAGATTGGTATTACACATTTACTGGACATTCACATTCTGTACATTCCAGCCATTCTATTCCTAGGTATACACTCAAAGTGACTTCATCCAGTATACCAATGATCATATAAAGGAATGTTTTAAAAAAACTCTTCTTGGGGCTGGCCTGGTTGCATAGTGCTTAAGTTTGCAGGCTCTGCTTTGTGGCCCAGGGTTTGCAGGTTCAGATCCCAGGCACGGACCTATACACCACTTATCAAGCCATGCTGTGGCAGGCATCCCACATATAAAGTGGAGGAAGATGGGTACAGATGTTAGCCCAAGGCCAATCTTCCTCAGTAAAAAGAGGAGGATTGGCAGCAGATGTTAGCTCAGGGCTAATCTTCCTCACAAAAAGAAACCCTGTTCTTATATCATCTTACACAGGTCAGAATGGCTATAATTACCAAGACAAAAAACAACAAATGTTGGAGAGAATGTGGAGAAAAGGGAACCCTCATGCACTACTGGTGGGAATGCAAACTGGTACAGCAACTACGGAAAACAGTAAAACAGTATGGAGATTTCTCAAAAAATTATAAGTAGAAATATCATTCAATCTAGCTATCCCACTACTGGAAATTAATCCAAAGAACTAAAATTAATGATCCAAAGAGATCTATGCCCCCCTATGTTCATTGCAGCATTATTCACAATAGCCAAGATGTGGAAGCAACCCATGTCCATCAACTTGTGATTGGATAAAGAAGATGTGATATATATACATATATATATATACACACATAATGGATGGATACACACACACACACACACACACAATGGAATACTATTCAGCAATAAAAAAGACAAAATCATCCCATTTGCAGCAATATGGATAAACCTTGAGAGTGTGATGTTAAGTGAAATAAGCCAGACAGAGAAAGACAAATACTGCATGATTTCACTATTATGTGGAATATAACAAATATATGGATAAAGAGAACAGATTAGTGGTTACCAGAGGAGAAGGAGGGGGGTGTGGGTAAAAGGGGTAAAGGGGCACATATGTACAGTTACAGACAATAATTAGGCTACTTGGGGTGACTATGATGAAGTCTACTCAGAAATTGATAAACAATAATGTACACCCAAAATTACACAATGTTATAAACCATTATGATCTCAATAAAGTTACTGGGAAACAAAACTGTTCTTTATATCAGAAATATGGAAATTATAAAGATCCATTCTCAGTTGTCTTAACAAAGAGTCTTTTTTATTCTGTTTTATTCACACAATGGAATATTTTACAATAACCCAAATCAATTAACTTCAGTAATCCAAAATATATAGAATGAATCTTAGTGATATAATGTCATAAAACAAGTTCAGAGAGGTTACTTACAGCACAAAGCTTTTTAAAAATTTTATGAAGCATTAAACATTTAAAACAAAAAATATTTAATATCTGCTTTTAGATAAGATAAAAGTAAATAAAGGTAAGAGTAAGAGGATTCTGAACACTGGGTTTAGCAAGGGGGTTTCTTCTGGTGGTAGAAGTAGGAAAATGAGGTAGAGGGAGACCACATTTCCTACATAAATTGCTGTTAAGTTCCTAGATTTTATATTGGGTGGCAGTTTCAGAGTGGCTTTTTAGATAACCAACAAACAAAATTTTAAAATAAATAGAAATAAGAGAGGAGTGAGCCCCCTCAAATTTATGTATTTGAGAGAGACATTAAAGAAGACTCAGATAAATTTTCATGGATTGGTATTTTGAAGTCATTTGATTTAATCAGTTCTCCAAGTTATCAAATGATTCAGTTTGATCACAATAAAAATCCAATGGCAGTTATCATGTGTGTTATTGAAAAGATATTAACATTTTTTGTTTGTTTGGAAAGGCCAAGAAGAGATAAAACAATCTTCAAGAAGCAGAAGTTTGCAAACATTTTCCTGACTGGAAATAAGGCGACATAAAACTAGTCAGAGTAATGGACAGACATAAATTTCAGGCATTTGTGCCCTGGATTCCTCAGAAGCACAGCCTCAGGCAGTGGTTCAAGTTTTACTCTATTTGAGTGTCATTCCAGGGAAGCAGGATCTAGAAAAAGGAGGGAAGGAGAAATAAGAAAGGGAAGGCATGAGGGTGTATTACCAAAGGAACATCTCCTAAATTCAACTGATGGTTCAATCTCACAGAACCATCTTCTGAGATTCATATAAACTGTAAACTTTATCATTTGGTGCCTATCTCTCATTTTTCAACATTTTTCCCTGTAGAAAATCATGTACATTCTCAGGCATTGTGTGCTCTGGTGCTTTGCACCATGCAAAGCAGTCAGAGACACAGGGCACAAGCTGAGTGTGCACTGGAGCTGGTCAGCACAAGTGGCTAGCTGAGGGGGAGCATGTGATCCAAGTCCCTGGTGCCCAAGAGGCTGACAGCATCATAGGCTGGGGCATTAGAGGGGCTAAATTTGTCTTCCCCTTGACTAACTCAAACTGTCTTTACAGATCAATAACCACATACCAAGGACCAGATAAACTTTAATCTGCTCCAGTAAAACTACCATATTCAGCAAGGCATCTGCAATTGATGCCAGTCATGACTGAAATGTTCATCCCTGTGCTGTCACCCAGGAGGGTCTGTTGAGTTTGGGGAGCGGCTGTACTAGTGAATTGAGCAGGACTTTAGTGGAGTCCAACATCCCTACATTCTTGATGATCATGTTGATCTTGGTAATTCCCCCTAGAATGCAGGATCACTTCCAATTTTACTAACTTACCTAGAGAAGTGTAATTTAGGGACACCCATTTTCTTCTTCTTACGAGGGTGACCCTAACTCCATGGCTCAGGGAACCAATGGGAGAACACAGCAGTTGTTAAGTATTTCTATCCCCATTTTATTTTTGTGTCATGGGGAAAATAACCACTGGCTTATTGGGAGATGGATCAGAGCCAACACTTCATTGATCATCTGGTCTCCAAAAGTTCCTATTCTAACCAGAGGACAATGATGGCATTTCAAATCCCTGATATCATTGACAGCTCAGATATTATAGCTGATAGTATTTAGTAAGTCTAGATACTCCTGTTTCCCAAGGGCCATAATTCTAAAAAGTGGCTACAGAAACATTTGGGGAATTAGTTGAGAAATATTTACTGTTTATTTTTTTGGGTGAAGTCACAGTGCTTCCTGGAAATAACTTTTAAATGGTGCACTCTGTATCTGTGAACTGTCTTAGATCTCTAACCTGAGTGAGAGACTGGTTTTCAACTTTGGTTGATGTCAGCCTTCTGCTTCACAGATATATAGGTTTTTGTTTGTTTTTTGCATATTCTTGTCAAGGAACACTCTTGTGGGATGTACATCTATCTTGCTTTTATGTATGGCCTGTGGTCTATTAGCTATAACTATAGATCACTGTGGGCCTGGATTCCCTAGGTATCATTTAGTCCTTAACTCTCATTATGGTAATCATACCTACCTTCTCACTGCCACTGGCTCTGGCATCCTGGAATGCCATTATCCCCACAGACACTGTGGCATCCACCTACCCTGCTGCTAAACCTGCCTGCAGATTATTGCAACCATCATGCTTCTTAAGGATGGAATTATTGCACATCAAAAGCTTCCTCATGGCCACGGTAAAGAGGGGCGCTCTGGGCTGTGGTGGGTGATTGGATATTACATGGCATATCTGATCTAATGTCCCCAGTGACCTGAGACTTCTGACCTTCCCTTGATACTCTCCCAAGGCAGTTCTGGCATCTCCATGACATTTACCTTGGTCACTCTTAATTCCAAGCTTTTAAGACCTCTGGATTCACACCCAAATTTTGTATCCAGAGTCATGATGAGTGCCCCATGTCAATGTTTGAGAAACTTATCTCAGGTTGGATATTAGATAAGCCTCCAAGCAAAGAGAGATTCTTTTTTTATAGCTCCACACTCTTATAATTAAATCCTGGACCTGATTTTTGGCATAGTCTCCCTTTTGCTTGAAGATGAGTGTCTCTCCACAGCTCACATGGTGACCCTCTGGCTTTTTCAGAAAGTCTTAAGTTGGCAGTTGGATACTCTAAACTTTACATTTCATTCTTTTAATACAGTCATGTACCATATAATGACATTTTGGTCAGTGACAGACTGCATATACAATGGTGGTTCCGTAAGATTAGTACCATATGGCTTAGGTGCATAGTAGGCTACACCATCTAGATTTGTGTAAGTACACTCTGTGATGTTTGCACAATGACAAAATTGCCTAATGATGCCTTCTCAGAATGTATCCTTGTCACCAAGTGATGCATAACTCTATTCAATGATTTTTAACAAGAGCCAAATTACTGCAGAATTATTATAGTTTTCATTGTCATATCCCATTCAAGTGCTACAGATACCACATATCCAAAACTCTCCTATTTCAGCTATGTCTGATCTAGTTTAGCCACATGGTAAGTGTTCCTGAATACCATGGGCATCACCATCAACAATAGCATTCCTATCCTATCTTGGGAGTCTTCTTTCAGAGACACATCTCCTAAAAACTTCCTTGTCCCAGGATTCCCAGGAAGCAAAGCCTGAGGCAAAGGCTTAGATACTACTGCTTCATTAGGGAGAACCATCCTAGATCCCAGGAGTAAAAGGAGAAGAAGGGTGCAGCAGGGAAGGATGTGGCAGCAATAGGAATGTGCATTCCCAGCCAGCCACCACCAGATGTCAAATATAGTTTGATTTCATAGGATCACTGTCTGCAAATCCATACAAAGTTTATATAGGAGAGTCCTCATGAGCAGGAGAAAGGAGAAAAAGTTACCTTTGGAAACTCATCTCCTTATTCTACATTTCTGTCTTGCATATGACTGGGCACCAAGCAAGTACTTGATTTTTATTGTCTTGGCATAAAGAAGAAAGACCAAGGAAAGAAGCAAGAGGAGTGCAGTGAAATTTTGTGTTGAGGCAGTATTGGGTTGAGCCCACCTGAAAATCAATTCTCCTGAATATGTAGGTAATGTGACAAATAAATAAGGTAAAATCAGACAAACCATGTGATAAAAGAGTAAAACACTTGAACAAGCATTTCTCAAAGAGGAAATGAAAATGTTAAGTAGATGAAAAGATGTTCAACCTCAGAAATCAGGAAATAAAAATTAAAATCACAATGAGATACCACCAAACACAGCCAAGTGTAAAAAAGTAAATAAAAGGCTCACAATACCATGAGTTATCTAGGAGTCAAAAAAAAATCTCATAATGGATGGTAAATGTCTAAATCAATACAACCTGTTTTGAAAAAAGAACTCAGCATAATTTAGAAAAATCAAATTCATGAATGACTTGAGCCAAAAACTCCACTTCTAATCATAAATAATAAAATCTTGTGCACACTGACTCCAGGAAACATATATGAGACTCTTCCTGGGATTGCTGTTCATAATAACCCCAATCTGGGAAAAGACAACCCTTCCACACATTACTTTATAGTCATGTTTGTTATTATATATAGACGCTCTGGAGAGAGGGTGTTATGTAGACCCAAAAAGAAGTGAGCAATGTGTTGTCAATTCTCCTCTGATATCTCCTACAAGTTATATCTCCATACATAGCTATTTATGGCCCTACATGTAAATAGACAGACATTTACAAGGAATACAACAAAATTTAGGAAAATATTGATCTCGAGTGTAGCTTAGAACTCAGTTTTCCTCCGACTTTCCCATTTCAACAGAAAGGAATAACAATATATTGGCTCAGTTAGGGAAATTATTTGGGTCATGAATAGGGGATAGATCTTTAGATGTGTCAATGGAAGTGGTTAAATCCTTGCAATTGCATCTGTGCCTTTTTTGATTCTGTTTCCAAAATCAATGCAGGAGATAGGCCAGAGCATTCTCTTTTTGTCAATATCCTGCTGAAAATGCATGAAGTAGCCAGACATTTATGACCAATGTATTACTACAGGATGAAACACATTTTACATTACCTCAAGTCACAAAACAGGATCACACAGGTATAATTTCATGGGATATTCCCTCCTATTCTGTAATTTATTATGAGGATAAACTACAGCTGTGTTATAATAAACTGATTTAATGACAACTAAATGTTTGAAATCCAAGTTTCAAAATAGAAAAATCTTTAGTTTCAGTCTTTATGAACAGTCTTTCCTTTACTTTCTCCCAGTGTGTGCACCTTCCTGGGGCCACATTTCTTCACTTTCAGAGGGGAATCTATGAAATGCTGAGCCTGCCTGTGAATTTAGGCAGAAAGGAAATAGAGGGAACATAGGGTGATTAGAGCAGCTCTGTAGTCAAGTTCAGATATTTAAGCATCTAAATTGGAGGTTGGAGAAAAACAAATGCAAAAAATCATGAACTTAAAAAGGATCTTTTTGCTTGGCATTGAGCATTGTGTATATTACAATCAGAGAGGCCACGTATGTGAGTGGCTATGGAGAATCAAAGAGAAAAGTTGAGGTTCTATCACCTTGGATTAGTATCCTCATGTCTTAAACAAATCCACAATGCCTTAGAACTCTGATTCCAACCTACCATTGAAAGTGGATATATCAGTCATATACTATAGCCATTAAGAGATTAAAAGGACTTCAGAAATGAAATAATCTGCTATCCTTTCATATTTTCTTGTACAAATGTAGTACAACTGAATAAAATGATTGGCTAAAAGGTTGTCTAAGAGTTTCTTGTTTAGTTTCTTTAAATGCTTACATATTAAATTATTAAGAAGCAAAGAGAGACTAGAAATAACAGGATGTTATTTGAACAATGTGTTATATGAGCAATCTAGAAGCAAAACCTTCTAGATTTGGGAGGTTGCCACATGATCCTTCTTAATCACTATTAAACCCTATCACTATTGGGTTTGTTGGACCTACTATGAAATCTCTTACATATGTATACTTGTATTTATATATATTCTAAAATGTGCTAAGAGAGATTATAGAGTCTTCTGTTACTCAATGTATCTTTAATGAAATTGGTAAACAGAAGTCAAAGGACACTTCCAACTGTTTGGATGTCTAGATAAATTTTAAGAATCTTTGATTCACTTTTTTTCTCTTACATGAATGGAGATGGGGTTTTCACTAACAAAGACAGCAAGGGACTAATCACAGGCTTCAAGCATGGAAAGGCCTTAATTGGAAGAGCAGTGTTCAGGGGCTCTTTAAATCAGGCTTCTGGGATTGTGGTCAAAACTTTTAATGAGTTTGGCTAAGTTTAGTACCCACAGAGCTTTGTTAAATAGCTTCCCAATTAGCAAGAGTTAAAACTCTATCATTCCCCTCTGGAAAACGTGATTAATTAGATCCTTAATCTATTAGAGGAATTGGGGGAAATTCTTAGGTATCAGTAAGGATCCTTTATTAGCAAACTCAAAGGAAACAAAGTTGTGTGGTTGCCATGGAAACACTTGGCACAGAAATGAGTCTCATTGCAGTAAATTGTCCTCTCTTTGAAGTGTACACCAACTTAACTGTGGCCAGCCTATTCTTGGTGTACAATAGTTACCTGCTATATGATAGGCTTTTAACAGTAAAACACTGTTTCCTGCTGTCTACATGTAAAGGCATGAAACCAAAATGGATTAATTCAATGCATAAATGAAAAAGAAATTAGACATTTGTTGGTATTAAATAAAAGCACAAATTTTTACTTCAAAATATAATCACTATATCATTAATTATAATGAATATAAAGAAAATATAAAATCTGACTCCTAGAAATATGCCTACAGAATGTATTTTATTATCTCACTTTATAATGAGTCATGATGTATCCATGAAGAGAGATTTCTTTCAGACAATCTTTAAGACTATGAAGAATCCAAAGAGATAATTATCCTCAATTTTATAGCATCTATTCAATCTTATAAATAGTACAAGTTATATGTTTCAAATTCAGGCTACTTTAATGAAAAGAACAAATGCTTAATATACCTGGAAATATTTCAAATACACAGATAAGAAGAGGGATAATATAACACACATTTAGACACCTAGCACCTAGATTAATCTTATTTAAAATTACATATTTGCCTATGACAATTTTTTAAAAGAAATATAAAGTGCAGATAGAAATGAGGCCCTGTTGTGCCTTTCCTAATTTCACCCTGTTTTCCCCTCCTTCCCTGGCTATAGGAGTAACCAGTAGCATAAAGTCAGTATTAGTCAATTTCTTGTATGGTGTGGATTTTCTTACTCAAGCTACATTTCACCATTCTTCTATTTGGAATACAACAAAAATGATCCCTCAGACTTCCTTGCTTCCTTAGTCCTCTACAAGTATTAGCTTTGGGACAGTTTGATGTCTGTCTCAGTGATCTGAGTTGTGGAAGTGGAACAGAGGTCAATTCTGTCTCCATTGAAGAGTTGTAACCATGAATCAACGTTTTGGAAGTGGGAGCAGCCACATTCTCTTCAGCAGGTTTCCTGTATCCAGTCTCTTCTTTCCTGTACAGAATGTTCCATTAGTGGATCACTTCTGAATTGTGCCTGAACAGAAGTTGTAGTGTGCAGATAATCCCTAGATGCCCAGCATCAAGTGCCTTTACCAAAAACCTTCCTGCACTAACCATGATAGAGGGGGGAAAAAGTATCATTTTGTTTTTGGTTTAAAAATGTATAAACCCACAAAGATTACTTACTGTTACTTGAAATACTTTAACATTTTACACATATGATATATCACGCATAGTATTATGAAGCTTAAACTTACACACAATTGTTTTGTTCAAATTTTTGAGGAAGATCAGCCCTCTTTTTGCTGAGGAAGATTGGCCTTGGGCTAACATCCGTGCCCATCTTCCTCTACTTTATGTGGGATGCCTGCTACAGCATGGCTTGATAAGTGGTGTGTGGGTCCGTGCCTGGGATCCAAGCCTGTGAACCCCGGGCCACTGAAGCTGAGCACATAAACTTAACAATGACACCACCTGGCTAGTCCCTACACAACTATTTTTAATGTTATAGGTATAGGTGGAGAGATGCCGTTGTGCATCATTCATTTGAATTGTGAATTATACTTCATTTTATAAATTTCTACCTTGATGTGTTTATCAATTCCTATATCAATATAAATTTGGATTGTGTTTCTAAGTGTTATAGCACTATGCACTTCTCCTGTTATTATTGGAGTGAAGTATCTTTAAATGCATATTCTTTAAGCTTAAACTTTTGTGAGCTGCCTGTCCATAAACTGACAAACGGTTTCTAGTGTATAGTGATAGTATTGATTTTACATTTTAATGATGATCTCACCATGTTTTTAAAAGTTTCCTATAGGTTTTATTGCATTTTTTATGTGGGCAAGCATATGACATTCAAATAATTAGGATTTTTTTTTTAATTTCATGATATTGTATATCATCTTTTTTGTTGTTTTACTGCATTCTTTTGTACTTCATTACAATGTTAAATTTAAAAATTTCAAATCAAATAATTGTCTTAGTCTTGATTTTAATTGGAACATGAGATTACATTGGGAATACCAAAATCTCCAAATTTCATATAATGTTTATATTACATATCATGTTTATATTACATACATATGCATATTACATACATGTTTATGCATATACAAATACACACATATATTAATTTCTGATTAGTTTAAGGAAGTTTACTTCTATTCTCATGTTGCTCAGACTGTTGTTTATTTTTTTAATATCATAAAGTGGAGTTGAATTTTGGTGGATACATTTTTCTGCCCTGTATGCTTCTCTCAGATAAACTGTAAATATGATGAGTTAAGTTAAAAGGAATTCTGAGGCTTCAAATAAATTCAACAAAAAAACAAGATCACCATAGTAAAAAGCAAACCTTCAAACTAACTGTACTCCACATTTAAAAATTATTTCAAGATAGCTGTATGTCTAAATCTCAAAGCAGAAATCATAAAATTTCTAAGAAAAGAAATCACAATTGGAATAAACAAAGATTTCTTAGACAAGACACCAAAAAAACCAATCATAAAAGAAAAAAGAATCATAAATAAAGTTAATAAAAATTTAATATTAAACAGATGCTATGAAATAAATGAATAGGCAATCTGCAGACTGAGAAGAAAGCACTCACAGTACTGACACACTCTGACAAAGGACTCATCCAAATTATATTTTAAAATCCCTAAAAATCAACAATAAAAACATAAACAACTCAAATAAAAAATGAACAAAGGTTTGAGCATTACAAAAGAAGACATGTATATGGATGGTCAAGAAGTAAATGACAAGATGTTCAAGAGAATTTGTCATTGCAAAGTGCATATTACTCTTTCCCAAGCACCAGAATGCCTAAAAAAACATGCTGGAAAATTTAAATATTTAGAAGGATGTAGTGTAAGCAGGTAGTCATATGTGGTTGTTGCACCCCTGTTATGATCCACCAATTCTATTTGTAGGTATTTACCCAACACAAATGTAAACATACATCTACAAAAAGATTTGTAGAAGAATGTTCATAATCAGCCCTATTCGTGAGAATCCCAATCAAAATGCCCACAACATATGATAAATAAAATGCAAGCAGTAGGATATATTGGAGTATATGAGGAAGCCATTGGTATAAAACTAATTTGGCTTGACCTTGCTTTTCCAAAAGGGCCTGGCGGGCCTTTGAACATGCATTGTATATCTGCTTTAAACACTTAAAATGTCACAAAGAACAAATGCCCTTAAGGTAAGAATGCAACTTCCCCCACATTGGCATTTCCTTAAGGATAAGCATTTCTCCCTAGGCTAGGATTTGACTGTTGTGCTTATCCTGTGACCACGCAGCTCGAGACAGCAGACCTCCTACCTGCAGTATCCATCAAAGGCTGTACTGACAGGGCAATCTTGTGACTATTGTAAGAAGGATATTGCATTCGTATGTGATCTTTGAAGGTATATAACCACTCTGTACACCCTACTTGTTTGGTGCCCTTCCTTCCTTGGAAAAGGAAGGCCCCAGGCTATATGGTCCTTAAATTTGGCTCATAATAAACTCATCCCAATTTTGATTTATAGGTTGGCTATGGATTATTTGCATTGACACATACACGCATATGAACACACACATATACACATATCTAAATAATGTATTATACTTGCATATTGCTTATCATATAACATAGAACTAACATTTTATATAATACACAAATAATATTGCAATGTTATATAATAATATAAATGTTATAATATATAAACCTATATATACTAACTTATCAAAAGAAAAATGGGTAAATGAATAGAAAGAGGCATTAAGGAACATTCTGGGGCAATGAAAATTTTATCTCCTTATAATAGTGGTTATAAACGTGTACACAATTGTGGAAATTAAAGACTGTTAAAATCTGTGAAATAATCAATTTTTAAAAAGAAATTCTGACACTAACAAAACGCTACAAATCTTAATTTGCTGTGAACTTTTAAAAAATTATTATATGGCTGAATACTATATATTTTTTAGATTTTTGCATAGATGTTCATAATGATATTTGTTTATAAGATTCTTATACTATTACTGCATAATGTGTATTAAGATTAGTATAATCTTATATATAATAAATGAATATAATTTAATATATAATAAATATATCTAATATTATATATAATAAATTATATAAATTTATATGAATATAAAATTATGTATTTATATAAAATTATATAATATATATTATATGAATATAATTTAATATATATAATAAATGGATTAGACAGTATTTTTTCTCCTCTTGCTACTCTTCAAAAACATAAATTTACCTAGAGAATATTTGTTACTTTCATCTTTGTTAAGAACAAATTGTAAACCACTTAGGCCTCCTGTCTTCTAGAGTGATATAGTTTTAATTATCTATTCAGTTTTTAGAAAAGTGGTTGGTTTGGCATGACGTCAGCAAAATAGCAGACTGGGAAGTACCCACCACTTGATCCCCCATGGAAACATCCAAAAATAACCAAAAAAAATTGGAGGTGGAATCTAGCCAAAGGTATGCAATAAGCAAGCAAACATCCAATCTAGAAAAAGCCACATTCAAAATGATAGGAAATTCCATGGCATTTTTCTTCACCCTTGCCCCACACCCTCCCCCAAGTTGCATGGTCTGAATGTAAGGAACTTTCACCTTAGTCCCCAGTTCCTTCTCTCAAACCAGAGGGTGTAAATCAGAACTTATTTTCAACATTCTAACTTGTCTGGAGACTGACTGAAGGACTGGTTTCTGTTTCATCTAACTCAGTTCTCAGGTAGGAAGAAAGAGCTGACACTATTCATGAAAGAAGGATGGAGATCATTCTGCAAACACCTGGGAAAAAAATTATGGGAGAAAACAGAGTAGACCATCTAAGGCAGCAGCCCAGTTCCCAATTTCCTCCTTTGTTCTGGATGCAGTGGAGCAGACATTATTTACAATGTTCTAAACCCTCAGAGGCTACATAAAGTACTGGTCTCTTTTGCCTAACTGGAATACCAGGTAGTGAAAAGCAGCAGGCACTGCTCAAAAGAATTACAGGGAGACTGAGCCACAGATGCCTGTGGCAAGAGATTATGGGTAGAGACATACAATAGACCATCAAAGACCCCAAGGAGAAAACTTCTTGGGAAATTAAGAGATTTAAAAGTAGTGATGCATGTAGGAAAAATCTAAAAAGCCACCCACAGGTCCAGGTGCATGCTGAGAAAAGACTGAGAGAAACTTAAGCTTTCTCTTCATGTGCATTCTAAGGCTCAGAACAAAGGTCTAGCTAATTATTGAAGGACTTCCCTGGACCAGTCTGCAAACACTAGGTGAGATGGGTATTTTTAAATGCCTAATTTTTGATGAAATTAATCAAAAGGCATTTAAAAAGCAGAGAAACATGACTCATTCAAAATAGAAATCACATATTCAGAAACCATCCTCCCAAAAACATAAGAATCAAAGTTACTATATAAAGACTGTAACAACTGTCTTACAAATGCTCAATCAGCTAAGGAAAACAAAGAACTAAAGGAAGTTTGAAAAGACAACCTATGAAAAAATATCATATCAATAAAGAGATAGAAATTATAATAAATAATTAAATAGAATATCAGGAGCTGAAAAAATCAAACGAACAAATTGAAAAATTGAGTATAGGGTTTCAATGGCCAATTGAGCAGTGTTAAAAAGAAATAATAGGCCCTAAATGGAGTCACTCTTGCTAAACCCCACCAAGACTTAACCTAATTGTAGTTTCAGCCTCTCCCAGGAGGAGAATTTTAAATCAATCAGTCTGGAATTTCCTGATCAACACTAGTGAGGAAATATGCCTGATGAGACCCCCAGCCTTCCACTAAAAGAATGTGACCTTGCCTAAAATAAAGCACTCTTTTAACTCCTTTGTCCCACCCTCTTTCTGCCTATAAAACCCTTTAATTTTATACAACTGCTCAGAGTTCTTTTCTACTTGCTAGTTGAGATGCTGTGCAATTCATGAATTGATGAATAAAGCCAATTGGACCTTTAAGTGTACTTGATCGAATTTTAGTTCTTTACAGATTTGGTGGCAGTGACAGAATCTGAAGCAAATTTTTGATGGTATTGGGGAACAAGAGGAAACATGGACACAGTACTCTGTGAACCCATTGAGTTCAGTTTCTCACCACTTCTGAGGGGCCATTGATACGTTTCTGTCAGTTTTGAGCTCTGCTCTCTTGTGTAGATCTCCCAATTTAACTAGCTTTCCATTACAGGGCTTAGTGGGTCGCCTTGAGTTGGCAGACAGTTCCATCTGAAACATGAGTCTCTAGCTTTTGGTTCAAGCTGCAATCCCCCAGTTGTTTGAAATCTCTTTCCCATGTTCTAGTCTGCAGTCCACATTGGGGTTTGCTGGTTTAGTCCTTTTCTCTGTTTCAGTCCTCAGTCCCCAGTTACTGGTATCCACTGGTTTAGTTCACACTGTGAATTGCTGGTAGGACACATAGCCTTCTATTGGCCAGTTCATAGTAACACTTCTTCGATTACTGCTGGTGTGTTAAGGTGCAGATATTTGTTTTGTTTTGTGTAGATAATGGCTAATTTCTGATAGGAATCTCAGAATTCAAAAAGCTGCAAAAATTGATGGGCACATGTCAAGAACTTAAAAGTGGTTAGAACACTCAGCACCAAACCCAAAGACTTTTGTGATAGGACCTCATGGCACATTCCTTTTAATTATTAGTTTGGCTCTGAGAAACCGAAAGATCTAGTTAAAAGAAATGAGATCCTTTATATCCAAAGAGTTGAGCATGTCATCTCCTGGCACACCTGCTTATTTTATGCTTAAGAACTATAGTCCTGTGAGCTGTAGATATTTGTAGGAATGGCAAAAATCTTACAAAAGACACCTAGAATTACAAGGGCCATTATGGAGAACATTTTAATTACACAAAAGCACTCAATTAAGAAGTGTACTTCAGAGCAAGGGATCTCCAGATGAATAAAAAGAATTGGATGCCTACCTTAATTGGTATTCAGAAGCTTCCAAAAGTCTTTAAAATTCCAAAATAGCTTTATTAAAAGACTCATTGCAAAAGGCTAGTGAAAAATTAAAGACACAAGAGGAACCTAAAATGATAGACAATGACTCATGTGACTTCTACTGCTCCCCTCTATCCTCTTTTACCTGAGTATTCATATTGTACTAATTATTTGAACAATGTTTCCACTCTGAAGAGACTATTAAACAGTTACCTTTTAAGATAAAACCACCTGAGATTGCAGGCAATCCTCCTCAGGTATCTCTTACTTCTTGGTTAAAGGCTGAACGAAGGGCCATAGTTAAAGAATTTTCTAAATCTAAGGAGGAAACCAAAAAGTTTTTGAAGAATTTGGAGTCATTATGGGGCCTATGATACCAGGCCTCTAGATCTTTACCAGCTTGTAAACATGTTGATAAGACCTGGTGAAGCTCAACAATGGATGTAGGAAGAAAAATGACAAAACTCTGAGGATGATATTCAAGTTCCTCAATCTACAACATAGTTCTCTTATGGGCCAGAGAAAGCTTACAATATAGCAACTGAACTTTTTAAAATTTTTATTGATGTCTTAATAGTTTATAACATTGTGGGGTTTTAGTTGTACATTATAATTTGTCCCTCACAATATGAATACATCCCTTCACCCCTTGTGCCCACCCCTCACCCCCCTTGCCCCTGGTAACCACCAACAAGTTCTCTCTGTCCATGTGTTCATTTATATTCCACATATGAGTGAAATCATGTGGTGTTTGTTCATCTCTCTTTGGCTTATTACACTTAACATAATACCCTCTAGGTCCGTCCATATTGTTGTAAATGGGACATTTTGTCTTTTTTATGGTTGAGTAGTATTCCATTGTATATATACAACACATCTTTATCCAATCATCAGTTGAGGGGCACTTGGGTTGTTTCCACTTCATGGCTGTAGTGAATAATGCGGTGATGAACATAGGGGTGCATAAGACTCTTGGGATAGTTGATTTCATGTCCATTGGGTATATGCCCAATAGTGAGATTGCTAGATCATAAGGTATTTTTATTTTTAATTTTTTGAGGAATCTCCATACTGTTTTCCATAGAGGCTGCACGAGTTTGCATTTCCACCAGCAGTGAATGAGTGTTCCCATTTCTCCACAACCTCTCCAACATGTGTTGTTTTTGTCTAGGTGATTATAGACATTCTAACGGGTGTAAGGCAATATCTTAGCATAGTTTTGACTTGTATTTTCCTGATGACTAGTGATGTTGAACATCTTTTCATGTCTCTATTGGCCATCTGTATATCTTCCTTGGAAAAATGTTGATATCCTCTGCCCATTTATTGATTGGGTTGTTTTTATTGTTGTTGTTCAGTTGCATGAGTTCTAGCAACTGAACTTTTAAAGGACTTTCCTAGAGTCTTCTCTGCCATCATTTATTGGTCTATTATTCAAACATGCAAAGAAAGGAAAGATTTATCTGTGGCAGATTTAAAGCCTGTTTGGAAGATTTCTTCCCATAGTATTCCAGGTTTGATACAGTAAATAAGGTCATCTAACTTACCATGCCTGCCCTAATTGTAAATGGATTATCTCTTGAGATTAGGGGATTGATAAAAAGGCAGAAAATTGGATGAGAAGCCACTGATTTGACTGAACTCATGACCATAGCTGAGCATTAAAGTGGACTGAGCATTACAAAAGATTGAGCATTAAAAACGACTTTGGAGTAAGATCATGTACAAAAGTCTGCCAAACTATTGGTCTTACAGGTACAACAGCTCCAAGGCCAGAGACCTAATATAACATATAGACCTCCTGAATTTCACACTCTTAGGGATCAATTATCAAAACACTGGCCCATAAATTGATGTCTCAATTGTAATCACCTGGGGCACTGGAAAAAAGGATTATTCCCAAATGTTCCATGCAAATTCAAGGGAGAACCCCCATTCGGGCCCTTCCAAGAGTTGACAAGAATCCCAGGTTCTCCAGTAAACTACTAGATTACTCCCTTAAAAGACAAGGGAAACAAAAATTATTCAAGGCATGATGGGAATTTTTAACCCTTTTCTTAAGCTAAACATACCCAGATGAAAAGAAAAACATTCCAAGATATGTAGATGAGCATGTCAGTTCTTTGATATCATTTATGTGGCAACCATATTCTTTGAGGAATTAAAAACGGCTCTCCTTGTTTTACAAATATAGTCTTTATATGAATGACGTCACCATCGTGGTGGAGTGAGTCAATCTCCTCATCACCCCCCTCTGTTACAACCAGTCAGACAGTCAGTGACCAAAAAAGGACTCCCTGCACAGTGCACCAGAGTGCCTGAGTGATCCAATCATCTATACATCTCAAGGTGGGTGGACTAGACCCCTGGAAAGCAGTGGAACTATGGGACAAGCCCACACCCTACTTCCCGAGATGCAGCAATTCAAAACGTGGATCCTCACACCAGCATGCACACCAGTGAACACAGGATGCAAGGGCAAATGTGGCACCCATGGGTTAGCTCTTGTTCCCACACACAATGATCGTGGGTGGTGTACACATCCTGAGGCTTCAGGACACAAACTAGAGCTGGTGACTTGTCATGCACCCCCAGGAGTGGTGTCAGTCTTTCCTGCATTGGGGAATACATCCAAGTTGTAAATTTCCCCAGCAGAGGTGGAGTGCCCTGATCTGAGGTTTTAGAGCAGATAACCAGTGCATGCCAGCACTGGTGACAAGAGGCTGTGGCCTCTGCCCCACCTCAGTGGTCACAGGTGGCACACACATCCTGAGGCTCCAGGACACAGATAAGTGCTGGTGACCCAGTCCGCTCCTTTTCTCTTGGCAATGGTCATGGTCTTTTCAGCAGTGAGGACTGCAACCAAAATGCAGATTTCACTGGCAGGCAGGAGCACAGTGCCCTGAGTTCTCAAAAAGCACATGGGCTGCAGGGCCTGCAACAGTTGAAGCTTATACCCTAGGTCTCCTCCCAGCAGTGGTAGGTGGCACCTGTGACCTGAAGCATCAAGAACCACAGCAGAACCTGAGATCCAGACCCCAGTGGTAACACCCACAAAAACAGCTCTACTAGCAGTGGGGGCTGCATACAAGAACCCAGACCCCCAGGAGCAACAGCAACAACTGTGAACCCAGCACCCCAGCAGTGGTGCTGGCAACACCTCCAGATAACACAGGAGTAGCAGTGTAGGTGGTGCATGGGGTAGCAGCACCTGAGCACATGGAAAGTCTGCAGACAGCAAGTGATGGAATGCAAGACCCAGGTGACCCTGGAAACAGCAGAAGTGCTCATGGCCTGGTGACCCTGGTGGCAACAACTGAGACTGCAGTGACATCAAAACCATCAAGGCACCAGCAACCTCAGAGGCACAAGTGGCACAGGAAGGACACTGATGATGTCACTAGTAGAGGCAGTGGAGAGTGGAATGCACAGACTTTCAAATACAATAAGGAGTAGCTCAGAACCAAAGTAACCAAAGTCATATCCAAATAATAAAGGTGGTTGCTATCACAAATGTGCTGGGAAAGGATTGATTCGTTAAAAAACATGAAGAACTACAGTAACATGAGAGAACAGAAAGAAAAAGACAACTCTCCAGAAATCAAAAACTTGAAGTCACAGAAGGGTACAACCTGACTGACAGAGAATTCAAAATAGCTGTCATGAAGAAACTCAAGAAATTTCAAGAAAACTCAGAAAGACAGATCACTGAGCTCAGGAATAAAATTAATGAACAGGAGGACTACTTCACCAAAGAGATCAAAACTCTAAAACAAACAAATTCTGGATAGGAAGAACACAACTAATGAGATAAAAAATAATGTAGAAAACATAAAAAACAGAAAAGACTTTATGGAAGAGAGAATCAGTGAGCTCAAAGATAGAAACCTAGAAATGATTCAGGAGGAGGAGTGAGAAATAAGATTTTTTAAAATGAAGAAATTCTTTGAGAAATATCTGACTCCATTAGGACAAGTAACATAAGGATTATGGTTATCCCAGAGGAAGAAGAGAGGGAGAAAGGAGCAGAGAGATTATTCAAAGAAGTAATAGTTGAGAACTTCCCAAATATGGGGAAGGAACTGGACATGCAAGTACATGAAGCTAATAGGACTCCTAATTACATCAATGCAAAAGACCTTCTCCAAGGCATATAATATGACAATAGCCAAAAGTCAATGACAAAGAAAAAATATTAAGGGCAGCAAGAGAGAAGAAAATAACCTAGGAAAGAACCCCAATCAGGCTTTCAGCAGAAACCTTACAGGCTAGGAGAGAGTGGAATGATATTTTCAAAATATTGAAAGACAAAAACTATCAGCCAAAAATACTCTATACAGTGAAATTATCCTTCAGATATGACAGAAAATAGAAGCTTTCCCACGTAAACAAAAGTTGAGGGAGTTCATTGCTACTAGATCTGCCTTACAAGAAATGATGAAGGGAGAACTCCTACCTGAAGCAAAAAGGCAAAGGTTTACAAAGCTTTGAGCAAGGAGTTAAATAGACACACAAATTCAGAAAATTACACCTCTCTATCAGAATATGTTAGCAAACAATTATAAAATAAAGTAGAAAGGGAAAGAAATTATCAAAAATAACTATAGACATTTCAATTTGGTCATAAAGTCACAACACAAAAAGCATAATTTGTGACAATAAAAACATAGAAGGGAAAGAGGAAAGGGATGGAAGCTGCATAGGCTAATGGAGATAAAAGACTGTTAGAAAATGGGCTATCTCATCTATGAGATATTTTATACAAATCTCATGGTAACCACAAAACAAAAGTCATAAATCATAAGAGGAAACCATCACAGAAAACGACCAAACTGAAATGGTGTACAGGAATAAAGGAAAAAGAGACAATGGAAATGCAGAACAACAAGAAACAAAAGATAAAATGGCAGTACTAAGCCTTCATATATCAAAAATCAATCTAAATGTAAATGGATTGAATTCACCAATCAAAAGACACACAGTGGCTGGATGTATTAAAAAACAATCCAAGGATGTACTGCCTCAAGGAAACAATCTCACAACTAAAGACAAACATAGGCTCAGAATGAAAGGCTGGAAGATGATACCCCTAGCAAATGTCAAGCAAAAGAAAGTGGGTGTGGGGCCGGCCCAGTGGCACAGCGGTTTAGTTCATGCTTGGCAATCTGGGGTTCTCAGGTTCAGATCCCTGGTGCCACAGATGCACTGCTTGTCAGGCATGCCGTGGCAGTGTTCCATATAAAGTAGAGGAAGATGGGCACAGATGTTAGCCCAGGGCCAGTCTTCCTCAGCAAAAAGAGGAGAATTAGCAATGGATGTTAGCTCAGGGCTGGTCTTCCTCACTAAAAAAAAAAAAAAAAAGAAAGTGGGTGTAGCTACACTTATATCAGACAAAGTGGACTTGAAGATTAAAAAGATAACAAAAGACAAAGATAGCCATTATGTAATGATAAAATGGACATTCCACCAAGAAGACATAACACTTAGGAATATATATGCACTTAATACAGGAGAACCAGAGTATATAAAGCAACTATTAACAGACCTAAAAGGAGAAATTATGGTAACACAATAATAATAGGAGAACTTAACATCCCACTTTTGTCAATGGATAGATCATCCAGACAGAAGGTCAACAAGGAAACAATGGCTTAAATGAAATGTTAGACCTGATGGACTTAATAGATATATTTAGAGAGAGAACATTCCACACCTCCCCCCAAAAAAGAGAAAACCACACATTCTTCTCAAGCACACATGGAATAATCTGAAAGGTAGAATGTATGTTGGGAAACAAAGAAAGACTCAATAAATTTAAGAGAATTGAAATCATAGCATGCTTCTCTTCCAACCACACTGTTTTGAAACTAAAAATCAATGACAAGAAAAATGCTGATAAAGTCACAAATATGTTGAGACTAAGCAACATGCTACTGAAAAACCATTGGATCAAAGAAGAAATTAAAATATCAATCAAAAAATACATAAAGACAAATGAAAATGAAATCAGAACATACCAAAACTTATGAGATGCAGCAAAAGTGGGACTAATGGGGAAATTTAGAGCAATACAGGCCTACCTCAAGAAAAAAGAAAAATCTCAAATAAACAAGCTTACCCGATGCCTAAAAGAACTAGAAAAAAAAGAACAATGATCAAAGGCAGTAGGGAGGAAATAATAAAACACAGAGCAGAAATAAGCAAAATAGATTTTAAAAAGGCAATAGAAAGGATCAATGAAACTAAGAGCTGCTTCTTTGAAAAAATAAACAAAATTGACAAACCATTTGCCAGAGTCACTAGAAAGAAACAGAAGATTCAAATAAATAAAATCAGAAATGAAAGAGGAGAAATTACAATAAGCATCACAGGAATACAAATGATTATAAGAGAACATTACGAAAAGCTTTATGCCAACAAACTGGATACCTAGAAGTGATGGATAAATTCTTAGAATCACACAACATCCCAATACTGAATCAAGAACAGAGAATCTGACTAGCCCTATCACAAGCAAAGAGATTGAAACAGTAATCAAAAGCTTCCCAAAAAATAAAGCTCCAGGACCAGACAGCATCTTTAGTGAATTCTACCAAACATTCAAAGAAGATTTAATTCTTATCCTTCTCAAATTATTCCAAAAAAATTGAAGAGGATGGACTGTTTCCTAACTCATTTTATGAGGCTAATATTACCCTGATACCAAAACCAGACAAGGAAAACAAAAGAAAGAAAATTACAGGTGAAGATTGCTGATGAACGTAGACACAAAAATCCTCAACAAAACATTAGCAAATTGAGTACAATAATACCTTAAAAGAATCATACATAAAAATCAAGCAGGATTTATTCCAGGCATGCAGGTATGGTTCCAAATCCACACATCAACCAAAGTGGTATACAACATTGACAACAATCAACAGAGTAAAATTGTAGGATAGAAAGTCAACATACAAAAATCAGTTGCATTTCTATACATTAATAACAAACTAGCAGAAAGAGAAGTCAAGAATACAATCTCCTTAACAATTGTAACAAGAAGAATAAAATGCCTAGGAATAAATTTAACCAAGGAGGTGAAAGATCTATACACTGAAGATTATAAGACATTATTGAAGGAAATCAAAGAAGACATAAAGAATAGGAAAGGTATCCCATGCTCATGAATTAGAATAAACATGGTTTAAATGTTTATGTTACCTAAAACAATCTACAGATTCAATGCAATTCCAATCAGAATCCCAACGACATTCCTTGCAGAAATAGAACAAAGAATCCTAAAATTTATATGGAATTCAAAAGATACTACAAAGCTATAGTAATCAAAACAGCATGGTACTGGCACAAGAACAGACACAGATAAACTGAATATAATTGAGAACACAGAAATAAAACCATAATTTTATGGGCAGCTAATCTTTGACAAAGAAGCCAAGAACATACAATGGAGAAAGTAAAGTCTCTCCAATAAATGGTGTTGGGAAAACTGGATAGCCACATGCAAAAGAATTAAAGTAGACCATTATCTTATAGCATACACAAAAGTTATAGGTATTAAGCTCTCTGACATTGGACTTAGCAGTATCTTTTCAAATACAGTGTCTACTCAGGCAAAGGAAACAAAAGAAAAATTAAACAAATGGGACTACATCAGACTAAAAATCTTCTGCAAGGCAAAGGAAACCATGAACAAAATGAAAAGACATCCCACCAACTGAGAGAAAAATATTTGCAAATCATATATCTGACAAGGGGTTAATTCTCAAAATATATAAAGAACACATAAAATTCCATAACCAAACAAACAACCCCATCAATAAATGGGCAGAACATATGAACAGACGTTTTTCCATAGAAGATATACAGATGACCAACAGGCACATGAAAAGATGTTCAACATCACTCATTATTAGGGAAATGCAAATCAAAAGTGCAGTGAGATATCACCTCGCACCAGTCAGAATAGTTGTAACTAGCAAGACATGAAATAACAAGTGTTAGGATGTGGAGAAAAAGGAACCCTTATACACTGCTGGGGAGAATGCTAACTAGTGCAGCCAGCCATTATTGAAAACAGTATTGCGATTTCTCAAAAAATTCGAAACAGAAATACCCTATGATCCAGCTATTCCACTACTGGGTATTTATCCAAAGAATATGAAATCAACAATTCAAAAAGATTTATGTACCCCTACATTAATCACAGCATTATTCACAATAGCCAAGACATGGAAGCAACCCTAGTGCCCAAAAATGGATGTGTGGATAAAGAATATGTAGTATATATATACACACATACAATAGAATACTACGCAGCTGTAAAAAAGACAAAATTGTGCCTTTGCAACAACATAGGTAAACCTTGAGGGTATTATGCTAAGTGAAATGTCACACAGAGAAAGACAAATACTATATGATTGCACTCATATGTAGACAATAAAACAAACCATAGAGTAGGAGACCAGATTAGTGGTTATCATAGGAAAAGGGGGTGGGGAGAGGACAAAAGTGGTAAGGGGGCACATGTGCACGGTGATGGATAAAAACTAGATTCTTGGTGATGAACAGGATGCAATCTGTAGAGAAACTGAAATATAATAAAGTACATCTGAAATATATAAATGCGAAAAAAAATGAAGGGCTGGCCCAGTGGTGTAGTGGTTAAGTGAACACACTCTGCTTTGGTGGCCTGGGATTCTTGGGTTCAGATCCCACACAGACCTACAGACCACTCTTCAAGCCATGCTATGGCAACACCCCACATACAAAATAGAGGAAGATGGGCACAGCTGTTAGCTCAGGGCTAATCTTCCTCAGCAAAAAGAGGAAGACTGGCAATGGATGTGAGCTCAGGGGCCAATCTTCCTCACCTATATATATATATTTGTATATGTATATACATATACAAATACAATCGTTATAGGACCAGAGTTGTGGCTGTAGAAATAATTCAAAGTCCACTAATGCTTTTTACTTATAGCCCAACCTCCCAAATTATTCCAAAATGTTTGTCCCTGCACCTTCAAGATGTTATGGTAGTTTTATACCTCTGGATGGTATTACTACAAGTAATTTGTAATAGAACTTTACTTAATTGGCTTAAAATTGAGGGCTTGTAAATTCAGTATTCCTATAATTCTCAGAAATATAATAGAAGCTGACCCAAATAAATTTCAGGTTTCTTTGATATGGGAAAAAGAGAAGACATACAACAAAATCTGAATTAAAAATAAAAAGTTGTAGTAAGTTTATGGAAAAGTAATCTTTAGAAAGAAAGCTTATGCATGGCCATGACTGCAAAAGATTGGAATGAGTTTAAATAAGTGAATGACTTTTAATATCAAAAGTACACTGGGGCAAAATTAGAATTGTTTTTCTCTCTGTTGAAAGGACATTTTCTTCAACTTTTAGTATGCCTGTGGTAACAAAGAGTGAAGGATTCTTTACATTTGGGCAGTCTACATAGAAAACAGATTTTCTGTCACCAAAATAATTTACTGTGCTTAATGTTTTCTTTATCATCAGGTCTTTAATTACTCAAAAAACTGAGTCTTCCCTAGTAAAAGAGCTAAGGTTTTTTTTGTTTTGTTTTGTTTTGTTTTTTTAACTCTGCAACATTCTATACTTGCCTGGGAAAACTTTGTCACTTTGGTTAAGTAAATAAGAATTGTTTCATAATGATTTGTGATCAAGTGCTTTAACCTTTTGATATTTTGACAAACTTCACAAAATCAAATTCTAAATGAAATCCTTTTTACCTCAAACTAACTTGGGGATTTTCCAGAGGTTCCCTAGAACTTCTCAAAAGATTCATTCCATCTCCTTATAAAAGTGAGGTGTTACATTAATTAGGTTTATTTGTGTTAAACTACATGGGAAGCATTGTCAAATAAGTGATGATAAACCTTTTTAGGTTATATTTCATGGGTGAATGTTATTAATGTAAGTGTTCTAGAAATTGTATGAATTTCTTAAAATTCTGATGTGACCTGGTATACATTATCAGTCATAATTGTAGCTATTATCTTAAAATGTTGCATATTACAGAAACAACCAAATTTTCTTGTCAATTCCATTATAATAAACTCTCATCAGATCTTCAACAATGAGCATCTTTAAGTTTTTTCACAGACAGTTATTGTTTTACTCTGATGCTTTTACAAAAGCATTCTTGCAAAAGTATCTTTAAAAAAGATTCATGGAAAGGATTTTGGACAAATCACTAAGAACAAAGACTTCCCTTGAGTCTCCTTGGAAGGGACTATATCAGGTAGTCCTCATTACCCAGATGGCAGTCAAATTTCTGGGACTTGAACCACGGGTATGCATCTCACAGCTAAAGAAGTTTCCACCTGATATCTGGTCCTATACAGACTGGAGACCTACAAGTCAAGTTGTTGAGGAAGAGAAGTAGATGACTTCAAGGTAGACTGCTTCCTCTTGAGACAACAGACCAAGGCCTTATGCTTTAACCACCTCTTTTTTTTTCCTTTTAACTGCCATTGGCCTGCAACGATAAAAACCTCAACTGTATCTTTCAGGCCATTGCTAAGAGGGGTAACCTTTCAGATTGCTGGATTTGTCATGATCCCCTGGTCCTCCCTGGAGGACCCAGGTCCTCTTCTATTCCCAATGTCACTGCAAACTACAACTGACTCCACTTAGAAGTCTCTTACTGAGTTCAACTTTTATTGCCAGAACAACCTGTGCTAATTATAGCTATATGTACCCAATTAGACACATTTACTTACATGTTCTTAGTACATTTGCACCCCCGCACTTCCAAGATTGTCTAGGACAGATTTGCCCCCACTCACTAAGAGATCTCACCAGCAGCACCCATATTTGTAAGGCATTTAGGATGGTTTTCTATCTTGGGCTAGGAAAGTCTCTTCCCATATGAGTTAAAAACTGGACTGAAGCCTGGTTCAGGAGTAAAGACAAGTGAGAAAGTCATCAGAAACCTCTCCTTAACTCTTGGACACATTGCAAATTCTGTTGCTAAGACACTGCCAGCAAAGATCCTTAGACTCAATGGTCAGAATTGTTTTGATAACAGAATTATCTTTTAGCTCAGCAAGGAGGAGTCTGCTGTGGCCAACACTACTTGCTTTGCCTGGATTAACATTTCTGGGGAAGCTGAAACTAGGTTACATAAGATCACTGAGCAAGCCACTTGGCTTTAAATGGTTATTCCTTCAATGAGATCTTTCTTTCATTGGTTTAGGTAGTGGTAACCATGGCTCCAAAGTGCACTACAAACATTGAGAATTATCCTGCTTATAGTTATAATAATCTCCATCTAACGAAAACCAGATTCATATTTTTATTGAGTGCAAGTGAAATATAATCCAGGATGGACTGTATGTTAGACCACAAAATGTCTTAATATATTTATAAAGATTGAAACCATTCAAAGTATCTTTTCTGACCACTGTAAAATAAAATTCAAAATTGATAACAGAAGGAAAAATCACAAATATGTGAAAATTAAACAATATAGTGTAAAACAACCAATGCGTCAAAGGAAGAATTATTAGAAAATATCTTGAGACCAATGAAAATGAAAACACAACATATCAAACTATATGGGATGCAGCACTAACAGTGGTAAGAGGGAAATTTATAGGTATAATTATCTACATTAAAATAGAAGAGAAACCTCAAGTCAAAAACCTAATTTTACACATTAAGGAACTATAAAAACAAGAAAAATGAAATCAAAATCTATCACAAGGAAGGAAATAATAAAGACCAAAAGATATATAAATAAAATAGAGAATAGAAAATCATCGAAGAAAACTATTAAAAAATTAAAAACCCAAGTTAGTTCTTTTAAAAGATCTACAGAGTTGACAATTTACTAGATTGACTAAGAAAAAAAGAGAATATTAAATTACTAATATCAAAAATGAAAGTATGGACATTACTACCAACCAACAGAAATTTAAAAAAAGATTAGGAGTGACGTCATCATCTTGGCAGAGTGAGCTTTTCCCCTAAACTCTCCCCTGCTAAGATACAACACAAAGGTCATCCATACATCAATGGAGGTCTTTCAAACTACACATAGGATGTCTGAAAGACCCATGCAGCCTTATCTCTGACAGCAGAGTTGCTGGAAACCCTAGGGGAAGAGGCAGGGGTTAAGGAAGGCTCCCCTCCTTCCCCAAGGGCAACGGTTCTGTGACAGAATGCACAGCTCTTGGAGAGGAGGGAGAGGTGTGGCCCTCGGCAGGAAAACCTTCAGTTTCCCAGTTCCCAAACAATGGGGACCCCAGATATGGAAGGAATGGAACAGTTTTGGTGTATCCTCACCAAACTAACACTCCAGGGGTGGAGATAGTGAGGGTTGAATGAGAAGCCCCTGGGAAGAGGGAGGTGAAAGTGAGTGCCACTCCCCTCCTTTGGCATCCTGGTTCCACTGTACTTGGCGCCTGAGTCCAGAAGTGCTGCAGCCCAGGGGAGGCACACAGGGCTTCAAACCAGTGATGATTCATCCCTATGACCATGCCTAAGCCCAGGGGTGTGAGGAACCCACCCCTGTGGTGTTTCAGTCTGTCAGCCAGCACAGGACACCCACTCCTAGGTTGTTACAGCCTCGCTGCCAGTGTGAGACACCTGGGTGCCCAAGCCCAGTGGCATGCAGCACCTGCCTCTGTGGGTTTCAGCATGGTGGCTTGTGCAGGACACCCATCCCTGCAGATTTAAAGCCCCGATGCCAGTGTGAGACACCTTGGATGTCCAAGCCTAGTGGTGCTGTAGCCCAGCAGAGTCACACTGGGGATCCAACCAAGCAGAGATCCAGCCCAGTGGCCCTGTGGAGCTCCAGCCCAGCCATGCATCAGTCCAGGCACACTTCAGTCTAGCCAGAATGCCTGCACATCTTAGGGGTTTTGAACTACACAGTTACTGATCCCCACCTAGTGGTGGCAAGTGGAGTCTACATCCAGACACCTTCAAGATGAGGAAAAATAAAAACATACCTATAAGCACTATGCAAAAATACATTAAATCTCCAGTACAGAAGAAAAATGGCAAGCACCCAGAAATCAACCCAGAAGACACAGAAATTTATAACCTGAATGACAGAGAATTCAAAATAGCTATCATAAACAAGCTCAATGAATTACAAGAAAATATGAATAGGCAATTCAAGGAAATTAGGAGCTTCCTCACAAAGGAGATTGAAACCATAAAGCAACACCAATCATAATTATTGGAGATGAAAAACACAATGGAGGAGATAAGGGTAAATATGGAAACTTTAAAGAACAGAGCTGACACTATGGAGGAAAGAAATAGTTCTATTGAGGATAGCAATGTAGAAAGGCTGCAGATGGAGGAGGAGACAGAGCTGTAACTAAAATAAATGATGAAAATCTCTGAGAAGTCTCCAACTCAATTAGGAAATGCAACTTATGAATTATAGGTATCCCAGAGAGAGAAGAGAGGGACAAAGGAGTATAGAGCTTGTTCAAAGAAATGATAGCTGAGAACTTTCCAAACATGGGAAAGGAGCTGGAAATACAAGTGAATGAAATCAATAGCTCTCCTAAATATATCAACAAAAAAGTCCATCCCAAGGCACATAGTAGTAAAGCAGGAGAAAGTTAATGACAAGGAAAGAATAGTAAGTACACCAAGAGAAAAAACATAATATACAAAGGAATTCCAATCAGGCTGTCAGCAGATTTTTCATCACAAGCTCTACAGGCCAGGAGAGAGTGGAAAGATACATTTAAAATTCTGAACGATGAAATCTTTCACCCAAGAATACTCTATCCAGTGAAAATATCCTTCAGATATGATGGAGAAATCATAACTATCCCAGACAAACAAAACTTAAGGGAGTTCATTGCCACAAGATTCCCACTGCAAGAAATGCTTAAGAAGGCCCTCATAACTGAAAAAAGGAGAGAAAGGGGATACAAATCTTTGAGCAAGCAGAAGACAGGTAGACAAAAATAAAATAAATTGCAGCTCTCTGCCAGAATAGGTTAGCAAACACTTAATTATGGCATCAAAGATCAAGGGAAGGAAAACACCAAAAATAAACATAACCTCATCACTGTAAACACGAAACCACAGCACATGATGGAATAAGTTGTCACAATAAAAACTTAGAAGGGCGAGAGGTAAGGGATGGACTCAACTTAGACAAAAGAAATGAGAAGACACCAGATAATGGACCATCTCATCTACGGGAATTGTAATACAAACCTCATGGTAACCACTAAACTAGTATTCCGAGCAGAGATACATATGATAAATAAAAGGAAAACTAAGAAAACCATCATATAGAACTACCAACTGAATTGGTAGTCCGAATCACATGAGACAAGAAACAAAGCAAATGCAAAATCTGGAAAATGAGCAATAAAGTAGCAACACAAAGCCCACATATATCAATAATCACTCTAAATGTAAATGGATTGAATTCCCCAATCAAAAGACACAGAGTGGCGGGATGGATTAAAAAACAAGATCCAACAATATGCTGCCTCCAGGAAACACATCAAAGCTCTAAAGACAAAAACAGGCTCAGAGTAAAAGGATGGAAGACAATACCCCAAGCTAATGGCAAACAAAAAAAAAATCAGCTGTGGCCATACTTATATCAGGCAAAGTAGACTTCAAGATAAAAAGGGTAAGGAGAGACAAAGAGGGGCAATATATAATGTTAAAAGGGACACTCCTTCAAGAAGATGTAACACTTATAAATATATATGTACACAACACATGAGCACCAAAGTACACAAAGCAACTATTAACAAACCTAAAAGGAGACATCAACAACAACACAATAATAGTAGTGGACCTTAACACTCCCCTCACATCAATGGATAGGTCATCCGACAAAAAGTCAATAAGGAAATAGCAGATTTAAATGAAAACTAGACGAGATGGACTTAATAGAAATATGCAGAGCACTCCACCCAAAAACAGCAGATTACACATTCTCCTCAAATGCACATGAAACATTCTCAAGGATAGACCATATATTGGGAAACAAGGCAAGCCTCTATAAATTTAAGAAGATTGAAATTATAACAAGCATCTTTTCCAACCACAAGGCTATGAAATTAGAAATTGACTATAAGGAAAAAACTGGGAAAGTGACAAAGATGTGGAGACTAAACACCATGCTACTGAACAACCAACAGATCATTGATGCGATTAAAGGAGAAATTAAAAAATATCTGGAGACAAACGAAAATGAAAATACACCATACCAACTCATATGGGATGCAGCAAAAGCAGTCCTGAGAGGTAAACTCATAGCAATACAGGCCAACCTCAGCAAACAAGAAAAATCCCAAATAAGCAACCTTAAACTGCATCTAACAGAACTTGAAAAAAACAACAAACAAATCCACAATTCAGCAGAAGGAGGGAAACAATAAAAATTAGAGCAGAAATAAATGAAATTGAAGTGAAAAAAACAGTGGAAAGGATCAATGAAACAAAGAGTTGGTTTTTCAGAAGATAAAAAAAGTTGATAAACCCTTAGATAGATTCACACAAAAAAAAGAGAGAAGGCTCAAATAAATAAAATTAGAAATGAAATAGGAGAAATTACAAGATACTACAGAAATAAAAAGGGTTAAAAGAGAATACTATGAAAAACTATATGCCAACAAATTGGACAATCTAGAAGAAATGGATAAATTCCTACAACCTACCAAAAGTGAATCAAGACGAAATAGAGACCCTGAATACACCAATCACGAGTAAAGAGATTGAAATAGTAATCAAAAACCTGCCAAAAAATAAAAGTCCAGGACCAGATGGCTTCTTTGGAGAATTTTACCAAACACTCAAAGAAGACTCAATGCCTATCCTTCTCAAACTTTTCCAAAAAATAGAGCAAGATGGGACACTTCCTAACACTTGCTATGAGGCCAAACTTACCCTGATACCAAAGCCAGACAAGGACAATACAAAAAAAGGAAAACTACAGGCCAATATTCCTACTCAACATAGATGCAAAAATCCTCAACAAAATATTGGTAAACCAAAAACAGCAATACATCAAAAAATCATATACCATGACCAAGTGGGATTTATGCCTGGGACACAGGGATGGTTCAACTTCTGCAAATCAATCAACATGATACACCACATTAACAAAATGAAGAATAAAAACCAAATGGTGATCTCAATTGATGCAGAGAAGGCATTTGACAAGATCCAACATCCATTTATGATAAAAACTCTCAACAAAATGGGTATAGAAGGAAAGTACCTCAACATAATAAAAGCCATGTATGACAAACCCACAGCCAACATCATGCTCAATGGGGAAAAAATGAAAGCCATTCTCTGAGAACAGGAACAAGACTAGTGTGCCCACTCTCACCACTCATTCAACATAGTACTAGAGGTTTTAGCCAGAGCAATTAGGCAAGAAAAAGTAATAAAAGGACTCCAAATAGACAATGAAGTGAAATTTTCACTATTTGCAGATGACATGATCTTATATATAGAAAATACTAAAGAAACCATTGGAAAACTATTAGCAATAATCAAAAACTACAGCAAAGTTGCAGGGTATAAAATCAACTTACAAAAATCAGTTGCATTTCTATATGCCAAGAATGAATTAACAGAAAGAGAACTAAAAAAGACAATCCCATTTACAATCACAACAACACAAATAAGATATCGGCAGTAAATTTAACCAAGAAGGTGAAAGACCTATATAATGAAAACTATAAGACACTGTTGAAAGAGATCAATGAAGACATAAAGAAATGGAAAAATATCCCATGCACATGAATTGGAAGAATAAACACAGTTAAAATGTCCATTCTACCTAAAGCAATCTACAGATTCAATGCAATTCCAATCAGAATCCCAATGACCTTCTTGATGGAAGAGGAACAAAGAACACTAAAATTCATATGGGACAACAAAAGACCCCAAATAGCTAAAGTAATCCTGAGAAAAAAGAACAAAGCCAGAGGCATCACAATCCCTGACTTCAAAATATACTATAAAGCCATAGTAATCAAAACAGCATGGTACTGGTACCAGAATAGACACACAGATCTATGGAACAGAATTGAAAGCCCAGAAATAAAACCACACATCTATGGACAACTAATCTTTGACAAAGGAGCTAAGTACATACAATGGAGAAAGGGAAAATCTCTTCAATAAATGGTCCTGAGAAAATTGGACAGCCACATGCAAAAGGATGAAAGTAGATCATTTTCTATCATCACACACAAAAATTAACTCAAAATGGATCAAAGACATGAAAGTGAGACCTGAAACTATAAAACTCCTGGAAGAGAATATAGGCAGCACACTATTTGACATCAGTCATAAAGGGATCTTTTCAGATTCCATGTCTACTCAGACAAGGGAAACAAAAGAAAAAATAAACAAGTGGGACCTCATCAGACTAAAGAGCTTCTACAAGGCAAATGAATCCAGGATCAAAATGAATAGACAACCCACTAGCTGGGAGAAAATATTTGCAAATCATATATCTGACAAGGAGTTAATCTCGATAATATATAAAGAACTCACACAACAGAACAACAAAAAAACAAGCAACCCAATCAAAAAATGGGCAGAGGATATGAACAGACATTTTTCTAAGGAAGATACACAGAAGGCCAATAGACACATGAAAAAATGTTCAACATCACTAATCATCAGGGAAGTGCAAATCAAAGCTACACTAAAATATCACCTTACACAAGTTAGATTGGCCAAAATCACCAAGACAAAAAACAATAAATGTTGGGGAGGTTGTGGAAAAATGGGATCCCTAATCTGTTGCCAGTGGGAATGCAAACTAGTGCGACCTCTAGAAAACTGTATGGAGAATCTCCCCAAAATTAAAATAGAAATACGCTATGATCCAACTATCCCACTATTGGGTAGCTACCCAACAAACCTGAAATCAACAATGCAAAGAGGCTTATGCACCCCTATGTTTATTGCAGCATTATTCACTATAGCCAATAAGTAGAAGCAACCCAAGTGTCCCCCAACAGATGAGTGGATGAAGAAGATGTGGTATATATATACATACACACATAATGAAATACTATTCAGTGATAAAAAAGACAAAATTCCCCCATTCACAACATGGACAGACCTTGAGAGTATAATGTTAAGTGAAATAAGCCAGAGAGGGAAAGACACACATTGCATGATTTCACTCATATGTGGAATATAAACAAACACACAATCAGAGAGAACTGTTTGGTGGTTACCAGGGGCAAGGGGGAGGGATGTTGGGCACAAGCGGTGAAGGGAAGCATTTATATGGTGATTGACAAACAATAAGGTACAACAAAAACTTCACAATGTTATAAGCTATTAAGACATCAATAAAAAAAGATTAGAAGAAAGTACTATTAACAATTGTACACCAACAAATTGAATAATCTAGGGACAAATGGAAAAATTCCCAGAAGCATAAATCTACCAAGATGGAATATTTAGGAAATAGAAAATCTCAACAGACCAATAACTAGTAGGGAGAGTGAATCAGTACTCAAAAACTTCCCAAGAAAGAAAATCCCAAGACTAGGTTGCTTCACTGGTAAATTCTACCAGACATATAAAGAAGAATTAGCATCAATCATCCTAGAATTCTTTCAAAAATTGAAGGCGAAGGAACACTTCCAAATCTATTCTATGAGGCCAGCATATTACCCTGATACCAAACCAGACAAACATACTACAAAAATCCCCACAAAACTAAAACCAATAACCTTTATGAATGTTGATTTTAAATCCTCAACAAAATACTAGAAAACCAAGTTGAGACTCTTATTAAAAGGATGGATTATACAGGATGACAAAGTGGAATTTGTCAATGTAATGCAAGTACCTTCAAAAATACTAAAATCAGCCACTGTAATTCACCACGTTAAAAGAATTTAAAAAAGATCATTTCAATTAATGCACACAAAGCATTTAACAAAATTCAACACTCTTTCAAGATAAAAGCACTCAAAAAAACTAGGAATAGAAGGAAACTTCATTAAAATAATAATAACAGCTATAACACAACTAAGATCATAATCAATGGTGAAAGACCGAAAAGTTTTCCACTAATATCAGGAACAAGAGAAGGGCTGCTTTCACTACTTCCATTCAACATAGCACTGGAAGACTTGCCAGAGAAATAAGGGAAGAAAAAAATGCATACAAATTGTAAAGTTGGAAGACGGAGACTGAGGGTGTGTGGAAAAATAGAAGAGAAAGTACTTACACCATGTGTTTAGCACCCCCCACCCTGGCACCCTGTCTAGCCAGGGACTTTCCAGTCTGTAACCATGAATGTCAGCAAGGTAGAGATCTTCCCCAGCTCAGTGTAAGTTACAGATAGCACAATGTTGCTAGTAGAACTGAATTCTGACGTCCATATCTGTGGCTTCTGCAAGCACCAGTTTAGCAACCCACGTGATTGTGGCTCACAAGCAAAGGGACTGTCAGCTGAGCAGCATGACCAGGGTGGCCCAGCATGGTTCAATTTGCATCAGAAGAAGCAGTACCTGCTACCCAGGTTCAGACCACAACCAGCATCATCACCTTGGAGACCCAGGCAATCACAGTTTCAGCTCCAGAATTTCTTTTTGAACATGGATGTCAAAATTATCTGCCAAAGAAAGCAATAAAAGCCAGCCACTGTCATTTTTCTCCCTGAAAATTTGCATGCCAAAAAACCCTGCAGCCCTGTCCAAGTAGAAAATGCTTACCTACTGCTATCCAGTTTCTTAATTCAAGACTGCCTGTGAACATGAAACATCATTTAAAAATTCACATTGGAGACAATTTCCAAACATGTTAAGATTGTGGCAAGTGCTTTAGCTGAGGAACCACATGATACATAGGTGTAAAGTCCTACTATTGCGAGACCAGTGACAACTTTGCTGCTGACTTCAGCAGCCTTAAAAAGCATCTGCAGATACATTTCAACGAATCACCCTTCAACTATCAGATAATGCCCCTACACCAAACTCATCTCCAGCCAGCTCACCATTCACCTCCAACCCCCCACTGGGGACACAGCTTTCCAGTGCTTGCTCTATAATATGAAGTTCAAACTAAGCTTGTACTTGAAAATGCTTATGTGCACTGAGGGAAAAACCCTTCAAATGTGAGTTCTGCAATGTCCACTGCACCATGAAAGGAAACCTCACCATGCACAGCTGCATCAGCACAACAGAAATAATTTCAAGTGTCCACATTGTGACTTCTTGTGTGACAGCAAAACCACCCTTCAAAAGCAAACCTGGGTATGCCAGTAGGAACAACACAAGAAGTGCCCAAAGTGAAGCTACTTCTGCTCAAGCAAGGCTGCCCTGCGCATCCTCAAGCCCATCCACTGCCTTGACCACCCCCTCAAGTGTATTTACTGCAGCTTTGACACCAAACAGCCCAGCAACCTGGGCAAGCACACGAAAAGTTTCCATGGGGACATGGTCAAGGCTTGTGGGCTTGGAGAGGAGAGACACAGACAGGACAGCAGATGGCCAAGCTGGGTGCCAAGTGAGATGTGTGATGCCTCATGCATGTAGGAGGGTTCTCACCACAGCTGTAAGAGGCAACACCATGAACACAATGAGAATAATAACTCACATGTGGCTGTCCTACACTTTCGGATCAACTCCACAGCAGCCCACTGCCCCTTCACTGTGGGACACCTCCAGGAGCCTCCCCCCCCCACCAGGCCAAGCCAAGTGCCCCAGTTCAGCAAGGAGAGAATTAAAATTATTGCTGGGCATCAAGTGCCCCAGACAAACACCACCATCCAGGCTTCTTCTGCTGCAGTGAACATTGTACCACCTGTCCTGGTAAACCAGAACCCAAAGGGACTCCCAAGGAACAACTGGCTGCAGACATTGTGCCAGGTTAGTCTGTTTACCTCCCCTTCAACTCAGTTCTCTGTGTGTTCCAGCTATGTGGGAGTGAAAACCCAGCCAGCCATCCTGCTGACCACTCACAACCAAATGGATAGAGCTACTCTGTGCCAGACTGATCCCCATCACCCCAGGCAGATCCCAGGAAGGCTCTGACTACCAGAATTTTATCACTAGAGTGGGAATCACTTGCACTGACTTAGAAGGCCTTAACCCTTTGATTTAGGAAGGGACAGCTGAAGTGACCATGGTAAGAAATGAAGGCCAGTACCTGGCCATGAGTAACACAGCTCACCTATATTCTCCTCCTCTTACCAGCAAGAACCATCCAAATGGACTTACTCCTCATTCAAAGAGGGGTCCACCCAGCTTTGCTCTGTCCAGCTGATTCTATACCAAAATAGTACTTAATGAAAAGAAAGAAATAAATAATAAGGGGTGATTCAATAAGTCATAAGTAGAATTCTATAAGAGGTTCCCTTTAATATGTTTAAGGATTGCTGTGAACACCCCTTCATAAAAAATTGTAATTGTTATGCTGTTTACTATAATTTTAACACTGTAGTAATTTTGAGGCTACATCTGAATCACCATGTTATAACTGTCATAGAGTAGTCTTAAATGTTACAAAGATGATTCTGATTAGGGATTGGAATTAAATGAATTAAGTAGTGAATACATTGTTTTTTTCCAACTTGATTTTCCAACATTGATACATTTTTCTTCATCTTACTAAATTTGTGTGGTAGATGGTAATTTCCAGCATCTCTTAAGCCCCCAATCTGAAATACTCCACAGAATTAGGGGAATTACTATTTTAGTGCATGTATACACATCTATTTGTATGAAAGACCATTTTCTACATAATGTTACATGGATATTTGATGACAAAAGAATGTTTAGTGCTAATGAGTAAAAAAGCAATTGATACTTGATTAAAAACAGAAAGGAAAAAGAAAAGTGATCTCTTTTCAGATGATATGATTTGATGTGTAGAAAACCCTAAAGAATCTTCAAAAAACACCCTATTAGGAGTAATAAATTTTTCCACAGAATATAAATGAGTGCCAAAAAGCATGTGAGAAGACACTCTACATCACTAATCATTAGGAAAAGGCAAAACTTGCAGGACACAAATCAATACACGAAAACCAGTTGCTTTTCTGTACACTAACAATAAAAAAAAATTGGAAAAAGAAATTCAGAAAACAATTCCTGTTAGAATAGCATAGAAAGAACAAATTACTTAGCTATAAACTTAATGAAGGTGGTGAAAGACTTGTACTCTGAAAGTTTTTTTAAATGTTGAAAGAAATTAAAGAAAACAAATAAAGGTAAAGACATTCCATGTTTATAGATTGGAAAACTTAATATTATTAAGATGTTAATACTACCCAAATACATTAATACTACCCCACACAAACATATATATAAATTCAAAGCAAACCATATCAAAATCTTAATATTTTTTTGCAGAAATAGAAAATTCAATTTTAAAGTTCACATGAAATCTCAATTATCTTCAAATTGCCAAAACAGTCTTGAAAAAAGAAAAATAAAGTTGGAGGTCTTATATTTTCTGATTTAAAAACTTACAAGAAAGCTATAGTAATCCAAATGAACATCCTAAATCAGATATACAGAGCAGCAGAATAGAATAGAGAACCCAGAAATTACCTTCACATATATGGTCAAATGCTTTTTGACAAGAATGTCAACCATTCAATGGGGAAAAATTTTTTCAACTAATGGTCCTGGGAAAACTGGATGTTCACATGCAAAATAACAAAATTGGACCCTTACCTTACACTATGTACAAAATGTTACCCAATATGGATCAAATACTCCACCATAAGAACTAAAATTATAAAAGTCTTAGAAGAAAACATAGGGGAAAATCTCCATGGAATGAGATTTGGCAATGATTTCTTGGATATGACACCAAAAGCACAGGCAACTCAAAAAAAAAGAGAGAGAGAGAAAAATTGGACTTCACCAAGTTAAAATCTTCTGTGAATCAAAGGTTACTATCAAAACAGTAAAAAGACAACTCACAAAATGGGAGAAAATGTTTGCAAATCATATATTTGATAAGATATTAATATCCAGAAATATTTTAAAAAACAACACAATTAAATTATGGTGAAGGAACAGACATTTATTTTCCATAGAAACAATAAGCATGTGAAAAAATACTCTACGTCACTAATCACTAGGAAAATGCAAATGAAACCTCAGTGAGGTACCACTTCACACCTGTTAGGATGACTATTTTAACACTCTTTTTTTTTTGTGAGGAAGACCAGCCCTGAGCTAACATCCGTGCCCATCTTCCTCTACTTTATATGGGACACCGCCACAGCATGGCTGACAAGCAGTGCATTGGCAGATGTCCGGGATCCGAACCGGCGAACCCCGGGCTGCCAAGAGCAAACTCAACCGCTACGCCACTGGGCTGGCCCCTAGGATGGCTATTTTTAAAGACACAGAAAACAATGTCTTAATGAGAATGTACAGAAATTTGGATACCTTGTGCACTGTTAGTGCAATTCCTTGAAAAATTAAACAGAATTACCATATGAATCAGAAATTTCAAGTCTGGTTATGTACAGCAAAATAATTGAAAGCAGTGACTTAAACAAATATTATTATACTCATGTTCATTGCAACATTATTCACAATAGCTAAAAGGTGCAAATGACCCAAGTGTCCATCAATAGATGAATGGATAAACAATATGCAGTATATAAATGCAATGAAATATTATTCAGCCTTAAAGGCAGTGAAATTCTGATACATGCTTCACTGTGAATGAGCCTCAGAAACGTTATGTTATGTGAAAGAGCTAGTCACAAAAGACACTTACATGAGGTACCTAGAATATTCAAATTCACAGACAGTAGAACAGTAATTTCTGGGGGCTGGAGAAATAGAGAAATGATGAGTTATTGCTTAATGGGTACAGAGTTATAGTTTAGGATGATAAAATATTTTGTGGATGGATATTGGTGATTGTTTCACAACAATGTGAATGAACTTAATGTAACTGTACTGTACAATCAAAAATGGTTTAAATTCCAAATTTTTTCGTATATATTTTATCACAACATTTTTAAAGTGATTGGTTAATTTGTGTATTCCCCTTCATCTGGAATAAATTTGTAATTTTTATTTTAAATAAGTTCACCGTTTCTTAGTGTTAAGTTCTTGGACAAAAATTTTCACATTGTCTGAAATTTTTTAAAGATATGTTCTCTCTGAAATTTTATAGCCTTTGTATTTTGACATTTTTCCTTGTGTCTGATATACATGTTCATCTTTCCTTTATTTCTGGATAAGTTTTGCTAGTTGTTTCTACTGTTAGCATTTTCCAGCACCATATTTCAACAGTCTTGATCCCATCTACTCTTTTCTATTTTATTAACTTTTATTTTTATCTGCATTATACCCTGTCTTCTAAATACTTTAAATTCAGTTTGTATTTAGCTTTAAATGCTTCAAAAGTCCATTTTTATTTTTGAAATGTAAGTCATAAAGCATTGTATTTTAAAGTTTCCAAGCACTTAATTTTTTTTCTTTAGGCTTTTTCATGTAGATTTTAAATATATTGTCATCAGAAAGTGATTGTATGCTATAAATTATTTGAAAATTCTTGATACCTTGTTATTAGTGATCTTTAGTACTTTTCCAAATTTGGGGTATTTTAATTTTTAAGATAAAATAATTTAAATTTACTGTGTTCATTTATTTCAGATATCTACATTTTTGCTAACATTGTTATTTGGCTGTGCATTTCTGAAATAATTTTACTAATTTTTGTCAGTTAGACCTGTCAAAATTTCCATTGTCATTGTCAATTTATTAATTATATTCTTTAATTATTGGGGATTTTTTAATAAAAATTCTAAGGTTACATTGGACTTACACAAATTCTTAATTTTCATATCTTCTTGAGTACTACCTGGATTTTTTAAATATATCTATTTTATACCTATTTTTCTCAAATTAATATCATGCAACAGTTACATAGAATATTTGTAATGTATATCTCTTTTATACTTAAATCATTACGCATTTTTGTGTTTTGAAACACAACTCTTATAAACAACATAGTATTGAAGTGTTTCAAAAACCTAATTATACATGTTTGTTAACAATATTTGAATTTACTTACATTTAAGATGATTAATATTTTAACAAAATTTCTTCCACCATGGTTTGTGCTTCTGTTAGTATCCTTTTTCAACATTTTTAATACACTTTGTCTACTTTCAAATGGTTTCATATATTATGAATTTTATATGATTTTAGTTTTTTTTCTTTTTTTGGTGAGGAAGATTTTCTCTGAGTTAACATCTGTTGCCAATTCTCCTCTTTTTTTTTTTTTTTTTGCTTGAGGAAGATTAGCCCTGAGCTAACATCTGTGACCATCTTCCTCTATTTTGTATGTGGGTCACCACCACAGCATGGCTGATGAGAGATGTAAGTCCCCACCAGGGATCTGAACCCAAGAACCCCAGGCAGCTGAAGTGGAGCATGCCACACTCAACCACTATGCCACAGGGCTGGACTCTATAATTTTAATTTTATAATACATATACTCTGCTGCTGAAATTTTTACTTTTCCAGAATCCAGATATAAGATCATACAATATTTGTCATTCTGTGTTTTGATTGTTCTACTTAGCATAATGTCGTCCAGGTTCACTATGTTGTTCCAAATTGCAGATTGCATTGTTTATTATGACTGAACAGTATTCCACTGTACATACACCCCAATTTCTTAATCTAATTCTCCACTGAGGGACCCTTAGGTTGTTCCCATATTTTGGCTATAGTGAAAAAAGTTGCAGTGTTTATGGAGCTGCAGTGAATATGGGGATATCTATCTCTTCAAGATCTTGCTTTTTTTTTTTCCTTTTGATATATATACCCAGAGGTTGAATTGCTGGACCATGTGGCTACCCTATTTTTAGTGTTTTTAGGAACTTCCATATTATTTTCCATAATCACTTTACCAATTTACATCCCACCAGCAGTGTACAAGGGTGTTCTTTCTCTGCATCATTTTCAACACTTAAGTCTTGTCTTTTTTTCCTTAAGGAAAGAAACCTAAGTTTGTGGGGGTTTTTTTGGTCGATTATTTTATTGAGGTTATAATGGCTTATAACATTGTGTAATTTCAGGTGTACATTATTATTTATCACTTTCTCTATAGACTGCATTATGCTCACCACCAATAATCTAATTTTTTTTACTTTTTTGTGAGGAAGATTAGCTCTGAGCTAACATCCATTGCCAATACTTCTCTCTTTTTTTGCTGAGGAAGATTGGTCCTGGGCTAACATCTGTGCCCATCTTCCTCTACTTTATATGCTTGCTGCAGCATGGCATGGTAAGTGGTGCATCAGGTCCATGCCCACGATCCCAACCTGCAAACCCCAGGCAGCTGACACAGATCACACAAACTTAACTGCTATGCCACCTGGCTGGCCCCCAATAGCCTAATTTTTATCCATCACCATACATATATGCCCCTTTACCCCTTTCACCCACCCCTCAATCCCCTTCCCCTCTGGTAATCACTAATCTGTTCCCTTTAGCCATGTATTTGTTTATCTTCCACATTTGAGTGAAATCATATGGTGTTTGTCTTTGTCTGGCTTATTTCACTTAACATCATACCCTCAAGGTCCACCCACGTTGTTGCAAATGGATGAATTGTTGTTGCAAATGGGACAATTTTGCCTTTTTAATTTTTTGCTGAGAAAGGTTGGCCCTAAGCTATCTGTTGCCAATCTTCCTCTTTTTGCTGGAGGAAGATTCACCATGACCTAACATCTGAGCCAATCTTCATCTATTTTGTATGTGGGTTGCCACCACAGCATGGCTGATGAGTGGTGTAGGTTCATGCCTGGGATCTGAATCCGTGAACCTTAGCCACTGAAGCAGAGCACACAAAACTTAACCACTAGGCCATGGGGCCAGCCACAATTTTGTCTTTTTTAAGGATGAGTAGTATTCCATTATATATACATACCATATCTTCTTTATCCATTCATCAGTTGATGAGAACTTGGGTTGATTCCACGTCTTGGCTACTGTGAATAATGCTGCAGTGAACATAGGGGTGCATGAATCTCTTTGAATTTTTGATTTCAAGTTCTTTGGATAAATACCCAGTAGTGGGATAGCTGGATCATATGGTATTTCTATTTTTAATTGTGTGTGTGTGTGTGTGTGTGTGTGTGTGTGTGAGGAATATTGGCACTGAGCTAACACCTTTTGCCAATCTTCATCTTTTTGTTTGAGGAAGAATGACCCTGAGCTAACATCTGTGGCCATCTTCCTCTATTTTGTTTGTGGGATGACACCACAACAAGGCTTGATGAGGGGTGTAGGTCTGTGCCTGGGATCTAAACCTGTGAACCCAGGCCACCAAAGCAGAGTGTGCTGAACTTAACCACTACCCACCTGGGATGCCCCCATTTTTAATTTTTTGAAAAATCTCCATACTGTTTTCCATAGTGGCTGCACCAGTTTACATTCCCATGAGCAGTGTCTGAGGGTTCCGTTTCTCCACATCCTCTCCAACATTTGTTATTTTTCTCTTGTTAATTATAGCCATTCTGACAGATGTAAGGTGATATCTCATTGTAGTTTTGATTTGCGTTTCCGTAATAATTAGTGATGCTCACCATTTACGTCTTGTCTTTTTGATAATAGCCATCCTAACAGGAGTGAGGTTAAATCTCATTGTGGTTTTGATTTGTATTTCACTGATGATTAATGACATTGAACATCTTTTCATATGCTTGTTGGATATATGTGTGTCTTAGTTGGAAAAATGTCTATTCAGGCACTTTGCCTATTTTTTAATTGGGTTGTTTGGAGTTTTGCCCTTGAGTTGTATGAGTTCCTTATATTTTTTGGATATTAACCCCTTAGCAAAGACATACATTTTGCAAATATTTTCTCACATTCCATAGGTTGGCTGTCCATTTTTTAAATTGTATTTTATGCAGAACCTTTTAAGGTTGATGTATTCCCACTTGTTGAATTTTGATTTTGTTGCATTTGCTTTTATTTTCCTCTACTTAAAATAATTGCCAAAAACAATGTTAAGGAGATTTTTCCCCATATTTTCTTCTATGAGTTTTATGGTATCAGGTCTTTCATTTAATATATTAACCTACTTTGAGTTAACTTTTGTATATGCTGTAAGATGAGTATCCAATTTCATTCTATTACATTTGGTTAACTAGTTTTCCCAGCACCATTTATTGAAGAGACTACCCATTCCCCATTGTGTACTCTTGGCACCATTGTCAAAGATTAGTTGACCTTATATGCTTGCATTTATTTTTGGACTCTCTACTCTGTTCCATTGGACTATGTGTCTGTTTTTATACCAGCATCATCCTGTTTTGTTTACTATAGCTTTGTAATACAACTTGAAATCAGGAATCATGATATCTCTGGCTTTGTTTTTTTTTTTTTTTTTTCCTCAGGATTTCCCTGGCTATTTGAGGTATTTTGTAGTTTTGTAAGAATTTTAGAAATTTTTTTCTATTTCTGAGGAAAACACCATTAGAATTTTGAAAGCAATTGCATTGAACCTGTAAATCACTCTGAGTGGTATGGACATGTTTACAATATTAATTCTTCTGATCCATGAACATGGAATATCTTTCCATTTCTTTGTGTCTTTTTCAATTTCTTTAATCAATATCATAATTTTTGGTGTACGGAAATTTCACATCCTAGGATGAATGTATTCCTAAGTATTTTATTCTGATTATGGTATTCTAAATGGGATTGCTTTCTGAACTTATTTTTCAGAGAGTTTATTGTTAGTGTATAAAAATGCAATTGATTTTTCTATATTGATATTGTATTCTGCAACTTTGCTGATTTGTTCATCAATTCTAAACGATTTTTTGTGGAGCCTTTAGGGTTTTCTATATATAAAAGCATGTCATCTGCAAACAAAGACAGGTTTATTTCTTCCTATCTGATTTGGATTTTTTTTCTTGTTTAAATTTTTCTGGCTAAGACTTCCAAAATTATGTTCAGTAGAAGTGATGAGAAGTGGCGTTTTTGTCTTGTTCTTGGTCTTAGTGGAGAAGCTTTTAGCTTTTTACCATTAAGTGTGATGCTGGTTGTGAGCTTGACATATATGGGCTTTATTGTATTGAGGTATGTTTCTTCTTTACATGATTTGTTGAGAGTTTTTATTATGAAAGAATATTGAAATTTGTTATAATTTTCCAGCATCTATTTAGATGATCAGATGAATTTATCATTTATTCTGTTAATGTGGCTTGCCACATTTACTGATTTTCCTATGTTGAGCCATCCTAGCATGCCAAGGACAAATCCCACTGGATCTTACTGTATGATCCATTTAATGTGCTTTAAATTCTGTTTTCTATCATTTTGTTCAAGACTTTTGCATCTGTGTTCATTAGGGATTTTGGCCCATAAGTTTATTTTCTTATAGTGTCTATCTGACTTTGGTTTCAGGTAATGCATCCATCATAAATAAGTTTGGAAGTATTTCAATCTCTTCAAATTTTTCAGAGTTTGGAAAAGATTGGCATAAGTTCTTCTCTAAGTGTTTAGTAGTATTCACCCATGAAAACATCTGGTACTGGGTTTTTCTTTGTTGGGATGTTTTTTATTACTGATTCAATCATCTTGTTTGTTCAGCTTTTCAGTTTCTTCATGATACAGACTTGATAAGTTGTATGTTCCTAGGAGTTTATCCATTTCTACTAGGTTATCCAATTTGTTGGCCTATAAGTATTGATAACAGTCCTTTATGATCATTGTATATCTGTGTTATCAGTTGCAATTCCTCTTCTTTCATTTATAATTGTATTTAAGTCCTCTCTATTTTTATTGCTTAGTCTAGCTAAGTTTTTCCAATTTTGTTTTCTTCAAAAAACAACTCAGTTTCATTGATCATTTTTATTTTTGTAGTCTCTATTTTATTTATTTCTTCCATAATTTTTATTATTTCCTTTCTTCTGTAAATGTTGGGCTTAGTTTGTTCAAATTTGTTCTTTATTTGAGATATTTCTTTGTACTTAATGTAAATATTTATTGCTATAAAGTTCCTTTAGATCTGCTTTTGACACTTCCCATAAGTTTGGGTGTTGTGTCTTTATTTTTATTTGTGTCAAGATACTTTTTGATTTCTTCCTTGACCCATTGGCTGTTAAGGAGTTCTTATTTACTTTCCACATATTTGCGAACATTCTAATTTTTCTCCTCTTACTGATTTCTAGTTTTATACTATTATGGCCAGAACATATGCTGATATAATTTCAATCTTCTTAAATTTGGTTAGATTATTTTGTGGCCTAATGTATGATCTATCCTGGAGAATGATCTGTGTGTACTTGAGATGAATGTGCATTCTGCTGCTGTTGGATGGAATTTTCTGGATATGTCTATTATGTCCATTTTGTTTACAGTGTTACAGAAACACATTGTTTCCCTACTGATTTTCTGTCTGGGTAATCTATCCATTGTTGAGAGTGGGGCATTAAAGTCCTGTATTGCTGTCTTTCTCCCTTCAGTTCTGATAATATTACCTTCATATTTTTAGGGGATCCTATGTTGCTTGCAAATATATTTACAGTTGTTATTTCCTCTTGATAAATTGAACCTATTATTATTACATACTGTCCTAGTTTCTTGTGACCAACTTAACAGAAAGTCTATTTTCTCTTGTATTACTGTACCCACTTTTGTCTCTTTTGGTTATGATTTGTATGAAATATCTTTTCAACCCTTCACTTTCAATCTATGTGTGTCCTGAAATTAAAGTGAGACTATTTGTAAGCAGAAAATTGTCAAATCTTTTTTTAATCTATTCATCGATCTGTATTTTTTATTGGATAATATAATACATTTACCTTTAAAGTAGTTACTGATAGGTAAGGACTTACTATTACCATTTTGTTGATTGTTCTGACTGTTTTGTAGTTCCTTTATTCCTTTCTTCCTCTCTTGTCTTCTCTTGTAATTTGTTGATTTTTTTTTTTTTTGGTAGTGGTATGCTTTGATTCCTTTCTTTTCTCTCTTTTTTTATATCTACTAGAGGTTATTTTTTTCTTCTTCCTCATTACCGTGAGGCTTGCATACAAAATCTTATATTTATAACAGTTTTTTATTAAGCTGATACCAACTTAACCTCAATTACATGCAAAATTTCTATAATTTTACTTCTAGCCCTATATTTTATGCTATCAGTGTTACAATTTACATCTTTTTTAATGTATCCATTAACAAATTATTGTAGCTCTAGTCGCTTTTGATAATTTGTTCTTTTATTGTGTAGAAGAGTTAAAAGTGATTTACAAACCACCATTACAGTATTAGATTATTCTGAACTTGACTATATATTTACTTTTACCAGTGAGTTTTATACTTTCATATGCTTTTATGCTATTACTTACCGTCTTTTTGTTTCAACTGAAAAACTTATTTACTATTTTTTCTAAGGCAGTCTAACAATGATGAACTCCCTCAGCATTTGTTTGGAATATCTTTATGTCACCTTGACTTCTGAAGGACAACTTGGCTGGCTATAGTATTCTTGGTGGCAGTTTTTTTCTTTTAGCCCTTTGAATATATCATGTCACTCCTGCCTGGGCTGCAAGGTTTCTGGTAAGAAACCCACTGATGACCTAATGGGGTTTATCATCTATATTTTGAGTCACATTTCTCTTGCTGCTTTTAATTTTTTCTGTTTGTCTTTTACTTTTGGCAATTTGATTACATTGTGTCTTGAGGTTATTTCCTTTGGATTGATCTTACTTGAGGCCTTTCATGCTTCCTGAATCCAGATGTCCATATCCATCCCCAAATTTGGGAACTTTTCAGCCATTATTTCGTTAAATAAAGTTTCTGCCCCCTTGGCTCTCTCTTCTCCTTCTGGGACTCCCATAAAGCATATATTCATCACCTCAATGATGTTCCATAGGTCTTATATACTTTATTCTATTTCATGTTTTTCTTTTTGTTCCTCTAACTGGCTAATTCCAAATGATCTCTCTTTGAGTTCATGGATTCTTTTTATACATGATTGATTCTATTGTTGAAGGTGTCTATTAAATTTGTCAAATCAATCATTGCACTCTTTAGCCTCAGGAGTTCTACTTGGTTTCTTTTTATGGATTCTGTTTCTTTTTTAAACTTCTTATTTTGTTCATGCATCATTTTTTTATTCCTTTAGTTGTATATCTCTGCTTTCCTTTGGTGGCATCATGTTGGCCTGATTCTTTGTGATCCATGTAAACTTGTGTCTTTGTGCATTTGAAGGAGCAAACCCCTCTCCCAATCTTTAGAGACTGACTTTAGCAAGTAAGGATCTTTGCTGCTCTGGTCTACAGGCCAATAGGATTGCCTCTGATGTCTCAGTCAAATGGTCTTGGATTCAGGTCATGTGCATGGCTCTGGATCCACAGTGGGTGGCCCTGTTACAAGGGGCTCAGGTGGGCATGGATCCTGTCAGTTTCCTGGGCAGACGAGACTGCCTTCAGTACTTTGATCTATAGGGCTGGTGCTGGGACATGATACCTATTTCTGGGTCAGCAGTTGGGTCTGAAAATGATGGGCCTCCTTCAGGCATGTAGATGTGTATTGCTAGATCCTTAGAAGAATTTTGATAGGTCACTCTGTAATTCCTTAGGCAGGCAGGATTGGTTTTATATCTCAGCTGAGAAGAACTGGACTGGCTCACAGGGCTGCTTCAGAGTCTAAATCCTGGACTAATGCCTGCAGGCATGGCTCCTGTCAGGATCCTGGGTATGGAGAACTGCCCATGGATCATGACTTAAAGGGGATGGAGCTGAGTAACTTGTCTTTTTCAGAATCCATAATCTGACAGAGGTTGGTAGGCTCATCTCCAAGTCCATTTACAGTTGTGCCTCCTAGCAGATTCCTGGGCAGGCAGGAGTGTTCACAGACCACAGCTATGAGGGAATGGAACTGGGTTATTGGCTGCTGCATTGTCCACAGCAAGGTCTGAGATCAATGGGCCTTTTACCCAAGGCACAGAAAAGCATGACTCCTCTTAGGTCCCTTGGTAGATGGTGCTGGTGGCAGGACCATGGACAAAGAGGGCTGTAGCTGAATATACAAGGGGCCTGGTTGTTTCTGCGTCTGTAGTCCAGACCACAGTAGGTGAGCCCACCACCTAGACACAGGCCTGCCTTCTCAAAATGGCCCACCTTGGACATGGGTTCTACTGGGGTTTTGCAAGTTCCTATCTGGATCCCAAAGCTCCCACAAAGGCACTTTTATCTGTGGATGGCTGTGAAATTATTGTTGCTGTGTGGAATATGAACACAGGGCCTCCTTTCCAAGATCTTGCTGACATCACTTCTTCAACCATTTTTAAGTTGTGTTTTTATTATTCAATTATAAGAGTTCTTTATGGATACTTGACACAAATATCCTATCATATATGTGATTTGTATACAGTTTCTTTCTTTCTGGTGTCCTTTGAATCACAGGGGTCTTTATTTTTGATGAAGTACAATTTGTCTATTAACCTTTTTGAAACTTCTGTTTTCAGCATCATATCAAAGAAACCATTGCAAAGCCAAGGTTATAAAGACTTACCACTATGTTTTATTTGAAGAGTGTTATAGTTATAATCCTTACATTTAGGTATTTGATCTATTCTGAATTAACTTTTGTATATGGTGTGAGGTAAGAGTCTAATTTCATTATTTTGTATGTGATCACATAGTTTTCCCAGCACCACTTCTTGAAAAGATATTTCCCCCATTCAAATATCTGGCACTGTTGCCTAAAATCAATTTACCATAGACACGTGTTTTTCTGAGCTCTCAATTCTATTTCAATGAACTATATGTCTTTACTTATGACAGTACCACACTATCTTGATTACTGTATCTTTGTAGTAAGTTTCAAAACTGTGAAGTATGCCTTCAAAATTTGTTCTTCTTTTTCAAAATTGTATTGAATATTCTAGGCCACTCACAATTCTCCATCTATTAACTATTTTTCAATTTCTACAAAGAGGACAGCTGAGATTCAGATAGGTGTTGGTGGAATCTGTAGACCAATTTAAGAAATATTACCATATTAACAATATTTTCTCCTGAAACATGAACATGGGATATAGCCCAGATGTTTTGATCATTAATTTCTTTTTTTTTCTTATTTTGAGGAAGATTGTCCCTGCACCAACATCTGTTGCCAACCTTCCTCTTTTTATTTTTTCTCCTCAAAGCCCCAATAATTGTTGTATATCATAGCTGTAGAGTTGTAGGTCTTCCATGTGGGACACCACCTCATGGCTTGATGAGTGGTGAGTAGGTCTGCACCCAGGATCCAAACCAGCAAATCCTGGGCCACTGAAGTAGAATATGCAAACTTAACTGCTATGCCATGTGGTGGCCCCTGATCATTAATTTTTTTCAAAACTGTTTTTCAGTTTTCAGAATGCCAGTTTCACATTTCATTAATTACATTTATTCCTAAATCTTTTCTTCTTCATTATTCTATTATAAATAAAATTATTTTCTTAATTTTATTTACAATTTTTCATTGCAAGTGCATAGAAGTGCAATTAATTTTTGTATATTGTGTATCCTGAAACCATGATGAACTCATTTATTAGTTCCAATAGTTATTACTGTATTTATGTTTTTCTATATATGAGGTCATATCATCTGTGACTATATGTAGTTTTAATTCTTCCTTTCCAATCTTGATTTCTTTTATTTCTTTATCTAGACAAACTGTCCTAACTAGAATTTTTAGTAAAATCTTGAAAGAAGGTGTGAGAGTATGTATCTTTCTTTGATTTATGATCATAGTTTGCAGAATTTCCCCATACAATGAGAGGTTAGCTGTGGATTTTTCATAGATGCCCTTTACCAGGTTGAGACAGTTCCTTTCCATTCTGAGCTTGTTGAATATTTTAAATTATGTAACAGTGTTGGATTTTATTAAATGCTTTTTCTGTGTCTATTGATATCATCACGTGTTTTCTATTATTCTACTAATATGGTAGATTACATTAGTTGATTTTAAGATGTTAAGTCAACCTTGTATTTCTTGGATAAATTCTACTTGGTTGTGGTATAGAATCCTTATTTATATGTTGCTGAATTGGGTTTTCTAGTATTTTGTTAAGGATTTTGTGTGTCAGCGTTTATAAGAGCTATCATTCTGTACTTTTTTAATGATATCTTTGTATCATTTTGATATCAATGAAATACTAGCATCATAAAAGGAAGTAAGTGTTCATTCTTCTTCCATTTTTGGAAGAATTTGTGAAAAACTGGTTTTAATTCTTCTTTACACATTTGGTTGAGTTTTCTAGTGATGCCATCTGAGTCTGAATTTTTCTTTGTGGCTAGATGTTTTTACTAATTCAATCACTTTACTTGCTTACTCGTCTGTTCAGGTTGTATTTTCATCAGTCAGTTATGGTAGTTTTTGTCATTATGGGAACTTGCTATTTCATCTAATTAATATAATTTATTGACATTTATTTGTTCAGAATGCATATTTATAATTCTTTTTGCTTTTAGGATGAGTAGTAATGTCCTGTTATTCATTTGTGACTCTAGTAGTTTGCATCTTGCATTCTTCTCTCTCATCTTCTTTTTTTGGTCAATCTAGTGAAAAGTTAGTGTATTTTATTCATATTTTCAAATATACAGCTTTGGTTTTATTGTTGTCACTATTTTTTTAATTTTTATATTTCATTGCTTTGCACGATAATTATTATTTTGTTCCTTCTGCTTACTTTAGTTTATGTTGGATCTTTTTCTAGCATTTTAAGGTTAATGTATAGATTATTGATTCAAGATTTTTTTTAGTACAGGCATTGACAGCTATAAATTTTCCTCTAAGAACTGCTTTAGGTGAATCTTATAGGTCTTGGTATGTTGGGCCTTCATAGTGATCCATATGAAAATATTCTCTAATTTCTCTTTTCATCTATTGGCTATTTAGAAGTGTGTTGTTTAATTTCCACATATTTGTGAGTTTTCCAAATTCCATCTGTTATTGATTTCTACTTTCATTAAACTGTGGTTAGAAAATATATATTCTGTTATTTCTATCATTTTAAATAGATCTGAAACCTATTTTATAGCCTAGCATATGGCCCATCCTGGAGAATGCTCCATGTGTACTTGAAAAGAAAGTGTGTTTTCGGCTGTTCATATATTATATTCTGTTGTTTATATATTCAAATATACTGCTGTTGGATGGAGTATCTTAGAGATGTTTACTAGGTCTAGTTGGTTTATAGAATTGTTCCAGTCTTCTATTTCCTTTGAACTTTCTGCCTTGTTGTTCTATTCATCTTTGAATCAAGGTCCTTGAGTCTCCAATTATTTTTTTGAATTGTCTTTTAAAAATTTATTAGTGTATTTTTTGCCTCATATATTGGGGTTCTATGATGTTAGGTGCATAAATGTTTGTAAATTTTGATAGCTTCCTCATGGATTTATCCTTTTATAATTATAAAAAGTACCTCCTATTCAGTCATTTCTTTTCTGTTTTAAAGTCTATTTTGTCTGATATTAGTATATCTGCTCCAGCTTTCTTGAGGTTGTTGTTTGCTTGATAATTATTTTCCATCATTTTATGTACAATGTTTGTGTATCTTGAATTTAAAGTGTGTCTGTAGTAGACAGAGTATATTTGTATTTTTTAAAAAATCCAAGCTAATCTTCTTTGCCTTCCGATTGGATTGTTCAATCCATTCACGTTTAATGTTATTATTGAATATAGATAGATTTATGTTTGTAATTTTAGTTTTAGTACCGCTATTTGTCTTTTACTGATTTCTTTTGCAATAAATGTGTGTTCTAATGCTAATTACTTTAATGATTTTTTCACTACTTTTTTGACTTTATCTTATGGTTGTTGTGAAGCTTAGCATACACATCTTTACTTGTCCAAAATAGCTTCAGATTTATACAAACTTAATTCCAGTGAGATATAGAAATGTTATTCCTATATATCTTCATTCTCTATTCTCCCTTTTGTTGGTGTTATTTTTATCTATGGTACATCTCCACTATTAAAAACCCAAGAATATATAGTTATAATTATTATTTCATATAATTTTATGTATTTTAAGGAAGTTAAAAGAAGAAAGGAGATCAAATATATATTTAAAGATTTTTTACATTAATCTTCTAGTTTCTCATTTTTTGTCTTTTTTCCTGTGTATTTCACTTAGCATCTGGAGTCATTGTTTTGCCCATATAACTTTGCTACCTGCCACCTCCTTTGCACTAGTATTGTCAAATATATTACATTTCAATAAGATATATGCCCACCAATAGCTTATATAACATATTATTTTATAACATTCCTTTTGATATCAGTTAAAAAGAGAAAAAAGAAGATGGGCATTCACACTGTCTTATAATTACATAATTTCTTTTACCAGTGCTCTTGGGGATTTAAAGTCTGTAGAGTCAGTTGCTTTAAGCAAGTTTTTACCTCAAAAACTTCCTTTACTTTTTCATTTATATCAAGTCTCCTAGAAACAAACTCAATTTATTTTAAAACTGGGAATGTCTTAATTTCACCTTCTTTTTGAAAAATAACTTTGCTGAATATAAGATTCTCGGATATAAGATTTTTTCTTTGAGCACTTTGAATATGTTATCCCATAGTTTTTTAGCCTCCATTACTTCTTTTGGGACCTCAACTGTTAATCTTATTGGGGTTCAATTGTAAATGACATGCCATTTTTCTCCTGTTGCTTATCTCCTTCTCCTTGTTTTTTTGCATTTTTACCATGACTTATCTACAGTTTAGCTTATAACTCCAGTAAAGCTATCACTGCATTCAAATTGCCATTCATCATAACTCTCATTGTTTTTGAGTGTGTTCTTATCCTTGAGGATCTCCATACTCTGTTACAGATGCAGTCAGTTCCTTCAGGGAAGGATTTGAAGCTCTCTGTTCTCTTTCCTTCTTCTCTGGGAAAAATCAGAAAACCTCTAGAGTTGCTGTGGGGACAATGGTACACTTCTTTATGACATCATTACTTTAGAAACTGAGCATTGTTTTGATCGTGGGGACAGCAGCCCAGGTCTGCTCAGTTTGTCTCTCTCAGCATGAAACCCCCGGTCAATGAGCTGGGACAAGGAAAATTGTGACCCAAGTATTTTCAGCAGTGCCGCCTTCCCATACATTGGTGTTTGGTGAAATAAGAGAGTCCACACCTCCTTTACACGTTTTCTTGGGGGCAGCATGAGAATTGCTGACCTCCTTCTTCTCCCAGAAAGATATATCTCTGACAGAGAGCTGGAGGGAGAGTAATCTCCATGTTTATAGCTGGACCTGTCTGGAGTAGAGATTCTGTCTCACTGAACTGGAAGTGGGAGAAGAGGACACACATCTTGGTTAAATACCACAGACGTTCAAAATTTTCACTGAATTTTAGTAGATTTTCTTAATAAATATTTCCCCACTTGCTGTATTCCCTTAGAGCTATTCCCAGAGACTCGGATTGTTTTGTTATTTTTCATCATTTTCACCAGGTTCAATGAGGAGCAGTTCTGCGAATTTCCTCACACTGTCATGCCAAAAGTGAAAATTCCAATGGTTTCATCTTACATAAACATAGCACAATATCAAAGCCAGAAAATTAACAATGTTACTGTGTGTGTTCTATAGCTCTAAATTATTTTATTATGTGTGTGGATTTCTATAACCACCAAAATACAGAATTATTACATCATTGTAAAGATCTTCCTCATGCTGTTCCTTTTTGTTTACATCAACTGCTAAACAATCAAGCCTTAACCATTGATTTTCTGGCTTCCATATTACATCTTAAATCTTTCTATGTATTAATCTGTCTCTAAATTCTCTACTATGTTCTGCTACTCAATTCAACTGATTTCACATATACATCACTTCCTTAATTTGTCTACAAATATCTTTTAGAAAATCTTAAATCTGGTATTGCTTTACACTCTACCCTTCATTAACATATATACATCATTTCTTTACCATATAAATTTTATGTTAAACTCAAATTTCCCAAAGATTCTGGATCTACATTTTATTAGATTTATTACTAATTAGATTTATTACTAATTTGAGTGAGAATTAACGTCTTTACTAAGAGTAAGCAGTATCTCTATATTTTATGATTTCATTAATGTTTCACATTTTATTCAAAAAAAGGTTTAGTTCAATTTATACTCTTTTTGTTTGTTATTGCTCTTGAGAATATTATCTCATTTTGAATGTTTTTCTTGTTGGTTATTTGTTGATGTAAACAAATCTTTGTAAGTAGGTCCAATAATCTTCTTGAACTCTATTATTAACTCTAATATTTTTTGGTGCTTTGGAGTTTTTGTTATAAATAAATAATTATGGCAACCGCAACTAAGTAAACATTTTTTCTTTATGCTTCTAATGCTTAAAATCATTTCAGTTACTTTCTTGAAAACACCAAACATTCTACCCAGTATATTAAATATAGTGGGAATAATAAGCATAATTTATGTGTTCTAATTTTAAAGGACAATAAAATAATTATTTATGTATAATACCTATAGTTAAATTTAATACATTATATTTTTCAAACTAAGAAATCTTCATTGTTCTTTTTGGAGGTTGATGACATTTTACTTAGAGAAAATACAATAAAGAAACTACTAACAAAAATAAATAATAAATACATTTCAATAACAAAGTATAAGGTAAAGTAAATACATTTTAAAAAGCAGAGTAAAAATTCATAACATTTCACATTTGTAAATAGATTTCTTATGTGGCAATTCATTTTTAGTCATCAGAAAATTGTATGCCACAGAGTCCACAAAAATATAATTAAGAAATGTTTTTATCATTTATTGATCTAGAAAACATAATAAAATATTTGATGTAATACAGAAAAAATCTATTCAATGTTTCTGATTATACATACATACATGGAAAGTGCTTTTGTTGTGTAAACCTTGGAAATTACTTTTCTGGTAATTACTTTATGTTTTACCATACAAAATACGCCCATTCTTGCCTCTTCAGTGACTATACTAAAGTTAAGATTAACAACAGTGGTCACATAAAACTTTAGCTCATTCATTCTCAGTAAATTTTTGAGGGAGAAAATGGGCAAAGTATAATATTTTACTACTTTTCTGTGTGTTCAAGTAATCAATAAAAAATTCCTGAAATACTTATCTAAATAGTTCTAGTGTAACTTCTCTGTAGCCACTATTAATCCTAAATTTCTTAATCCAAAAATCACATCCAAAATCATGTGTTTTCGTGAACTCACAATATCCCCAATGAACAATCTAGAAACCTTTTCAACAACTTATTAATCTGAATGTATAAAGCAAACAGCTAATTATCACAAAAGAAATCCAATACTCCTTGTATAAGCTTTTAGGATCTAAATCAAGTAATAATTTGTAGATCATCTTCAAAGAACTACTGGCTTTTGGATTTATCTCTATTTTTTTTACCATGTATGTAGTGCTTTAGGCGTATTTACTAGTCAGTTTCTGTTCATTAAATAACACTCTTTGTGAACCTGGCTTGTAACTAGCTATTTAGGAATATCTTTGTACATGAGTTCCAAAATTTTCACTACACCTGTGACAGACGTTCAATAACACCCATTCTCTGAAATAACATTGTGCACAAACACTCTTGCTACTCTTTTTTTAAATTTGTTTTCTATTGCAGCAACATTCGTTTATATAACATTGTATACATTTCAGGTGTACATCATTATACTTCTATTTCTGCATAGATTACATTGTGTTCACCACCCAAATACTTATTACAATCCATCACCACACCCATGTGCCTAATAATCCCTTTCACCCTCCTCTCTCCCCCCTTCCCCTCTGGTAACCACCAATCCAATATCTGTCTCTATGTTTGTTGTTATTTTTATCTCCTACTTATGAGTGAGATCATACAGTTTTTGACCTCCCTCTGACTTATTTCACTTAACATAATACTTTCAATGTCCATCCATGTTGTCACAAATGGCTCAATTTCATCATTTCTTATAGCTGAGTAGTATTCCATTGTGTATATATACCACATCTTCTTTATCCATTCATCCCTTGATGGACATTTTGGTTGTTTCCAAGTCTTGGCTATTGTGAACAAGGCTGCAATGAACACAGGAGTTCATGTGTCTTTATGTATTGGTGTTTTTGTGTTCTTTGGGTAAACACCCAGCAGTGGAATCACTGGATCATATGGTAGTTCTATTCTTAACTTCTTAAGGAATCTCCACACTATTTTTCATAGTGGCTGCACCAGTTTGCATTCCCACCAGCAGCGTATGAGGGATCATTTTGATCCACTTCCTCTCCAACATTTGTTATTTATTGCCTTGTTATTTATAGCCATGCTGACAGGCATGAGGTGATATCTCATTGTAGTTTTGATTTGCATTTCCCTAATAATTAGTGATGTTGAACATCTTTTCACGTTCCTGTTGGCCATCTGTATATTTTATTTGGACAAATTCTGTTCAGATTCTCTGCCCTTTTTAAAATAAGGTTGTTTCTTTTGTTGTTGTTGAGATGTATGTGTTCTTCATATATTTTGGATATTAACCCCTTATTAGATATAAGGTTTGCAAACATCTTCTCCCAATTGTTAGGTTGTCTTTTCATTTTGTTGATGGTTTCCTCTGCTATGCAGAACATTTTTAGTTTGATGTAGTCCCATTTGTTTATTTTTTCTATTGTTTCCCTTGCCCAGTCAGACATGGTACTTGAAAATATGTGGCTAAGACCAATGTTGAAGAGTGTACTGCATACGTTTTCTTCTAGAAGTTTCATGGTTTCAGATCTTACATTCAAGTCTTTAATCCATTTTAGGTTAATTCTTGTGTATGGTGTAAGATAACGGTCTACCTCAATTTTTTTTTTTTTTTTTGCATGTGGCTGTCCAGTTTTCCCAACACTATTTGTTGAAGAGACTTTCCTTTCTCCTTTGTATGTTCTTGGCTCCCTTGTTAAAAATTAGCTGTCCATAGATGTGTGGGTTTATTTCTGGGCTCTTGATTCTATTCCATAGAGCTGTGTGTCTATTTTTGTGCCAGTACCACGCTATTTTGGTTATTATAGCTTTGTAGTATATTTTGAAATCAGGGAGTGTGATTCCTAAAGATTTGTTCCTTTTTTCCCTCAGTATTCCTTTACCTATTCAGCGTCTTCTGTTGTTCCATATAAATTTTAGAATTCTCTGTTCCATTTTTGTGAAAAATGTTCTTGGAACTTTGGTAGGGATTGCATTGAATCTACAGACTGCTTTAGGAAGTATGGACAATTTACGTGTGTTAATTTTTCCAATCCAAGAGCGTGGAATATCTTTCCATTTCTTTGTGTCTTCCTCAATTTCTTTCAACAATGTTTTATAGATTTCAGTGTACAGATCTTTTACCTCTTTGGTTAAGTTTCTTCCTAGGTATTTTATTCTTTTTGTTGCAATTGTAAATGGGATTGTATTCCTAATTTCTCTTTCTCCTACTTAATTGCTAGTGTATACAAACACAACTGATTTTTGTAGGTTGATTTTGTGTCCTGCAACTTTAACATATTCATTTATTATTTCTAGATGTTTTTGTTGGATTCTTTAGGGTTTTCTATATGTCAAATCATGTCATCTGCAAATAATGACAGTTTCACTTCTTCCTTTCCAATTTGCATCCCTTTTATTTCTTTTTCTCGCCTTATTGCTCTGGCTGGGACTTCCAATACTATGTTAAACTGGAGTGGTCAAAGTGGGCATCCTCGTCTGATTCCTGTTCTTAGAGGGATAGCTTTCAGTTTTTCACCACTGAGGGTGATATTAGGTGTGGGTTTGTCATATATAGACTTTATTATGTTGAGGTATTTTCCTTCTATACCCATTTTATTCAGAGTTTTTAGCATAAATGGATGCTGTATCTTGTGAAATTCTCTCTCTGCATCTATTGACATTATCACATGATTTTCATTATTCATTTTATTAATGTGGTGTTTCACATTGATTGATTTGCGGATGTTGAACCATCCATGCATCCCTGGGGTGAATCCCACTGATCATGGTCTATGATCTTTTTAATGTATTGTTGTCTTCCGACTTGCTAGTATTTTGTTGAAGATTTTTGTGTCAATGTTGATCAGTGATAATGGTTGTAATTTTCTTTTTTTTGTGTTGTCCTTGTATGGTTTTGGTATCAGGGTAATGTTGGCCTTGAAGAATGAGTTAGGAAGCTTCTCCTCCTCTTCAATATTTTGGAAGCACTTGAGAAGGATAGGTATTAAGTCTTCTTTGAATGTTTGGTAAAATTCACCAGGGAAGCCCTCTGGTCCTGGACTTTTAATTTTGGGCAGTTTTTTTTTTATTATTGATTCAATCTTCTTACTGGTGATTTATATACTCAAATTTTCTATTTCTTCTTGATTCAGTTTTGGAAGGTTGTATGATTCTAAAAATTTGTCCATTTTGTCTAGATTGTCCAATTTCTTGGCATATAGCTTTTCATAGTATCCTTGTATAATCTTCTGTATTTCTGAGGTGTCCCTTGTAATTTCTCCTCTTTCATTTCTGATTTTACTTATTTGAGTCTTCTCTATTTTTTTCTTGGTGACTCTAGCTAAAGGTTCACCCATTTTGTTTATCTTTTCAAAGAACAAGCTCTTGGTTTTATTGATTTTTCTATTTTTCTTAGTCTTCATTTCATTTATTTCTGCTCTGATTTTTATTATTACCCTTCTTCTACTTATTTGGAGCTTTGTTTTTTCTTCTTTTTTCAGTTTGTACAGTTGAACTGTTAGATTGTTTATTTGAGACATTTCTTCCTTGTTGAGATAGACTTGTATTGCTATAAACCTCATTCTTACAACTGCTTTTGCTATATCCCATAAATTCTGGCATGTCATATTTTCATTTTCATTTAATCCAGGGATTTTTTAAATTTATCCTTGGATTTCTTCATTGACCCATTCATTGATCAGTAGGATTTTGTTTAATATTCACATGTCTTGGCTTCTCAGATTTTCTTTCTATAGTTGATTTCTAGTATCATACTTTGTGGACAGAAAAGATGCTTGGTATCATTTAAATATTCCTAAATCTTTGGAGACTTGTTTTCTGGCCTAATAGGTGATCAATTCTGGTGAATGTTCCACATGCATTTGAAAAGTGTGGGTATTCACTTTTTGGATGGAATGTTCTGTATATATCTACTGAGTTAATTGAGTCTAACATGTTGTTTAAGACCAATGTTTCCTGGCTGATCTGTTTGAATGATCTATCCATGGTGTAAGCAGAGTGTTAAAATCCTCTACTCTTATTGTGTTACTGTCAATTTCTCCCTTTATGTCTGTTAGTAACCGCTTTACATATTTATTCATTAAAGAAGGCCCTGTCTGAAACTGGGTGAAATTAGCTGTTCTAGCTCTTAGGATTCACCTTCAAAACACATCCTGGGAACACTACATTACAGTACACGAAGAAGGCTGCTCAGTCCAATCTCTGAGAGGTCTCTGAGAGGTCTTCTGTCTCAGATCCTGTCACAATGCTCTTTGAGATCCCGGCTTCATAGGAGTTGCTTAGGAGACTATTTGTACACCAGCTACAGACTCTTCATTAGAGCTGAGATAGATTATGTGTAACTTGCCTTTGCAGAAGTAAAATTGTGCAGAAACAAAGTCTGTTCTAATTCTTAAGATTCACCTTCACAAAACATACTGTGAACATTGCAGTGGATCACATGGAGAAGGCTTTGCGTGCTGTCAGCGTGGGAGTACTTGCTTAGGAATGTATTTCTATGGCAGCTACAAACTTTTCCCTAGAGCTCAGAACAACTCTCTTTAACTTCCCTTTGAAGAACTAACATTGTAAAGAAACACACTCAGTTCTAGCCCTTAAGATTCTTCTTCAAAACACACTCTGGGATGTTTGAATAGAGTGCACTGAAAATGCCACTCAGTGAGAGTCTGTAAGAACACAGATTGGGATCCCAGCTCAGATGTAGTGATCGAGGATACTCTTTTCTATCAGCTAAGAACTTCTCCTTAGTGCTGAGGACACTGTGTAAGTTCTCTTTGCAGAAGTAACATTGTACAAAAACACAGTTCTAGCTCTTAAGATTCAGCTTCACCACACATTCTGGGAAGTTTGCAGCAGAGTGCAGTGAAAAGACCACTCTGTCAGAACCTATAAGAACACAGATTAGGATCCCGGCTCAGAGGTAGTTCCAGAGCAAAATATTGTATATCACGTAGAAAGTTTTGAGTAGAGCTGAGATGGACTCTGTACACATTCCCCTTGAAGAGATAACATTTCACAGAAGCACACTCAGTTCCAGCTATGAAGATTCATCCTCACAACACATTCTAAGAACCTAGCAGGGGAGTGAACTGAGAAGGCCGCTCTCTCAGATCCTGTCAGAATGCTCTTTGTGGTCCCAGTGTAGAAGCAGTTGCTTAGAAAACTCTTTGTACAGCAGCTACAAACTCTTCACTAGAGCTGAGATGTACTATGTGTAACTTCCCGTTGAAGAAGTAACATTCTCCAGAAACACACTCTGTTCTAACTCTTAAGTTTTGCCTTCAAAACATACACTGGGAACATTAATGTGGATTACATGGAGAAATCTGCTTCTTCTGATCCTGAAGAAGACTCTGTGTGATGTGGGCTTGGAAGTAGTTGTTTAGGAATCTCTTTGTACATCAGATACAAACTTTTCACTAGAGCTGAGATAGCCTGGTCTGGCTTCCCTTTGAAAAAAACAACTTTGTCCAGAAACACACTCAGTTCCAATTCATAACATTCTTCTTCACAACAGATTCTGGAGAGTTTGCAGTAGTGTGCACTGAAAAGGCCACTCTGTCAGAGCCTGTAAGAAAGCAGATTAGCATCCCAGCTAAGACATAGTTCCTGAGGACCACCATCAGCTTGAAACTTTTGAGTAGAGTTGAGGTGGACTCTGGTTAAGTTCCCTTTGAAGAACTAACACTGTGCAGAAACACACTCAGTTCTAGCTCTTAAGATTCATCTTCACAACACATTCTGGGAATCTAGCAGCACAGTGCACTGAGAAGGCCACTCTCTCACATCCTGTCAGGACGCTATTTGTGCTCCCAGTGTAGAAGCAGCTGCTCAGGAAACTATTTGTACAGCAGCTACAAACTCGTCACTAGAGCTGAGATGCACTCTGTGTAACGTCCCTTTGAAAAAAGTAACATTGTCCAGAAAAACACTCTAAGTGTTAAGATTCACATTCATAACATACACTGGGATCATTGCAGTGGACTCTATCGAGAAAGGTGTTTTTACTCATCCTGATAGAAGGCTCTCTGAGATGTGGGTTTGGAAACGGTGGCTTAGGAATCTCTTTGTACATCAGCTGCAATATTCTCACTCGAGCTGAGGTAGACTCTGTACTACTTTCCTTTGAAGAAATAACATCGTCCACAAACACACTCTTTGTAGCTCTTAAGTTTCTTCTTCACAACACATTCTGGGATGTTTGTAGCATAGTTCAGTGAAAGGCCATCCCCATCAGTTCCCATAAGAACATTCCATATAATCCCAGCTTGTGTGTAGTTGTTTAAAAATATCTTCGAGTATGAGTTCCAAGCTTTTCACTACACCTGAGATAGACTATATCTAACTTGCATTTGAAGAGGTAACATTGTGCAGAAGAGCGCTCTCGACTTTATCTGTGAAGATACATCTTCACATACCATTCCGGGGACTTTACAGTACACTGCACTAAGGCCTCTGAGTCAGACTCTTTAAGAAAACTCTTAGTCATCCCTTCTTGGAAGTACTTGCTTAGGAACATCATTATATATATCAGTTCCAAACGTTTAACTAGAGCTGAGATAGACTATGTAATACTTCCATTTGAAGAAGGTGCATTCTACAGATACACAGTAGTTCTAGCTCTGAAGATTCATCTCACATATCATTCTGCATACATTGGTGTGCAGTGCACTGAGAATGCCTCTCAGTTATATCACGTAAGAACTCCATTTGTGATCCTATCTTGGAAGGAGTTGCTTAGGATAATCTGTGTATATCAGTTTGAAACTTTCCACTAGAGATGATATAGACTATGTACAACTTTCTATTGGAAAGTAACATTGTGCAGAAACACCCTCGGTTCTAACTCTGAAGATTCATCTTCACATAACATTCTGGGAACACTGCAGTACAGTGCACTGAGAAGGCCTCTCAGTCAGATCCCATAATTATACTCTTTTTGATCCCATCTTCGATATAGTTGCTTAGGAACATCTTTATATATCATCTGCAAACTATTCATTAGAGCTGAGATAGACTATAACTTTCATATGAAGAAGTAACATTGTACGAAAACACACTCAGTTCTAGCTGTAAAATTCATCTTCAGATATCATTCTGGGAATATGCAGTATAGTGCACCAAGAATGCTTCTCATTCAGATCCTGTAAGAACACTGTCTATCATCCTGGCTTGGAAGTAGTTGCTTAGGAACATATTTGTATATCAGTTCTAAACTTTTCACTAGAGCTGCGATAGACTATGTATAATTTCCGTGTGAAAAACTAACTTTGTACAGAAACACACTCAGTTCTAGCTATGAAGATTCATCTTCATGTAACATTCTGGGGACATTTCCATAGAGTGCACTGACAAGACGTTTCAGTCAGATCCCGAAAGAACGCTTCTTTTGATCCCAGCTTGGAAGTAGTTGCTTAGGAACAGATTTGTAGACCAGTTCCAAACTTTTCAGTATAACTACAATAGTCTGGCTATAACATCCATTTTTTTTTGGAAATAACGTTGCACACCAACAAGCTTACTTCTTAGGACTTAAGAAGAGATCTTAAGGGTCATCTTCATAGAACACTCTTGGAACATTGCAGTACAAGTCATTCAGAAGACCTGTCACTCACACTCACTAAGAATGCCCTTTCTATTCCTGGATTGTATTTGTTTAGGAACCTGTTTGTATATCACTTGCAAACTTTTCACTACACCTGAGATGGTCTATCTATAAAATCCATTCCAATTAATAAGACTATAGAGGAACAGTCTTGCATCTAGCTCTTAAATATCATCCTCATATAACACTCTTGGAACCTTGCAATACAGGACATGTGGAAGACCTCTCACTCACATTAACCAAGAACACTGTTTTGCAACCTGGCTTGTAAGTAGTTGTTCATGAACGTGTTTGTGTATCAGTCTGATACATACTGCAGCTGAGATAGGATATGTGTAACATCCATTCCTAGAAATAACACTGTACTCAAACAGTCTTCCATCTAGATTCTCTTCAGGTAGTAGTATTGGAATATTGAAATACAGGGCATTCAGGAGGACTCTCACTCACATTCCCTAAGAATGCTGTATCTGAACCCATCTTGTAAGTAGTTGTTTAGTAACATGTTTGTATATGAATTCCAAGCTTTTCATGGCTGAGATAGACTATCTATAACATCCAATCCAGGAAATAATATTCCACATGAACATGCTTGCTTCTAGCTTGAAAGCATCATCCTCATATACCACGGTTTTAACATTGCAGGACAGGGCAGTCAAAAGGCCTCTCATTCACATTCACTAAGAACACTCTTTCTGAACCTGGCTTGTAAGTAGTTGCTTAGGAATATCTTTCTATATCAGTTCCAAACTTTACACTACAGCTGAGATAGACTACCCATAATACCCATTGTAAGAAATAACACTGTACACAACCAGTCTTTCTTCTAGCTCTTAAAGATCATCTTCATTTAACATTCTTGGAAAATTGCAGTACAGAGCATTCTGAAGGACTCTCACTCACATTCATGAAGAATGCTCCTTCTGAGCATGACTTGTAAGTAGCTGTTTAGGAACATCTTTGTATATCAGTTCCAAACTTTTCACTATATCTGGGACTGACTATAACATCCATTATGGGAAATAACACTTTACAGAAACAGTCTTGCTTCTAGCTCTAAAGGATCATCTTCATATAACACTCTTGAAACATTGCGGTACGGGGCGTTCAGAAAGCCTCTCAGTTTCATTCACTTAGAATGATGTATCTGAACCAGGCTTGTAAGCAATTGTTTTGGAACATCTCTGTATACCAGTTACAAAATATTCAATACAGCTCAGATAGACTATATATAACATCCATTCTAGGAAGTCACATTGTATAGAAACTGTCTTGCTTCTAGCTCTAAAGGATTATCTTCATATAACAGTCTTGGGACATTGCAGTACAGGCATTCAGAAGGACTCTCAGTTACATTCTCTAAAATGGTCTTTCTGATCCTAGCTTGTAAGTCACTGTTTAGGTACATCTTTGTATATGAGTTCCAAACATTTCACTACAGCTGAGATAGATTATCTATAACATCCATTCAAGGAAATAACACTGTACAGAAACAGTCTTGCTTCTGGCTCTAAATAAACATCTTAATATAACACTCTTGGAATATTGCAGTACAGTGCATTCAGATGGCACCTCACTCACATTCACTAAGAACACTCTATCTGAACCAGGCTTGCAAGCCGTTGTTACAAACATCTTTGTATAGAGGTTACAAACTATTCACTACCGCTGAGATAGGCTATATGTAACACCCATTCCAGGAAATAACACTGTACAGAAACAGTCTTGCTTCTGGCTCTAAAGGATCATCTTCATATAACACTCTGGGAACATTGCAATACAGGGCATTCAGAAGACCTCTCATTCACATTCACTAAGTATGCTCCATCTGAACTCAGCCTGTAACTAGTTGTTTAGGAATATCTTTATCAGTTACAAAGTATTCACTACAGCTGAAGTAGACTATCTCGTTTCTGAGTCATTTTCAAGTTTATAATACAGTATTGTTGTCTATAATTACTGTGCTCTTCTTTAGATCTGCAGAACTTGCTCATTGTGTAATTGCAAGTTGATACTCTTTAACAATATTTCCCCAAGTCCCCCACCCAACAGGCCATGGTAATCACCATTCTACTCTCTGTGTCTGTGAATTTAGTTTTTTTTACATTCCACATGTAAATGATATCGTACAGTATTTCTCTTTCTCTTTCTGGATTGTCTCACTAAGCATAATGCCCGCAAGGTGTATCCATATTGTTGCAACTGGCAGGATTTTCTCCCTTCTAATGGTTGAATAATATTCCACTATATATATGTATAACATCTGTTTATACCACATCTTCTTTATCCATTTATCCATTAATGGACACGTAGATGGATTCCATGTCTTGCCCATTGTGAATAATATTGAAATAAACATGACAGTGGAGATATCTTTTTGATATCCTGTTTTATTTCCTTGGGATATATAACAGGGTGTGTGATTACTGCAGCATATGGTAATTCTATATTAAACTTTGTGAGGAACCTCCATAATGTTTTCACTTGTGTTTGAAGCAATTTACATCTGCACCAACAGTAAACATTTCCCTTTCTCTATATCTCACCAACACTTATCTCTTGTCTTCTTGATGATAGCCATTATAACCAGTATGAATTGATACCTTGTTGTGGTTTTGATTTGCATTTCCCTGATTATTATAGATTTTGAGCATATTTTCATGTACCTGTTGGCCATTTGGATGTCTTCTTTGGAAAAATGTCTGTCCAGTTTCTCTGCCCATATTTTAATGTTGTGGGGGTTTTTTTTTTTTTTGGCTGTTGAATTGTACGAGTTCCTTATATATTTTGCACATTAACCCCTTATTCTACATATTGTTTGCAAATATTTTCTCCCATATCATAGGATGCCTTCATATTTTGTTGATTGGTTCTTTTGCTCTTCAGAAGCTTTTTAGTTTGAGGTAGTCCCAATTGCAGATTTTTGCTTTTGTAGATTGTGCTTTTGTTGTCATAGCCACAAAATCATTGCTAATACCTATGTCAAGAAGCTTCTTCCTTGTTTTCTTCTTCGAGTTTTATGGTATCAAATCTAGTGTTAAAGTCTTTAATCTACTGTGAGGTATTTTTTGTTAGTGCTGTAAGATAGAATCCAATTTCATTTTGCTGCATGTGGTTATCCAATTTTCCCATCACCATTTGTTGAGGAGACTATCTTTCCCCCATTCACAATAGTATCAAAAAATAAAATAAAATATTCAGGAATAAATTTAACAAAGGAAGTGAAAGAACTATAGAGTGAAAACTATAAGACTTTGATGAAAGAAACTGAAGAAGAGACAAACAGAAAGATATCCTGTGTTCATGGATTGGAATAATCAATATCATTAAAATGTCCCTACTCCCCAAAGCCATCTATGGATTCAATGCAATCTCTATCAAAATCCCATGGCATTTTTTACACATACAGAAAACATTCCTAAAATTTTATGGAAATCCAAAAGACCCCAAATAGCCAATTTAATCCTAAGAATGAACATATCTGGAGACATCACACTTCATGATTCAAACTATATTACAAAGCTTTGGTAATCAAAACAGTATGGTGCTGGTGTAAAAACAGACACACAGACCAATGGAACAGAATGGAGAGCCCAGAAATAAATCCCTGCATATAATTTCAACAAATATTTGAGAATGGAATCAAGAACACTTAATGGGGAAAGGAGAGTTTCATCAACAAATGATACTGGGAAAATTGAATAACTACTTTTAATTTTTGAGGAATCTTATACTGTTTTCCTTTGTGGCTGTAGTAATTTACAGCCACTAGCAGGGCACTAAAAGGATTTCCTTTTCTCTACATCCTTGCCAACATGTTATCTCTTGTCTTTTCAACTATAGCAATTCTAACAGTTATGAAATGATATTTCTTTGTAGTTTTGATTTACATTTCCCTGTAATCTTGAATTAATTATGATGCTGAATTTTTCACAGATATAGAACAAAGAAAATCCTAAATTTGATATGGAACCACAAAAGACCCCAAATAGCTAAAGCAGTCTTGGGAAAGAAAAACAAAGATGAAGGCATCACACTTTTTGGTTTCAAATTATACCAGGAATCTGTAGTAATCAAAACAGTATGGTGCTGGCATAAAAACAGATGTATAGACAAGTTGAACAGAATAGAGAGCCCATAACAACACCCACATGTATATGATCAACTAAATTTCACAAGAGTGCCAAAAACTACACAATGGGAAGAGGATAGTCTCTTCTATAAATGGTTTTGGGAAAACTGAATTTCCACATGCAAAAGAATGACATTGGACGTTTACCTTACACCATTCACAAAAATTAACACAAAATGGGTTAAAATCTAAACACAAGATGTGAAACTGTAAAACCCCTAGATGAAAATGTAGAAAAAAGCTCCTTGATGTTGATCTTGTCAATGTAATTTGGATATGAACCCAAAAAGACAACAAAAGAAAAGATAAACAAGTGGGACTACATCCAACTAAAAAGCTTGCACACAGCAAAGGATACTATCAACAAAATGTAAAGGAAACCTAAGGAGTGGGAGAAAATATTGCAAGTCATGTATCAGATAAGGGGTTAGTACCCAAAATATATAAGGCACTCATACAACTCAATAACAAAACAAACAACCCATTTGAAAAATGAGCAAAGGACCTGACTAGACATTTTCCCAAAGAAGGCATACAAATGGTTAACAGGTATATGTTCAACATAATTAATCATTAGAGAAATGCAAGTCAAAACCACAATGAGATATTAATTCCCAGCTGTTAGAATGGCTATAATTGAAAAGACAAGAGATAACAAGCATTGGCAAGAATATAGAGAAAAGGAAACCTGTGCACTGTTGGTAGGAATGTAAGTTGGTGCAGCCGTTAAGAAAAACAATATGAAGTCTCCTCAAAAAATTAAAAATAATTCTACCATATGCTCCAGCAATTCTACTACTGGTTGTGTATATCCAAAGGAAATGAAATCAGTATTGAAGAGCTATCTGCTCTCTCATGTTTATTTCAGCATTATTCACAGTAGCCAAGATATGGTAACAACCAAAATATCAGGTGATGCATGAATGGATAAAGAAAATGTAATCTGTCTATCTATCTATAATGGAATATTATACAGGCATAAAAAAGAAGGAAATACTTCCATCTTGACAACATGAATGAACCTAGGGGCCATATCATGCTAACTGAAATATACCATTGAAAGACAAATATTGTATGTTTTGGCTTATATGTGAAATCTTAAAAAAATAGAACTCGGAAAAACTGAAAGGAGAATGGAGGTTGCCAGGAGCCGGGAGTTGTGTGAAATAGGGAGAAGTTGGTCACTGGGTACAAACCTTCAGCTATAAGATAAATAACTTCTGGGGAATCTAATGTACACCACAGAGACTATAGTTAGTAATACTGTGTTATGTACTTTAAATTTGCTAAGAGAGTAGGTTGCCAGTGCTCTCACCACACACACACACACACACACAAAATGGTGCCTCTGTGAGCGAGTGAATGTTAATTAGCTTGATTGTGGTATCATTTCTTAATGTATATGTATATCAAACCATCCCATTGTACACCTTAAATATATACAATTTTGTCATTATACCTCAGTAAAGCAGGAAAAAGATTTATTCATTGGGATATATTTATTAATATAGAGATCACTCAGTAAATCAAGAGGTGAGTGGCATGTGAGGAGACTGTAACAGTGTGTACTTCTCTTTCAGTTTTTTTTTTTTATCAAGGGGAAGAAAGACCTGGGCATAAACTAGAGATAAATTTGTCCCAAGAATGCTTTTGTTTCAAGAATGAAGGAATTGAACGAGTTTAAGGGGATGGATTAGGAAGTAATGGGGAGGTTGCTGGTAAATTATTTTCAGTTTCTAATTAACAAAAAGTCTTTGAGAGAGCAGGAGAGAAAGGGATATATTTAGAGAAATTAGATAAGCCAGGGATAGAGATAAACTTTCAATTTTATCAGGTGAGGGCTCACCAGTGGGTAGAAATACAGGAACATTTGTGGATGTCATGGCAGTGAGCTGAAATGGATTTTCAAATCATCTAATTCTTGTGTATAGTAACAGATGGTCCCATTAGTAGAAACTGGATAGGTGAGAATTTGTGAGGCTCTTTAGGCATGGGGGAGGCCTGAACATATATGAATTGTGGAATAACGATTTAATTATCAAGATATAGTAGGATATGAGATATTTATAAAAAGCCATTGGAAGAATTATGACACTGTCATTAGACTGGGTCGGTATCCTAATCCTGTGGTGTGACAAATGCAGCTATGGAAAAGGGAGAAATCTGTGTTTATCTGGGATTGGTGTCTTGATCAGAAGATGTGAAAAGTTGGAGGTCATGAGATCTGTTTGTTTTGGTACACGTGTTGAAATGAGTATGTATGGGTTAAATGGGGTCAGTAAAACTGAGGAAAGGTGGAGGGTGGTGTTTGGGATGGTGGTAAGTGTACTGGAGGTTCCTACAGTGAGAAGAACTAGGCATGGGGAGTAATTTTTTTCAGTGAACAGGCTGAAAGAAGAAGGGTTCTGAGAAGAGGGAGAGGTCTCCAGTCATTGACCTGAGGGGTCACATACCCAGCTAAAATCTGGGTCTGGGTCTAGGTAAAATTCCTCAAGATGAGCATGTTTAATTATCTGAGATACAGAGACAAGCAGAGCTGAATTAATATTCTAGGCTCTGTCCTTTGGTATTCATGTGATTTTGTCTTACTGAAGCTTTCTCAACCAGTTTACGTCATTTATGTCAATGAGTAACTAACGCATAAACACTAGCGTTTTTATGGGAACTAAATAAGCAAAGCTATGTAATTCCAGTTACAGGGTCTCAGTTTATCAGGTAATTTTTTCTCTTTGCTGGACCTCAGGGTCAATGGGTTGTCATCCTAACCTGTTCATGACTCATAATTTGCCCATGCGGTACCTTTATTAGCAGTGATTTAGGTAATACTTTACAGTTGAAAGATGCTTCCATATACATCGATTATGACATGAAGGGATGTTCCTGTTGAAAATAATTACTAAGACAGAGCTCCAGCTACCATTTCACTACAATATCTGAAATGTTCAACAAAAATTCCTTCACTGTGTGATTTATGAGCCTTCCTGCCCAGTGGGGAATGTGGGACACAAGAGTAACATTATCATATATGTACTATGGCTTCTGTCCTGTGAAAGGGAATTTTATTGCTATATTTACATGATGAGAGTCATTGAACCCTCCAGCAAGAGAGACATATTTGAATAGTTACACACTACCATTTGATAGACTCCAAAGTAGGCTGGTCACATATCCAGGGATGTGGAGCATAAAGCTAGGGTTGCACTGATATAGCCTGAATCCCCATGTGGAGGAGCCAAGAAGATTAAGGGGAAGTATATGCAGACGGTGGGCACTGAGTACAGAGGGAGGATATGGGCTGCTAAGGGTGGTGTAGGTATTGAAGAACCAGTGCTAATGGATCTAGCCAAGAAGTATTAAATCATAAATCCTATAATGATGCCCTTTGCTGTGGCTACAAGAATCTCCACCACATGTCATGTTCTTCTAGGATTTGGCATCAGAGAAGGAATTAAATAATACCTCTACCAGGTCTAATTAAAATATAAAACCATAAAAACCTATGACTTTCAATTTCTTATCTGTAAAATGAGAATATTAATATCTCCCTTATGATCATTAGTAGCTAAAGCCTTATCACTGTGACCCTAGGAAAAGACTGCTTGCCTGTTTGTCTTAGATCATCCTTCATGCAAGTGTGGTTTGAGCTGGGAGATTCACTGCCATGTGAATGTTTAGGATTTACTGACTGTTGTATGTACAAGTGGTGGAAAAGACTGGAGTCTCATGGCTTCTTTTTCTTTCCTCAGCTTTGTCTGCTTGGTTATCAGACTGTCCCTTGGGGAGAAGTCAGGAAGCAGGGGCAGCTGAGTTCTTGAGAATGCAACCACAGGTGAGTAGGAACTCACTCTTACTCCTGAATTGATTCTTCTGTTACCAGCAGATGGGTAGGTTTCACCAGTTGGCCTGGATCTTCTAAATGCACCCAGGAAATATTGGTGTGTTATGTTTCACTAGGATTCTAGGAGGCTTATGGAAGGTCCCAGACTGATAAATAGTCTCCTTCCTACATTTACACTTAGTCAATTCTCCATTAGGTATGTCCTTGCAGAGAAGAGATGTGGATAGTTGTTTTCTGTTTCTTTTTTTCTCATCCAGCCCATAGCATTGGTGGAGAAATAACTCACTTGTCAAGCATGTTACTGGCTACAATGGCCTTAGAAATGTGGTTTACACAGGCATAGAGGTGAGTGAGAGTAAAGGTTATAATCCAGTAAGGGAAAGATACTTCATCAAGTGAGTTAAATCAATCCAGTGTTACAGGGGCTGGGGTGGAGTCTGTGCAGCATTGAGGTGGTGGGTTGAAGAGAGGATTGGACCAGAAAGCAATCAGGAATTATTTATTTTCACCAATTTAGAATTTACTAAAATTTTATAAAATATACATGAACATATTCATAATTTTAAAAAGATACCTAAAATTCTCCTTATCCCCTTCCCAAAATCCAGTCTGTCTCTTTGTAATTAACTTCTGATCCAATTTGAAAACTGAACACAATGCGTGGAGAACATTTTCTTAATTTTGGCTGTGTGTTGAGGAGAAGGAGTATAGAAGCTAGAATAGAATGCCAGATTCTGTGGCCATTTGGGGGGACTGGGGGACCATATACAATTGAGAGGCTTCTGTTACCCATTAGGAGATGGATAGGATTAAGCCACAGGAGAGACAATGATAACTGATGCTTGGAGGTCCCAGAGAAAATTGACAATGGAAACTTCAATGTGGGCTTTATCAGGTTAGGGACATCCTTTTGTTAGAATTATCAGGGGTCCTTTGGTGGTGTTTCTGGACCATCTGCCCTTCTACCTTCTAGTGAACACAATAAATGTGTAGAGATAAGAGAGAGAGGCTCCACCTGCTGATCAATGTTCTCTAATGTCTTTTCAGTTCTGCAGAATGGTCAGCATTTCTTCATCATTCTTTACCTTTAAACAATATACTTATTATTTATGTGTATTGAGTGTTTATTATAAAGGAAACACTTACAAATTAGCTCATTGGATCTCTCAACTTTTGTAACAGGTTGTTAAGCCATTTCATGAAGGAGAAAGGTAACTGTCATAATCACAGTTATATGTCACAGGCAACGGATATTGCTTGCTTTATGATGAGTCTGTGATTTACTTGAAACTGTTAAGGAGAGTCTAGTTATGTTTTCTCAAGATGAAAACTTATAATAATATACTATATTATATATACCAGTCTGAAAGTGAGATTTACCACATTTTTTGGAATTGTCCGGGTTATTTCACATCACACATGATGTGCTATTCCTTTATAGTGTGGCTAATGTCTTGAAGCTGTGTACATACTGTATATATCTTTGTGGCTATGCATGAACACTACATGCCAGATGAGCACAGGGAAGCATTTGACTGGAACCCCATGCAGGGTTTAAGCTTTCTCTACCTACATCCCCCTTTCCCCAGCACTGTCATGTCAACTATACCTCCTTGGACCTTGGTAGATATAGCTCTGTCTGAATGAGAATCTCCATAATGTTTTAGGAATCAGTGACCTTGAAGGATGTGGTTGTGGACTTCACCCAGGAAGAGTGGGACTTGGTGGGCACATCCCAGAGAAAGCTGCACATAGATGTGATGCTGGAGAACATCAGTCATCTTGTCTCTGTGGGTGAGTCTGTCGACACTGAATTATTTATTCAGTAGGTATCCAGAACAGTTTCCAGATACAACCCTCCCTTCTCAGCCCTCATTCATATTGTTTCATAGCACTTACAACTACAAGAATGTAATCTGTTTATTTATTGATTTTCTGACATGTACTTTGTCCCTCCACTAAAATATAGTCTTCCTGACCACAGTTTCATGTCTTTGTTGCTGCTCTATCACCAGGACCCAGAACAGTGCTGGAAACTCAATGGATTTTTTTAATGTCTAAACAATAAGACTAAACATTTCTGAAGTAATTACTCTGTTCTAAGCACTAAGCCCAGAGTTTGAGACCACAGTAGAAAAAAAATCGCAGGTAACACAAACCTGGATTGTTCTTGTGGAGTTTATATATATTGAATTACTTTTGGAAATAAAATTTTATATGAAGAAATATTAACTAGAAACATTTAATTCCTCCCTTATTGAAAACAGTGAGGGTCTTTACTCTGTGAGCTTGCTCATGCTCATACACAAGAGGTCCTCAGTGCTTTGACTCAGTGTCAGGATGTTTTTCCTGCTCTGCTCAAGGGACCTAGATGATTTTCTTCAATGCTTATTTTGTCTTTCATTGGTATCCTGTCCTTGACTTGAAGAATATATATGGTTCTTAACACAGAGTTCAAAATCCGTGTACCTTTTCCCCATGAACAGGGTGTCAGCTCTCCAAATCAGATGTAATTTTCCAGTTGGAGAAAGGAGAGGATTTGTGGAGGGAAGAAAGGATTTTTTTCTGAGGCCTCAGGCTGGGTAAGGTTCAAGCATGTGTATTCAATATGAAAAGAAGCCTGGTCAGTGAGGCAACAGAGTCTTAGTAATGCCAACTGCAGATTTCCTTAAGTCAATGGTCTTTTCAGAAAAGTATGAGAAGCTAGCTGGGAAAAAAATCCTCAATGGTGTCATTATCCCTAGCATTTATCAATTTCTCTTTATTTATAGTTTATGTCCTCATTGGAGTGAAAGTTTCATGTTGTGGTCTTTGCACTCATCCCTTCCCTTTGATAATTTCTTCTCTCATAACTTACCAAAATCCCATCTTAATTTTCTCTTCAATCCTGAAAACATTTTGTAATTGAGAGTGCCCTAAACCATGTTTCTACTCTCTGGTGCATTCTTCCATTTTGCATTCTTTCCCTGTGTAAGGGACAATATTTGAAACGTCCTCCCATTTGTCTTTCATGGTTTACATTTTAGCTTCCTAATGCCTCTCTAAATATTTACTTTTTTTAATAAATTACTTTAGGCAGGAGAAGTGACCTTAAAAACCAAGTAATACGTATACCACATATCTGCAGGAAGGCCCCATCTAACTGTATGACAGTGGTAAGTTTCATGGGGGTGAAACCTCGTCCCCAATGTTAGAGACCCAGGAATGAGGTCTCTATGGCATAATAACATGACTATAATTAGAGTTGAAGTAAGCGCTGCCCCAGCAGAAAGTTTTCATAGTTTGAATTTAGGTGAACAGTTAACCTCAGCTCAGAGCTATAACCTGAGTTCTTATAAAAGAAAATTGCATAAACATGGCTTGCATACCTAATCTATGACACACAATGAAGGCACAAAATAAATCAACTGTACAGTTGAGATATTAAAAAGAATAAATATCTGTGCATGCAAGAGAGTAACACACCATGTGTATTTAACTTACATGTGGAAGGTTTTTAACTGGGAACTGATTAGCCTGGAATTCATATGTAGAGGAAAGAATGAATGAATGTGTGTGGGAAATCCTTTAAATGCCTCTTATCTTTTTCCATCAGCAGAAATCTCACACTGGGGAGGAACCCATTGAATAGAATGAGTGTGAGATGTTTTCACTCACAGATTTATACTTGACAACATTTGTTGAATCACATGGCCAGGGGTCCCACGTCGATAAGCTGTTGGAACAACTGAGGCAACAAAGCCATGAGGAAACACTGAAGATTTTCTCCTTCACCCACAAAAGACCAAAGATTTTCTCCAGAACATGAAATCCAGGTAGGCAGACTAGATCTCAAAAGACAGAAGGAGATGGCCTGGAATCCACACTTAAGGTCAGAGTCAGCCTGCTTAGGAGACCAGGGGTGTGCCCAGGAGGCTCAAGATGAAAATCTTGCCTCTAACTTTGGAGAATGTTGTGGTCCTTTGCTGCTCTGCTATCAGACAACTCAGAAGCTTCCAGGGAGAACTTTGATTTGATAAGCTTAAGGAGGGAGGTTTCAAGGCCTTGTAGTTTAAAGGTCAAGAGCTTGGGTTCTCCACCCACCTTTTTAAAATTTAAACATACATGCTCTTTGTTGAAGAAAAAATAGTCAACCAATACCAGCGTGTAGAAATTTTTCCCTATCCCTGCCCAACTCTTTCTTCCTTTGGATATACACATTTCTATACAGCCATACATTACTTAATGACAGGAATCCATTCTGAGAGATCCATCTTTAGGCAATTTTGTCATTGTGTGAACATCATTGAATGTACTTACAAAGGCCTAGGTGGTATTGCCTACTACAAACCTAAGCTATATGGTGCTAACCTTGTGGTAGCATCATTGTATATGTGGTCTGTCATTGACCAAAACCTTGTTATGTGGCGCATGACTGTATATGGATATATGCAGATATATGGTGCTTTTGACGTAGGGTTTGGAAAATACTCTTTTTACATAGAGTTTGGCAAATTGTTCTATGACTGCAGATATATTTCCATTTTTAAATGACCATTTAGAATTCATTCTTATGGATGCTTCATAATGATTTAACCATCCCCCAATTGATTATAGTTTTAAGATTGGTTTTAATTTCTCAATATGAAAAGTAGTTCTCTGTGAACTTCCTAGTATCTTTGGGCCTTTGTACAACTAATTCTGTAAGGACCATTCACAGAAATTGAATTGCATTGTCAATTGATTGTAGTACTTAGATTCAGAAGTATGACTTGAGACAACTGAGTCACCCCCTGAGCCTTCATCTCCTTATCTGGGAAAGAGGGAAATGTCTGGGCCTTGTGGCATTGGAGGATTTGACGGGATAATATAGGTAAAGTTCAAGGACAGGATTAGGGCAGTGGACATGAAATGGAAACTCATATCACAAGAAGCATAAACCTTTCTCCTGTGTGTTTTCCAAATGCTCTGCAAAGAGCATGTGTTCTTTTTAGGGTCTGAAAAATTCCAAAACAAACCAAGGACTCTTATTGTAAAAGGGAACCTACTCAGCAGCTCTGAGTAGAGCCAAATCCCAGGTTCCAGCCCCCTGCAGTGGGATGTGGGTTTGGCTCTTGGCTGGGGTCTCCCACCCTCATCCAAGCTCTCCTTAGGCATTGGTCCCACCTACCTACCTGGCAGGTAAGAATGTTTTCTTATCCTCCTGACAAAGGAAGTGATGGAGTCCCCAGTGGTCATACTGAAAGAACTGAATGCCTACAGCTCAAATCTCAGCTGAAACTGCTTGTTCATTAGCTCTTCAAACAGGTATGGAGAGGAATACAAAAAAAAAACAAAACAAAAACCCTCAGAAAATCACCAGGAAGCAAGAAGGAGGTGATAACATCAAGTTCTGAGCTGTCTTGACTTTGAACACCTTCTCTAACCACGCAGAGCTAGAATCTATATCATGACATCAAGGAGTCAGAAGCTGAAAGTGTTTCTACAAGAGACTACCTCTTTCTCACTTTAAAAGAGGTTGGGGGCTCAGAATTCAGGGCTCAAGGCTTGGATGAGATGGTCATGGAAAGGCTAATTTATGTGACAGTTTGAGTTCCACTCATCAAACACATCACTGCCACAGAACCCGCTTAAGATACAGCTCTGAGCTACCCTCTCTCCTGCTCACAGGTCCCCACCCAACTCTACAGCCCCAATCACATCCAACCCACAGTTCCTGCATGGCCACAGAGCCATCCACACTCTGGTTCCCACCTTGACTTTCCCTGCTTCAGCATACTCCTCATTCTTCCTGCATATGCCCCCTGCCACTTGCCTTTCCTCATCCTGCTCCACTGGAGGGATGCTTCTCTCTCCATATGGCCAAACCCAGCCATTTTTCCAGTCCACTATCAGTGGCAAGTGTCCCATCCACTCAGCCTGGCCCCTCATCTCAACTTCCTCATGCACTGTCACCTCTCCTCTCTCTGAACATGCTTATATGTTGGTTGCTGTCAATTACAGGAGTTCAGAGCATCCAACTAGATTGTGTTTCCTGAAGGGCAAGTATGACTTACTAATTTTGATTCCTAAGGGCAATCAAAGTTGAATCAAAATTAGATTGCCCTTAGCACAGTGTATTGTACATAAGACACAATGTCTTGCTCATCAGACACAATGAGTGCTCCCTGGCTAAATGTTTGTATACTAGGAATGTCCTGGTCTGACTCTCCCAGAGTTTCACTCTTTTCCCACAGGCCCAGCCAGATTTCTGCATGGTCAGAGCTGAAAACACTTGTGGTTGACATTGAACCTGGCTGAGGGTTTCCCATATATATGGGATAGCTGACTCCTCAGAGAATCCCTCCCCTTGGCAGACATCTCTGTTGAAATGGCTAATTAACACTGCCTGTGCCAACTGTCCAGAACAAGTGATCATTCCATCTAGACTAGTTTCAGAAATAAAGAAACAATGAGTAGATAGCCCTTTTATTCTCCTTCTTTGATTCTGAATTTTATGAATAAAGTGAGATATTGTAACAGAAGAGCAGACTAATTTTAGCTGGAAAAAGAAGGTGTAGGTGATTGAGGGAAGAGATGAAAAACACAATAAAAAATAAGAAATGTCCAGGACTGATGAGCAGTCAATGATATGTCTGTCCTGACTCAGAGTGACCTACTGGCTTGGTGCTTGTGCACCACAAACAGTATTTTCCTGCCCAGATGGTTTCTGGGTTCCTGGTATCTATGTGTTGGCAGGTACTTATTTTTTTAATATATGGATATAAATATATAGGCATGGGTATATCATGTATGGTCTCTTGTTCTGATTAAGGGCCACATTTATTTCAGAAAGTGAGAAAACAGAAAAAAATCAGTGGATAAAACAAAAATACCCCACAAGCCCCTCACTGAAAACACGTCCCTTTACTCTCAAGATTCTGGGCCTTTGTGCTTGAGTTTAGATCAAATGTAGACTTTCCTTTTTGGCTTTTGGGTGACATTTGCACTGCCTTTCTTATTCTATGATGTTATAGCTGAAAAGACTAACCAGCTAGAGTTCACCTGACTAGTCCACCTTCCATGTTTAGAGACAGAGAGGAGTCCAGAGACAGGAATTGGAAGGGGTGAAGGCAAACCTCTGGTCTCTTTTTCCTTCACCTCAAAATCATATATTTCCCCTCACTCTTCACCTTCAAAATGTCTGTTGACTCAAACCTAATCATTTTCCTTTATTTTCCACAGGCCATCATCCCTCTTCTCCATGGTCCATGGAGAAAGCCACAAGGACCACCCCAAGACCTAATATTTATTGAAGAGGATTATTAATATTAATAATCAATAACATGAGAGAGGTACTGTAATTAGCCCATTTTACAGATGATGACATGAGCTCACAGAGTTAGTAACTTGGCCAGGATCTCTGAGATAGGAAGTGCTGAGATCCAGGATGTGAATCTAGACCATGTAATTTCAGAGTCTTGAAGCAATCACTATGCTATCTGGCCATGAGACTAACCAGAAAAAAAAAAAAATTCTGGATCCAACTGATTGGATTTGTGTGTCAAACCATAGTATACATACTTAAAATATGGAAATCATAGATGTAATGCATTATGGATTATCTGAAGGGACACACTTGGCAAGCAGTACCTACAAGAAATAGAACATTACCCACTCTCCAGGAGCCCCTCATGTACCCATTCCAAGTCACTATCCTCTCTTCCCCAAGACTAACAAAATTCTCACTTCTTTATTAGTTTTGCTTCTTTTTGAATTTAATTTAAATGGAATCATACAGAATCTACTCCTTTATGTCAGGCTTCTTTCATTATGTTTGTGAATTTCAAACATAATTATAAATGTGGATGTAGTTCTTTTTTATTTCTGTATAGTATATCATTATAAAAAGTGTAACCTATCATATTTGTCCTTTCTATTATTGAAGCACATCTGGGTTGTTTCAAGTTTAGAACATTACCAAATAATGCTGCTCTGAACATTCTTTTGCAAAGATGAACACATGTAGGAATTTCTATTGGGTATTTACCTAAGAGGAAAATTTGGGGGTCATGGAGTATGTGTAAGTCTCTCTTTACATGATCCTAACTGAGAGTTTTGGAAAGTGGTTGTAAGAGTGCACACCCTTTTCAGTGTATGAAGCCCTTGTTACTCTCATCCTCACAAACACTTGATATTGTCAATGGTTTTTATTTTGGTTTTTGTTTATTGGTATCACATCATAGTTTTAATTTGCATTCCCCTGACAAGCAACAATGTTGTGAACCTTTTTGAATACTTGTTGGCCATTTGGTTATCTTTTTGTGAAATGCCTAGTCAAAACTTTGCGTGTGTGTGTGCGTGTGTGAGGAAGATTAGCCCTGGGCTAACATCCATGCCCATCTTCCTCTACTTTATATGGGATGCCACCACAGCATGGCATGACAAGTGACGCATCAGTCCATGCCCAGGATCTGAACTTGTGAACCCCGGGCCACCAGAAGCAGAGCAGGAGAACTTAACCACTATGCCACTGGGCCAGCCCTGCTACGCAAATTTTTTGACCAGTTTTTCTGGCAAATTGTCTGCTTTTTTCTTAATAATTTATGGGAATTAGTTACACATCCTATAAGAGGCTTTTTCCAAACAAAATATGACGTGTTTATTCCCATACTGTTCTTGCCTTCTTACTCTCTTCAAGATGTCTTTTGATGAAGACAAGTTCTTTAGTGTAATAAGGTACTATTTATTAATTTTTGTCTTTAAGTTTAGTGTACCCTGGGACCTATCTAAGAAATTTTTGCTGGCCCCCAAAGTGAGGAAAATATTCTCCTTTGTCCTCTACTACAAATGTCATTGTTTTAAACATCAATATTTGGATGTAAAAGCCACCTGGAGTTGACTTTTGCTTATGGTGTAATGCAGGGGTTAATATGAATTTCTTTCTTATATGAGTAACCAGTGCCCCAGGGCCACTTACTGAGACTCTTCTCCAGGGTGTTCTGCATGCCTCTTCTGTCACATACTAATCTTTATATGTGTGGGCCTCAGGAGGGCTCTCTATTCTTTCTACTTCTCCTTGTGGCTGTGCTTGCACTGTGACAGCACACTGCCCTGATGACTGTAGCTTTATACTAAGGTTTCGTATCTGGTAGTGGAAGCCCTCCAAGTTTGTTCTCCTTCAAATTTTTCTTGACTGTATGTGGCCACTTGTATTTCTATGGAAATTTTGAAATGGTATAGTCAGTGTCCAAAATATATCTACTGATACACCTTATTGTGATTCTATGAATCTATAAACCAATAAGAGGAGAAGTGACATCCTAACAGCACATAGCAAAACAAACAAAAACACCACAAAAATAGAAAAACCTGATCCAAACCAAAACATCATAGTAAAAAAGGAAGAATGATAAACTGGGAAGAAATATATGCAATTCATATTACAAAAGTGCTCATATTCTCAATATGTAAAAAGTTCCTAGAAATTGATAAGTATTTGCTTTCTTTCTTATCAATTTCTAAATACTCCGTAGAAAAGTTGGCAAAAGATATGAACGCACAGTTCATAGAAAAATATATAAGTAGTCCTAAATATATTAAAATAAGCTCAGGTTCACTCATACTGTGACAAAATTGTTGAATTCCAAATGTGCCAAAGTTGGGGCGAAAGTAGAAAAGGGATTTCCTTCTCTCCAGGTTCTGCAGGCCCACCAAGGTCCAGCATCCTGAGGACACACCTGACTGCAATCAGGGTGCCATGGGGCTCTAGAAAATATGGGGTACTCTGAGGCAGCAGGTGAGGGATCACAAAGAACTCACTTCAGGAGCAGAACAGCTGGTGTAGTGCACATGCCAGAATCAAGGCAGAGCTCAGGTGCACTCACTGTCCTGGGGCTGCTTGTGAGCACTGACAGCAGACCTGTCTGCTCCTGCTCCATGTCCACCAGCATCTGCACATGTTAGGACATCTGTGCACCTGTGCCTGCTTGAGCCTGTCCACTCAGACATCCCATCCACAGTTGATGGAGCCTGACAACGTGTCCTACTCTGCCTGCCTTTATGAAGTTCTGCATCTAGCCCCTCTTTGTGTAATTGGGAAACTGATGCCCAGAAAGAGGCAGGGACTGGCCCCGGGCACAGTAAGTGAGCAGAGTCAAGAAGTGAGGATGCTGGCATCCTGGGCCAGGGCCCAACCCTTTCAACCACATTTACTTTGGAAATGAGAGCCTCTAAGACCCTGGTGAACCCTGCCCAACCCCTCCCAATTGGGGCCATTTTTCTCCCTACCTTCCCAGAAGCACACAGGTATGCACAAATAGCAGCCAACTTCACAGTTGGGGATCATGGAGAGGTGGTTAAGAAGAGCAGACACCCTGTAAGTGACAAGGGAAAGAGGAGAAGGTGGTTGCAGACAGCTCTGCAATGGAGTTGTGATATCCATTCTCCTGGCAATGTGTCCAAGGTCCAGAGCATGAGGGTGATCCTCAAATTTCTCACAATCCTGCCTGGGCAGGGTCTAACTCCATAGTAGCCTCCAGAGGACAGGGCCTGGGATCCTGCAGTCCACCACTCTGGGCTCCTGGAACTGGGCTGAGCACACCCCATCCCCCAGTACAGATAGGGACTACAGGCGAGAAGGTCTAAGTTTCCTTCTGTACAAATTGGGCACTTGCAGTGGCTGACCCCAAGGATCCTGCATGCTTGGAAAGTCTGTAGACCTTGGTTCTCTACTGATGACACATTGTGCTCTGAGGACATGGGTAAATGCTTTCCACTCACTTACGGTCCTTCAGGGAAGTGAGGAGCTTGGGGAATGAGGATTTGGAGTAGGGAAGAATGAAGCAGAGCTGTGGACTGAGAGTCAGGGTTCCAGGAACAAGACCACCCATAGTTGGATCTTCAGGGTCTTCATTTGAAGTAGGGGGAATCATTGGCCTGGCTGAGGGGAGGATGCCTTGTGAGAAAACTAAACACTCCAGAAGGGAGAGGCAAAGAAGGGAACAAGAGCATCTTCTGAGGTTTCTTCCACAGCTCTGAAAGCATGCAGGTCCTGCTCCTTTACCCCTGGGACTCAGAGAGCCTCTGTGTTGAGGACACCCAAGTAAAGATTCCCATCTGGGGCTGCAGTGCTAGTGGTGGCCAGCAGGGGCAGGCAGACTCCTGTTTCAGTGGTACCCACTGAGATTTGCTGGAGCAACTGGGGCAGGAAGAGTCACACAGAGGTCATTCTGGCCTTGCCTCAGAAACAACATGCACATCCTACGATTAGTGATCATCTCTACAGAATGAACTGGTCAGAGGCAGGAAGAGCTCCAAGATCTTCCCATTTATTTATTCAGAGACTGTGCCCTGAGAATTCACTGTGTACCAGGGGCCTTGGAGTGTCCAAGTTCGGTGCTGAAAATGGCCAAGTAGTCTCTGTCTTCCAGGAGATTTCAGTCTGAAGGAGAGAAGGAAAGAAGCACAGAAGCAAGACATGTGAAAGAAAAGAGTAAGTGCTGGGGGCCAACCCGGTGGTGTAGTGGTTAAATTTGGTGCATTCAACTTCAGTGGCCTGGGTTCGCAGGTTTGGATCCCAGGCGTGGACCTACACCACTCATTAAGCCATGCTGTGGAGGCCCACATATGAAATAGAGGAGGATTGGCCCAGATGTTAGCTCAGGGCTGATCTTCCTCAAGCAAAAAGAGGAAGATTGGCAGCATATGTCAGCTCAGGGCCAATCTTCCTCACCAAAAAATAAAAAAGTGCTAACCCCCAAAATAAAGCAGGGTATTGAGAGGGAGGGCTGGGGGTCACTGGGTAGTAGGGTCTGAAAGGCCTCACTACACTGATATTTACTATGACCAGAATGACAAAAGGGAGAGAGTCCTGCACAATTATGGGAGCAGTTTGTCAGGGAGAAGGCACCACTGGTGTGGAGACTCACAGGCAGAAGTGAGTTTGACCAGAGGAAGTTAGAAAGGTGGCCAGCATAGCTCTAGGGAGCCTGGGATGAGCAAAAAGGAAATGGGGTTGGTGGTAGGGCCAGGTCCTTGGGCCTGGTAGGCTGTGTTAGCTATTTTTGTCTCTGGCAATATTACACCAAGACTTAGCCCTTATAAAGCATGACTATGTAATAGCTCACAATTTCTCTGGATCAGGAATCTTGGCAAAGCTTAGCTTGCAGCCTCTGCTTTAAGGTCTCCATGCAGTTGGAACTGTGCCTCAGCTGAGGTTCTACTTGGAGGATTTGTTCCAGGTGGCTCACTAATGTGACTCGCGTCAGGGCTCAGTGTGGTCTGAGAGCTGAGTTACTTCTGTCTGTTGGCTGGGCAATCCCTCTGGTCTCTCCTATGTTAGTCTCTCCATAGGGCAGCTCCCAACACTGGTGCTTGATTCCCCAGATCCAGGGATGCTACATAGAGAGAGAGAGAGAAAAAAAAACCAAAAGAGAGTAACAGGGAAGTAACAGCTGTTTTATTAAAATTTAGAGATGACATCCCATCACTTTGGCTGTATTCTGTTGGTCAGAAGCCCATTACTAATAGCAGGGATGGGAACGACTGCATGCCATTGTGGAGAGAATATGGTGATATATTCACTACAATTCACCAAGACCAAGAAACTGAGGCAAGAATTAAATTAACAGGTGTGATTAAGATTAAAGATTACGATGTGCTCACTGGGTGTCATAATCAGGGTCTCATCAGGCTGAAGATAAATCTACATTAAAGATGAATAAAACATCCAAGGGCAACAATAAAGTATGGTAATAGGGAAGGAGAAGTGCCTGCCTCAGTATTCACGTACAAGGTAACTTTCCATGGCACTTATAGGCACGAGAGATTTTCACTCAACTCATATTAGAGGTATGCTCCTCTGGTTTATAAATTCTACTAGGTTATGTGTCTTAAGTAATTAAAAATAATTTGCATCACTTGTTTCATGGCTTAGGCCTTTAGTCATTTGTAGTCATCAAATATCAGCTGCAAAAGCTTTTGGAAAATATTTAGCATCCCTATCTACCCCCATTTTACAGATAAGTAAACTGAGGCCCAGTGAGCACAACATTTGAACAATGACACAAATAAAATTCTCTGACACCTAGTTTAGGTGAATGGAAAATATAGAATGATTATTGTTCTTCCCAGTAGCATTGAGACAAAATTGACTATTTAAGATATGGAAATTCTCAGGGCATTTTGCCCTTTTCAGTTAATCTCTCAATAGGTTTTTTAAAAAGTCCTCAATTCCAGCCCCCTTGCCCTTCTAGTCAATCCTGGGCACTATAACAGTGTGGCAACACATTTTTCTCCAATGCGAGTCACCTTCTATATGTAGTACCAACACTAGCATCAAGTGTTACTACAGGTGTGCACCTGACACCAGTTACAAGGTCCTCTCAGTTTCTCACATGGTCAGCAGGAACAGTGGTGGTAGGATGGTTTTACCTTTGGTGACATTGATCAGTTCTTTCACCAGCAAGATTGTCATCTTGCTGGTCCTCATTTCACTCATGGAAACGATGTAGCACTCCAGTGCTCCTCTAATCCTGTCCAGCTCATCTCCCCCATATAGGAACATGAAGAACTCAATGAAAATGCACTGTGGACACAGAGCAAGTGTGTAAAGGTCTCACCTGAGTCCAGCTCAACATGTGAACAACACACACTGGTTTGATCCCAGTATCTTCCAGTCATTCTAAACTCTTAAAATTGACTCCAGACTTTGGCTACACCAAGATTAGAGGGACTATGAGTCCTTTGGAGACAGATGTCACCACACACTCTATTCATTGCCCTGCAGCATTCAAGGCTAGGCCCCCATGGGCTGGAGAAACTTCAAACATTAATGGAATCAAAGAAAAATTGAATGGCTAACTTTGAAAAGGGCTGACATTGGGGGAAAATTCCAGCCATATCTCTCACTGCTCCTATCATCTATGTAGTCAGTAGATAAATCAGAGGAGGTATCATTCTCTGTACACATCTCATGCTGGCCCACCCCCCCATATTCATATCATCGTGCCATCGCATATCATCACGGCCCCATCATCATGCCATTGCCTCTAGAGTTCAGGCAGCTGTCTTACTTCACCAACTAAACATTTTTTCTCTCTGAAATTGGAGCTTAATGGTAATCATCTTCAGCAGCTTCACAAAATAGGATTTGACAATAATTTAATGGATATGACACCCAAGACACAGGCCATAAAGGAAAAAGTTCACACATTGGGCTTCATGAATATTCAAACTATGCCTGAAAAGATATTATCTACCGAGTAAAAACACAATTCACAGGATGAGAGACCATATTTGCAAGCCATATATCTGATAAGGGCTTAATATCTAGAATAGAGAGAAAACTCCTAAGCTCAACAACAAAAAATAACCCAAATCAAACATGAGAAAAGGATGTGAATAGCCATTTCCTCAAAGAAGATATACACGTGGCCAATAAGCCTATGAAAAGATGCTTAACATCACTAATCATTGGGGAAACACACATGAAAACCACAATGAAATACCATCTCACAGCCATTAGAATGGCTCCTATTAAAAAAAGAAATAAGAAAAAGAACCAGTGTTGGTAAAGGTGTGGACAAATTGGAACACTTGGGCACCGTGGTGGGAATGTAAAATGGTATAGTTGCTGTGGAAATCGGTATGGCATTTCCTCAAAAAAATTAAAAATAAAATTACCATATGACCCAGCAATTCTACTTCTGGGTATATACCCAAAAGAATTCAAAGAACAGTCTCAAAGACATATTTGTACACCCGTGTTCGTAGCATCATTCATAATAGCGAAAACATGGAAGCAACCCAGGCATCTGTCCACAGATGAATGGATAAGCAAAATGTGGTATATTATTCATTCTTCAAAAGGAAGGAAATGCTGACATATGCTACAACATGGATGAACTTTCAGCATACTATACTGAGTGAAATAAGCCAGTCACAAAAATATAAACCTTGTGTGATTCAGCTTATGTGAGATATCTAGAACAGTCAAATCCATGGAGACAGAAAGTAGAATGGTGTTTCCCAAAGAATTGTGAGTGGGTGTAAGGAGAAGTTATTGATTAGTGGGTATAGAGTTTTAGTTTTGCAACACAAGAAGAGTCCTGAAGATGGATTGTGGTGACAGTTACACAACAATATAAATGTATTTATTGCACTTATAATGTACTTAATGAACTTAATGTGCTCAATGACATGGACATCTGAAACTGGTTAAGACAATAAATTTTACACTTCCATGTGTATTTTACACCAATAAAAATATATTTTATTTAAAAAGTCCAAATACAGAGAAATGAGCAGACCACACTTTAGTCTTGCCATTTTTCCTCTTCCATTTTGACCCTGATGTTTTGTTGAGTCATTTTACCTGAGACAACTTTTATCAAATAAAATGTTCTGATTCTGTGCCTAACAAAACCTTGAAAATCAGAATTATATAAAACACCAAAAGTATTTCTTGAAAATGTATTTTTCAAAGATAATTAGACATTTTAATTCAATGGTCATTTTTTTTTAAAATATAGGACAGTAAAAAAAATTCTAGTTTATCCACTTTTGCTTTCAAATTGATGACTTTATCAAAATCAATTACTTTTAATGAAAATAATGTTTTGTCCACATCATAATGTACTGACTACAGATTGTAAGTTTGTGTCATTATTTCTACCAAGTCAATTTTCCTGACAGTTATTATGAATATCAAAATGTCTTTTTATCCAGTTTCATTGAGATATAGCACTGTATAAGTTTAAGATGTACAACATAATGATTTAACTTACATATATTGTGAGATGACTACCACAATAAGGTTAGTTAACATCCATCATCTCATATAAATACAAAAGAAGAAAAAAAGCATTTTTTTGTGAGGAGAATTCTTAGGATTTACTTTCTTAACACCTTTTAAATATACCATAGACCAGTGTAAGCTACAGTCATTTTGTTGTACATTACATCCCTAGTACTTATGCATCTTATACCTAGAAGTCTGCATCTTTTGACCAGCTTCCTCCAATTACCCCTCCCCCCACTGCTCACCTATGGATGCCACAAATCTGATCTCTATTTTTATGAGTTTGTTTTTTCCCTTTTTACTTTTCTTCCTTTTAGATTCCATATATGACTGAGATACAGTGTTTGTCTTTCTTATTTACTTATCATAATGCCCTTGAAGTCCATCCATGTTGTAGCAAAAGGCAGGAGTTCCTCTTTTTTATGGATGAATAACATGCCTTTTTGTATATTCTTCATCCATTCATTCATTTACAGACACTTTGCTTGTTTCCATGTCTTGGCTATTGTAAATAATGCTACAATGAATATGAGGATGCAGATATCTGTTCAATATAGTATTTTGGTTGTCTTCAAATATGTTCCCAGAAGTGGAAATGGTAGATTATGCAGTAGTTTTGCAGTTAATTTTTTGAGGAAATTCCATGCTGTTTTCCATAGTAGCTGGACCAATTTGCAATCCCACCAAGAGTGCAGAAGGGTTCCTTTTTCTCCACTTCCTTACCACCATTTGTTATTTCTCATCTTTTTTATGGTATCCTCTAGAACAGATGTGAGATGCTGGCTCATTGTGTTTTGATTTGCACGTCCCTTGTGATTAGTGATGTTGAGCACATTTTCACCTGGCTGATGGCCATTCATGTATATTCTTTGGGAAAATGTCTATTCAGATCCCTTGCCCATTTTTACTTGGATTATTTAGGGTTTTTTTGCTATGGAGTTGTATGAGTTTTTCATCTATTTTGCATATTAACCTCTTCTCAGGTATAAGGTTTACAAATATTTTTCCCATTCCATATGTTGTCTTTTCATTTTGTTGACCATTTCTTTTGCTGTGCAGATCAAAATGTATTTTTTCTTCTATCAGTGTTTAGTCAATGATAAATTTTATCATGTGCAATGGTAAAATGCAAAATCACAATTATAAAATACCAGAATTTGTATAATTCATATTTTAACCATTATCAGTTTTATTTGGTATGGATTAATTTAACTAATACTATTCTGCATATCAGTTGGATGTCTCTATGGAGAATATATGGCGGGGTCAAAGCATTGTATTTCTGTCATACACAAAGATTCAATTTTGACTCAGGTTTTTAGGAATGTGTGGTTTCCTAAAAGGCTCCACAACCTCAGACCTGCTCCACTCCATTTATAAAAGAGAAAGGATCTCCTCAGATCTACTTAAAAGTTTAGGAAGATAGAAACAACACCGTGGGTCTGATCATTTTGCTGGGAACAGAAAGTAGGAATCCCAGTCATATATCCTAGTTTGCAAGCAAGACTCTTTGTTTTTTCTGTGAATGAATGAACAACTAGGAAAGAGAGGCTGTGGTATGTGAGCAAGTGCCTGATTTGTCTGACAATTTCATCATCTCCTCCTCTTCAACCTGAAGGTTAGTGCAGGGAGAGGGGAGGGTGGTTTCCATTTTCCCTCAACCTTAAGAACAGAGTAATTTTTCTTTCAGGCAGGAATTCAACAAACTAAAAGATCATGTTCCTGGCCTCTCTTGCAGCCAAGGGTGACCACAGGAAGTTCAGTCCGGTGATATGCGACTAAAAGTCTGGTGTGGAACTGTGAGGACACTGGGATTAATTTGTACTGCCTGCCTCTAGGGCTCTTTTTTATGAAGAAGAAGCAACTGCCTCCTGTTTGTGCAACTATTTAGGGTCTTATAGACAATGTAGCCAAATCTAATTTTAACTAAAGTACAAGTTTTGCCATTGGATCATTGTGTGACCTTGGACAGACAGGTCTCTTCTCTGGGCCATATTCCCTTGTGCAAAGTGGCAGATGCAGGTGTGGAGGCAGATTGTATGATTCTGATAGCTGATGCTTTTGCCTGACTGACATCCACGTCCTCTTCTATTGGGAATATAAAGAGTGACAGGGGGTGGGATGGGGGTCAAGGGCACTGAGACCTGCCTCATGAACAGAGCTAGGGTAGTTACTAGCATTCTTCTCTGCAGTCCAGCTAGTTAAAAGGGAAGTGAGCTCCTAGACCTTCCCATTTATTCATTCAGCAGCTGTTCACCAAGCGCTCACCTTGTGCCAGGTGTGTTGGTGGGCCTAAGGGCAGGGCTGAAAATGAAGATGTGGTCCCTGCCTGCTGGGAGCTCACAATCTGGAGGAGAGATGGACAAAAGCACCAAAGCAAAGATATAAGAAGGAAAAGGGCAAGTGCCGGTGTGAAACACGGCAGGGGGCTGTGAGGGAAGGCAGGGAGTTACCATTGAAAGGGTCAGAAAGGCCTCACTGGGGTGACCTTTGCTGGGACCAGAGTGGCAAGAGGGAACAAGCCCTCCACAAGTCTGGGAGCAGTGTGTCAGGGAGAAGACACCACTGATATGGAGACTCACAGGCAGAAGTGAGTTTCAACAGAGGAGGATAGAAAGGTGACCAGTGTGGATGGAGGGAGGCTGGGAGGAGAGAGGAGCATAGGGAGGAGGGCAGGGACAGGTCTTGGGGCCTGGCAGACTATTAGTATCCCTTCCCCTCTGGAAATATCACCCCAATACCTTGCATCTTAAAACTACAAATATTTAAATCTCACAAGTTTTGTGGATGAGGAATCCAGGCACATATTAACTTGGTTCCTCTCTTCAAGATGTTTCACAGGCTGAGGCTTCAGCCTCAACTGAGGCTCTACTGGCAGAAGATTTTCTCCCAAGCCCACTCAATGGATTATGGATGCAGCTTGGGCACAGAGCATGAGTTCCTTTCTGTTGGTTGGCCTGGGCACTCCCAATTCTCTCCTATGCCAGCTTCTACTTAGGGCAGCTCAAAATACCTGTGCTTTTCCCCCAGTTCAGGTATATGATAGATAGAGAGACAGAGAGAGATGATGAGACTCAGAGACAAAGAGAAAGGCAGAAAATGGTAGAGGGAGTAAGAAGGATGCGAGAGACTTTTTGTAACTAAAAGTCAGACATGGAATCCCATCATTTTCGCTGAATTCTATTGGTAGAATCCAGTCACTCACCACTTAATGGTTGCACAGGGATGTGTATACCACAGATGGAGATCACTGGGAGTCACTGTGGAGACTTCCCACCTCATAGGCTGAGATGAGGCAATTGGGTCTCATTATAAATATAGCAGGAAAAAATGACAGGTTTTAATCTTGAGGATGACAGTGTCTTAATTTCATTCATTCACCCCCCTCATGGTTCTGACATTCAAATGAGGCCAAGTTAGAAGTGACTGTTCCAATATCACATTGCTGGAAGCTGTTTTGAGTGGGGTCCCATGCCACCCTTCTTGTAATTCTTCCATCGCTAAGTTTGTGCCTTAGATACACATGACACAACCCACAGGTGTTATAGATATTATCTCACATCCAGCTGATGATGTCCCCAGGAACTAGATTCTAGCCTGATCCCCATTGTGCAGGTTGGGAGACTGGGGAGGACCTGAGAGGCACAATGAGTCTTCCAGGACAGAGAACTGATAAGAAAAAGGAGGTGGGTATTGACCTGTATCTCCTCAAAGCTAACACCCTAGTTAAATTTCCAGGGAACTGTGGGTAGGGCTCTGCTGACTCATTGTGTACAGTTCAAGAAGTGACATGTGGGAGGAGGGTATAACAGCCCAGAGGGGGCTTTGGGTAGCCTGACTGAAGGAAGGGGCACAAGTAATGGAATCTAGAAAAGTCACCTCACTTCCTTGGTATTAGGCCCCAACAGAACTTAGAACTCTGGTCACCAGGCTCCCACAGCTCCCCCTATCAAGCCTACTTGACTGGACGCCCTCCAGAGAATAACATATTCAGCTGTTGTGTCACAAATTTCAAAGGCTCTGGGCTAAGGAAAGGCCAGAGTGAGAGACTTTTTGGTTTCTGTAGACATTGGCTCAGCCCTCATCCCTGATGCCACTGGCCATTTAGCAGGAGGCACCCAAAAGTAACACAGGGCATCCCAGGGCAGGTCAGTGCAGAGCAGGCTACAACTGTGAATCCACTTGAGCAGCCCCATAACCCTGGCCCCTCATCATGTGTGTGTGCATATGTGCTGAGGGGGGATGGCAGGGGATGAGGGCATGCCCTTCCTGGGCAGGAGCAGGTGGTTATATTTTGGAAGCCTGAGGAATGTGTCATGCTCATACCTCAAGTCATAACTGACAGTATGAGAAAGTGAGCTCCTCTACTCATATGTGACCTGAGCCCTAAAGGTTTCATCTCCTTCCCTCCCTGACCAGACTTCTTTGCAGATGCCCCTCTGTGACAGAACTGAGGAAAGAATTTCTCTTGGAAGTTTCCCCAGTGGCAAAGTCCAGTCAGCCTCTTGATTCCTCCTGGTCTGGTTCTTGGGCATTCTTTGGAGAACTCCACTCAGGACATCATGGAGGAGCTGGCAGATGGGCTCAACTACTCTAATTCCCTATACAAGGGGCAGGTGTACCAGGCCGCCCACACCATCCAGTACTGATCTGAAGTGAGAATTGGTGCAGAGATGTCTCCACACCCAAGAACCCAAGATGATCAGGTTGGGCCCAGAAACCAGATTCAAATCTTGGGACTCTGCTGGGTCCTTCCCAGGGCTTTCCCACCTGAGTGTCTCACAGGTGGGCTCCCAAAGAAATCCGGACCTCAACACATAACCCATTCCTTATGTGGTAAAGTAGAAATACACTCTTCACATACTTGTCGGAATAGTAGAGAAGGTATTTAACGTTGTTTTCACTTTTCATGAGGCCATGACTACCTTAGCATTTTGTACTGTTTTGATTGTTTTAACTACCCAGCTAGGTACCCGGTGGAGCAGTCAGCTCCACTGTTCTTGCAGACCTTCTCCAAGCCTTACAAATTATCATACTCTGTAGGGAAATTTATACACAAGAGAGGGGGTGGGATGGGATAACTTGATTCTATACATTTCTCTGCAACTTGTGATCATACAGAACATATCAAGCCATTTTAGCCCTGTCACGTCAGGAGCTGTGGCTTTATGTGATTTCCTAAGATCCCATAAAGGAGGTCATTTGCCATAGCCATTCAGCCTTTCCATGTTTTTGGATCTTCACATGATTCAATTGTGTTGACATTTCAGCAGTGGTGCAGGGAACGTGTTAAAAGTGTGTCCTCATAGACTGTGTTAGTTTGCTAGGTCTGCCATAACACAGGACCACTGATTGCGTGGAAGGCCCCTGATGCCTACTGGACTGGTCTTGGGCTCTGTCTTTGAAGAGCTCCACTGAGGACATCTTCAAGGATCTGGTCAATGGGTGCAACTGCTCTATCTCATTAGACTAGGAGCAGGTGCATCAGGCGACCAACAATGGCCAACACTGGTCTGGGGTAAGAGTGCCCACAGAGGGGCCTCCACACCCAGGACCCTGAGGTGACTGGGGTGGACTGGAATCTGGAATCTCCACTAGGGACCTCCAAGAAATGTGGTTTCCCCAGAGCCTTCCCCTCCATGTCAGGAGCAGACAAAGCCTCAGGTAGTTGAGAGGGAATGTCATGAAGCCCACGCCATGGAAAGTTCTCAGTTCTGACCTGTGTGATCTTCAGCAGCCATTTGAAGTCCCAAACCCTCTGTTTCCCAATGTCTACAATGGGGAAGTTTGTTAATGACTCACCAGGATAATGTTCTTAATACAGGCTATTAACACAGGGAGGTGTTATTGTTTCTCAGCTAACACAAAGCCTTGAAGGTCCTGGTTGTTTGTGATTTCCCCCAGAATCAAATTATGATTTTAAAGCCTAGGACCATTTTTCTGTGTGGGCCCTCATGTCCCTCCTCTTGCTCAAGATCCTAAATTAATGGGAGTTTCTATTCTGAGCTTCAGACCCTTATCCTCCTGGTGGCTTACAGTGATGCCACTGATGAGATGTCCCTCCTTGTCCACCTGGTGTGCAATGGAGTCAATCCTGTTCCTGGATGAGACCATCAGACGGCTGATCCCCAATGCAGGCACAATGGAGGAGGTGGTAGATTCCCTGGTAACAGCTTTCCCAGAAAACAACATCCCCTATGTTGATTTCTATGAGGGCTGAGGTATGGTGGCTTCCACTCCAGGAGGACAGGAGTCAAAAAGAGCTGTGGGTGGGGTCCCAGGAACCCTGGGAAAAAGAGGGGCGGCTGGGATGAGTTTTACTCAAGAGGCCTATTCCCACCAGAGTCCCATCTCACTCTGCCTCCTCTCCTCCACAACCAACACTTCTGATCACCACCATCAGACCCAGAACAGGAAGCATGTGTGCCACCCACTCACAAATATGCCTCAGTCCTCAATCCAGTTGCCCAGGGTAATGGATGCCTGGGTGTCTGTGTCCAGGCCCATTTAGAGAGGAGTGTCAGTGGGAAGAAGAAATTCTCACAGACTCTGTGTTCAACCTGCTGGATGAGCAGGCCTGCCACTGCCAGTATGGCCACACTGGGGTCAGGGCTGGGATGGGGCTCTCCCTTGGATAGAAGGGAGGAATAGGCCCACAGACTCAAATAAGTGTTCTTTGGGTGGGCAGTATGGAAGGAAAGGGCAGGCCTCTGACTCTGCAGTGCAACTTCCTCCCCTCAGCTCCGTCTTTTATATGGTGGGAACCTGGCTGGACCACATGCAGGATTTCTGGGAGCCCCTGCACTTTCCCTATTTTGAGCTGAAATGTACATGTCAATTTGCCTGGCTCAGACATGGAGGGCCATGCCGACCATCTCCAGGTTCAGCTTGAACATCTAGAGCCCATTGAGGCAGAACTAGAAGGTGAGGGGACTTCAGTCTGACAAGACTATCTGTGCTGGCGTTCAAGGGCTGGAGTTCCCTTGAAGGCAATGGAGTCTTTGCTGCCTTTGGAAAGGCACAGGGAAAGTCAGGTATGTTGGAGAAACTTCTCTTTATCCTGCTCCAGTGCCAGCTCCAGAGCTCCTGCCAGATCCTGGGCTAGAGCCAGCTTCAATTCTAGTTCCACCACCTGTGTAGAGCTGGAGCCAGAGTCGCTTCCATCAGCCCCTCCAGGGCTGGACAAAATGCCAACCTCAACTTCAGCCCCAGTGACAGCTCCTGAGATGGAGCCAGATGGACCATGGGCTCTAATGTGAATTCTACCTCCAGCTGAAGAAATAACAACAGAGCCAGATCCAGCCCCAGAGCCCGCCTGTCTCTGGGCTGTGACCAACAGGAAACTTTTGAGGGAGGAGAAGCCTAATCTCTTGGAGTACCCTCCCCACTTGGTGGCAGAATAGTTGGCTCTGATGGATGCAGTTAGCAGTGGGGCTTGCAGGGTCGGTGGGGCCCGCCTTCCCTTTGCCAGCATCTCCCCAGACCTGCCATTCCCTGACCTGGAATTTGATGATCTGGGTCTAAATCCCATATCCATCACTTATCAAACCTATGACCTGGGCAACTTTCTTAACTCTGAAGCCTTCAGTGTCCTTGTATGGACAGTAGAGATGGACACTAAGAGGACCTGTGCAAGTGAATGAGATAGAACAGAGAGGAAATTGGGCAGAGTCTGGCCCTTTGGTGGGGGAGGAGAGCTCACTGAAGTGGTACCAGGCCCTTGGGTCAATCACCCATTTGCCCAGGAGGCCTCAACACTGTCAGCACTTATTAGGCACCTGATGTGTACTTGAATACATGGAAGACAAGCAAAACCTGTGGTTGTTGCTGCCTCAGGGGAATGTGCATCTGAAAGAGGAGTTGGACCCAAGGAGAGATCAGAATGGGAGGAAGCCCCTTGAGATGGGCAGGTGGGAACCTGGTTCTGGTGCTTTGGTGAAGTGAGACTTTGTTGGGAGTAAACGCCACTTCCATTCCTCACATTACTGTGTCCTGTGTCATCCTGTGTTGGGCACCCTCAGTGGACATACACAAAACCCAGGGACTCCCACAAGTCTCAGAGCATATCCTTAGCTTCCTGAGCTCTAGCTCTGACCACTGACCCTGCCTGGGGCTGTGGGGGGACTGTGGATGCTGAGCCGGGGTGTGAGAGGGTGACACTCCCCATCCTTCTCAGGAGCTGGTCAAGAAGGTGGTGCTCTCCCACTGCCTGCACATCTTCTGGTTCTGGTGGGATAACAGGGAAAATGAGTACCTGTGCCCACCGTCCCTGTCACCATCACACTCTTCAACACTGTGGCCAACTGCATCATCGCTACCTGCCTCAGGGACCCAATCATGATGGCCCAGGACAGGACCAGATTGGTGGAGCTCTGGATTCCTGTGGCCAAGGAAAGATGTGAGAGGCCCAGAGCATCCATCTCTGGAGTCATGGGAACTACCTCTACCATTTTTCAGTTATCAGGATTGAATCTGTGGTCTGAGCCCTGCATCCCTAGGGCCCTCCTGCTAGGGCCTTGCTGACCTTGACTCCCAGTCCCAATGATGACAAGCTCACTTCCTTTCTGGGCTCCTTCCTTGGGTTGAGCTCAAATCCTCCTTCCAGGGAATGTCACTCATCGGGTCCCAGGTGTGCCATCCCGTTTCCCTGGGCATCTGATTCACCCAGGACAGGAGAAGTCCATGAGGGGACAGAAGCCAGAGGAAGCAGGGCTCCAGCTCCCCATCACAGCTCCTTCTCTCCCCTTCCCCACGAGTTCCAAGTCCTCAGGAATTTCTCCTCACTAAAATCCTTTGCCTCTGCTCTGCAGAACCCCTCAATTCACCACTTGAAGAAGATGCGGGGATAATTTTCCAGGTGGGTCTCAGTCTCCCTGTTGTCATCAGAGAGGGTTGGGCTACAAGGTCTCTGGCTTGAGCTCCCCTGTGGCCCCTGCTGTGGAGCCCAGATCCAAGTCCTGTGTTTGGAAGTGTCTGCCCACTGGTGCAACATGAGAAGGGGTGGGGATGCGGGCTAGTTATGGGCTAAGAGGACTGTTTCTGATGTACTTTGGCATTGCCCTGAAAGTGTGGGTGGGTGTTAGTTACTCAGTTGAAACCCATAAGAGGAAAAATTGCGATTTCCTGGTGAAGAAAAAATTACGTCTCAGATGACAGTTTAAGATCCAGCTGAGTTTCTAGTCTGCTGGCCTTCCCTACGATTCCAACATACCACCTGTCACAATCAAAGAAAAATTCCATGAAATAAATCTCTTTATATGTATTTCTCTGTGTTACTCCATATACATGTACATAAATATGCAGTCATGTGCCCCATAATGACGTTTCACTCAATGACGGACCACAAATATGATGGTGGTCTCATAAGATTAGCACCATATAGCCTAGGAGTGAAGTAGGCTACACCATCTAGATTTGTGTAAATACACTCTATGATGTTCACACAATGATTAAATCACCTAATGAAGCATTTCTCAGAATGTATCCCTGTCATTAACCTATGTATGACTGTGTCTATGGAGGTGCAAATGTATATGTTCATACTATAAATATATACATTACTTTTCTCTGGAAAACTCTAATACAGATTTGGTGCTGAGGATGGTTCCAAAGAAACAGAATCATAAAGATGTGTTTTCTGAAATGGTTCTGTGGTTTCTGGAACCATTTTTATTCTCTTATTTCCAGTGTTAAAGAGGGCTCTGATAGTCCATGGCGGAGGATGTGGCAGCAGAGACATACAAAATATCACCACTGGATATTCCTAACCAAGTATTTATAAGATGCAAGGTTCTCAGTGACCATGTATTTGATACTTTAGATCATTTTTGACAAACAAATGCAATGAAATTTACTAATGCTCCTAATTACACAAGATTAAAGGAGTAAAGAAAATATGAGTTCAGGGTGTAAACTTCCCAGCTCATCTCAAGCACCATAACAGGCTTGAGGTTTCTATATCTTCCCTGAAATAAACAGTTATTTCCTGTAGCTTCAGAGCTGCGATTTCTGAAAACCTAACTGACAATTTCTTCCAGCAAGTGGCTGAATTACAACACAAATTGAATTCCCATGCACACAGCAGTGAGGGTGATGGACTTGATTTAAAAGAAATGGGGTCCTGAAAATTGGAATGGGGATGTCCTGATTCAGTTGGGACATTAGACTCCAAAATTGTGCAGAGTTGGCCTTGTCAATAGATGCAGCCCTCCTCCTCCTGTCTGAGGAATTTACCTCTGCTTTTCCTGAGGATCCTGTCATGGTCTCCCCTGAGGTCATTGCCTGGCAAGACTCTGCTGATCCTCCTCAGGACCTACAGCCTTCCTGGCTTCTAGACCAAGGCTCCATCAAGGTGACTCGACTCTCAGAAGGTCCAATGCTTGAGGTACAAAAGGGGACCCATGGGAATTTTGCTCCAACCAACATAACTGTATCCTTTTCCCAGTTCACACAGAAAGAAACCTAGGAAAACTTAAGAAATGGGATAGTAAAGGGTTGGGATAACGGTGGAAGGAAAACACAGTTGGATTCAGGAGAATGCATTGATTTGGCCCCACTAAGCAGAGGCTCTCTATTCAATGTTGTGTGTCGAGGGGGTACAGAGAGCTCTGACAGTCTGTTCAGTCAGTTGGCTCTAACATGGATCAAAAGGTGAAGAACACAAGCTAAAATTAAACTGCCCTGGTGTGTGAAAGAAGGTATCAAAATAATCATTCAAAAGCAGCTCCCAACAGGAAAGGTTCCCACCCCCATGGCATAACCACAGCACAAGACTATGGAAAAGAACACAGGAGCTGCATACTGTATGGGCACCAGCCCAGCAGCCCCTTTAGGACAAGTCAGTAACAACGAGACTGAGTGTGTAAACTGTGTGTGATTATCTGAGACAATGGACCCCAGAAAGACATGGGCCCAGATGACTTACTCTGGGCAGCAAGGAAGAGTGTGGATCTTTTACTTGCCAGGATTATGGTCCATTATCTGGGCAAACCAGGGCTCACCCATGATCCATCAGACCCAGCCAGGGAGGAGAGGTCACGCTATACCTGACAGAGAGGCTGGGGGCCATCTGAGGAATTTCTGCTCTGAAAAGAATTGTTTAAGGAAGTGGAGGGATGCTGGGAATTCTAGTTCACAGGGAGCAGTGATGTTTATGGCATGAAGCCCAGATGTAGTCTTAAAAGCTGCATCAAAAATCTTCCTCTCTGGATATAAAGCAAGCAGGAAAAGGACTTTGGGGTCATGGACCAGGATCCCAAGGAGGAATCAGATCTACATAAGGGTAAACACAGGGCCCCTAGAAGGGGCCTGAAGAGAGAAAGTCCTGCCTGCCCTTAGTCCATCTACAAACGTCCTTCCTCTTGTCTTATTCATTCCACATAAAAATTTTTATATGCTTCTCCCTACCTAGTGCTGTGCAATCCAGAGTTTGAAATAGAAAACTACAAGTTTCTAATATTTTGTCAAAAGAAACCTCAACAAGAGAAGCAGAAGACATTCCTTCTTCCTCCAAAGCTGTGGAAAAGCAGCAAATCTCCTAGGGCAGGACATCATCTAGGTAAGTGCAATTTTTATGGACACCCATTTTCAGTGGTTGTTGCTCTGCCTGTGAAACTATCTCCAACCTCTAAATCCCAGGAGTTCTGAGGGGCTGTCTCTTCTTCTGGCTCAGGTGAACCACGCTGAAATGAACCTGTCCTCTGAGGAAGGAGAGCTTGGGTGCCTTCTTCAGCAGCTGGGGAGGGGAGCTGGCTCTTTTTCCCTTCTCCCATGTACAATAAGCTGGGATCCTGCAAGATTCCTTAACTCAAGGAGGAATGTGAGATTCTGTGTCCATTTCCATGGGCACAGGAAGTGGAAGAACCACACGGTCACCCGTGGGCTGTAAAAGAAACAGGATTTTAATATAATATTTAAACCTAATATTTATTGTTAACAACAAGTAACAATTTCCCCTCCCCTATAGGTACATAGGAGCTGGGGTAGAGATGTCAGGGAGTCAGGGCAGGTCATCCCATCTCTCTTGGGCTTCGGGGACACCAGGAAAAGGCTTACAATGTTCTCCTTCCCATCAGAATGGGAGGAGCTGGCCCAATGCACCCCAAGTGTCCCAGTTGTGTCTCCACTGCAGAGGAAGAGGCTGCACTTGATCTGGTCTCAGGATCGTGGTCTGCCTCTTGTTCAGGTTCTGTGCTGGGGGTTTGGTGACTGTATAGAAGAGACTGATTGTTGGGGGCCCTTCCCTGTATCATGACCCACCTCCCTGCCCCCACTGCACTGTGTGCTCCAAACTGTGTGCTGAGAGCTCAAGCAACAGCACCCCATTTATCCCTGACATGGGAGCTGTCCTTTAGCATCACCCATTTCTCAGAGGAGGAAACCAAGTCTCAGAAAGATGAGGGGAATCACCTGTCACAGGACTGCTCAGTAGTGGAGCTCGGATCCCAGCACTGACTGTCAGACTCCCCAGGACCATGCCTACCCCAAATCTTTACTGAGCCCCTGGATTCAGCCACTGCCAATCAGGACACTCACTCAGCCCTGAGCTGGAAGATGGCAGGTACTACTTCAGCTTGAAAAACATTTGAATCTTGCTGCCCACTGGAATGGGGACCCCAACTGGCAGGACAAGCTGTAGCTACAGGACAGACTGGAGCTGTGAGCTACCAGGAACCACACATCAGGTGTCCCTCCCAGAGCCTGCCAGCAGCTGGAGTCACAGTGACTCAGGGTTCACCATGCAACAAGGCCTGGGGCTGATGAGGGAGCCACAGCCACAAGCTCTGGAGTTGGCCATCAGAAAGAGTCCACCCTGCCCTCACCCAACTCATCCCCCACTTCACCTCTCATCCTTGCTAAGGGGTTCCATGGCCTGGAACCAGGCCCCAAATTGCTCCTCAGTTTCAATGTTGTATTGATTTGAGGCCTCCTGGAGCATCTGAATCTCCATAATTACTTTGATTGCTGGAACAGAGGAAGGACAGGATACAGATAGAACTTGGGTGAGGGACTCCACAGAGGCTTTGTGGGAGGTGAGGAGAGGGGCAAGGAGCCAGTTTGGGGTCTTTGCTCACACTGGAACACTCCTCTCCAATTCCATCCAGAACTTGCCGGTTCTCACAGTTGGATTGAAATAGCTGCTCCTCTAGGAACGTGTCTTTGATGCCAGCCCTCCTCCATCTGCCAATGTGATGGGGTTCCCCAGCTCTGTCTACCTAACTCACCCAACGAATGTAAGACCAAAAGGATAGGGCCAGAGAGGTTTGTGAAAAAGGGGGTCTCTGATTTCCACAGCCACACTCTCCCCACAGTGAGATCACAGCTGCTTACCTTGCCCAGAAATCTGGAAGTTGGTCCTCCAAAGTCAACTGATTGTAAATATGTTTGATTAAATAACTGGGTAATATAACCTAGTCAAATGGATACATAAGACTAACCATCGCAAGTAGTAAGAGTTCTTTATATATTCTGAATATTAGACCCTTAGCAGACATATTATTTGAAAATATCTTCTCCCATTCCGTGGTGTAGCGAGCAGAAGCTCTGTGAGTTTGTTTTTTCTTTTTTGTAATGCAAGTCCCTGACTTAAGTTTTGATTGCAGAGGCATCCATTTCAGAGACGTCCACTTCAAAGATGGCTATATCGAATAAACATTGAGTCATGTGTCAGCCACATGACCCAATAAAGAGCCAGGCCACCTCCTCCCACCAAGGCTCCTTTCTTTTAGAGATCTTGGGTGATTTAGATAACTGGCCATTTGGGCCGCTTGGGTTTTTTTTCTTTTTCTCTCTTCTCATGCTTTAAATTATCACTCATATGTTTTAAATTCATGGGTAAAGAGTGAGTCTGTGAAACCCTAGAATCCCACCCTCTACCCCAATAAAAGCCGACCCCCAGGTACGTTCTCTGTCTCTCTCTCACCAAAGCTTCAATGTGTGGCTCCACTTGTGCTGTGTAACTTCCAGGTCCTGTGAGCATTAAACCTTTATTTTTGCAAAGTTTCCTGATGGTTATTGCTGAAGGACATCTTGCAATCACAATAAGAGCCACAAAGGCTGATCTCACCCCAACACTGGTTATTGATAGGCTGAAACTGGCACAGAACAGCTCATTAAGTTTTAGGAGTTCTGAGTTTTAGTATACTAAAGTTTTAGTATTCATTAAGTTTTAGTATACTCTGAGTATGAGTTCTTTATCAGAGATAGGATTTGCAATTTTTCCCCCAGGTTGTGACTTGTCTTTTCATCGTCTCTATAGTGTCTTTCAAAGAGCAGAAGATTTAATATTGATAAATCCCTATTTATTAATTTGTTCTTTTGTAGATTGTGCTTTAGGTGTCATATCTAAGACCTAATCCAAGATCACAATTTCTCCTTTATTTTCTTGTAGATGTTTTATGATTTTATGTTTTGCATTTAGGCCTATGGTCCATTAGAGTCCATTTTTTTATATAGTACAAGGCATGGACTGAAGTCCTTGTGTTTGCACATGGATATCTAATGGTTTCAGCACCATTTGTTCAAATGACTATCTTTTCTCCATTGAGTTGCCTTTGCAACTTTTTTTCAAAACCAGTGTTCTGTATATGTCTGGTCTATTTCTCTACACATGCAATGTAAATATCACACTGTCTTGACAATTCACTTTATAATAGTCTTGAAATCACGTGCTGTTAATCCTCCAACTTTATTCTTCAAAGTTGTTATTGCCATTTTGGATGCTTTGTGTGTTAATATGGATTATGAATGAATTTTTCAATTTCTAACAAAAAAAAAGTCTGTCTGGATTTGGATTGAGGTTACCTTGAATCTGTAGATCAATTTGAGATGAAGTGACATTTAAAAAATATTCAGTCTTCTAACCCATGAGCAAAGCATGTGTATTGTTTTCCATTCATTTAAAACTTTTTCTTTGCAATGCTTTGTATGTTTCCCAGGTGCAAGATTTTACTTCTTTTCTTAGATTTATCCTCAAGTATTTCTTTGTGTTTTTTTTTTTGATATATTGTATAGGACATTTTTATATCAGTTTTGATTGTTCATTGCTAGTATGTAGAAATAAATCTTATGTTTAGAACCTTCAGATTAAAGGAGAGTCATTCTAGGAGAGAACATAAGACATGACCTTGGTAACAGTTTTCAAAAATATCTATTTTTAGGCTTCCATTGAGCTATCATAGAACAAGTCTGCATTTGACCCATATTCTACATTAACATCAAAAATGCATGGCTCTGTATTTGAAGTATTTTTAGAGAAAAAGATTGGATAAGCAAAAATGGGCAACTTTTAAAAGTGGGGGAAGAGCTCTAGACCTGAAAGAGAACAAGGATGCGTTAGTTTGAAGCAGGCTTGCAAAACTCTGCCCTCAAGGCCCAGAAACCCGCCCCTGCCTCATGGGTATACGACCCTCCAAATGTCCCTGCAGGCCTTGCCTTGTAGTTTTCTTACTTAAGAACACACATACACACACATGTGTGCACACACGTGTACACACACGCACACACACAGAGGGAAAATAATGTTCATAGCTCTGCACAGAGATATTTCTCAGCATAGAAAGACCAATTTTTATTTTCTTTAGTTCTTACTTTTGAGAAGTCCAGGCTTCTATCTTCCAGTAAAAATATGTGAACCCAAGTACCTGTCAGTCTCTATTTTCTGTTTTATTTCTTAGAAAATGACCAAATTAAATGAAAATATGTCAAAATGACTTTTGCAAATGTATTGGGCACTTTCTCTTGAGTCTCATTGTCTCCCAAACTCTCCCCACTGTGTAAACAATGTTGTTCTGTAATTGAACATCTACTACCTACATTGAAGGACCTCAGTTTGTGGAGGGTATTGAATCTAAGAGCGACCTAGATAGTCATGTAATCAGCAGTTAACAGTCCAATTTGGCTTCAGAGAGGTTTTGATCAGCTGTTGCAATGTTAGAAGGAGGAAGAGGAAGATTTAAGTGACTTTTGGTGGGGAAGCCCTCCAGTTTATCACAGAAAATATCCCTAATATCTTATATCAGGCTTCTGCACAGAGCACAGCATTACCATCTTTCATGGTCCCTAAAAGCCTTTGAGATGGTTGTATCCAAATCCTCCTTTTAGTTTGTAACTGAAATTTTATGCTCAGAGATGTAAAGTGATTGGTTACCACTAAGTCCTCCTGATAAGTAGGGGTTGGAGTCAGGATTCCAGGGCAGCAGCACAGGACTTCACAACTCTGATTGTACATCAGAATCACCTGAAAGCCCTTTTAGAAATACCTTCACCTGAAACTTAAAGCCAGTCATTCTGATTAAATTGACCTGGGATGGGGTCTTGGAATTTGTGATTCCAATGTGCAGCCAGGGTGGAAATACTGCCAGACCACCACAGAGGAGATTTCTATTCCGGAATGAAAATCAAGAGAAGGATGCTTCTCATAGGCAAATTTTAATTCCTTTGGAGAAACACCCACAGTATGTGTAAAATTCACTTTGTGTGAAACTCATTAAAAGAGCCTGATTTTGTATTGTCAAAGGCGTACATAAAGGAATAGTCATTTTCTGTATATCACACTGAAAAACTAGAAGCAAGTGAACATTGAACAAGAGGGGTATGGGTTTAAAAATACAAGACATGGATCCAGGATTTAAAAATAAAGCCTTGTGTATATAATATATATATGGCCAGAAGGACAAAGGGTCATGTTCACCAGCTAGAAACTGAAAACTATCCCAGGTTCCCTAATAAATTAAAAATACAAACTTTTGTTTATACACAAATACAAACAGACTCACTCTATAAATGCTTTATGGCCTACAGTGAAAGTAGAAGTGTGTCACCTCAGAAAGGAGATGTGTTGTCTAATAAGATTCAGCAGGGGAAAGGGGATTGGACCCTGAGGTCATAAATTCACAAACTTTATAAGTTTTTTTAAATAGATTCTGGTAACATAGATTTCAACGTGGTTATTTAGTATTTGTCCAGGAAATAGATCAGGGTGCATAGAGGGGTCCACTCTTGTGGAAGAATATATTTTCCAAAGGTGACCACACCAATATATTTATCCTATTCCACACATACTTCTTACAATTTAACTGACACCCTTTCTCCTGATAGGTCGGGTCTATGTTCTCTCCCTTTGAATCTGCCCCATTGGAGAATCTAACTGATTCTGTATGGCTTCTGAGGCTAGGTCATAAAACATGATACAGATTTGGTTGGCTCACCATGGTGGAATAGTGCTTCTGTGCAGAGAAGCCCAGCATCACCCATGAGGAAAGAACACGTGGAGCAACTGAGGGGAAAGTGAATGAAATCCCCAGGCAATAGTCAGAATCAACCTCCAGAAATGGGATTGAACTTGACTACACATGACTCCATTCCAGTCTTTGAGTCTTCCTGATAAGACCCAGACATTACAGAGGAGAAACAAATCATTACCTCTGTACTTTGTCGAGAGTCTCGACCCACAGAATCTGCAAACATAATAAGTGTCATAGTTCTAAGCCCCTAAATTTTAGGGTGGTTGTTTTGCAGCCCTAGCTAATTAGTACAACCGTGTTTACCCAGGGGAGTCAAATATTAAGGAGATCTTTGACAGCTTTGGTAGATATGGACACCGTGTAATTATGGATGGGACAGTTTCTTCATCAAGAGTCACACATTTGAAGTGCACTGCTGTTATAGTGTAATACTTATTGACACAATGACACATGCAAGTAGGTGAACACACACACACAGAGTCCTCACTTTACAGGGTCATGCGGGACCATAAAGTGACCATGAAAGCATTTAAAAATCAATGGTAAAAATACAATTGTTTTACAACATCCAAAATTTTTGGTCAAAACATTACAGATTCTCTTACAATAAAAACATATAGGTAAATTTAAAAATAGCAAAGCTACCATGTATTTAGTATACTGTAAGTAAAACGTTGAAAATTAAAGTGTCCAATTTCATTTTTAAAAATCTTATTAAAAGAGTCTGAACAGTGCTTCCTTCTTTGCATCTTATCTTTTCTCTGTCTTTCTGGAGTGTCCTATTTTTTCTAAGTTTAGATCAGCTTCTAACATTTTACCCTTTGCACTTTCAATGTCATGAAATGTCTCTCAGAATCTCATTAATGTAAAATGGACACCAGTGTCCCTTCCCCAGGATGTCCTCACCCTGTCCTCCTTTACATTGATAAGCTCCCTGCACTCAGTTCCTCTGGCCACACATCTACGGTCTCTTACATGGTGGCAGTGTCATCACATCCATGCTCAGCTGTCTTCTTCTTTTTTTTTTTTTTGTGGGGATGACCAGCCCTGAGCTAACATCTGTTGCCAATCCTCCCCTTTTTGCTGAGGAAGACTGGCCCTGGGCTAACATCCGTGCCCGTCGTCCTCTACTTTATATGGGACGCCGCCACGGCATGGCTGACAGGCAGTGCGTCGGCGGGCGCCCGGGATCTGAACTCGCGAACCCTGGGCTGCCAAGCGCGGACTAAACCGCTGCGCCACCGGGCGGCCCCTCAGCTGTCTTCTTATCACATCCAAGTCCACTTCCAGCATCATCACTTTTTGTTTCTTTGCTGCACTTTTATCCTTCTCGGGCAATTCCCTCTTTTGATCATCCATGTTTTAGAGGAGACAGGGAGGCAACACAACTAAACACTTTGCTCTGTGTGTGTGTGTGACCCGAATAACAGCTACACATCAAGCAGTCACAGACAGGCTCTGAGGGAAGATTGATCACTGATTGTTATGTGTGTCTGGTCTTGCTGTAGTGATTGCAGACTGAACAGGCTGCAGTGAACTTGGTCCTTCACAGCTAATAAAACTGTGGTGCCTGTAATCTGAACTGCATTATTGGGGTACTGCTGTTATTTAACAAAACCATAGTAATTGAAATTTGTGCATGGTGGAAACATGCAAAATGAGGATTCTCTTTCTCCATTTATAGGACAATACCTCCTGGAAGGTGTTCTTTTTTTATTGATGTCTTAATAGTTTATAACACTGTGGGGTTTTAGTTGTACATTATTGTTTGTCCATCACCATGTGGATGTAACCCTTCACCCCTTGTGCCCACCCCCCCTTCTCCTTGGTAACCACCAATTAGTTGTCTCTGTCTGTGTGTTCATTTATATTTCATATTTGAGTGAGTTCATGCAGTGTCTGTCCTTCTCTCTCTGGCTTATTTCACTTAACATAATACCCTCTAGGTCCATCCATGTTGTTGCAAATGGGACAATTGTGTCTTTTCTTATTGCTGAGTAGTATTCCATTGTATGTATATACCACATCTTCTTTAACCAATCATCAGTCGAGGGACACTTGGGTTGCTTCCACTTCTTGGCTGTAGTGAGTAATGCTGCAATGAACATAGGGGTGCATAAGCCTCTTGTGGTAGTTGATTTCATGTCCATTGGGTAGGTGCCCAAGAGTGGGATTGCTGGATCATAAGGTATTTCTATTTTTAATTTTTTGAGGACTCTCCATACTGTTTTCCATAGAGGCTGCACCAGTTTGCATTCCCACCAGCAGTGAATGAGGGTCCCCGTTTCTCCACAACCTCTCCAGCATTTGTTGTTATTTGTCTTTGTGATTATAGTCATTCTAATGGGTGTAAGGTGATATCTTAGTGTAGTATGGATTTGCATTTCCCTGATGATTAGTGATGTTGAACATCTTTTCATGTGTCTATTGGCCATCTGTATCTCTTCCTTGGAAAAATGTCTGTTCATATCCTCTGCCCATTTTTTGATCAGGTTGTTTGTTTTTTTGTTGCTCAGTTGTATGAGATCTTTATGTATTACTGAGATTAATCTCTTGTCAGACAAATGATTTACGAATATTTTCTCCCAGCTGGTGGGTTGTCTATGCATTTTGATCCTGGTTTCATTTGCCTTGTAGAAGCTCTTTAGTCTGATGAGGTCCCACTTGTTTATTTTTTCTTTTGTTTCCCTTGTCTGAGTAGACATGGAATCTGAAAGGATCCCTTTATGTCCAGTCTCAATTAGTGTACTGCCTATATTTTCTCCTGGAAGGTGTTTTTGATCTAACATTGTAATGAAGAATGTCTAAGCCAAGATCTCAGGTAAAACAGAAATCCAGAGCATTGCACCTGACATTTTCCAACTGCCTTCACTTTATGGCCATTTATAAATCTGGAGGAGGTAGATGAGAGGCCAACCTCCATTTCTGGTAGAGAGACAAGGTTAGGGGGACACATGTTTTTGTCCAGAGCCCATTGAGGCTGGCATTTTGGTAATCCTCTTCCTAGGAACTTGCACTGGGACCCTGAACAGCCACACTTTAGGAATAAAGGTGAACCAGAAATACTTAAGCTCTTGTAAGGGCTGCACACAACTTTGAGCTCTCTTCTTGGCCCCCCAAAATTTCAGTTTCTAACACTGATTGATTATCCTCATGCACTGGAAGATATTTTAGGCCTTAAATTATTTCCACAAATAACTTTGCACATAAAATATGTAGCTCAATATCAAAGATAAATAGGCTAATGTGGAGATGTGACAACATAAAGGAGAGCATAAGAAACACCAGTATTAGAACCAGATGATAAGTGGCTCCAGATATTGGAATTACTAGGCATTAGCTGAGGAGTTCAGCTCCTGGTTAAAAACCTGTGTGCTACAGACTGAATGTTTGTGTCCCCCAAAATTCATATGTTGAAGACCTAATCCCAAATGTGGTGGTATTTGATGGGACCTCTGAGAGATAATTAGGTTTAGATGATGCCATGGGGTAGAGACCCATGATGGAATTAGTGCCCTTATTAAAAGAGGAAGTGAACAGACCCCACTCTCTCTCTGCCATGTGAGGACACAGTGGGAAGAGCCATCCACAAACTGAGAAGATGGCCATCCATAAACCAGAAAGCATGCCCTTGTGAAACACTAAATCTGCCATTAACTTGATCTTAAACTCCCAACCTCCAGAACTGTGAGAAATAAGTGTGTGTTGTTTAAACCAACCAGTTTATGATATTTGTTTATACCAGCCCAAATGGACTAAGACACTCTGCATAATTTTTCAGGCCTGACCATGGGTAATTACAAAGGGTTTACCTAACTGGCCTCATCAGGGAGCTGCCTTCCCTACTCCAGACTTGGGGCATGGCCAGTGCACTGTGGCATCTTGAGGGGAGCTGCAGTCAAGGACTCAGCATCTCCAGCCAGGCATGCTCTTCCCATATTTGCACTCCTAGGGATGTAGCCTCCAATCCTAGGTCTCTTCCTCTGAGGCCTCCAACAGAGGTCTTCCTCAGGCACCTCTGCTGAAGTCTCCTTATGGGTGGAGGAGGGGAAAAACTTGAAGACACTTTTCCCTCTCTGACTCAGTACACCATATTTTCCCACTCCTAGCCCATCCCCCTAAGCTTCTCCTAGACCCCAGGTTCCATGAAAAAACTGAGGCCTTTTTGGGGGCTCTCTGAAGACCCCCACACCTCTGCTGATCCACATGACCCTCAACCAGAGAGCCATTCTGGGGGGGGGGAATGAAATAGGAGGAGCTGACATTTTCTGCAGTTTAGTCTCTTGCTTACTCCATCGCAGTATGTAATTACAGGCTTAAGTCTTCCATTTTGGATTTGTTGATTTCATTGGCTATTCCTACACTGAGCAGTTCATCTCTCTATCTCAGCCCAGTTGGTCTCTTGACACTAGCTATTTAAGGTGGTGGCTTCAACCATTATAGAAAGTTACTCAGTTTTCCTGACTTTCTTCCATGTATACATGTTATTAACCTTTATATGATTTTCTCCTGTTATTCTGACTCATGTCAATTTAATTCTTAGAACAGCCAGAATGACATAGAGGTAAGAGCAAAATTTCTTCCTCTCATGCAACATCAAACTAAAGGGAAATAGTGAAGGATATTTTTTAAGAGGAAGGCAGAATATTCTAGGTAACAGGATGGAGAAGTGGGAAAAAATTAAGAACAACAAAATTAATATGTGCATAGCTCCAAGTAATTAATGTATAAAACATAGATAAGATTTGATATGCTTTAAATATATATTTATATATTATAGTTATAGTTTTATAGTTATAATTTATGTACAAATTGATAACAATGTAGAAGTCAGGAAGGGGCAAATGGGGTCCTTGCACATTCTGGAAGGAAGGTATAAGTACCAATTAATGTTAGACTTTGATAAAGTAGGGTAGTCACTAGAATAATAGAAAAAAATATTTATTTCTCTGGGAAGAGAGAGAACACAGGAAAGGCAAGGGGGTGAGAATTACTATAGATATCATGGAGGAGGAGGAAGAACATAGAGTGGGGGGAGGGAACCTGGAAGAGAAGGGGGGTGTCTGAAAATTCAGAGTAAAGTGTTTCAAGGAGGAAGTGTTCAATTGTATCATCTGTGCCAAATGCACCTGAAAGATTGAGACAGGAACAAAAACTTAACCTGGAAATTAGCAAAAGGAAAATCTTTGGTGACCTGGATAAAAGCCACTTCAGTGAAGTGGTGTGCAGAAAGCTGGAATGGAACTAGTTCAGGAGAGAACGTGAGAAGAGGCACCCTGAATGGAGCAGAGAAGCAGAATGGTAAATGGAGGGGAATCTGGGGTCAAAGGGGAGGTCTGTATGTTTAAGGCACAACATTAGGGCAGGTTTGTATGTGGATGTCAGCAAGGGATTATCCCAGACACAGGACTCCAGAAATCTGGGATGCAGCCTGAAAGGACTCCCCAGCCTAAGTTTACCCAAAGTTACAACTTTAATCTTCAAAATTGATGGGATTTTTGCCATCTATTTCATAAAACAGGTATACACCACAGAACTTACCTCCAATAAAAATTTTCCTGGAAGAAAGTGTTAGTTTTTAATACCCAAACTGCATAGCAGCTACTTAGTACTCAGTACATTTTTCAGCTGATATTTATATAATATCTGATGTTGCTGGTCTAAGAGAGGTCACTGCTACTGCACAAAGCAATGGTATGTTGACAACCATATTGACTGGGAGGTGATGAAGAAGCCATGTTTTAAGCATTTTACATCCTAACATGATATTTGTAACTTATATCTAGGTGCCATATTGTGACTTAGGAAATTGGTAGGGTTTCTCCAGGACTTGCTATATCTTATAATCTTTGCTACTTAAAATAATGGGAAATTAGTTGTCCTTAGTTTTTTCCTTGAGAAAACCTAACATTTCAAGCACAAATTACTGGCAGTTATTGATAGCAGATTACTTCCCAGTCTTGTTTTAGTTTTAAATTTTTAATTACTTAACTCAGAAAGTATTTAAATTTTTCTTCCAAATCTTGTAGTAAAATTGATGCTCCAGAAAGTTGTACCACAGACCCCCCCCAGCCACAAATTAGTTAAAGTGGTTCCAAAAGTTTGTTTAAGAAGGGATACTTGAAGTGGCATCAAAACAGCTGTATTGCAGGGCAGAAAGGTTGAAATTGTGTATTACCTTCCTACACAAACTTCCCCAACATTTTGGGAAGGACCAGTGGGAACCTCTGGTCCTGTCGCCTGTGGTAATTAAGCCAACAGGCCCACACTGGGATAAGGAAGCTCAGTGAATCAGCCATGTGGGTCATCAGAGAAGGGGCTTAGGGGTCACTTACTGGGCACCTGAGTTCCTTTCTGTATAACACAGAAATTGGGGCTGTCTACTGTGATGTTTTCTCCTTTTATAACATGGCTGTGGCAGTCTTTCTAAGACGCCTGACCAAGGTATGCACTCTCCAGCTGGATGAAGTCCAAGGGGCTCTCTGCAGTGAGCCTTATCACAGAATCCAGAGTGAGGATCCTGGCAGCTCAGAGAAATGGTGGTTTTGAAAAGGCAAGGTCCAGGTTCCCAGGCACCTGGTATTTCCATTTTAGCCAGTGAATTTATGTTTTCAAGTATTGCCCAGGGAGCTTTCACTTGGGTTCCAAGCAGCCTCACCAACGGCCAGGACTGCGATGCTGTTAACTCCACCCCCACTTGGATGCCGGCCTCAAAGTGCGGAACTGAGGACGTTGCACATGCCCACGTGGGCAGGGTGTGGAGAGTGGGCGTGGTGAAGAGAATGGGCTAGGCAGATGGCAGGGAGGGATGGGATATGGCAGAGGGTGGGGCTGGAAGGAGGGCATGGCGGAGGGCAGGGCCTATGTGCAGAGCTCATGGAGGGCCTCTTGTATCAATGACCACTTGGGCAAGGTGCCAGAGGTTTTCGGGCACTCACTCATCTGCAAGAAGCTCAACTTCTCAGAGGTTGAGGGGACTTGGGGAGATCCATGTTCAGCTGAGCATGCTGGGACCACCCTCAGAGGGCCAAGGGGCACGAGGGGAGATGGGGCTCCTCACTGCACATGCCGGGAGCTGTATTCTCTTAACTGCTACCAGTGGCAGCTTGCAGGGCTGAAGGACTACAACTCCCAGGATGCGCCCTGCACTCAAGGGGAGGGCAAGGTGGTGTGGGTCTAGCTGCGGTCCAAAGTCCATTGGCTGCTGACCCTGGTGCTGGACCCACCCCACGTGGACTGAGTCTCAGGGAGCGATGTGAGGGGCAGGATGGGGACCAAGGAGTTAGGAGAATGTCAGGGCAGTGACGCACAGGGGCGGGACTGCTGCGGGTAACTCGCTTTTGCCCTGAATTGAGGACTGGACTTGGGCTGCTTCCCCACCAGCTCTCCACAGCCTCCTTCTTCAGTTGGCTCCTCCTTCCACCTGTGTGCCAGTGCATATGTCCAGAGCATCACCCTAGTCCAGGCCTAGAAAGCTACTTACTTATGGGAACAGGTTTGACATATCAGGAACTTTCCACTTTGCCTGCTGTCCTCTGCTTTCTCCAGCCAAAGTGTGCCATTTTGGCAACTTTAGGGAGAAATTCACCATTATGGCCCTGATCAAAAGCACAACAACTTAAGAGTTTATGGCAGGGGGGCAACATTGGCTATTGCTTCCTGAAAATTTCACCCTTGTGGGGCGCATTTTTCACAAGTGTGGAAGTTGAGGCATTTGTGAAGCTAATCATTGGTTTACCCAGCATCTGCCGAGAGCACAGGAGAACAATGATTCCCAGGCAAGTATCTAGTGGGCCATTTTTACCAACCTTTTCAAGTGCAGAACCCGCCAAGAAAATCTCAAACTTAAAGTGATTTACACTTAAATTGATGAGCCTAATCTCAACTCAGACCTTATTTCTCAGGCCAATTTCTTAGAGACACAAGTAGTGACTCTGACCCCTCAGGAAAAGACAGACTGTGTTAGAGCTTTGAGAGAGCCATGTTCAAGGTGCAGAGCATCTGGGCAGCATTTGAAACCTGTCAGGCTTAACATCTCTGCTTTGGAGGAAAGTTCATCAGGCAGCAGTCAGCGATGTAGACTTTAACTTGCCTGCTCTGATCTGTTGAAGTTTTCTGTCCGAAATGGAAACATCCAGGAGCACTTCTGCTTCCACTTGTCCTCTTGATAATTGATGTCTGTAAATTCCTTATGCCCTAATGGAAAGTTCCTTTGATTGCACAGTGGTACTAAGATAAATACATCCAGGGATATTTAATTACACCATATTGCCTTAAAAATTAGAATAGTGAAAGGAACAGGACATAAAATATACTGCTCATTTGCAAAAAATAAAAGGCAAGCAAGATCTTTCCATTGAAATTTTTCTGCTTATTCTCTTCCCGCACTGTGTGTTTGAATGCAAAAACAAAAAACTTGAATTGTCAAATTTCTCCTTTCTTGAGTTTGGTAAGTTAACTTAGGAGTTTTAAGTGTTTTGTTGAGAACTGTGGAGGAATTGTTATCAGATGTCATGATTTACCTCATCCCTAAAAACCTAGGTGCTGATCTACATGAAAATAAGACCTTGCTTGCTTTACACATTGTATCTGAATCTAATTCTGATTCCTGAGGATGCTGTACTATCAAAGGGACTGAAAAAAAACCTGGTCATGGAAACTGGATCCTATTACTTTGTGAAGAATTTATTTCTGCATGAATTAAGTGCACATGAATTCATCAAGACCTTTGTAAAGAAAGAAAGAAAAACCGTGTAGTGTCTATGAATGTGGCAAGATGAGGAAGTCTAGTTAGACCACATCACAGTCCTAGGGTTCTTCTCTTGTGTTATATAGGGTGCGAGTATTAGTCTGTGTGGTCAAGTGCAGTGCTGCTTCCCCCTCCTCAGTATTCTATTCTACTCTGTCCTGTGCCCTCTTTACAGGGGTTCTGATTACACATGTCCATTAGTGTTGGATGTGGCTGTTGTAACATGAGAGTATCTGTCAACCAAAAATAAGGATTAATGGAGAGGGAAGTCTTGGGGTCTGTGTGTTCACATACACTGCTGTTGGGTGTGTGGCAGCAATGACCACTGTGCTCCCAGCAGTCCCCAATATGGCTGTCTCAAAAGGTTGGTCTCCTGGTGCAACCACAGCAGCTGTTTGCAGAGTGGGTGCTCATGGTTCTGTGTCTTCTGTTATATTTTGTGGCACCTGCTCAACCCATTCCCATTCCTATCTGCTGGGTTGATTGCTTTTTTCCAGTCACCATGGTTTACTAGACACTGTTTGTGTGTAACTGTGTTTGCTGTGTCTTTAGGGATTCCACCCTCACTACACGAGTCACTGTATGACAGGCACTTCTTGATCTTGTTGTAGCCCCAGGCTCACCCTCTCCAGGGGAGCTGTGAAGAACCCGAGTTACTTCCAGCTCCTGTCATTCTCATGCTGCTGGGGCTGCTCACACAGCTGGGCATCGCTTCTTTCATCTCATTGACATTAGTCTTTTCATTGATTCTGAAGTCTGAGACTACTTTGTTACTAATATGGACACTGGCTGTCACAGACACTTTTACATATCTTACCCAACAGCTCTATGAAGTAGGTCTGTGATCCCCATTTTATAGGGGAGGAAACTGAGGCTCAGAGGAGTTGAGTAGCATTCAACTTTGCACAATTTCCTGGCACATTTTTGAATCTCCACCTGGAACTCCGCCTCTCAGGTGTATTACATTTACCTAGTGTTCCACTTTGTGCCTCTCTGCCAGCATGTCCAAAGGCCCCACCCTGAGTCCATTTTCTGCTTAATGTAGTCAACCTACATAAATAGGTCCTGGGCCAGGAGTGATCTAGTGGACCGTGGCCTTCCATGTCCTCTGGCTAATCCTCAGCAGGTTTCAGGTCTATTGCATGAACTGGAGCAGTGGTAGATACTGACCATTAGTCACCTGGAAAGTTTGTCATGTAAAAACATTCCACTAGCTTTTTGCAAGTGTCGTCTCTCCTTTGTATTTGTTTCTCCTCTGGGCTTTCTCCTACAGATCTATACTGTGCATTAACAAGTGGTACAAATATTGATGAAGAAAATACTATTGCCCTGCTGCCAAATGGCAAGAAAACTAATTATTTCTTCTTTTTCTAAATATAAAAGAAATATTGTAAAAAAAAGTTAAATTAGATTTATATAAACTGAAAGTCTCACCTTCTATCTCCTTCCCTTCAGACTCACTCCCCTTCTTAGAAGGAAATATTGCTAACTATTTTATGGGATTTATTTTTCTGAACATTTTCTATAAATTAATAAATATACATAAACTGTGTTTTTTAACATAAATTTCATCATACTATTGTTTTGCAATTTGCTATTTCCCATACTATAGACCATGGGTATCTTGTTATCTCAAGACACATAATTCTAACTTCATATTTTTAATATCTTAAATGTCTTGCAAAGAATGGGCATACCACAGTTTGTTTAAGTATTCCTTCTTGAATGGACTTTGAGAGTATTTCTAGTTTCACTATTGTAAACAAGGCTGCTGTAAGATCCAGGTACAGAATTTATTCCACTGATATCTGCCCTGTTTGCCTTCCTTTCTTTTACCCAGAGTATGTCATATTTTTAACATTTATTTTATGAGAATTACTATTTGTTTTATAGGGAAATTAATTCTATCACTGGATGAAGATACTTATGAAGAAACTGGAATTCACGGTCATCCATCTTGGTATTATGGCAGAAAAATCATGAAACATAGAAGGTATTATGCTCTCTCCATCACTTCTGACAATCAATAACCTTCCCATAGCAATTTATATTTAAATCTCTGAGTTTCCTTTACTTTCTTGGTTCATTTCATACAAAATATACCCAGAAGGAAAAGATCTTCTAATAATATAATTAGGATAAATGAGATTTTTGTCGTACCATATTGCTTGCAAATGTAATCTCTCAGTTTCTGTGGGTTAGAGAACTCAGAGCTTAGTAGAATTGGGGGGCTGTGGCTCAAGATCTCTTCTGAGGTTACAGTTAAGATGTCAGCTGGGCAGCCTCTATGGAAAACAGTATGGAGATTCCTCAAAAAATTAAAAATAGGAACACCTTATGATCCTGCAATCCCACTCTTGGGCATCTACCCAACGGACATGAAATCAACCATCCCAAGAGCCTTATGCACCCCTATGTTCATTGCAGCATTATTCACTATAGCCAAGTAGTGGAAGCAACCCAAGTGTCCTTCGACTGATGATTGAATAAAAAAGATGTAGTATACATATATATGTAGATTGGAATACTACTCAGCCATAAAAAAGACAGAATTGTCCCATTTGCAACAACATGGATGGACCTAGTCGGTATTGTGTTAAGTGAAATAGGCCAGAGAGAGGATAAACACTGCATGATTTCACCATATGTGGAATATATACTAACACATGGACAGAGAGAACTGGTTGGTGGTTACCAGGGGGAAGGGGGATGGGGGGTGGGCACAAGAGGTGAAGGGATGCATCCATATGGTGATGGACAAACAATAATGTGCAACTAAAACCACACAATGTTATAAAATATTAAGACATCAATAAAAATTTTAAAAACAAGATGTCAGCTGGGCCTGCAGTCATCTGAAGGAATGACTGGGACTAGAGAAATTGCTGCCAACAGGACTTCCTCACATGACTACTAGCTAGAGGCTTCATTTCCTTACCATATGGACCTGTCCTTACAATGTGACAGCTTTCTCCCAGAACAAGTGGTCAAAGAAAGAAGCAAAAAACACAGAAATTGCATAGTCTTTTTATGACCTAGCATCCAAAAATCACATGACACCCCTGCCACTTTATTTCCTTGAAGCCAACCACTAAGTCCAGGCCCAACCAAAGGCAAAGGGAAGAGGTTCCATCTCTTAAGTAGAGGAGTGTAAAGTATTTGTGGACATATTTCAAAACCAACTGATAATCTAATGTATGACAACTACTGTAGATATCAATAAATTGCAATGGTAACATACTTAGGGTTGAGGAAAACTTCATCCGTGAGCTTAGAGCTTTTCACTCCCCTCTGAGCAATGAGGGGTGCCCACACTCACTCCCTTAGCATGCCTGTCTCAGCCTTCGGACTTGATAAAGCTTTTACTCCCCCTGGAGTTGAAAGGTGCAGGGAGGATGGGAGGCCATGTTTTTTTCTTTCAAGAGAGAAATGAGGCCCGGGATGAGCCAGCTTGTGGAGGCATAGCCTTGAACTCCTCCATGCTCCTATGTGGACAAACAGGGCTAGACCACCCCTTCCAGAGAATGCAAGCAGTGAGCTGAGCAGAAGTTTGGAAGAGGATGTGAGCCACTGAAGCTACTGTGAACCCAGTGCACTTTCACCTTCACCCAGCCACCACAAGAGAGCACCCCCCGCCCGGTCAGATCTCTGGGGGACCATAGCTTAGGAATCACAAGGGTCATTGCAAGGCCAGAGGCACCATGGGTGGAACATGTGTGGTTAGCTTGATGGGTTGAACCCAAGGCTGCAGGGATCCCGGATGTGTGAGGGACAGAAGGGCTCACAGAAGAGATCAGGGAGGTGGGGACAGTGAGGGTGGGCCCATCATCTGCTTCTCAGGTCCCAGAGCTCCCAGACATCTGAGTCGCTGCTTCTGCTACCCCTTCTGCTGCCAGTGTCATTTCCCACAACACAGGCAACACCACAAGGATGTGGGCCACAGGCCCATGGAGGTGAGAGGTGGGTTCTCTGGTCACCTCAGTGGTCTCACATTGGAACGTTGGTGCATCACCGATGGGTCAGATAGGGGTGGCGGGGTACAAAGGCCTCCAGGGATGCAGAGCCAATGAAAAGCCCTGAGTCCTGCTCCAAGTGAGAGTTGTGGCATTGATACTGAACCTCTTAATCTCAAGTTAGTGTGTCTAATTCCCAGCAAATGAAACACTGAAACATCAGTTCTTTGAGACAAAGATTTATTTGAATTGGCTAAAACTAGTAGTTGGGAGAAAGGGTTCTCTCAAATCCAAGTGCCCAAGAACAGAAAGCAAGAAGGTTTAATACAGTTTGGCAGGAGGGGCTACGGGGAAACAAAGGGGTCACTCCAATAAGCCTCTGGACAGTCTGACATCTGGGCTTCAACACCTGCTGAGGGCCAGCCACTTGGTGACTGTAACCTCAAGGAAGACATTCTTTCTCCTGGTAAAAAAGCTCACAACCCTCTGGAAAGTACACTCACATATCCTCAAGCCCCCAAGTCACCCCTCAAGTTATACAGGAAAAAACAGCAAATTGATTTAATATCTACAGTACCCCTCAGGTACCCGGCTTCAATCCCTACTGTCTTTTCTTCCCTTCCCCCTTCTTGTAGGAAGCAGGGCGTCAATCCTCATGGCTACTTCCTGCTGAAAAGGGGAAAAGAAGGGGAAACTGAGGAAGGAAAATTTTCATCCTGAGATTGAAAGTATACTCAGGTATCAATCTATATTTTGCATTTTCCATTATCATTACTTGGTAGTCCACATTTGACTAAACCAAGTCTTCAGGAACCCAAAATGCAAGAACACAATTCCTTTTACTTATCTGACTGTTTTGTGTCCACTGTCTTAGCCTGGAACAGCAGGTTGAGGTCTTTCAGTGGCTCACATGACCAGTTGTTTTCTTTTCAGTTTCTGACTGCTCTCGTCGTGAGGGTCAAGCCTCACTCGGGTGTGATGAATCCCCAGCTTGACTGTGGCCAATTTGACTGATGAGTTGGTGTTCAGGAGGACTTCGTAAGGTCTGGTCCACTTGGGGTTAGTTGATCCTCTAGCCCACGCTCCTTCCAAGACTTAAGGAGAGTGGAACATCTGGCAGGAATGGAGACGTGTGATGTAAACTCATGAACAGAAGTTAGAAAAATTTTAAGTGCTGCCTGACCACTACCTCCTTCTGCTGCATGGATCCTCACCATGGCAGAGGGCAACACCTTATCCCAGGTTAAATTAGTTTCCCAAAAGATTTTGGCAACCGTCTTCTTTAATCTGTGGTTCATCTTTTCAGTCTTTCCTGTCGACTGGGGCTGCCATGAGGTGTGGAGTTTCCGGGTGATCCCCAAGGCTATTGATATTTCCTGGGTTATTTAGGAGAGAAACGCAGCTCTGTTGTCACTCTAGATTGACAGTGGGAGTCCACACCCAGGAATGATCTCCCTTAGCAAAGCTTTGGTCACTTTGGCAGCCTTCTCAGTTCTTGAAGGGAAAGCATCAACCCACACTGTGAAGTTATCTGTGAGTACTAGGAGGTACTTGACACTCCCAGAGGTTTGAGGCATAATAAAATCCACTTGCCAGTCCTCACAGGAGGCTGCTTCTTGATCTTGAATCCCCTTGTTCAAGGAGGGCGGCCCTGTCCTAGGATTGTTTGGGGCACAGATAATACATTGTTGGGTATCTTTCTGAATGGCCTGTTGCAAATTTGGACCAATTAGATACCCTTGGGCCCACTGCAAGTTTGCACCCTTCCCACAGTGATTAACAATTTCTCCCAGAAGGGCTTCAGTTACCAGGATGAGTCCTTCCAAAGTATATATCCAGCCAGGATGCTCCAGGGAGAAGGAGTCAAATCCCCATTCTCTGGTTCTCTGTAAACCTTTCTGGGTGCAGCTAGGCTGGAAGTTAACAAAGCCAACCTGGGGAACTAAGGGAGCCAGGGGTGCCTCAAAATTCACAGTTCTAGAGGCTGTCTTTGCTGCCTGATTGGCAGTTGATTGCCTCAGGCTTCTAACGTGTCTGGTTTCCAATGTCCAGGACAGTGCATGGGCTACTGCCACGGGGTCATTAATGGCCTGGGAATATTTTGTGTCCCTCTTCAACCCCCTCAATTTCCATAGCCCCATGGGTGTGGACTACTAAAAAGGAAGGTTGTGAGTCTGTACTCTTTCATCTTTACCTCTTCGAAGAGCCCTAGTTAGGGTGAGAAGCTCAGCTTTTTGATATGAGGTACCTCAAGGGAGAGGCTTGTGTTTCCATGACAAAGGGTGTACAACTGTATGGTGACAACTGCTCAATGTTGCCACTGGCCCCCGAAGCTGCTTCCATCAGTGAACTGTTCCATGTCTGGCTGCTCCAAAAGCTGGTCATCAAGTCAGGTCAGCTTGAGAACATTTTTTCAAAGATCTGAAGACAGTCATGAAAGGGGGTCTCTTCGACATCTGTTGTTAGCAGGCTTGCAGGGTTTGAAGTAGAAATAGCCTTTAACTTTACTTCTGGGTTGTCTAATAAAATGGGCTGATCCTCAGCTGAGCTTAGACCCTCTTTTCTGTTTTAATAAATGGAGGACACAGTGGTGGGTGTGCACCATGGTGGGCTGCCCCAAAGTGAACTTTTCAGTTCCTCGTAGTATGTCATAGGTGGCACCAATGGCTCAGAGGCAAGGTGGCCATCCTTGGACCGTCTGACCCAACTGCTTAGGAAAACAGGTCACAGGCTCCCTGGTGGGTCCGAGGTTCTGGGTCAGGACTCCCAAACTAAGGCCATGTTTCTTGTGCACAGAAAGATCAGGGCTTTTCAAATCTGGGAGTCCCAAGGCTGGGGCAGTTAATAATTTTTCTTTCATTCTGGCACACTTATGTCCACATCAGAGGTTCAAGGTTTCTTCCCTTTGAGAGTTCTTTTGGAGGTATTAAAATTAATCCAAAGTTGGCCATCTGAATTTGAAAGATGCTGGCCATTCCTAAAAATCGCCACAATTGTCAACAGGTAGTGGGAGTTGCAACGGGAGTGATTGCTTCCCTCCTATCTGGGAGCAGTCTTCTCTGTCCTTCTGACAGTTCAAACCCTAAGTATTTAACAGTCTTTTTAGACATGGGTGACACTACCTACCTGGAGACAACATCAAGTCCCACAATATTCCCTTTGTCTCCCATTTTAGATACCTATTGCAAGTCCAGGTTGTCACCTGTGCTTCTGACCAACCAGCCCCTGCAGTTCCCACGGCCCCCGCTCCCTGGGGTTTGATTAAAACATTTTGATACAGCAGCTCACAGAAATCAGGAAAATATTTCCTTAGCAGAATAACAAAAGGCAACCATTTCACCTATATAGCATAAAGGAATATCTGTGGGAGAGGGCCGTGGAGCTCCCAGGCTCTCTCTGGGCATGCAACTCTCCCTGAACCTCCCCGTGTTCACCAACCTGGAAGCTCTCTGAACCCCATATTGAACTCAATCTTCAGCCCCTCCCCCCCATCTCATAGGGAGAGGGATGGGGCTGAAAGTTCCAAACCTCTAATCACAGAATCAGTTCCCTGGCTTACCAGCCTTAGCCATTAGGGTCTTTCCAAAAGTCACCTTACTAAAATAAATTGAGGTGTGCTTGAAAGGGGCTTGTTATGAATAACAAAGGACACCCATTTCACCTGTATTGCTCTGGCACTGAGGATTGAAGTAATTTTTATAACAACAGATGCCTCTGTGGCTCTTATATCAGAAATTACAAGAGTTTTAGGAGTTCTGGGCCAGAAATGAAACAAAGATATTCCTTATTATAAATCACACTGTCACACTGACCTAACAGGATTCCTGCTGAAGGCAGAGCAGGGTGGTCAGTCATCAGTGGGGGTGGCCAGGGTTAAGGATCCAAAAGCATCTTTTAAACCTGGCACTGTATAGCATTGACAGCACTGATGAGATTCTCGCATATTGAGGTGTGTGGGGTAATTGCTCAGATCAAAGCTGATTCGACTTGAACTGAAAAGCCTGACTTAATGGCCTATCAAACATACAGTGCACATCTGCTTAACCTTCAAAGTGAAGACGTTTTCAAATTCTCCAAAATGAGGAGGTGGGAGCCTGGTTCCTCTCAAGTCCACATCCCCCAAAACAGAAAGCAGAGGGCTAAACTAAAAGTTTCACAGTCCTTTTGAAACTTAAATAATTTTTATTGTCCAGAAGCTGAGTTGGTAGATTGTTCCATCTCATTGAACAACTATCTTATTCATGATAATAGATTAGTCAATTCATTTTAGAAGGCAGTGATGTAGGTGGGCTCCCACAGTTAGTCCTATATTGTGGAAGCAAGCAATCAGGTATCAATTAGAAGCATTTCTGTGGAAACAAAGGGAAAACAAGGTTAATGAGGCAAGTTTTAAACCAGTTTCTGAGTTCAGAGGATAGCCAGTTCAGAAGATTTCTAGATGTCAGCATTGAAGCATATTTGCAGCTTAAAATATCTCTGATGACATCATCAACAGGCATGCTATCGTGGTGATCTCTCAGGTTTATATCAAGTTATCCAGTTTCAGTTTGCATGGCTTCAGAAAAAGTGAAAGTTCAGTTCTCAATGATTCCAAATAAAAATGATGGGAAAAATTAAAACACTAGTTCTGAGATTTGTAGCCAGATATTTCAGGAGACTAGAAGAATTCAGGATCCAGTCCAGTTTATAGGTAGAAAACAGAAATCTCAAAGGCAATTAGCAAAACTAGGAGCTAATATCCATAAATGTGTACTATAGTTTCCACTGAAACAATTTTTTTCTCCCAAATCACCCTCATATTTATCAAAGATAGCCAAATTAAGACTAACTAGTTTGTAATTGTCTAGTTTCAATAAACTTGGCCCAATTATTTACATAGCACAGAAAGAATAGCAATTGATTATATAGGCTGTTTTAGATCTGCTTTGCTGGAACTTTTTATAAGGAATCTCAGATTGAACTTCAAAGGACTCTTGAGGCCAGGAAAGCCAAACCAATAGTGTTGTCATTGGACTTCTCTGAAATTCCTACTGGTTTGGGTGAATTCCTCTCTTCTTGAGGTCTCCCAAAATATTGAGGTTCCTTGCACCTGCCAGATATGTGGCATTCCTTACATATCCAGTAAGTGTTGCTTGGAACACCTTGCATAAGGTGCCAGGCCAATATTTCCACATGGCTTTATTCCATAAAGTCCAGTCTTTGTCTCTCACAACTGTCTTGTCATATCTGAGTTTGTGTGCTTTTTTTCTTCTTTCTTTCTTTCTTTTTTTTGTGAGGAAGACCAGCCCTGAGCTAACACCCATTGCCAATTCTCCTCTTTTATGCTGAGGAAGACTGGCCACAGGCTAACATCTGTGCCCATCTTGCTCCAGTTTTTATTAGACGCCTCCATGGCATGGCTACAAGCAGTGCGTCCCCGGGCACCCAGGATCCGAGCCCGCAAACCCAGGCTGCCAAGTGTAAACTAAACCACTGAGCCACTGGGCCGGCCCTATGTGCTTTTCAAATATGACATCCCAGCTTTGGTAATATAACCAATGTTTCCAATTGCATCCTGTAATAAGGAGAACAGATTCTTATGGAACTATTGCAGATAACTATATTGCCATGAAATAAGAATATTTACTTGCTAAGTGTTTTCAAATTCTGGAGGGATCAGGTAGAGAGAAGAAGATAAATGTCTCAATTCTGCTTACAAAGGTATAATTCACCAAATTGCTGTAAGCCACAGTTAGCTTGAGAGAAAATAGAAAAAGTTTTCCTAAACAACAAAACATTAAACAATCAGCAATATTTTCAATGAAAAAATTATAAAAGTTATAATCATCCTCATCATTCAGTCCTGCGTAATAGATCCTTGATCTTAATCTTCTGTTAGCAGTTTCATAAAATCATCAGTTCCCCCATTAGAGTTCTGTAATTTCTTACCCTGTTCAGTTTTATGGTCTGAAAGTTTGTTAGAAACCTGTATTCTAGAGTAAATATACTAGTCTTTTCCATGAATCTCTCTGAGGATGAAACATATTTGCAAAGAGCAGAGTAAAACAAAACTATAAACAACAAAAGCCTTAAAAATTACAATTGACAAAGAAACTTGGTTATTTTTGTGACATACAACATTATAAAATAATAACCAGAACCAGACTGGTAACCAAGACAGATCAGAATTTTAGGAATGTTACATAATAATTTTTAAAACACTTACATTAATAACATTTACCCACACAATATCATAGTTTCCTATGAAACAATGCTTATTTATCCATGTAGCCAGGATGACAGCTAAAGATTTTTAGGGAAATGCACAAAATTAAATGGCTGTATGAAAAACCTTAGCACCTGTGACTAAAGACCTGATAAAAACAATACAGGAAATTTATTTTGATAAAACAAAAATCCTTACCCTTCTGGTAAACTACTCAAAGAAAAGACCTTTTAAAATCTTGTTACCAAGAGCAGGCTAAAAGTGGAAGAAAATTAAATTGTCCTTTTAAGAGAAAGAGAAAACCAAATTTTAATTTTGTACCTATTTGCTTTTTGACATTAAAACTAATTTACTTAATTGGATTTATTTTAATCTTGGCCAACATGACCTTGCACAAAATCTTCTTTACAATTTCTCTTCAAGAAACCTCTTATAATGTTCTTTCTATATTCAGAATTTTCCCATGCCTTTTTTTTCCTTCTAGTACTTTAGGACAAATTTATCTCTTATGAAAACAAACAAAAATGTTTCCATTTTTCATACCTTTTTTTTTTTTTACTGAAAACGTTTATCTTTCTTTTGAATACAAACATATTTTCCTTAATTTTCAGTAGACTTAATCACACATGAGAATTTTTAACCCTTAGAAACCTTAATTTTTAAATAAAAACTAAGTAAGCAATTATAAAGTGTCATTTACATTAGCATGGGGTGGCCTGACAGACCTACAAATGCTTTTCACAATTTCTGGAAACATGTTACTTTATAGTACAATCAATAAAACACAAGACATGTTTACCCATAGACCCCAAAACACCTTTTAGTTTTTCTGTAGTAAGAAGCCAAAGTAGATAAACATAATTAATGTCTAATATTTTATCTTATTTGGAAATGACCCAGATAGTCAATGAATTTTTATTATTTAAATTAGTTTAACCCAGAAAACTTCAAAGTTTCAAGTTACCAAAGAAATTTTAGAAGTTATTTTAAGTATACATGTCACCAACTGTAATTATTGCTAAAAGTTTATCTATAAACTCTAAATCACTTACATCTAAATCATTTGTTCCCAACAATTATGTTTTAGATTACCCAAGAAGACATCATGAGTCATTGGACATGTGGGGACCAGAATTGGCCACATCAAGCATAGAAGGAGGCTTTGACCTTCTCTGCCCCCACTAATCGTCTGAAGGGATTTGAGATGGAAGGCCTGTCCCCAGGACAGGCCATCACCATGGATAACTCTGGGTATTGATAGACTGGGGGCGTTTTTGCTGGGCCCATTCTTATCGAAGTTCTGTTTACCAGACATTTACTTTTATAAGGAAAATATCCATTTGTAAATGTATCTCCTTCTCTGTACTGGGAAGAAGGGTGGATGACCTCATCTCTAGAAACTTGTCAGCCTGGAAGGCCAGGTCTTAAATCTGCATAATAACCTAACTGCACTTGTCTGGTAATCTCCCATAACTGACCCAACCCCCAATATCCTCCTTTGTCTATTTAAGAGGAGACCCTCTGCCATTTTGTGGAGAGATACTCAGTTTCCCTGAGTCTCTCCCATGTATACATGTTATAAAGCTTTGTTTGATTTTTTTCTCCTTCCATTTGGCCTCATGTCAATTTAATTTGTAGTCCAGCCAGAAAGGACCCAGAGTGGGTAGAGAATGCTTTTTCTCCCCTTCAGACAAAATCAGCTCTCACTTGAAGTTATTATTTTTGTTAACCAGTTTTGTAATAGTATATCACATTAACTTGAAAGACATTTGGATTAGTTGCATTTAGAAATTATTTTTGTAAGTGCTTTCTTTAAGCCAATTAAATAGAGCTCTTAATTTTAGCCATACCATCCAGAGGTAAAATATCACACACACTTAAGATACATATACACACTTGTATGTTTGAAATTTGCATTTCCAAGTATGGCTTTCAGGTCCTAAAGAAGATGGGAGCAGAAAATCTACATCATAAAGACACAGAGAAACCACTCAAGTTTTTTGTTTCTAAACCATACCTCTGGCCCTGCAAAGATTTGTAAGACAAAGATGGTTGCTTCCAGTTCCTCAAAGAGCTAGACCAATTCCAATTCCCCACACATGATACTTAAGGACCTTCCCTCAGGCTTGCTCTCCCATGGAATGAAAGTTCTTGCTGAACTCAGCTTGCAAGTAGCTTTGATGGTTATCTTCCTCTGAGAGTTTCTAACCTTTGCACTGCTGCTGAGAGTGACTCTTGATAACATCCATTCTGTGAAAGTACTTTGTGGAGAAAAACTCTTCCTTTGAGTTTCTTAGGATCACATGGTAAAGTGACTTTACAACACTGCAGTTCATTGCCTGCACTCAGGCTTTTTCCCTCATGTAAGGTAAACATGCCACTGCTAAACCTAGTTTGCAAGTTGCTGTGAGGAACATCTTCCAATGAGACATTTTAAACATCTCGCCACAACTGGGATAGAACCTCCAAACCATCCATTCAATGCACATCCCCTGTGCAGAGCACATCTCCTTGGAGCTGTTTAGGGTCATCTTGATAAGTGACTTTTAAAATTCTGCAGGTCAAGACTGCATACAGGCTCTCTCTAGGATATCTGGAAACAACGCTACTGATAAAATCTGCTTGTAGTCACCGTAAGTAACTTACTCCTATGAGAGATTTAAACCTTCTCATGACAGCTGGGAGAGAATATCTATAACATCCATTCAAAGAGGGTCCATTGTAGAGAAAAATCTCTTGCTTGCAGCTGTTTAGGGTCAACTTGAAAAGTGCCTTTTCAAACATTGCACCTCGGGGCCTGCAGCCAGGATTTCTCTCTGATGTCATAAATGAATACACCTGCTGAAGCCAGGGAGTCAGTAGCCATAGGAGACATCTTCCAAGTCGAGCTTTTCAACTTCTTACTCTAAGTCGTTCAGATAAACTGGAACTTCCGTTCCATGAAAGACAAAGGTGGAGGAAAACATCTGCTTGCAGCTGGTTAGGATCATCTTGATGAGTGATATTTAATACACTGCTGGTCACACGTCATGATGATCCAAGAAAACCAGAGGCAGAATATTTACCCCTCACTAGGCTTTAATTGAGGGGATGTTGTACATATCATAGAGTTGTCCCAACTCTAGAAAGAAGATTAAAGTCTCCCATAGGAAGATGTGACTTACAGCTCATGGCATGCTGAGTTCAGGACTAGTGTCCTTTCATGATGTGCTTATGAGAGAATGTATGTGGGGTTGACCAGCAGTGTATTAAAAGTCTCTTAACAAGATGATCCTAATCAGCTCCAAGCAGACAATGTTCTCCACTCTTATCTTCATGGGATCTGTCTTCCCAGGTAATCTGAACCACTTAGAGTGAAAAGTTTAAAAGCTCGCTTAGGAAGATGTCCTCTACCACTGCTGGCTTCCTAGGTTCTGCAGGAGCATTCTTTTATGACATCAGAGAGGAACCCTGACTACAGACCATGAAATGCAACATTTGGAAAGGCAATTTTCACGTCGATATGAAATAACTCCAAGCAAGAGATTTCCTCCACAATAGGCTTCCTTTGCATTGGCGTCTTATATATTCATTCCCAGCTGTCGTGAAAAGGTTTCAATCTCTCATGGGAGTATATTACTTACAGATTCTCAAAGAAGATTTTACCATAGAGTTGTTTCATGATATCCCAGAGAGAGCCTGTATGTAGGCTTGACCTGCAGTGTTTTAAAGTCATTTATCAAGGTCACCCAAAGCAGCTCAGTATACTTGCATGGAGTAGACGATGTGGAGGTTCTGGTCCAATTGTAGTCAGATCTTTAAAGGCTCTCACTGGAAGATGTTCCTCATGTTCCATAGGCTGCTGGAACATGAAGGTCAACAGTGGAGTGTTTACCTTATGTCAGAGGGAAAGCCTGAGTGCAGGCAATGAACTTCCAAGTTGTAAAATCACTTTCCAACAGGGTCCTAGGAAGCTAAAAGGAAGAGTTTTTCCCCACAGAGTGCTTTCAGGGAATGGAGGTTAGAGATAGCCTCTCCCAGCTGCAGTGAAAAGGACAGAAGTTCTCAGAGGAAGAAGCACATCAAAGCTCCTTGCAAGCTGCATTCAGCCATAATTTTCTTTCAGCCATGGCAGACTGAGACTGAGTGAAGGTCGATAACTGTCATATTTAAAAAGGTGATTTTCAGAGGATCATAGAAAGATACAAGCAGGAGGTTTCTCCACGCCACATTTTCCTTGGATTGATATTGTAGAAAATCTCTTCAGCTGGACTGAATGTTTCAATCCTCGCCTAGGAATCTTAGCCTGACAGATATTGGCAAACCATGTTAAGAAAGAGTCTGAGTGGATGATATTCTCATGCACCCCGAATGCAGAGTGAAAGAGCTGGGATACCAATCTGCATTCTTACTGGTTCTGATAGGCCTTTTCTGTGCCCTCTCCTGCAAACTTCCCAGAATGTGTTGTGAAGAAGAATCTTCAGAGCTAGAACTGAGTGTGTTTCTGGATAATGTTACTTCTTCAAATTGAAGTTATACAGAGTCTATCTCAGCTCTAGTGAAAAGTTTGGAGCTCATGCACCACTAGATTCCTAAGCAATTACTTCCAAGTCAACATCACACACAGCCTTCTTTCAGGATCAGAGGAATCAGCCTTCTACTTGTACTCCATGTGGAAGTTCCCAGTGCATGTTGTGAAGGTGAATCTTAAGAGTTAGTGCAGAGTGTGCCTCTGGACCGTGTTAGCAACTGCTTCTCCAAGGGGAACACAGAGAGCATCCTGACAGGATCTGAGAGGAAGGCCTTCTGAGTGCACTCTGCTGCTATGCTCCCAGAATATGTTGTGGAGATGAATCTTAAGAGCTAGAACTAAGTGGGTTTCTGTACAATGCCACTTCTTCATGGGGAAAGTATACAGACTCCATCTCAGCTCTAGTGAAATTTTCTAGCTGATATACAAGATTTTGCTCAGGAACTATGTATGAGCCGGGATCCCAATCTGCATTCTTATGGGTGCTGACACAGCAGCCTTTTCAGTGCACTCTATGACAAACTTCCCCGAATGTGTTCTGAAAATGAATCTTAAGAGCTAGAACTGAGTGTGTTTCTGGAAAATGTTACCTCTTGTATGTGAGGTGACACAGAGTATACTTCAGCTCTAGTGACCAGTTTTTACCTGCTGCACAAATAGATTCCCAAGCAAATGCTTTGACAATGGGAACACAAAGAGCATTCTAACAGGATCTGCGAGAGCGGCCTTCTCAGTGCACAATACTGCGACAGTCCCAGAATGTGCTGTGAAGATGAATATTAAGGGCTATTACTGAGTCTCTTTCTGTACAATGTTACTTCTTCAAATGGAAGTTATCCAGAGTCCATCTCAGCTCTAGTGAAAAGTTTCTCACACGATATACAAGATTTTGCTCAGGAACAATGCCCGAGCCAGGATCCCAGTCTGCATTCTTATGGGTTCCAACAGAGTGGCCTTTTCATTACACTCTATGGGAATCTTCCCAGAATGTGTTGTAAAGAAGGATCTTAAGACCTATAACTGAGTGTGTTTCTGGATAATGTTAATTCTTCAATGGGAGGTTATACAGAGTCTATCTCAGGTCTAATGAAAAGTTTGTAGGTGATGCACCACTAGATTCCTAACCAATCACTTCCAAGCCCATATCACACACAGTCTTCTTTTGGGATTGGAGGTATCAGTGTTCTCTGTGTACCCCACTGCAATGTTCCCAATGTATGTTGTGAGGGTTAATCTTAAGAGTTAGACAGAGTGTGCCTCTGGACAGTGTTACTTGTTCAAAGGAGATTGCAAATCATGGGTTGCATTAATTCCCCTTCCCTGCATGTCCCATTTGAAGAACAGGCAGAAATCCTCATATCCACTTTCCCCAAAGGAGAATGCCTCATATCTGACCTTTCTGAATCATGTTGCCTGGTCTGAAATATCACTGAGTGGAATAGCCTGTTGATGGCCTTCCAGGGCCACTGGCCCTGCTGGCAAAAGTTTTCCTAAATCAGTAGTGGGATAGAGCCCATGGAAAGTTCTGCCCATACCATATGGTAGCTGTATTGTGTATGAGAAAATAAATTTTGAAATTTTACGTTTAGTATCGAGTGCAAAGAAAACAGATTCTCACTGGATTAGGTGTGAAAGGTAGTTTAGCCACTGGTTTGCAAACAGTGATATCAAGCATTCTCATGGGGACACCTGGGATGCAGCAACAAGTTAGTGAGAGCAGGGGGTGGTAGTTATTTGCTTCTTACATCCCACAAAGCCCTCCACTCCCTGGGGAATCATAGGACTGAGAATGCTGTGAACACCCAGGGGACTGCATCTGGGCCTATCTTCCTGACCAGGGACCCCAGCCACGAAGAGACAGCCTGACACAGAACAGAGCCTCATCACAGATTGCTGAAGACTTAATTACCATGCTAATGGATGTACTTTAAAATAATTCTTAACTTTCTTCTATGCTAACAATGAAAAACTGGAGTTTAAAATTAAAAACACCTCATTGATACTAGCACCAAACATGAAATACTGAGGTGTAAACCTAAAAACCTACATACAAGTCCTATGTGAGAAAGTCTACAAAACTCTGATAGAAGAAATCAAAGAAGACCAAAGGGAATTCAGTCTTGTTCCATGTTTCCTAATAGATTGACTCAGTATTGTTAAGATGTCAGGTCTTCCCAACATGATCTACAGATTCAAGACAATCCTAATGAAAATCCCCATAAGTTATTTTTTTGGATATAGACAAACTGATTCTAAAGTTTAGATACAAAGGCAGCAGACTCAAAATGCCAACCCACTATTGAAGCCAAACATAGAGGATGGATACTGCTGACTCTAAAGCTACAATAATCAATAAAGGGTGTGTGTCGTGGTGGTGGGACTCTTGGAAACAGTGAGAAGGCAGCATGGGATGGGGTAATTAGGAGATGGGAGGTGGGTTGTCCAGAGGGCATCTGAACTACACCTTGAAGGTTGGGGAGGATTTGAAGTTTGGAGGCAAGTGGGAAGAGAGGCCCCTGTAGCCTGAGGAGGTGACAGCAGGAAACATGGCATGGAGGAGGGAAGGGCACTGTGGTGTGAATGTGGGGTGACAGAGCACCAATAGCTGGCATTAAGTGCAGTCAGGCCCTTCCCTTCCTCCTGTAAATCTGACCTGGGGGCCTCCAAATAAATAGCCCCTCTTCTAGGCGTGGGATATTCAGTCCAGTGCAGGACTATAGCCTGGCTCCTGGGGCTGGACTTCTAGGTGAGAGACAACAAGGGGGTTCTCATCCTGAGGGACCATATGGGCAGACAATTAATAACAGATGCCCACAGAAGTGGGGTGCACCATGGCATGCCACAGGAGCTTCACTGAGCAGGAGCACTTGGGGGAAGGCTACAGCTGCAAGTGGTCAGGAAGAACAAACTGGAGAAGGAGTCAGTTATCACCGCCCACCCCTGCCCACCTCTGGGCTCTGACCACATTCAGAACAGGATGGCCTAGGGCTCCACACGTGGGGTGAACTAATTCTTTGCAAACTCACGTTCCAAGTGTGGCCCAGATGAAAAGTACAACCCTGGAGGGACCATGAGCAGAGAGTTCAGTCGAGCGTCTTTGGACTTCTGACCTACAGAAATGTGCAACAGCAAATGGGTGTTGCTTTAAGCCATTAAATTTGATCAATTGTGGTAATGGCAGGAATAGAAGTTAATACAGTATTTGTCCTCTTGACCTTGCATGGGGAAAACAGAAAGTCAAAGTTTTACTGTTTGATTTAATTAATTTCTACCTTCTTTTTCTCTATGCATCTTCCTGTTTCTTTCTGATGCCACCAAAGGACAACTGTCTGTAGTATAGTCCCCTATTAAGGATAGTTCTTTCAAGATAAGTGCACATGTTGAAAACCAGCCCCATTAAAACTTCCTTTTTCTTTAAATTTGGCTGATACTAAGAGAGAAAGGCAGCAAATGCTTCTCAGATTTACCAGTCGTATTTCCATTTCAGATTTGGATAAATGAAGAAACAGCTCAAAATAACGAATCTGAAATGGCAAAATTTCCATCATTCTGATAGACATGGAGAAGATACATTCAGAAGCACTGCCTTAAGTTGCACTATATGGGTGAAATAATCCTTCACAGTTCAGAAGAATATCCCTGCTAACAGCATCGTCTCACTGAAGCAATGTTATGCATAGAATTTAGGCGATCCCCTAAGGTTCAACTTCAGAATCATTGTTGGCATATATTGAGCACTTATTTTCTGCTAAAGATTCTTTTAAGTGTTTATATTAGTTTATATTAAATGGCATCATTTAAATGTCATAACGCACATGAAGTAGATATACTATTACCCATATTTAATATAGGAAGAAAGTAAACTTTTGAAGTAAAAGAGGATAATTACTGTGTACAGTCACTTAACAGAGATTGGAATGAAGGCTGGTTGACATTCCAGCACCGGGATAACTGCAGTTATTCACTATACTATGGTGCCTTTTATTAAGCTTTAGATTCTAAATTGTCAAACTAGCAAATGTATCAAAACCTGAAATTCCATCTCCCAATTACTATCCTATACCCTCTGAAAAGCCACACAAAAACAAAATCTTAAAATAGTCCCAGATCCTTTACACATTATTTTATATAAATGATTAAAACAAAAAAAAGATTTTATGGTTTTATGTAATAGAGCTGTTGTCCCGCTTTGAATTAACTCTTTTTGATGTTTGCATATTTCTTCTGAAGGAGAAGAAATGTATTCCATGAAACAATCTAAATATATTAATTAAACCACATATTACAGTAAGAAAATTTTTTATATATATAACAGAAAGGGGAGCAGTGTGCCTAAGGTCACACAGTGAATTAGGGGCAGAGCCAGGATTTGAACTCGTCTCCCTTGCTCCAAGGCCTGTGCTCTTTCACTGGCTCCAGTGGACCCCCTCAGCCCCAAGAAACCTCCATCTCACCAACTCTGCTTACCCTTTGTTCTATTCTGCTCCTGCCTGGTCACTGACTTGATATAATTTGAGAAGACTGGAAGCACTGGCTGAGCTGGAAGCTGGTGGCTCTGAGATCCCGTGGCACATCCTTGACCTGGAAGTCACTGACCTGGTGCCCATTCTCCCCCATATCTCTGCCAGCTAGTCCTACCATCTCCTCCCATAGGTCTCAGGGGGTGGGAAAAACATTAACCTCATGGGGCCACCAACCCCCAGCATCTACCTCCTTCTCCTCTTCTGGACACTTTCAACAAATATCAGCCCAATAATAACACTGACCATGGCCAGGCACCCTGCTAAGCACTTTCATGCATGATCATATCATTTAGTTCTCACAGCAGTCCCCATAAGGTTGATACAATGATCATCCCAATTGTTTAGATGGGAAAACTGAGAGTCAGAGAGGTGAAGTGAACAGGCCAAGAACTGCCCGTGGGTTTGAACCCAGGTTTCTGAGGGATGGGTGGAGGAACTAGGACATCTACACTGGAGAGAAGGGGATCATGGGACACAGTGCTGACTTTGAATATTTCCAAGTTTCAGTTCCTTTATCTTTAACACGGGGGCAATTATAATAACACCTTCCACCAGAGTGATGGTGAGGGAATGCATAAGTCATTTCTTAGAGGTGCTCAATAGATGCTCATTATTGTTTCTGTTATTGCTTCTGTTCCCAACTACCGGAAGCCTTCCCCTTTTGGTCAGAGTCGCTTCCACAACCTGGGAGAAGAGGCAGCCTGATAATCCCCCACTGCTTGCCCCTAGGTCTCTGGCTGTACAAAGCAGGAACTCAGGAGACATGCTGGTGTTGGGTGTTGGCTGAGTCTCCATGGTCTCTGTCTCTAGGTTGGGTTCCATGTTGGTCACCATCAAGGCACTGTTCTCCAATCTAGACCCCGGTGTGATGAAACAAGTGTTTCTAAACAAGACCCTGAATGCCTCATCCCACTGGCTGGATGCTATCTACCAGTTGGCAGATATGCATGTGACAGGTGTGAGATGGGGGGCTGGTTTCATGGCTTAAACAGATGGGGTTGTGAGGAAGGATAGGTCTTCTCAGTAGCAGTGGAATGGATAGAGGCTCTGGAGGGGAAGGGGGGCTTTCTGTAGGCCCATATTGATGACCCATGGCAGTGTGTCATCCAACAGGAGGCAGGAAGAGAACATGCAGCAATTGCTCCCAAGGGAATGGTTATTTATTTATTTTGCTGGGGAATATTTGCCCTGAGCTAACATCCATGCCAATCTTCCTCTATTTTTAGTATGTGGGCTGCCAGCACAGCATGGCTACTAATAGAGCAGCATAGGTCTGCACCCGGGAACTGAACCCAAGCTGCCAAAGTGCAGCATATATAACTTAACCACTAGGTCACTGGAGGTGGCCCCTGGAATTGTTATTTTTACATGTCAACTTTTCCAACCCAAAATGTGAAGGATCCTGAGTTGCCCTCTTAGGCCCTCTAGTTGTTTCATGTTTTGGTTGATTCCTTCCTTCCTTCCTTCATTCATTCAACAAACACTTAATGGAAGAAATAGGCACTGATAACTGCAAACTGAGGCTCAGAGAGATGCAGTGACATTCCCCAGGCACACAGCTGGAAGTGGGCAGAGTCACCACTGTGCAGGGCAGGGGCAGGCCCTCACTTAGTAAACAGCTGGTCCAGGACTTGGTGCATTGTGTCAAAGGCCAAGTAGTTCAACACAAATGTGGTAATGGTGGAGATGTTTCTATTCTGGAAGGCTGGTACCATGGACTCTGTTAGCTTCTCCATCACACCTGCCTGAAGGGCGCACATCCTGAAGGCCTCATTTAAGTTCACAGTTGACTCAATTTCACACTGGGCAATATGAGAGGGACATACAGTCAGTGGCATCACTGTGAACAGGGCATCCAGGCAGTGCACAACTGAATGAAGAAACCAATTCCTGGATGCTATGAGGTCTGACTTTACCCATTTGGATACCTGAGCACTGTTGTTCTGCAAAAGCCCCCCCACCAGGGGACTCTCATGTGCAGTCAGAGTGGAGAAGCACTGTTCCAGGAGAAAGGACTTGCTGAAATTCATTACAACTGACATTTTTGCAGTAATGAGGTGGGTTTTCTAAAACACAGCACTGCTAATGTAATGGTGCAAGTGACTACTCAGTGACTGGTTGTCCTCAATGGTGGGAGTCTCTAAGACAGATGGAAGGTCCTTTGCAAGACTGATGCTCATGATGACATAAATGCACACATACAAAAGCAATGGTCTGTCCAAACACTGGACACTGTCTGTGCCTCTCCCACCTCTAAGTGGACCGCATTGGTGAACCTAAGACAAAGCCAACACTTATCTCCCCCTCCTGGGCTTATAGGAGGGTTCAGTAATTCATGGCCTGCTGTCCATATTTGTATGGCATATGAGCTAAGAATAGTTTTTGTGATTTTAAATGGTTGAGAAAAAAAAAGAATATAAGACAGAGACCACATGTGGCCCACATATGGAAAATATTTACTATCTGGACCTTTACAAAAAACATCTGCAGTCTCCTGGCTTCTGGCAACAATAGGTGACCAGATGTCCCCACTGGTGGGCACTTTCTCTGCCCACCTCACAGCCAAGGAAAGGCCTTGGCTTTGAAAGCATTGAAAGGATGAAACCAGGTGGAAACATGTGCTCAGTCATCCTAAGAATCTCAAGAAAAAACACAGCCACTAACGGTCAAGCTCCCTAAGGAGCAGCAGGAGGCTCTTGTCTCTGTGTGCACAAAGGGACCATCCAGTCAAGTAAGCTCAGGACAGGCAACATGAGTCTCTATGGGGCACCTCAGCTGGGGAGGAGCCCTGCCTGTTCTGGCCCTGGCCAGTCACTTACCCACTGCACTCCCAGTCTGAGTCCTTCTGTGCTGGGGCTAACTGTGCTGTCACAGGAAAGCCCAAGATGCCCACAGAGGCACTTGCCAAGGTGACCCTCAAGTCAAAGACATTCCTGTGACAAACTGCAAATGGCAACATCCCTGCTTAGCCCCAGGGGCCAACTTAGCCATGTTCTCCACAGTTAACCATGGCACTTGGCTGATCATGAGAAGGACACCAGAACATATGACACTTGAGAATGATTCACCCTCAGGAAGAATGTCTAGGATCATGCTATATAGACAGCAAAAACCAGGTGCTAATGGGAAGCACCTGCACAGGGCTTCCTGCTAGGCCCAGAGCACCCCCCACACCCGGCCCAGGTGACCCCACTGGCAGACTCTGCAATAAGCTCACCAAAGCCAGAAAAAGAAGCACAGTTCCCTGAGACAGCTTCATGGAGGCTGATGAAGGAACCTTAACCAGGCTCCCAGAAACCAAAGGAAAGCGGTATTGAGTTATCTCCAACATCAACTGTCATAATGTATCCAGCAGATACCTGCACTATATCACCTCCCACTGTAGGTCATTTGGCTCACAAAATTGATTTTGGAGAGATTATTCAATTCTATATTACATTTTCATGTTTTGGAACTCTGCCAGCAGCAATTTCTGTTGTTCCAGAGGTCAGGAAGCTATAGACAAGGCAATCTCTGCTGTTGTACATGGAACACCATATTCCCTTTATGAATTTCAAATTACTTCAAATATGACTGCCCTTACTTTAGACAATGTTTTATGTCTCCATGTCTACCTCCTTCCTAAATCTCATAACCTCCTACCTCTCCCTTGAAGCCCCTCTGGGCACCTGTGTTGAAGGGAGTGTGGATGGATGGGGACCAGAGGGGCCGCCACAGCCTCTGGTTCACAGCAAGCTCACTGACCACAGCACACATAAGCGAGTATGTCTTGTATGTTAAAAATTCCTGCTCTTGGTCCCACTTCCCCCACTAGCCACCACCACATGCCCTTATTCTTTTTTTGCAGGAAAACATGTGAACTATCATTGCTGTCTTCCCCTCTCAGTCTAGTTGGGCTTTGCCTGCCCTTTTCCCAGCCCAAGCCACTCTACATTATCCAATCCTCCTGCCAGTGTGCCTTCAAGCATCCCTCATGTCTGACACCCATTACCACACCCATACGGTGCTCCCTGGGCTTTCTGCCACCTGACCAGCTGCTCTTCTTAGTTGCTCCAATGAAGAGGATCTTCTCAACTTCTTCACATCAGAGGGCCCAGACTCAGTCCCAGGTCCTTGTCTCTCACTGTAGCCTCTTTCAGAAACCCCATCCAGAGCCAGCCCTGATGGCCAAGTCATTAAAGTTCAGTGTACTCCACTTTGGTGGCCCAGGTTCAGTTTCTGGGCATGGAACCACACCACTCCTCTGTGGTGTGGCCATGCTGTGGCCATGGTTCACATAGAAGAACTAGAAGGACATACAACTAGAATATACAGCTATGTACTGTGGCTTTGGGGAGGAAAAAAACAGAGACAGAAGACTGGCAACAGATGTTAGATCAGGACAAATCTTTCTCAGCAAATAATAATAATAATAATAATAAATAAGTAAAATTTTTTAAAAAGAGAGAAAACAGAAACCCCATCCATCCATCAAAAGGGACAGCAGTCCCAAATCTCTCTGTCCATGTCCTAGTCCCCTCTCCCAAACCCTGACTCATAAGCAGTACTTGTTCCTATCTCCAAAGTGACATGTATAACCAGAATCTTGGGCCTCCCACCTCTCTCAACCTAGGGATCTGAGGGATTCCCCATCCCTGACCACTGCATGCCACCTTTCTACACTATCTGGCAAAAACTCACCCACATCATCCCTCCTTTTCACATCATGTGTCTATGTTTGTGAGCAGCCATGAGGTCTACCATCCAGCCACACACAGAATCTAGCCACTTCACATCCCCACTACCCTGGTGTACATCACTATCACCCCTTCCCCGGGTTAATGGAATGACCACCAAATGGGCTTCTTCTGCCCCCTGGAAGAGCAGGTGGATTTGTCCTGCTGCAGCCTAAGTCCATTCACATCACTGCTCTGCTTAAAACACTGCAATGGCTCCCTATTTCCCACAGAATAAAAGCCAAATTGTCCCATTGATTACAAGGCTGGACCAGAACTGCCCACCCTCTCCATGCCCACCATTACCTCTTGGCCCAGCTGCCATCAGCTGTCAGTCACCATATCCACAGCCCTCCCCTCTGCTCTACCACACCAGCCTCTCCTACTGTTCCCTTCCCTGGGATGCTCTTCCCAGATATCCACTTGTCTAACTCCCTCACCTGCTCCAAGCCTGTCCTCAGATGTCACCTGCTCAATGAGGGCAGCCCTGGCCTCCCATGGCCAGCACTCCAACCTCCCCTCCCCTGCCCTATCCTCAATCCCAACATGCCAATGGACCCTTTATTACCACTCCTGTTCCTGTCCCTGTCTCCCCCTGACAGAATGTAAGGTTCCTTGGGGCAGGGATCTCCACCTTTCCTGTTCACTGATATCACCCAAGCACCTAACACAGTGCCTGGCACTTGATAGGTTCTTCATAAACTTGAATTTAAAAATTGTTGGTATCAAAACCTGAGTTTCCTGGAAATGAAGTAAAAAGGGAAGTAAAATGAGTTTCAATTTGGACTATATGCTTGGTGTTTGAGGAACAGCAAGGATGCCAATGTGGTTAAATGAAGTCAGCTGGGGTGAGTGGCAGGAAGTGAGACTAGAAGCAGGCAGAGGCCAGGTCATGTGAAGCTCAGAACCATTTCACCTTGTACTATGAGGGACACATGGAGGAATGAAGGAGGAACAGAAGGATGGCATGATCTAACCTATATTTTTTAAATTAAACTTTTGATTTCATGAAAACTGTAGATTCACATGCAGTGGTAGAAATAATACAGAAATAATCCATGTATCCTTAACCTAGTTTCCCCAATGGTGACATCTTGCAAAACCATAGCACAATATCACAACCAAGATGTCGACATTGATACAGTCAAGATATAGAATATTTCCATCCCCATAAGGATCACTCATATTTCTCTTTTATAGCCACAACCACCCCCAGCTCCTCTTTAACACCTGGCAAGCACTAATCTGTTCTCCATTTCTATAATTTTTTCATTTCAATATGTTATATATATAAACAGAATCATACAGTGTGTAACATTTTGGGACTGTTTTCACTCAGTGTGGTTCTCTGGAGATTCATCCAGGTTGCTGTATGTATCAGTAGTTCAGTACTTTTTAGGGCTGAGTAGTATTCCATGGCATGGATGGGCCACAGTTTGTTTAACCAACATCCACTGAAGACCAGCTGGTTGTTTCTAGATTTCAGCTATTTCAAATATACCTACTATGAACATTTGTGAATAGGTTTTTGCGTGAACATAGTTTTCATTTCTCTAGGATAAATGCCTAGTAATTGAGATTGCTGGGTTGTGTGATAGTTACAAGTTTAGTTTGATAGGATCCTGCCAAACTGTTTTCCAGAGTGGCTGTACCATTTCCACCCCCACCAACAATGTAGGGGAGAACCTACACAAGGGAGTTCCTCCACATCCTCACCATCATTTACTGTTATCACTATGCTTTTACCTCAGCCATTCTGATAGGTGTGTATTGATATCTCATGTGGTTCTAATTTGCATTTCCTGAATGGCTATTGATGTTGAAGATATTTTCATGTGCTTATCTGCCACCTGTATCTCCTCTTTGGTGAAATTTCTCTTGATAGTTTTTGTCCATTTCCTAGTAGAACTATTTATTTTTACTGTTTAGTTTTAATAGTTCTTCATATATTCCATTACCAGTCTTTTCTCAGATATGTGATTTGCCAATATTTCTCCCAGTCTGTAGCTTGTCTTTTCATCCTCTTAACAGGTTCTTCTGCAGAGAAAAAGGTTTTAATGTTGATGAAGTCCAATTGTTCAATTTTTCTCATAGCTGATGTTTGGTGCCAAGTCCAAGAATTCTTTGCCCTAAAAGAATTTAGTTGCCCTAAAATGCAAAGATTTCCCCCTGTTTTCTAACTTTTATAATTTTGCATTTTAGATTTGAAATTGTGGTCTATTTTGAGTTAATTTCTTTATAAACTGTGAGGTTTTGATTGAGGTTAATTTCTTGCTTATGGATGTTTGACTGCTCTAGCACTATTTGTTGGAAAGCCTATGATTCCTCCATTGAATTGCCTTTGCAATTCTCAAAATCATTTGAGAAAATAATTTCTCAAAAATCATTTGGGCACATTTCTGTAGTTCTCTATACTATTTTCTATACTGGGTTCCGTAGACTGTTCCACTGATCTCTGTGTCTAGCTTTCCAAAAATAAAACATAGTCCTGTTACTGTGGCTATAACATAAGTCTTGAAATTGGGCAGACTGATTCCTTTCACTTTAGTCTTTCTTTTCAAAATTGTTTTACTATTCTAGTTCCTTTGTTTTCCATAATTATTTTGGAATGAACTTGTATGTATAAAATTTTTGCTGTGATTTTAATAGAAATTACATTAAGCCTGCATAATAATTTGGGGAGAATTATCATCTTTACTATGTTGAATTTTCCAACACATGAAGATGGTATGTCTCTCCATTTGTTTAGATATACATTGATTTCTTTCATCAGGGTTTAGGGTTTTCAGTATAAAAGTTCTATAAATGTCTTGTTAGATTTATACTTACATGCTTATTCATTTTTCATGGATTGTATTGTATTTTTAATTTTGAGATCCACGTTAATTGATAGTATAAAAAATAAAACTGATTTCTGTGTCTTTATCTTGTATCATACAACCTTGCTGAACTCACATATTCTAGAAGTTTTGGGGGTCTTTTTGATAGATTCCTTGGGATTTTCTACATAGATAATCATGTCATCTGCAGATAAGGACAATTTTATTCCATATTTTCTGATATGGAAGACTTTTCTTGTTTTATTGCACAGGCTATAACTTCCAGCACCATGTGGAATGAGGATAGGCATCCTTGTCCTAGTCTTGATCTGAAGAAAAAGATCATTCAGTCTTTCCTTATGAAACATAGTTTTATAACTGTAGGATTTTGCAGATGCTGTTTATCAATTTGAGTAACTTCTCCTTTATTCCTAATTTTCTTTGTTTTTAATCTGATGCTAGATTTTGTCATATGCTTCATCACATCAGTAACTAAAATACAGTAACTAAAATAAAAACTCAATAGATGACTCCATAACAGACAGCTGGGGTCACGGGAAAAAAACAGTGAAATGGAAGTTAGAACAATAAAAACTTACACACTCTAAACAACAGAGAGAGAGTAGATTTAAAAAAATGTACAGAGGCTCAGAAATCTGTGGCAGTATAGCAAAAGAGTTAATCATTTCATCAGAATCCCAGAAGAAGAGGAGAACAAGAGCTGAAATGAAAAGGTACATGAAGAAATGGCTAAAAAATTCTGTGCTGTTTATCTGGAGTAGAACAGTTATTGTCTAAAAGTTTTCTGTCTTGCTAGACTGTCTCTTTCCTTTCCTTTGGTTAGAGAGAGCAGGCTTCTATTGCATTTTTTTCCTGCACCCTTTGATATTTATGGGTTGCCAGCTTCTAAGGTTCAAGTCTGTGATATATAAGGCAAAAAGAACACTCAAAGAATTCATTACCATGTCATTCTTTGGTCCTGAGGTCCCTAGCTTGTCTGCCTTCTTCTCACCATCTTCCAGTATAAATTTACTTTATATACAATGTTCAGGATCTTATTTTACTTAGTGGAAGGAATAGAGAAAAGAACATCAATTCCATCTTCCCAGAAGCAGAAGTTAACATAAATTTTCAGAAAGATGATTCTGACTACTATGGTAATAATCACCTGTAACTGAGCAGAAGCTGAAGCAAGGAAACCTGTTAAATGGCTAGTGAAATGATCCAGGTGAAAGACAACAGTGGCTTGCAACCAGGGAGATAGCAGTGGAGGAGGTAAGTCATTAGATTCTGAATGTATTTTGTGAAGAAAGTGAAGATCAAATTTGTGAATATTTTAGACATGGGATATGAGAGAAAGAAAGAAGTCAAAGATGATTCCCAGGGTTTTAGTCTGACAAGTAAAAGAAAAGAATTGCCATTAACTAAATTACAGAAAGGTGAGAAAGGAGTAGGCTAGGGGAAAAGAATGATAATTGAGTTGTTTTTTTCAAATGTGAAGTAAGAGATCCCCAACATGCAGCCAAATGGCAGTATTAGGTAGGAAGATGAATATAATTCTGGAGTTTAGGGGCTGGAGTTCAGGCTACAAAGATATATTTAAGATTCATCAGGACACAGGTGGTACTTAAAGCCAGAAACTAGGTGTGATCACTGAGGGAATGAGGTAGAAGGAGAAGAGTGCCAGGGATATAGCCCTGGGCTCTCCAATGAGGACTGGTATATGGGAAGGAGCCAGCAAAGAGAGATTGAGAAGAATCAATCAGAGAGCTAGGAGAAAAGCTACAACATGTGCATGTCCTAGAAGCCAGGTAAAGAAAGTGTTCTAAGGAGGGGAAAGCAGTGACCTAGATTCAGATGCAGCTGACCGTTCAGGTAATAAGAAGACTGAGGCTGAATCACTGGATTGAACAAAGCTAAAGAGGTCTTTGTGATTCTAACAAAGCTGTTTTTGTGGATTAATAGGGAAAATTCAGAGGCAGTGGGTTCAAGAAATACAAAGGAATTAGAGACAACAAATGTAGACCTGAGATTTAGGTGATTCACCAAATTCACCTATAATTAAGGATAAGGACACCTTTTCTTCCTTAAATTAATCTTTGCTGAGGACCTACTTTGGGTTAGACAAGAAAAAGAAGGAGATATAAAGGGAATAGTACTTATAAGGAGAGACATCATAAACATTATAAGTATATTGGATTTTAGGAGATGATCATATACAAATACATGAAAAACCAGAATGGAATGGCAACCTCTATCCTGGATGGGAAATTAGGACAGAAAAGTTCTATCATGAGGATCAATGAAGCTATTCATGTGCAAGCTGTTTAAAAATAAAGTCCTGTAGAAGTATGTGTAATTAGGAGGGTATTAAGTATTAATGAAACTTAGGCAGTCCTGATGGCATCACTGGAAGGGAAAGACCTAAGAGAGGTGGAGAATTACTGAGTTCAGTGAACATACAATGTCCTTAAGGCCAAAAGAATATGAGTGGGCAATGCTATAGTTTAATTCCCCATCACTAACATTTCTTTTCTTCTGTCCATGATGAAGCAACAAGGATACAACATCCTCTTGCTGTGAAACAGAAAACTGGGGGGAAAATGTATATGAAATAAATGATTTCAGGCCTTAGAGAACAGTCTGCACAAGATTGTGATAAGGATAACCCTATTATTGCCCTTTCTTAGTGAAAGTACTTTCCAGATGGCACCACAAGGTGGGGGAACCCAAGCGTAACACCACAGCATACTGAGTTGGTGAGATATGTCAGAGCTCAAGGAGGCTGAGGCAGTTGGAGATTCTGAAGAGGAGATGTGTGATAAGTGTCTGAAGAGAAGAGAGGAGAAGGAAGCTATATAGAAAGAGCAGCAGAGATCAGCATGTGGATTCCTTTCATCTGTTGCCAAATTCTAAGCAACACATGAAATTCAATGAGGTGAGGCAAAAGCTGACCAGCGAGTTATAAGTTTAACAATTTCCATTGCACAAGAGAGAGTTGGGACACATTTAGAGTTTTGACCAGTCAGAGGGGACAGTCCCAGTTGAACCACCAAGGCAATAAATAGAGACAGCAAAAGGGTTGTACCTAAACAGTGAGTCTAAATTAGCCCTAGAGTAATGATATTCTCTACCCAACCTAAAAATCTTAAAAGAAAGTCTTGTAAAATACCAAGCTGATCCACAAGTAACTTATCTTCCTGAAAAAACAAAGTCCAACACTCTTTTTTAAAAAATAACAAAAAGAAGATGTACTGCAATAGTCATAGTGTCTACCATCCAACTAAAAGTTACTGGACCTACAAAGAAGCAAGAAAATATGACCCAAAACAGGCGAAAATGTAGTCATTAGGAACAGACCCTGAAAAGCACAGATGATTAACTGTCCAAATAATGGTATTAAGACAAGTATTATAAACATGTACAAGTATTTAAAAGACAAAATGAATATAGGAGGAGACAACAGATGATATAAAAAAGAACCAGATGGAACTTCTGGAGGTGAAATAAATACATATATGTTGGAAGTGAAAAATTCAATAAATGAAACTAACAGCTGCTTAAATGTGCAGAAGGAAAGAAATTGGAAACTGGACAACACGAAAATAGAAATACCCAAATTGAAACAGAGAGATTAAAGACTTGGAAAAGAAGGCTCAGTGATTATGGGATGATATCAAGTAGTGTAACGTGCCCAGAAGGTCCAGTAGAAGGAGAGAATAAGGTGATGGAAAACATATTTAAAGAAATAATGGGGGGCCGCCCTGTGGCGTAGCGGTTTAGTCCGTGCTTGGCAGCCCGGGGTTCGCTAGTTCGGATCCCTGGCGCCCGCCGACGCACTGCCTGTCAGCCATGCTGTGGCGGCGTCCCATATAAAGTGGAGGAAGATAGGCACGGATGTTAGCCCAGGGCCAGTCTCCCTCAGCAAAAAGGGGAGGATTGGCAACAGATGTTAGCTCAGGGCTGGTCTTCCCCACAAAAAAAAAAAAAAAAAGAAATAATGGCAGAAAATATTCCCAATTTGATAAAAAACAATCGATCCACAGATTAAAGAAGCTTACTGAAACACAAAAAGGTAAACACAGAGAAAGGCATACTGAAGCACCAAAGAGTGAAAAAAGACCCTTAAGTACAGAGGAAGAAATATAGCACAGATTTCTCATCCAAAATTATATAGCCAAAATATAATGGACCAAAAAATATTTAAGTTCTGAGAGAAAAACTACCTAAAATTTTATTTCAAAATATTTTCTTTAAAATTGAAGAGAATTAAGGACTTTTCCAGGTAAAAGCTGAAATAATTCATCACCAGCAAGCTTAAGCAACAAGAGATGTTAGAGGAATTTCTTCAGCATGAATTAGAATGACACCAGATGAGTAACCACCAAAACACTAACAAAACAACAAAAACCCCTGCTAAAATAGATAGAGATAATCCAGTGATGTTGTCAGTGATGGAGATAAAATGGAATGCAAAACAGCACAGAACAAATAAAAAATAAAGAGGAACAAAGAAAAGATAAATAAAAAACAAGTAGAAAAATAGCAGATTTAAACCCAACCATATTAATAATTGCAATAAAAGGAAATGGTCAAACTATTCCAATTAAAAGGCAAAGACAAAGTAAAAACAAGACCTAACAATATGTTGTCAAAATAAAATCACTTTAAATATATGGACAGAAATAGGTTAAAATAAAAAGAATGGAAAAATATAAACCATGCAAACACTAACCAGAGATAAGGAAGGAGATTTTATAACTATAAAAATATCAGTCTATTAAGAAGACGTACCAATCCTACATGTGTGTTCACACAATAACTGAGAGAATTAAAAGTTGAAATAAGACAAAACTCCTCTGTCTATATTAGATAAATCAAGTACACATGAAATCAGTAAGAGACTAGAAGACTTGAATAATACTATCAATTAACATGTCCTAATTGAAACTTTTAGAACACTCCAGCCAATAACTGAAGAATACAAACTAATTTCAAGTGAACATGGAAAAGTTTAAAATAATACAAATATTATCTGACTACAAAAAATTAAATTAGAAATCAACAACAGAGAGTTATCTAAAAAACCCTAAACATTTGCAAATAAAATGCCATATTTTTAATAGTCTCATGGGGCAAAGAAGATATCACTAGGAATTTTAGAAAATATTTTAAACTGACTGAAAATGAACATACAAGATAGAAAACTATGTGGGATGGTCATAAATTTCCAGAGGCATTGTAAAATAATACAGCCAACCTGGAAAATCGTTTGACAATTTCCAGTTAAATTTGTAACTACCACATAACCCAGAATTTATACTCATGGGCATTTGTCCCAGAGAATATAATTTTATGTTCTCAAAAAACTCTGTACATGAAAGTTAAAATCAGCTTTATTCTTAGTAGCAGTCCTGAAAACAGTCCAAATGCCCTTCAATGAGTTGAACAAACCCTGGGTCATCCATCCAAGGGAATTCTACTCAGCAATACAAAGGAATGAGTTATTGATGCATGCAGCAACCTGGAGGTACCTCAAGAACATTATGTTTAGGGATAAAAGCTAATCCCCATAGGCTGCATACTATATGACTCCACTTATATAATGTTCTCAAAATGACAAAACTAGAGAGATGGAGAAGAGATTAGCAGTTTTCAAGGGTCAGGGACAAGAGGTGGGATGGAGAATAGGTGTGAATAAAAAGAGGTAGCACAAGGAGTTCTTTTGTGGTGAAGAAACAATTTTGTATGTTGACCCTTCTGGTGGTGGTTACAGATAGCTATACATGGGTCAAAACTGAACAGAACTATAAATACACACAGAAATGTGCAGGTTAAATTATGATGAAAGCTAAATAATCCCTGTGTTCTAGTTAAAAGTACATCAATGTCAATATAGCAATGCCAGTCCTTTGAATTTGGTATTGTACTATGGTTATATATGATGTTACCCTTGGGCAAAAGTGGGTGGAGAGTACCCAGGATTCCTCTTATTTTTTCAATTTCCTGTGAGTATATAATTATTTCAAAATAAAAAGTTTAAAAATGTGTGGGATACACATAAAGCAGTGCTTAGAGGGAAATTTATAGGTCTACATGTTAATATCAGAGGAGAAAAAAAGTCCAAAATTAATTTTCTTAGCTTCTACCTTAAGAAATTAGAAAATAAACAACAAATTATATCCCAAGTAAGTAGAAGGAAGAAAATACTGAAGTTAAGAATAAAAATCAATAAAATGAAAATCAGACAAATCAATAGAGAAAAATCAATGAAAGCAAAATCTATATACTTTAAAAAGTCAATAAAATTGATAAACCACTAGCTAGACTGATAAAGAAAAGAGAAAAAAAGACAAGTTATAAATCTCATTAGTGAAAGGAGAGACATAATTATAGATCTTAAAATAATGAAAAGGATAATGATGCAATATAAAGAGAAACTTTATATCACTGAACTTTATAACTAAGAAAAAATCAATACCTTACAAAACATAAACTACTAAAATTGACTCAGCACACAAAAATATGAAAAGTTCAAAAAAACTAAATTATTAATTAAAAAATCTTCCCACAAAGAACACTTGAGGCCTCGATGAATTCTATGAAAAAATTAAGAAAAAAGGAATGCAACCTAACACTAACTCTTTCAGAAAATGTTGGAGGAAACACTGCCCAATACATTTATTTCATCACAAAAACAAGCAAAGATGCTATAAGAAAAGAAAACTACTGAACAATTTCCCTCATGATCATAGATGAAAAAGTCCTTCACAAAGTAACAGCAAATCAAACTCAGGAAGATGGATATAGAGATAGATAGGTGATAGATAAAAACATAATCCATTGCGACCAAGTGGGGTTCAACCTAGGAATGCAAGGTTGGTTTAACATTCAAAATTCAATAAATACAATTCAACATAGTAACAGAACAAATGAAAAATAACCTATGATTATATCAATAAGTGGAGAAAAGAATTTGACAAAATTCTACACACATTCATGATAAATTTAAAATTTAGGAAACAAGAAAAAGAAGGAAATTTCTTCAAGCTGATAAAGGGATCTATGAAAAACCTAGAGTTAACATTATAATTAATGATGTATGACTGAAAGCTTTCCCCCTAAGATAAAGAACAAGGCAAAATATCCACTCTCGCCACTTCTATTCAATGGTATGCCAGAGGTCCTAGACAATAAGGTGGGAAAAATAAATAAAAGGCACAAATGTTGGAAAGGAGTAATTAAAGCTATCTTTATTTAACGAAGACAAGATCATGGGGAAAAAGGTTATTAAAACTACTAAGTGACTTTAGGTAAGTTGAAGATATAAGTTCAATATGCAAAACCAGACTGTATTTCTATATACTAGCTAACAATTAGACACGAAATATTTTAAATCTACCATTTATAATAGCACACAAAATCATGAAACATTTGAGGGGATAAACTTAACAAAATATGTGTAAGATATGTGATTCCACTTCAAGGAGCCAAAAAAAAAAAAAAAAAAGAGCAAAGTAAACCCAAAGGAAGTTGAAGGAAAGAAATAAAAAGGAGGAGAAATCAACAAAATTTAAAGCAGACAAGGAGAAAAATAACAAGCTAAAATGTGGTCCTTTGAAAAGATAAACAAAATGTATAATGTATAAACTCATAGCTAAAATGATCAAAATAAAAATAAATAAAGAAGGCATAAGTCATCAGTGTTAGGAATGAAGAGGAATTATCTCTGCAGGTCCTAGAGATAATCACCACTACATTGACCTTACAAGAAGCATTAAAAGGACTTATTTAAGTGTAAAAGAAAAGGTCATAAATAAGAATAAGAAAATATCACTGGTAAAGTGGTTAGTCAGCCACCTATAAAGCTAGTATGAAGGTCAAAAGACAAAAGTACTAAAATTATCTCTCTCCATGAAAAGAGGTTAAGGGATATACACACACAAAAAAGGTAAAATATAATATTGAAAACATAAAATTTTGGGGGTAAGAGTGTAGGGCTTTTAGTAAGAAGTCAAACTTAAGATACCATCAACTTAATATAGATTACTATTTACATACGTTACTATACATCAGCCTCATAGTAATCACAAACCAAAAAGCTATAATAAATACACAAAAAAATAAAGAGAAAGGAAACAAAACATAGCACTAAAGGAAGCCATCAAATCACAAGGGAAGAGAGAGGGAGAAGAAGAAAGGAACAGAGAAGAACTTCAGAAACACCCAGAAAAAAGTAACAAATGGCAATAAGTACATTCTTATCAATACTTTAAATGTAAATGGACTAAACACTCCAATCAAAAGACATAGAGTGGCTGATTGGATTTTAAAAAGACCCATATATATGCTGCATACAAGAGACACACTTCAGACCTAAAGACACTCCACAGACTGAAATTTAAGGGATGGAAAAAGATTCTCCATGCAAATGGCAATTAAAAGAAGGCTGAGCTGAAGTACTCATATCACACAAAATAGACCTTAAAATAAAAACCATAACAAGAGACAAAGAAGGACATTGCATAATGATAAAAGGGAACAATCCAACAAGAGGACATAACACTTGTAAATATCTATGCACCCAGTGTAGGAGCACCTAAATACATAGAGCAAATATTAACAGACATAAAAGTAGAAATTGACAGCAACACACTAACAGTAGGGACTTACTAGATTGAATTCACATGGAACATTCTCCAGGATAGATCCATATAAAGCCACAAATCATGTCTCAATAAATTTAAGAGGATTGAAATACTACCAAGCATCTTTTCTGAACACAACAATATGAACCTAAATATCAACTACAAGAAGAAAACTGGAAAAGTAATAAATATGTGAAGATTAAACAAAATCCTACAGGACAACTATTCAATCAACAGAGAAATCAAAAATACCTAGAGACAAATGAAAATATGACATACCAAAATTTATGATGTACAGCAAAAGCGGTACCTCATACCTCAAGAGAGAAGTTTATAACAATATTGGCCTACCTCAAGAAACAAGAAGAATCTCAAATAAACAATCTAACACTATACCTGGAAGAAATAGAAAAAGAAAAACAAAGCCCAAAATCAGTACAAGGAGGGAAATAATAACAGTCAGAGAAGAAATGAATGAAATAGAGACTAAAAATACAATAGAAAGGATCAATGAAACTAAGATCTGGTTCTTTGAAAACATAACCAAAATTAATAACCCTGTAGCTAGACTCACCAAGAAAAAAGAGAGAGGGGTCAAATAAATAAAATCAGAAACCAAAAGGAGAAATTTTAATGAATACCACAGAAATACAAAGGATTATAAGAGAATGCTCTGAAAAGCTATATGCCAACAAATTCGATAATCTAGAAAAATGAATAAATTCTTAGAATCATACGTTCTTCCAAACAGTTTCCCCAGTGAATTTTACCAAACATTCAAAGAATATTTAATACCTATCCTTCTCAAACTACTTGAAAAAATTGAGGAGGACGGGATGCTTCCTAACTCATTATACAGGACCAACATTATCCTGATACCAAAACCGGACAAAGACAACAAAAAGAAAGAAAATTATACGCCAACATCACTGATGATTAAAGATGCAAAAATACTCAATAAAATATTAGCAAATCAAATACAAGAATACATTAAAAATAAACACCATGATCAAGTGGGATTTACTCCAGGGATGCAAGGATGGTTGAATATCTGCAAATCAATGTGGTAGACCACCATAACAAAATGAGGAATAAAAATCACCTGATCATCTCAACAGATGCAGAAAAAGCATTCAAGATATAGCATCCATTTATGATTAAAAAACTCTCAATAAAGTAGGTATAGAAGGAAAGAACCTCAACATAATAAAGTCCATGTATGACAAACCCAGAGCTAACATCATATTCAATGGTGAAAAACTGAAAGATAGCCCTCTAAGAACAGGAACAAGACAAGGATCCCCACTCTCTCTACTTTTAGTTAACATAGTTTTGTAAGTTCCAGCAAGTACAGCCAGGGAAGAAAAAACATAAAAGCTATCCGAATCAGAAAGGAAGAAGTAAAATGGTCACTATTTGCAGATGACATGATATTTTATGAAGAAAGCCCTACAGATCCACCAAAAACCTGTAGCACTAATAATCAAATTCAGTAAAGTTGAAGGATGCAAAATCAACATACAAAAATCTGTTGTGTTTCTATATACCAGTAAAGAAATATCAGGAAGAGAAATTAATCAAACAATCCCATTTACAAATGCATTCAAAAAGGATAAAATACCTAGGAATAAATTTAACGAGGGGGGTAAAAAACCTGTACACTGAGAAGAATGAAAAGAAATAGTAGAAAACACAAATACCTTGCAAGATATTCTGTGCTCATGGGTTGGAAGAATTAAAATTGTAAAAATGACCATACTACAAAAAGCAATTTATAGATTCAATGCAATCCTTATCGAAATTCCAAAGGCATTTTTCACAGAAATGTAACCAAATATTGTAAAATTTCTATGAAATGAAAAAAAACCCCAAATGGCCAAATTAATTTGAGAAAGAAGAAAAAAGCTGGATGCATCGTGCTTTCTGATTTCAAATTGTATACAAAACTACAGTAACCAAAACACTATGGTATTGGCATAAAAACTGACACGTAGATCAATGGAACAGAATAGACAGCCCAGAAAGAAACCAATGCATATATAGTCAATTAATTTATGACAAAGGAACCAAGAACATACACTGGGGAAAGGACAGTCTTTTCAATAAATAGTGGGGCAAAACTGGGCAGTCTCAAAAGAAGCTAGACCACTATCTTGTACCATACATAAAACCTGACTCAAAAAGAATTGAAAACTTGAACATAAGACCAGAAACCAGCAATTCTTCTTCCGGGTATTGATTTAAAGGAAACAAAAATACTAACTCAAAAAAATATGTGCACCCCCATTTTTATTGTAGAAGTCTTGCCATTTATGACAACATAGATGGACTCTGAGGGCATTATGCTAAGTGAAATAAGTGACACAGAAAGAAAAATGCCATATTATCTAACATAGACGTGGAATCTAAAAACACACCTCACCCAAAAAAACACACTAAACTCATAGATACAGCTAACAAGTCGGTGGTTGCCAGAGGTGGGGGGTGGGACATAGGCAAAATGAGTGAAGAGGGTCAAAAGGTACAAACTTCCAGTTATGAAATAAGTAATTTCAGAGGATGTAATGTACAGCATTGTGATTATAGTTAATAATACTGTATTGTATATTTGAAAGTTGCTGAGAGAGTAGATCTTAAAAGTCCTCATCAGAAGAAAAAATATATCTGTGTGGTGATAAATGTTAACTAGACTTATTGGGGCGATCGTTTCACAATATATTCAAATATCAAATCATTTTGTTGTACACTTGAATCTAATATATTGTTATTTGTCAATTATATTTAAAAAAATAGTTGTACATACAGGATACATTCAGAAATATGTAATTTCAGGGAATGAATGTGACAGCCATTGTATAATACATTTATAGAAGTGTTTTTAAACGCTTGTAATAACTATGTTTATAAGAATGCTATCCACTTTGTACAAAAAACAATGTGTTTTAAGGTATGGGATGTTTTTGCCATTCTGTAATGCATTTATAGAAGTGTTTAAAAACACAGGTGTTAATGATGGTTATGTGCAAGCAATTTGACTGAGCAAGTGTTACTTGACGGAATGGATGAAATGTCTCTTCTGTAATGCATTTCATAAAAGGTTTAAAATACATGTAATAAAGATGTTTATAAGAGAGAGTTTTATATGCAGGAAACTTTGAGAATAATGTTATTTCTAGGAACAAATGTGGTAGCTCTTCTGTAACAATTTAGAGAAGTGTTTTAAACACTAGTAATAACTGGATTTGTAAGAGTTGTATCCACTTTGTACTAAAAAGTATCATGTGTTTTATGTTATAGAATGAGTTTGCCATTCTGTATTACATGTGTTTTTAAACACTTCTTTAAATGTTCTACTGTTTAAAAACACATGTAATAAAGATGTTTATAAGCCTTTTATGTGCATTCTACTTTGAGTAGGGTGTTATTTGAGGGAATGGATAGGATAGCAGTTCTGTAATGCACTTAGAGAGGTATTTAAAAACGTATGTAATAAAGATTTTTATAAGAGTTGTACATGCATGAGAGTCTCAAAAGGATGTTGTTACAGGCTGTGGATGTAATAGCTCTTCTGTAATGCATTTGCAGATCTTTTTGTAAACACCTGTCATAACGATTTTTATACAAATGTTAAGTGCTTGATCCAAATGTAACAGATGTTATTAACATTTTTGCCATTCTGTAATGCATTTATGTTAAATACACATGAATTAACAAAAGTTATATGAGTGCTCTGTTTTAGCTAATTGACAGGAGTGTAACTTCAGGCAATGAATGCAAAGCTCTTCTGTAATGCACTTAGCAAAAAGTTAAGAAATAGTAATAAAGATGCTTGTAACTGTTGTATGTTCAAGATAAACAGAATGGTGATATTTCAGCTAATGAATGTGATAGCTCTTTAATGCTTTAAGGAAAGTGTTTAGAAACACGTTGTAAAGTTGTAAGAGTTTTCCATGCAGAAAACTTTGAAAAGAACTTTAATTCAGGGAGTTGATGTGACAGCACTTTTGTAATGCATTTAGAGAAGTATTTAAAAACACATGTACTAAAGATGTTTATTTGAATAGTACATGCGGGATACTTTGAGAAGAGTGATAGTTAAGTAACAAATATGATAGCCCTTCAGTAATGCACTTAGAGAAGAGTTTCAAAAATATGTATTAAAGATATTATAAAAGTTGTAAGCCCATGATACTTTGAGAAGGGTGTAATTTCAGGGAATGGATGTGATAGAACTTATACAAAGCTTTTAGAGGAGTGTTTATTAACACATATTAACTAGCCTTGTAAGAGTGGTATTCACTTAGTAGGGAAAAACGTGTTTAAATTAAGGTATGTGTTTGCTATTTTATAATGCATTTAAAGAAGCTTTAAAAACAAATATACTATGATTATATGAGTGTTCTGTGCAAGCTACTTTGAAAAGAGTGTTTACTCAGGAAATGAATGTACTAGCAGTTCTGTAATGCTTTTAGAGAAGTGTTTAAAATACATGTAGTAAAGATGTTTATAAAAGTTATTCATGCATGATTCTTTCAGAAGTGTGTTCTTTTAGGGAATGGATGTGAATTCATCTCTAATGCACTTAGAAAAGTATTTATAAACCCTTGTAATAATTATGTTGATAGTAGTGATATCCACTTTTTCAAAAAACTGGATATTTTAAATTAAGGGTGGTGTCTGCCATTCTGAAATGCATTAAAGAAGTGTTTAAAATGTATCTATTAATGATTATTATATAGGTTTGCAAGCTACTTTGACAAGAGGGATACATCAGGGAATGAATGTAATAACTCTTCTATAAGGTACATTGCTAAGTGTTTAAAACACATGTAATAAATACATTTGTAAGAGTGGCACATGCACATTGCTTTCAGAATAGTGTTATTTCAGTGAATGAATGTGACAGCTATTCTCTAATGCATTTAGAGAAGTTTAAAAACTCAGGTAATAAAGATCTTTATGAGAGTTTGATGTGCATTTTGAGAAGGGTTAAAAACATTAATGACTGGCATATGAGTGTTCTGTGCAAGCTACTTTAACAATAGGTTACTTCAGATAATAGATAGATTAGCTCTTCTGTAATGCATTTCTCAAAGTATTTAAAAACACGTGTAATACAGAAGTTTATACGAGTTGTATCTGCAGGATACTTTCAGAATAGTGTTATTTCAATGAATGGATGTAATTGCTGTCCTGAGATGCATTTCAAAAAGAGCTATAAAAAGTATGTAATACAGATGATTGTAAGGGTTTTGTGTGCATAATTCTTTGAGAAGGTTTTTCTATCAGGGGATGGATACAATGGCTCTTCCATAATGCATTTAAGAAAGTGTTTATAAACACTTGTAATGACTATGTTTCTATAAGTGGTACCTGCATGGTATAAGAAAAAACTGTGTGTTGTATGTTGAGGAACATGTTTGCCTTTCCATAATACATTTAGAATAATGTATCACATCTGTCACATGTGTATCACATGTATTAATATATTAAATTAATATATTAGTTGCATGTGTAACATATGTAGTAATAAAGATGTGAGCATTTTGTGGAAGATAGTTCGATGTGTTTTAAGTTCAGGGATGTGCTTACAATTGTGTAATGCATTTAGATGTGTTTAAGAATACATGTGTTAATGATGTTTATATGAAAGTTCTATGCAAACTACTTTGAGAAAACCCTTACTTCAGGGAATGGATGTTAGAGATTTTCTGTATTGTGTTTACAGTAGTGTAAAAACACATGTAATAAATATGTTTATAAGAGTAGCAGATGGAGGGTACTCTGGAAAGAATGTAACATCAGGGAATAGATGTGATAGCTCTTCAATGCTTTTAGAGAAGTGTAAACATTTCTAATAACTATGCTTATAAGAGTAGTACTAGGGAGTTGGACTCAAGATGGTGACTTAAGAAGATTCTGAATTCATAGACACACCAAATCTACAGCTGCATATGAAACAATCTTCTCTTAAAAGAAAAACTAAAAACAAGCTGAGTGACTCCTATACATCAAGCAAATGAGAAAAAATACATATCAAAGGAGGTCACTGATAGTTCCCAAAAAGGAATTTGTTCATTCATCTGGGGCCCTGATTTTTGTGACTGCCACCAAGGGACAGTTCCAGTTCACCTTTCTCTGGTGGACAGTGGCACTTATGCTTGCAGTCCCCCCAAGACTGTATATATTTGCATACTTTAAAAGCCTGGGTGTCTAGCGTCCAAAGAGCCTGAATCCAGTGCTGAGATCCTCCCCTTCAGGACACTGACAGGTCTTAGCACACCGTCCACTACTGAGAGCCACTAACAATAAAAGGGGCTACTTAGACAATCACAAAGGTTAGAGAGATAACCAAGAGCCAGGGCTAGGGCTGAATAACAGCATTCATCTCCTCCACAAAGCCGCTTCTTCAACACTGAGAGAGGTGGGGTTTTTTTAATCCTTAGAAGTCAACACAGAGAGTAAAAGAAAGAAAAGAATGTGTTCCAAAAAAAAAAAAAAGAATAAGGTGAAAACCTCATAATAAAAAGTCTTTAATGAAATGGAAACACATGATTTATCTGCTAAAGATTTTGAAATAATGGTCAAAAGAATGCTCACCAACCTTTGAGAAGAATTGGTGAACACAGAGAACTTCAAAAAAGAGATAGAAAATATAAAAAAGTACCAAATAAATGTAACAGAGCTGAAGAATACAATAACTGAACTGAAAAATAAATGAAAGGGGCTTAACAACTAGACTACATTAAGCAGAAGAAAGGATTAGTGAATGCAAAGACAGGGCAGAGAAACTCACCCAAACAAAGCATCACAAAGAAAAAAGAGTAAAAAGAAGTGAAGATGGCTTAAAAAACTTAAGGACCAACACCCAGTGGATCATTATTCACATTATAGGAGTCCCAGCAGGAGAAGCAAGACAGAAACGGGCAGAAAACTTATTTAAAGAAGTAATAGCTGAAAACTTCCCTAAACTGAAGTATGAAACACATCCACATTGAGGAAGCCAGAGAGTTCCAAATAAGATAAACGCAAAGAGACACACACCAAGACAAATAATTTAAATGTAAAAAGTTAAAGACAAGGAGAGAATCACAAAAGCAGCAAGAAAAAACAACTTGTTATGTACAAGGGAACCACCATAGGACTACCAGCAGATTTTCAGCAGAAACTTTGCAGGCAAGGAGGGAGTGGCATGATATATTCAAAGTGCAAAAAGAAAAAAACTCCTAACCAAGAATACTCTACCCAGCAAAGTTGTCATTCCTAATAAAAGGAGACTTATTTTCAGACAACCAAATGCTATAGGAGTTTATTACCACTAAACTAGCCATACAAGAAATGTTAAAGACACTGAATAAGTACTAATAACAGAAAAACTCACGAAAGTCTAAATCTCACTGGTAAAGGAAAATAAATATAGCGTAAACTTCAGAATAATCAAATGTGAAGGTAGTAGGTTAACCACTTATAAAGCAAGTGTAAAGGATAAAACTTAAAAACTAGTAAAAGATAACTATACAGTAATGAGTTAAAGAATACACAAGATAAAAAGATGTAAAATGTGACATCAAAAACAAAACATGGGGGGAGTGTAGAAATGTAGGGCTTTAAAATGTGTTCAAACTTAAGTTGTTAAAAACTTAAACTAGACTAAGTTATTATATGTAAGCCTCATGATGATCACAAAGCAAAAACCTATAGTAGATACAAAAGATAAAGAGAAAGAAATCAAAACATACCACTAAAGAGAATCCTCAAGTTACAAAGGAAGAGAGCAAGAGAAGAATAAAGAAATGGAGGAACTACAAAATAGGCAGAAATCAATTTTTTTTAATGTCAATAAGTACGTACCTATCAATAATTCCTTCAAATGTAAAGGGACTAAATTCTCTGATCGAAAAACATAGAGTGGCTAAATGGATTTAAAAAAAAAGACCCATGTATATGATAGCTACCAGAGACTCTTCAGATGTAAGGACTCACACAAAATCAAATGGAAGAGATGTAATCACATATTCCATGAAAATGAAAAATTTCAAAAAGCTGGGTTGCTGTACTTAGACAAAACAGACTTTAAATCAAAGACTGAATGAGACAAAGAAGGGCATTACATAATGATAAAGGAGTCATCCAGCAAGAGTATATAACATTTGTAATATATATGCAACCAACATGGGAGCACCAAAAAATATAAAGCAAATATTAACAGACCTAAGGGAAGAAATAGACAACAATAAAATAATAGTAGGGGACTTTAATATCTCACTTTCATCAATGGATAGATCATCCAAACAGAAAATCAGTAAGGAAATATTGGCCTTAAACAACACATTAGACCTGATGGATTTAACAGATATATACAGAACATTCCAAGCAAAAGAAACAGAATACACATCTTTCTCTGTATTTAAAGAAATAATAGCTGAGAATTGGGGAAAGAATGGGACATACAATTCCATGAATCTAATAGAACACCATATTATCTCAATGCAAAAAGACCTTCTTCAAGAGACATTATAAGGAAACTGTTAAAATCAGTGACAGGGAAAGATTTTAAAAGCAGCCAGGGTTAAAAAAAAAGAATGTAATCTACAAATGAACCCCTATTAGGGTGTCAGTGGCTATCCCAGCAGAACCCTACAGGCCAAGAGAGAGTAGAATGGCATATTCAAAGTGTTGAAAGCTAAAAACTACCAAAAAAGAATAGTTTATCTGGCAAAGTTATGCTTCAGATATGTAGTAGAAATAAAGGCTTTCCCAAACAAAGCCTGAGAGAGTTCACCACCACTAGACATGTCTTATAAGAAATGCTGAAAGCAGATCTTCAAGCTGAAATAAAAAGATGCTAAACAGAGACACAAAAACATATGAAAGTACACAATATTTAGTAAAGGAAAAAATAGCATTAGAAAACTGTTACACTATATTAAAATGCTGTGCTTACCACTTTACTATAGAATAAATGTTAATAGATAAGATATCCATAAGATAACTATAGCTACCACAATTTTTAAATAAATTCACATTATAAAAAGGATAAATTGTGATATCAAAAATATAAAAGAAGAGAAAAACAGCAGAGCCTTTATAGGCAACAGATAATTTACTATCAGCATAACATGGGCTGTTTTATCTATGACATATTTTATCATCACAAAACTATAATCTAGAGTAGATTTACAAAAAGAAAAAGATGAGAATATCACCAAAGCTATCACAAAGCTAGACATAAACTGAGGAAAAGAAATGATGGAAATACAAAACAAACTGAAATCAATCAATAACATAGCTGCAGTAATTCCTTACATATTAATAATCACTCTAAATGTAACTGGATTGAATTTACCAATAAAAAGGCACAGAGTGCTGAATGGATAATAAAACAAGACTCAACCATATGCTGCCTACAGAAAACTCATTTTGGAGTCTAAAGAGGCTCAAAGTGGAAGGATAAAACATAATATTCTATGCAAGTGGAAAGCAAAAAAACAAACAGTAGAAATAGCCATACCTATATCAACATCGTAAACTTTAGTCAAAAGTGGTAACAAGAGACAAAGAAGATCATCATATAATAATAAAGGGGTCAATCCAGCAGGAAAATATAACAATTATAAATATACATGCACCCAACATAGGAACACCTAAATATATTAAGCAAATGCTAACAGTTCTGAAGGGAAATATAGACAACAATACAATAATAGTAGGGGAATTTAATACCCCACTGTCAGCAATGGATAGAATATCCAGAGAGAAAATCAACAGGAGAACATTGGAACTGAACCATACTTTAGAGCAAATCGACTTAGCCAACACATATACAACATTCCATCCAAGAGCAGCAGAATACACATTCTTCTCAAGTGTACATGGAACATTCCCCAGGATAGATTACATGATAGGACACAAAACAAATCTTATTTGATTTAAGAAGATTGAAATCATAAACACTACCTTTTCTGAACACAATGGTACGAAACTAGAAATCAACAGCAAGAGGAAAGCTGGAAAATCTACAAATATGTGGAAACTAAATGACACACTTCTGAACAACCAATGGCTCAAAAAAGAAATCAAAAGGAAAATTTAAAAAATTATTCCAAAACAAACAAAAATGGAAATACAATATATCAAAACTTATGGAATGTAGCAAAAGTAGTACTGACAGGAAAATTTATAGTGATAAATGCATATATTAGAAATTAGAAGGGTCCCAAATAAACAACCTAACTTTATACCACAAGGAACTAAAGAAAAAAAAAGAAGCACAAATTAAACCCAAAGTTAGCAGAAGGAAGAAAATAATAAAGGCCACAGCAGAAGTGAATGAAACAAAGACTAGAAAACAATAGAAAGTATCAAAACAACTAAGAGCTTTTTTCAAAAAGATAAACCAAAATTGGCAAATATTTAGCTAGATTAAGAAAATGGGAGAAGACTCAAATAAAATTAGACATTAAAGAGTAGGCATTACTTACAACTGTTACTATATAAATATTTACAATCATAAGAGACTACTAGGAACAATTTTATACCAATGAATTAGGTAGCTTAGAAGTAAGAGATGTCTAGAAACACACAACCTACCAAGATTGAATTAGGAAGAAATAGAAAATCTGAACAGATCAAAAATGAGTAAAGAGATTGAATCAGTAATCAAAAACGTCCCAACACAGAAAACCCCATCACCAGAGAGACTCGCTGACAAATTCTAACAAACATCTGAAGAAGAACTTATGCCAATTCTTCTCAAACTCTTCCAAAAAAAAAAAAAAGAGGAGAAAATACATCAAAACTCATTCTGTGGTGCCAGAATTACCCTGACACCAAAGCCAGCTATGGACACGAAGAGAAAATTATAAACCAAAATCCCTGATGAATATAGAGGTAAAAATTTTCAGCCAAATATTAGCAAACTGAATTCAAGAACACATTACAGGGACTATACACCATGATGAAGTGAGATTTACCCCTGGGATGCAAGGATGGTTCAATATTTGCAAATCAATAAATCAATACATTAATAGAATAAAATACAAAAATCACATTATCATCTCAATAGATGCCAAAAAAGCATTTGACAAAGTACAATATCCTTTCGTGATAAAAAACCATTGACAGAGCTTTAACAAATATATGTCAACATAATAAATGCCATATATAAATGCCTCTGCTAATGTTACATTCACTAGAGAAAATTTGAAAATCTTTTAAGACTTTCTAAGATCAGGAACAAGACAAGGATCTTTCATCACTCTTATTCAAACACGGTGTTGAAAGTCCTAGCTAGAGCAGTTAGGCAAGACAAAGAACTACAAGGCATTCAAACAGAAAGAAAGAAGTGAAATTGTAACTATTATCAGATGACATAATTTTATATATATAGAAAATCCCAAAGACTCAACCAGAAACTGTTGGAATTAATCAATCATTTCAGTGAAGTTGTAAGATATAAAATCAACATATAGAAATCAGGTGCATTTCTATAAACTAATGATAAAATATCTGAAAAAGAAATAAAGAGGGAGTGATGTCAGCATCCTGGCAGAGTAAGAGGTTCCTTTTTTCTCTCCCCTCTAAATTCAACCAAACAGACATCCATTGATCAACAGAGGATTCCCTACATAGAACAACAGGATTTCTAAGAGATCCAGGCAGCTATACATCTGAAGGTGGGTGGACTGGACCCCCAGCAAGCACTGGAAACAGGGGAGCAACCCCCTCCCTCACCCCAATCAGCAGTGATCCAAGACAAGTATCCTAACAGAGCACTTGTGTGACTGAGTAGAGGTAAGAGCAGCCCAGCCCTGCTCACACAAACACGGGTGGGGTGGTGGCAGCCCTGCATGCACATGAACACCTGTGAGGAAGCTACAGTGCCCAGTGGTGGTGCTGCATGCATGCAAATGCCTCTGGAGAGGCAAAGGCAGTGGCAGCTCTTGGCAGCCTACACACATGCAAACACCACCAGGGCAGTGGCAGAGGCTGGTGGCAGCCCCACATGCATGTGAAAATGCCAGAGGGATGGTGGTGATGGTGTGCAGCAGCCCCGCATGAGCACAGACACCCCTGGGGTGGCAGCAGCTGGTGGTAGCCCTGCACAAACAACCATGGAGCAGCAGTGGTGGAGTGGCAGTGGTCCCACCCCACAATGATCATTGGAGCCACAAGAGGCAGCAGCCGAACCCACACAACTGTGAGCAGAAAGAAGAAGAGCTGCCAGCCCCCAGTAACAGCACCCTGACACCAACTCCAGCAGCTGCAGGGGCTGCACACAAGTCTCTGTGTCCCAAGACCCCCACCAGTGAGAGTAACACCCATGAATCCAGCACCTCTGGCAGTGGTGCAATGAACATCCCCAGACAATTGGGGAACAGCAACACAGGTGGTGTATGGGACAACAGCATCCAAGCCCTCAGACAGCCAGTGGAGGCACATGAGACCTAGGTGAGCAGAATCAAAGTAACCAAAACCATACCCAAATAAGAGAAGGTGATTACTACCACAAATGCACTGACAGAGAATCAGTTCATAAAACAACATGAAGAACTACAGTAACAATGCAGACACAGAAAGAAAATAACAACTCTCCAGAAACCAAATCTGAAGTCACAGAAGTTTACAATCTGACAAAGAATTCAAAATAGCAGTCATAAAGAAATTCAATCAGTTACAAGAAAATTCAGAAAGACAGTTCAGTGAGGTCAGGAATAAAAGTAATGAACAGAAGGAATACTTCACCAAAGAGATTGAAGCTCTAAAAAAACACTAAACAGAAATTCTGGATGTGAAGAACACAGTGAGATAAAAAGTAGTACGGAAAGCATAAAAATAGAGCAGACATGCAAGAGAGAATTAGTCACTTTGAAGAAAGAAATATAGAGCTGATTTAGGTGGTGGAGGAGAGTACTAAAATTTTTTTAAATGAAGAAATTCTTTGAGAAATATCTGACTCATGAAAAGTAATAGATGGATTATAGTATCCCAGAGGGAGAAGAGAGAGAGAAAGGAGCAGAGAGGTTATTCAAACAAATAGTAGCTGAAAACTTCCCAAACCTGCGGAAGTAACTGGATATGCAAGTACCTGAAGCTAATAGAACTCCTAATTGCATCAATCCATAAAGACCTTCTCCAAGGCATATAGTATAAAAACTATTGAAAGAAAAAATATTAAGGACAGCAAGGCAGAAGAAAATAACCTACAAATGAACCATCAGGCTTTCTGTGGATTTCTCAGCAGAAACCTTACAGGCTAGGAGACAGTGGAATGACATGCTCAAAATACTGCAGGACAAAAACTTTCAGCCAAGAATACTCTACCAAGTGAAATTATCATTCAGATATGACAGAGAAATAAAAGCTCTTCCAGACAAACAAAAGCTGAGGCAGTTCATTGCCACTAGACCTGCCCTACAAGAAATGTTGAAGGAAGCCATCCTACATAACCAAAAAAGGTTTATAAAGCTTTGAGCAAGGAGATAAATAGACAGACAAAAATCAGAAAATTCCAGCTGTATATAGAATAGCAAACAATTATAACATAAAGGATAAAGTGAAGGAAAGCATCAAAAATAACAGTAACCACTACAATTTGGTTACAAACTTGCAACACAAAAAAGAAAAATGTGTGACAACAAAGACATAGAAGAGGAAGGGGAAAGGGGTGGGACCTGCATAGGCTAATGGAGATAAGATGCTATCAGAAACAAAAGGGCTATCTCATCTGTGAGATCTTTTATACAAACCTCATGGTAACCACAAAACAAAAAGAATCAGAGCAGAACCACAAATCATAAATGAAGAGAAAACTGAGAAAAAACATCACAGAAAACTACCAAGTGGAAATGGCAGGCAGAAATACAAGGAAAAAGAAACAATGAAAACATAGAACAACCAGAAAACAAGAGATTAAATGACAGTACTAAGCCCTCGTATGTCAATAATCACTCTAAATGTAAATGGATTGACTTCACCAATCAAAAGACACAGAATGGCTGTATGGATTAAAAAACAAGACCTAACAGTATACTGTCTCCAGGAGACAAATCTCAGCTCTAAAGACTCAGGCTCAGACTAAAGGAACAGAAGATGATACTCGAAGCAAATGGCAAGCAAACAAAAGCAGGTGTCATGATACTTATATCAGAAAAGCAGACATCAAGATAAAAAAGATAATGAGACAAAGATGAGCATTATATAATGATACAAGGGACATTCCACCAAGAAGACATAACACACACACATATATATGCACCCAACACAGGACACCAAAACAATAATAGCAGGGGACCTTAACACCCCATTTGTGTCATTAGATAGATCATCCAGACAGAAAGTCAACAGGGAAACAGTAGCCTTAAATGAAATACTTGACCAGATGGACTTAATAGATATATAGAGAGAACATTCCATCCAACAACAACAGAATTCTTCTCAAGTGCACATGGAACATTCTCAAAGATAGACCATCTGCAGGGGAACAAGGCAAGGCTAAATAAATTTAGGAAGATTGAAAACATATCAAGCATCTTTTCTGAACACAATGCTATGAAACTGGAAATCAACTACAAGAAGAAAGCTGGAAAAGTCACAATTATGTGGAGGCTAAACAACATGATACCGAACAACCATTGGATCAATGAAGAAATCAAAGGAGAGATCAAAAAATAGCTGGAGACAAATGAAAATGAAAACACAACATACCAACTCTTATGGAATGCAGCAAAAACCATACTAAGAGGGAAATTTATAGCAATACAGGCCTATCTCAGCAAACAAAAAGAATCTCCAATTAGCAATCTTAAACTACACCTAAAAGAACTAGAAAAAAAGAACAAAGTCAGTAGAAGGAGGGAAATAATAAAAATCAAAGCAGAAACAAATGAATAGAAACTTAAAAGCAAAATTAGAAAGGACCAATGAAACTTAAGAGTTGTTCTTTGAAAGATAAACAAAATCAACACTTATCCAGACTCACTAAGAAAAAAGACAGAAGACTCAAATGAATAATATCAGAAGTGAAAGAGGAGAAATTAAAATATATACCACAGAAATACAGAGGATTATAAGAGAATACTACATAAAGCTATATGCCAGCAAATTGGATAACCTAGAAGAAATGGATATATTGTTAGACTCATACAACTTCCAAAAACTGAATCAAGAAGAAATAGAGAATCTAAATAGACTAACCACAAGAAAAGAGACTGGAATACTAATCAAAATCCTACCCCAAAGTAAAAGTCCAAGACCAGGTGGCTTCTCTGGTGAATTCTACCAAACATTCACAGAAGATTTAATACCTATCTTTCTCAAACTATTCTGAAATATTGAAGATGATGGGATGCTTCATAACTCATTCTGCAAGGCCAACAATACTACCATGATATCAAAATCAGACAAGGAAAACACAAAAAAGAAAAATTACAGGCCAATATCACTGATGAACATAGATGCAAAAATCCTCAACAAAATATTAGCAAGTCAAATACAACAATACATTAAAAGTATAATACATCATAATCAAGTGGGATTTGTTCCACATATGCAGGGATGGTTCAAAATCTACAAATCAATCAATGTGGTACACCACATTAACAAAATGAGGAATAAAAATCACATGATCATCTCAATAGACACAGCAAAAGTATTTGACAAGATCTAACATCTTTTTATGATAAAAACTCTCAGTAAATTGCATATAGAAGAAAAGTACCTCAACGTAATAAAAGTCATTTATGAAAACCCACAGCCAACATCATACTTAACCATGAAAAACTGAAAGCCATTCCTCCGAGTACAGGAACAAGACAAGGGTGCCCACACTTGCCACTCTTATTCAACAAAGTACAGGGAGTTTAGCCAGAGCAATTGGGCAAGAAAAAGAAATAAAAGGGATCCAAATTGGAAAAGAAGAAGCAAAACTGCCACTATTTGCAGATGACATGACTATATACATAGAAAACCCTAAAGAATCCATTAAAAAAGCATTAGAAATAATTAACAAATACAGGAAAGTTCTATGGTACAAAATCAGTTTACAAAAATCACTTGCATGTCTATACACTAACAGCAAACTAGCAGAAAGAGAAATCAAGAATACAATCCCATTTACAATCACAATGAAAAAAATAAAATACCTAGGAATATGCTTAACCAAGGAGATGAAAGACTTGTACACTGAAAACCATACAATATTATTGAAAGAAACTGAAGAAGATGTAGAGAAATGGAAAGATATTTTGTGTCCATGGATTGGAATAATTAACAGAGTTCAAAATGACAATACTTACCTAAAGTGATCTACAGATTCAATGCACTCCTTTTCAAAATCCCAATGGCATTTTTTCACAAAAATAGAGCGAAGAATCTAAAATTTATGTAAAACAACAAAAGACCCCAACTAGCCAAAGGAATCCTGAGAAAAAAGAACAAAGCTGGGGGTATCAAAATTTCTGATTTCAAAATATACTACAAAACTAGTGTAATCAAAACAGCATGGTACTGGCACAAAAACAGACACACAGGTCAATGGAACAGATTTGAGAGCCAAGAGATAAACCCACACATCTATGGACAGATGATTTTCAACAAGGAAGCCAAGAACATACCAAGGAGAAAGGAAAGTCTCTTCATTAAATGATGTTGTGTAAACTGGACAGCCACGTGCCAAAGAATGAAATAGAGAACTACTTACACCGTACACAAAAATTAACCCAAAATGTATTAAAAACTTGAATGTAATACCTGAAACCATAATGCTCCTAGTAGAAAACATAGGCAGTATGCTCTTTGATATCAGTCTTAGCAGTATCTTTTTCAGCATGCCTCCTCAGGAAAGGGAAACAAAAGGAAAAATAAACAAATGGAACTACACCAAACTAAAAAGCTTCTGCATGGCAAAGAAAACCATCAACAAAATGAAAAGACAACCCACCAAGTGGGAGAAGATATTTGAAAATCATATATTTGGTAAAGGGTTAAAATCCAAAATATATAGAGAACTCATACAACTCAACAATAGAAAAACAATTAAAAATTGAGCAGAGGGAAATAAGCAGACATTTTTCCAAAGGAGATATACTGATGGCCAATAGGCATATGAAAAGATGTTCAACATCACTAATTATTAGGGAAATGCAAATCAAAACCACAATAAGATATCACCTCAGGCTTCTCAGAATTGTTATTATTAAAAAGACAAGAAATAAGTGTTGGAGAGTGTGTGGGATAAGCAGAACATTTGTATAATGATGATGGTAATGTAAATTTGTGCAGCTGCTATGGAAAATGGTATGGAGATTCCTCAAAAAATTACAGATAGAACTACTATATGATACAGATATTCCACTTCTGGGTATTTATCCAAAGGACACAAAAACACTAATTTGAAAAGATGTATGCACCCCTATGTTGATTGCAGCATTATTTAAAATAGCCATGACATAGAAAGAACCAAATTGTCCATCAATGGATGAACGGATAAAGAAGATGTGGTATATATATATACAATGGAATACTACTCAGCCATAAAAAAGATGAAATCTTGTCATTTGTGACAACACAGATGGACCTTGTGTGTATTGTGCTAAGCAAAATAAGTCAGATGGAGAAAGACAAGTGCCATATGATTTCACTCATATATGGAAGATAAACATAAACACAGATACAGAGAACAGATTGGTGGTTTCCAGGGGGGAAGGTGGGTAAAGGGGCACATGTATACAGTGATTGATAGCAACTAGATTTTTGGTGGGGAACACAATGTAATCTATACAGAAGGTGAAATACAGTGTGGTATGCCTGAAATATATAATGTTACCTCCAATAAAAAAAAATAAAATTATGGAAAATGTAAAAAAATAACATTTTCTTTAAATAAAACAGAAATTTTAAAATAAATAAATAAATTATATTAATCTGAGCTAGGTTCTTATAAATCAAGATATTAATTGTAATCCCAGAGCAACTGCTATGAAAATAACAGAAAATATACTTTAAAAATGACAGAGAATTAAAGTGGTACAATATAAAATGTCTATTTAAAAGAAGACAGTACAGGAGGAATTAAAGACCAAAAAAATATAACTTAGAGAAAACAAATGGAAAATGGCAATTGTAAATCCTATCAGTAATTACACAGGATATAAGTAAATTAAACACTCCAATCAAAAGACAGAGATTGTCAGAATACATTTTTTTTAAAAGCATGAGAAAAACACTTTATATTCAAAAGTCACAAATAGTTTGAAAGTCAAAGAATGGAAAAAGAGATACCATAATAAAGAAAGCAAGCTGTAATGGCTACACTAATGTCAGATGAAGTAGACTTAAGATGAGAGTGATTAGGGGCCGGCCCGGTGGTGCAGCGGTTTAGTTTGCACCTTGGCAGCCAGGGGTTCACGGGTTCGGATCCTGGGCACCTGCCGATGTACTGCTTGTCAGCCATTCTGTAGCGGCATCCCATATAAAATAGAGGAAGATGAGCATGGATGTTAGCCCAGGGCCAGTCTTCCTCAGCAAAAAAGAGGAGGATTGGCAACGGATGTTAGCTCAGGGCTGGTCTTCCTCATTAAAAAAAATTTTTTTTTAATGAGAATGATTGCTAGTGACCAAGGAGGATGTTTTATAATGAAGAAAGTGTCAATCAATCAAGAATAAAACAATTATAAATATATACGCACCTAACCGAAGAGTCCCAAAATACATGAAGCATAACCTGACAGAATTGAAGGGACAAATAAGACATTATAAAAACAGCTGGAGACTTCCCTCCTCCATTTTTAATAAGGGGTATAACAACTAGGCAAAAGAACAACAATGAAATGGAGAATTGAACAACGTAATGAACCAAGTAGACCTAGTAGATATCTATAGAACACTCCATCCAACAGCAGTAGAATACATGTGCTTCTCAAGTACACATGGAAAACTCTCCAGAATTGACCACATGTTAGGCCATTAAAAAGCATCCTCAAGCCAGCCCTGAAGGCCTAGTTTGATGTACTCCAATTAAAGTTTGATGTACTCCAATTCAGGGGCCCAGGTTTGGTTCCCAGGAATGGAACCACACCACTTATTTGTCAGTAGCCATGCTGTGGCTCACATAAAACTAGAAGGACTTACAACTAGAATATACAACTATGTACTGGGGCTTTGAGGAGAAAAACAGAAGATTGGCAACGATGTTAGCTCAGGGTGAATCTTTCCCAGAAAAAAAAGCAGCCTCAATAAATTTGAAGAATTAAAATTACAGAAAGCATGTTTACTGGCAAAATGGAATGAAATTAGAAATTAATAACAAAAAGAACTTTGGGGGATTCATAAGTATGTAAAAATCAACACACTTTTAAGTAACCAATAGGAAAAGAAGAAATTACAAACTAAATCAGAAAACAATTTGAAATGAAAGAAAAGAAAACACAACATAACATTAAAATGTATTAAATACAACTGAGGTAGTGTTTACAGTGATATTATAGCCATATAAACCAATAATCTAATTTTCTATACTAAGAAACAAGAAAAACAAAATAAACCCAAACTAAGCAGAAAGAAGAAAATAACAGAGATTAGAGAAGAAATAAGTAAAATAGAGAAGATAAAGATAATAAAACAAATCAACTAAACCAAAAGTTGGTTCTTTGAAAACATCAAAAAAGTTGAAAAAACTTTAGCTACACTGTTCAAGAAAAAAGAAGGAAGGCCCAAATTACTAAAATTAGAAATGAGAGAGGTTCATTACTATTGACATACAGAAATATAAAGGATTATGAGCAAACAGTGTGAACAATTTTATACCAAAAATTAGATAACCTATATGAAATGGACAAATTTCTAGAGATACAAACTACCAAAAACTGAATCAAGAAGAAGAAAAAAAATGAACAGATATATAAAAAGTAAAAACATTGAAATAGTAGTCAAAAATATTCCCACAAAGAATATGTAAATGTAACAAATTAAAGTGTTGTGCACTTTAAGCTCATATAATGTTATATTTCAATTGAAAAAATAATAATATGAACAGTTTATGCCAACAAATTGGATATCTTGAGGAAGTAGAAAATCTGAGCTGACCAGATATGAGTAAGGAGATTGAAACAATAATCAAAAACATTCCAACAAAGAAAAGTCCAGGACCAGATGGCTTCACTGGGGAATTTTACCAAAGATTTAAGGAAGAATTAATACAAATCTTTCTCAAACTCTTCCAAAAACTAGAAGATGAGAGAGCACTTAAAAATCATTTTGTGAGGCCAGCATTATCCTAATACCAAAGCCAGGCAAAGACAATACAAGAAAAGAAAATTGCAGGATAATATCCCTGATGAATAAAGGCAATAATCATCAGCAAAATATTAGCAAACATATTCAATAGCACAATAAAAAGATTATATACTATGATCAAGTGATTTAGTCCTAGGATGCAAGGATAAATTACAAATGCAAATGAATAAATGTGATACACTAACAAAATGAAGGATAAAAATCACATGAACATCTCAATAAAAGAAAAAAAGCATTTGACAAAATAAAATTTCCTTTCATGATACAAACTCTCAACAAATTAGGTAGAAATGGAATGTACCTCAACATAATAAAGGCCATATGTGACACGCCCACAGCTAACATCATACTCAATGGTGAAGGGATGAAAGTTTTTACACTAAGATCAGGAGTAAAGCAAAGATGCCAACTATCACCACCTCTATTCAACAAAGTACTAGAAGTCTGAGCCAGAGCAATTAGGCAGAAAAAGAAATTAAGAAGGCATCCAAATTGGAAAGGAAGAAATAAAATAGTCCTCTCTTTGCAGATGACATGATCTTGTGTATAGTGAGCTATAAAAACCCCACCCAAAAATTGTTAGAACTAATAGAAAATATTCCACAAAGTTGCAGGATATAAAATTAGTATACAAAAATCAGTTGCATTTCAATATACTAACAATGAACTATCAGAAGGAGAAATTAAGAAAACAATCCCATCTACAATGCCATCAAAAGAAATAAAATATTTAGGAGCCATCCCTGATGGCCTAGTTGTTAAAGTTTGGCACTTTCACCACTTCAGCAGCCCAGCTTTGCTTCCCAGTCAGGGAACCACATCTCCCATCGGTCAGTTGCCATGCTCTGAAGGCAGCTCACATCAAAGAACTAGAACGACTTACAACTAGGATATACAACAATGTACTGGGGCTTTGAGGAGGAAAGAAAGGGGAAAAAAGAGGAAGATTGGCAACATACATTAGCTCAGGGCAAATCTTTCCCTGCAGAAAAAAAAAAAAGAAAGAAAAAAAAACATTTAGGAATAAAATTTGACCAAGGAGATAAAAGATCTGCATGCTGAAAATGAATGAAATTGAGAAGACACAAATAAATGAAAAGATATTCCATGTTCATGGATTTGAAGAATTAATATTAGATTCAATATAATATATATTGAATTTTTTGACTACTACTCCAATGTCTTTACTTTTTATATAGACAGATTGCAATACCTATCAAAATTCCAATGGCATTTTTCAAAGAAATAGAAAAAAACTATCCTAAAATTTTTATGCAACCACAAAAGATCCTAAATAGCTAAAGCAATCTTGAGCAAGAAAAACATAGCTGGAGGTATCACACTTCCTGATTTCAAACCACATAAAAAGCTATAGTAATCAAATTTGTATTAGAATGAAACAGACACATAGAAAAATGGAACAAAATAGAAAACCCAGAAAAAGAAATATGCATATATGTTCAATTAATTTTCAACATAGGAACCAAGAATACACAACAGGGAAAGGAGTTGTCAATGAATCGTGCTGGAAATAATGGATATCCACATGCAAAAGAATGAAATGAGACTCCTATCTTACACCATACACAAAAATCAACTCAAAATGGATTACAAACTTGAACATAAGACTTTAAATCATAGAATTCCTAGAAGAAAATTCAGGGGATAAGCTCCTTGACATTGGACTTGGCAGTGACTTTTTGGATATGTCACCAAAAGCACAAGCAACAAAGGAAACAATCAACAAGTGGGACGATACCACACTGAAAATCTGCCCAGCAAAGGAAGCCATCAACAAAATGAAAAGATACGCTATGGAATGGGAGAAATTACTTGCAAACAAAATATCTGATAAGGGGTTAATATCCAACATATATAAGGAACTTATACAACTCAATAGAAAAAAAACCCAAATTAACTAGATTAGAAATGGGTAATAGACCTAAATAGAAAATTTTCCAAAGACATACAAATGACCAATAGTTATATGAAAACATGCTCAACATCAGTAATCATCAGAGAAATGCAAACCAAAACCAAGAGATATTGTCTCACACTTGTTAGGATGTCTATTATCAAAAAGATTGGAGGAGGTGACATCACAAAATAGAAACATAGGAGACCCCAGCCTCCATCCCCCCACCAAGATCAAGAGTTAAGTAGCTATCTCCAAACCAAAACAGCTATGAGAGAGCTCTGGAGTCCTTCTAAGAAACTTTAGCGACACAACGGGGGAAAAAAATCAGAATAACCACACAAAAAGAGAAGGAAGACAGCTTTATTTTGCCTGCATCAGCCTATCCCCCAAGCTGGTATTTCTCAGAGCCAAGAGGGAACTCCTCAGCTAGATAGAGCTCCCCTAAGCAGGAAAGAAAAGTAGGGTAAGCAACCAGCTTTCCCAGTCTTTTGGAGCGCTGCATGAAGGACCCGCTTCAATTTCACCCCACCTAGACCAGCAAATGAGGTGTATAGAGATGGCTAAGTAAAATGGGGTGAAAAAAACACAGAGGTTTCCTGTAGCATCCACACAATGAGAGCAATCACAGTTCACAGTGACCTGCTCTACAGGTAAACACAGAAGCTTTTGCCACTGCAGAATGAATGAACAGCCAGGACAACCGCCATGGCCCCCCTGCAGTTTTATGAGCTTTTGACCCACAGATATTCACGTTTACTTAGGTCAGCCACTTGAGTCCCTTCTCGCTCTCTCCCCCACCTGCCACTGCTGGCGCCCAGGAACTTCACTAGCAGCCAGCCCAGGCCTCTGCAACTTCTCAAGTACAAGACACCAACCTAGACCCCTACAGTTGACGCCCACTGTCATGTACACACTCAAAGCTAGACCCTTCAGGTGTGTACTTACACACCATTGACCTGACACTCTTCACCAGCCTCCAGGATAGCATGCCTGAAATCCAGGGCCTCTGCTGCTGGCCTGCACCTACTGCACTACCTGTATCTGATCCCTCCAGTTGTGCACTTACATGCTCCCAGACCTACTCCCATCAACAGCCACCACTGTCATGTGCAGTGGCAAGACCCAGCAAGGACAATGGCACATGCCAACAGCATGGGCCCCCACAGCTACCAGTGCACCCACAGTTGGCCTGCAGCCATAGCTGAGTGCCCTGGCCCCCACCACTACATGTGTGTCTGCAGCCAGTCACTACCACTACAGAGGCACCTGCAGCTGATCCCTGCAGCTGACTTTATGCACACCACCAACTCTGGCAATTACCACTGCTTGCCCTGGTCCCCAGCCTCTGGACCTGGAGATGTTACTGAGGATCCCAACAGACCATGCAGCCTCTGTGGACACTTTGGAGTACTCACCAAGGACCACACAGGTGTTGATGTTGTGGACCCCAGTGGCCTGAGCCAAAGAAATATTATCCTCTGCACTTGGCTACCTGCACCTCTAAACCCATGGTCACAGCATGTCACTCTATTGTGCCCCCACCCAAGGTGAATGTCTTCCCATACCAATGTAAGTATTGGACATTTTCACAATATTAATTCTTCCAAACAAGAACACAGGATATCTTTACATTTATCTCTGTCCTCTTCAATTTCATTCATCAATGTCTCACAGTTATCAGTGTACAGTTGTTTCACTTCTTTGGCTAAACTTATTCCTAAGTATTTGATTGGTTTCAAGGCTATTGTAAATGAGATTGCTTTCTTAATTTCTCTTTCAGGCTGTTATTGTTAGTATATAGAAATGCAATTGTGTTCTGCATGCTGATTTTACATCCTTTGGTTTATTGAATTTATTAGTTGTATTAGTTTTTTTGGTGGAGTCTTTAGGGTTTTCCATATACACGATCATGTCATCTGCAAATAGATATTTTACTTCTTCCTTTCTAATAGGGATACCCTTTATTTCTTTTTCTTGCCTAATTGGTATGGCTAAGACTTCAAGTACTATGTTCAATAGAAGTGGTGGGAGAGGGATCTTTGTCTTGTTCCTGATCTTAGCAGCAAGGCTTTTAACTTTTCACCATTGACTATGATGTTACCTGTGGGCTTGTCACATATGGCGTTTATTATGCTGAAGATCATTCCTTCTATATCCAACTTGTTGACCATTTTTATCATAAAAAGATATTATATTTTGTCAAATGCTTTTTTGGATCTATTGACATGATCTTATGATTTCTATCTTTCATCCTATTAATGTGATCTATCACATTGATTGATTTGCATATGTTGAATTATCCTTGTATCTCAAAGATAAATCCTGCATAACATGGTGTATGATCCTTTTAATGTGATGTTGTATTCAGTTTGCTAATATTTTGTTGAGAATTTTTGCATCTATATTCACCAGGGATATTTGTCTGTAATTTTCTTTTCTTGTAGTGTCCTTATCTGGCTTTGGAATAAGGGTAATGCTGGCCTCATAAAAGGAGTATAAGAGAGTTCCGTCCTCTTCAATATTTTGGAAGAACTTGAGAAGGATTAATATTAATTCTTTAAATGTTTGATAGAACTGACCAGTTAAACTACTGGGTTCTGGGATTTTCTGTGTTGAGAGGTTTTTAGTTATTCATTCAATCACTTTACTTGTTATCAATCTGTTCATATTTTCTGTCTTCATGATTCAGTTTTAGTATGCTGTATGTTTCTAAAGAGTTATCCATTTCCTATAAGGTATCCAATGTGCTGGTGTTTAATTGTTCATACTGTCTCTAGTAATCCTTTTATTTCTGTTGTAATGTCTCTTCTATAATTACTGATTGATTCATTGATTTTCAGACCAGATAATTTCTTTTGTTTAATAAAGAATGGTTTACTTATTTATTTTTATTGCAGTAGCATCAGTTTATATCATTGTATAAATTTCAGTTGTACATCATTATACTTCTATTTCTGCATAGATTACCTTGTGTTCACACCCAGATACTAATTACAATCCATCGCCACAGACCTGCCTAATCATCCCTTTCACCCTCCTCCCTCCCCACTTCCCATCTGGTACCCACCAATCCGATCTCTGTCTCTACGTGTTTGTTGTTATTTTTATCTTCTACTTATGAGCAAGAACATAGAGTTTTTGACCTTCTCCTTCAGACTTATTTTGCTTAGCATAATTTTTTGAGGAACCTCCATACTGTTTTCCACAATGCCTTCATCAGTCTGCACTCCCACCAGCAGTGTATGAGAGTTCCCTTCTCTCCACATCCTCTCCAACACTTGTTTCCTGTCTTGTTAATTATAGCCATTCTGATAGGCATGAGGTGATATTTCATTGTACTTTTGATTTGCATTTCCCTGATAGTTAATGATGTTGAACATCTATTCATGTGCCTGGTGGTCATCTGTATATCTTCTTTGGAGAGACGTCTGTTCGGTTCTTTGGCCCATTTCTAAATTAGGTTGTTAGTTTTTTTTGTTTTTGAGATGTATGAGCTCTTTATATATTTTGGAGTTTAACCTCTTATCAGATATATAGTTTGCAAATATGTTCTCCCAATTGTTAGGTTGTCTTTCCATTTTGTTGCTGGTTTTCTTTGCTGTGCAGAAGCTTTTTAGTCTGATGTATTCCCATTTGTTTATTTTTTCTATTGTTTCCTTTCTCTGGTCAGACATGTTACTTGAAAATGTTACTAAGACCAATGTCAAAAAGTGTACTCCCTATGTTTTCTTCTAGAAGTTTCATGGCTTCAGGTCTTACATTCAAGTCTTTAATCTCTTTTGAATTAATTTTTATGTATGGTGTCAGATAATGGTCTACTTTCATTTTTTCGCACGTGGCTGTTCAGTTTTCCCAACACCCTAAGTTGAAGAGACTTTCCTTTCTCCATTGTATGTTCTTGGCTCCCTTGTTGAAAATTAGCTGTCCATAGATGTGTGGGTTTATTTCTGGGCTCTTGATTCTCTTCCATTGATCTGTCTGTCTGTTTTTGTGCTAGTACCATGCTGTTTTGGTTACTATAGCTTTGTAGTATATGTTGAAATCAGGGAGTGTGATTCTTCCAGGTTTGTTCTTTTTTCTCAGTATTCCTTTGGCTATTTGGGGTCTTTTGTTGTTGCATAAGAATTTGGGGATTATTTGTTCTATTTCTGTAAAAAACGTTGTTGGAACTTTGATAAGGATTGCATTAAATCTATAGATTGCTTTAGAAAGTATGGACATTTTAACTATGTTAGTTCTTCCAATCCAAGATCATGGAATATCTTTCCATTTCTTTATGTCTTCTTCAATTTCTTTTAACAAGATTTTATAGTTTTTAATGTAGAGATCTTTTACCTCTTTGGTTAAGTTTATTCCTAGGTATATTATTCTTTTTGTGCAATTGTAAATGGGATTGTGTTTTTAATTTCTCTTTCTGCTACTTTGTTGCTAGTTTATAGAAACACAACTGATTTTTGTATGTGGATTTTGTATCCTGCAACTTTATCATACTCATTCTTTAGGGTTTTCTATATATAAAATCATGTCATCTGCAAATAGTGGCAGTTTCACTTCTTCCTTTCCAATTTGCGTCCCTTTTATTTCTTTTTCTTGCCTAATTGTTCTGGGTAGGACTTCCAATACTGTGTTAAATAGGAGTGGTGAAAGTGGGCATCCTTGTCTGGTTCCTGTTTTTAGAGGGATAGCTTTCAGTTTTTCACCATTAAGGATATTACTTGTGGGTTTTTCATAAATGCAATTTATTGTGTTGAAGTGCTTTCCTTCTGTACCCATTTCATTCAGAGTTTTTATCATAAATGAATGCTGTATCTTGTTAAGTGCTTTCTCTGCACCTATTGAGATGATCATGTGATTTTTATCCTTCACTTATTAATGTGGTGTATCACATTGATTGATTTGCAGATGTTGAACCATCCCTGCATCCCTGGCATGAATCCCACTTGATCATGGTGTATGATCTCTTTCATGTATTGTTGTATTTGATTTCCTAGTATTTTGTTGAGGATTTTTGCATTGATGTTTTTCAGTGATATTGGCCTGTTATTTTCTTTTTAGTATTGTCCTTGCCTGGTTTTGGTATCAGGGTAATGTTGGCTTCATAGAATGAGTTAGGAAGCTTCCCCTCCTCTTCAATTTTTTGGAAGAGTTTGGGAAGGATAGGTAGTAACTCTTCTTTGAATGTTTGGTAGAATTCACCAAGGAAGCCATCTAGTGCTGGACCTTTATTTTCGGGGAAGTTTTGATTTCCTTACTGGTGATTGGTCTATTCAAATTGTTTATTTCTTCCTGATCCAGTTTTGGAAGGTTGTATGATTCTAAGAATTTATCCATTTCTTCTAGATTGTCCAATTTGTTGACATATAGCTTTTCATAGTGTTCCCTTATAATCTTTTGTATTTCTGAGGTGTCTGTTGCAATTTCTCCTCTTTCATTTCTTATTTTACTTATTTGAGCCTCCTCTCTTTTTTTCTTGGTGAGTCTAACTTAAGCTTTCTCAATTTTATCTTTTCAAAGAACCAGCTCTTAATTTTATTGATTTTTTTCCTACTTTTTTTTTCAGTCTCTATTTCATTTGTTTCTTCTCTGATTTTCATTATTTCCCCCCTTCTACTGATTTTGGGCTTTGTTTGTTCTTCTTTTTCCTGTTCCTTTAGGTGCACTGTTAGATTGTTTATTTGAGATTTTCCTTGTTTGTTGAGATAAGCTTGTATTGCTATAAACTTCCCTCTTAGAATCGTTTTTGCTGTATCCAACAAATTCTGGCATGTCATATTTTCATTTTTCTCCTGGTATTATTTCAATCTTCTTAAATTTATGGAGACTTGTTTTGTGGCCTAATATGTAACCAATCCTGGAGAATGTTCCATGTGCATGTGAGAAAAATGTGTATTCTTGGGGTTTTGTATGGAATGTTCTGTACATATCTACTAAGTGCAATACCAGATGCTTTCACTGGTGAATTCTACCAGATGCTTAAAGAAGAATTAACACCAATTCTTTTCAAACTCTTCCCAAAAATTGAACAGGAGGGAACACCTCATTTTGTGAGGACAGCATTACCTTAATACCAAAGCCAGATAACAACAAAACCAGAAAAGAAAATGACAGACCAATATCCCTGATGAATACAGATTAAAATTTTGCAACAAAATATTAGCAAATTCAATACAACAGCACCTTAAAAAGATCATACACTATGACCAAGAAGAATTTATCCCTAGGATGCAATTATAATTAACACACACAATCAATGTGATACATCACATTAATAGAAAGTAGCATAAAAATCATATGATCATCTCAACAGATGCAGAGAAAACACTTAACAAAATATAACAACCTTAAATAACCAAACTCCTGAACAAATTGTGTACACAAGGAACATACCTCAACATAATAAAGGTCATATGTGACAAACCCACAGATAACATCATATTTGAAGGTGAAATCTGAAAGTTTTCCCACTGAGGTCAGGAGGAAGGAAAGGATACCCACTCTAGCCACAGAGATCAGACAAGAAAAGGAAATTAAAGGTAACCAAATTGTAAAGAAAGGAACAAAATTATCTTTGTTTGGAGAGGATATAATCTTATATAGAGAAAATCTTAAGGACTCACCAAAAAAATTCTGAGAAATAATCAATGAATTCAGTAAAGTTGCAGGATACAAAATCAACATACAGAAATCTATTGCCTTTCTGTATACTAACAAAGAAAATATCTGAAAAAGAAATAAAGAAAACAATGTCAGTTATGGTAACATCAAAGCCAATAAGAAACTTAGGAATAAATTTAACCACGGAGTTGAGAGATCTGTACACTGAAAACTATAAGACATTGATGAAAGAAATTAAAGAAGAAACAAATGGAAATATATCCCATGTTCATGCATCAGTAGAATTAATATTGTTAAAATGTCCAAACCACCCAAAACCATCTATAAATTCAACACAATACCTATCAAAATTCTAAAGGCATTTTTCACAGAATAGAAGAAACAATCCTAAAATTTGTGTGAAAGCATTAAAGATCCCAATAGTCAAAGTAATCTTGAGAAGGAAGAGCAAAGCTGGAGGCATCATACCTTCTGATTTCAAACTATACTACAGAGCTACAGTAATCAAAACAGTATGGTAATGACATGGAAATAGACACATAAACCAATGGAACAGAATTGAGACCCAAGAAAAATAAATCCTAACATGGACGGTCAACTAATATTTGACAAGGGGGCCAAGAATACTCAAAGGGGAAAGGGTGGTCTCTTTAATAAATGCTGTTGGTAAAACTGGATAAGCATATGCAGAAGAATAAAATTTGGACCTCATCTTACTTCACTAACAAGAATTAACTTAAAATGGATTAAAGACTAACACATAAGAACTGAAAGCATAAAACTCCTAGGAGAAAACATCCTTTATATTGGTCTTGGCAACAATGTTTTGGTTATGATACCAGAAGCACAAGCAACAAAGGCAGAAATTAATAAGTGAGACTGTATCAGACGAAAAACCTTCTGCACAGAAAAGGAAACAATCAACAAAACAAAAAGACCACCTACAGAATGGCAGAAAATATTTTCAAATCATATATGTAACAAGATATTAATATCCAGAGTGATATGGCATCATGAAAGTATGAGTCATTTCTCTTTCCCTTCCCTTTTGATTTACAACCAACTGGGCATCAATAACCAAACATAAGTTCCTCTGAAAATTACACCAGAACACCCAGATTTCTACCTACCTGTGCATCCAAAAGTGAGCAGAAAAGATGGGAGCTCCAGAGCCAAGTCATGCATGAATCTGTCTCACCTCTACTCATCATGACTGAGAAAAATGAAACCTAGAAAGTGCAAAACTGGTTGAATACCCAGGGGAGATAGAGAATTTGTGGAGGTGCAGCCTGCCTGATGGGAGAACCTAGACTGCCATCAGAAAGGGATACAGACAAGTTTGGAGGTGGAAGAGAAATAGAACTTGCCAAAGCAGTCCCCCTCCACAAGGCAACACTACAAGGCACTGAGCTTTTGGCTTCATCAAAGGTAACCTTCCTGTCAGAGGATGTGGAAAGTGAAAATGATGAGTGACTGATTGCCTGGCTGCCCTAGTTGTGCAGGTTGTACCTGCATATACCTGTTTCTCTCTGGCAGCACCTGGATATCTGAAGAGGGACTGCTGTGACTGGGAGGAGGGAGAGGAAAGGAAATGAGGCTCATAAGAATATCAATGTGCATTTAAGGAATGTGTTTTCTGCTGTACACTTTGAGATATCAGCAGAAAGTCCACACATGAACCTCTGGGAGTGACTCTCTCACGGATCCACTTACCAGGCCCATGAGAAACTCTAAAGCCCCAGGGGCTAAACACACAACCCCCACTCTGCTGCCAACTTCTTGTGTATGCCTCTGAGTGCATCCAGGAAAGCCAGATCTGTTAGGAAAAACTACAAATTTGAGATATAAAGCCACCTTCTGGAATGCAAAAGAAGCTTTCTATTTGCCAACTTGTTGAAATGTAAGAACCAAAGAAAACATAAATCCTTAACTAAAGAAAATGTCTTCTATTTCAAACGCAAGAGCAGAAGTGTATATCATCAAACACTATGAAAAAATAAGCAAAGTATCAGAAAAAAGAAAAGGATAGTTCTCCAGGAACCAAATTCAAGCCCACAGAATATTGCAACTTAACTGATAAAGAATTCAAAACAGCCATTATGAAGACATTTGAGGAACTACAAGAAAACTCAGAAAGGCAATTCAATGAACTCAGGCATCAAATTAATGAACAGAAGTAGTTCTGTTCTTACCAAAGAGTTTGAAATTTAAAAAAAGAATCAGACAGAAATTCTTGAGCTGAAGAAGTCAATGAATGAGATGAAGAATGCAATAGAGAGCAAAGGCAACAGGGCGGATCAGATGGAAGAAAGAATAAGTAATTGGAGGTTAGGAATATATAAATGATTCAGTTAGAAGAGGAACAAGAAATAAGATTTCAAAAAAGTTATGAAACCCCATGAGAGCTATTGGATTAATCAGAAAGGCAAATATAAAAATAATTGGTACACCAGAAGGAGAGAAGGAGGAGGGGGCAGAGGGTTTATTTAACTGGGAATTTCCCAAACGTGGGAAAAGTCTTGGACATACAAATCCATGAAACTAATAGAACACTCTATTATTTCAATTCAAAGAGACATTCTCCAAGATGCAATATAATAAAACTGTCAAAAATCAATGATAAAGAAAGAATCTTAAAGGCAGCAAAGGGGAAAAAAGAAAATAACCTACAAAAGAACCCCCAATAGGCTATCAGCAGACTTCTCAGCAAAAACTCTAAAGGCCAGGAGAGACGAACATGACTTATTCAAATTGTTAAAAGAAAATAATTACCAGCTAAGAATACTTTATCCAGCAAAGTTATTCTTAAGATATATACAGAAATAAAGGCTTTCCCAGACAAACAAAAGCTGAGAGAGCTCACCAACACTAGACCTGCCTTGTAAGAAATGCTGAAAGAAGTTCTTCAAGGTGAAATGGAAAGATGCTAATCAGTGACAGAAAAACTCTTTGAAGTACACTACACTCTGGTAAAGGTGAAAAATAGACAACTAGAATTAGGAAACTGTAACTCTGACTATAGCAACAATTCAGAGCAGAAGGAAAATGACAATCTCCAGCAACCAACCCTGAAGTCACAGAAATTTACAATATAAATGACATAGAATTCAAAATGCTCTCATAAAGAAACTCAATGAGTTACAAAAAACTCAGAAAGGGTTCAATGAGCTCATGAATAAAATTAATGTGAAGAAGGAATACTTCACCAAGGAGATTGAAACTATTAAAAAATCAAACAGAAATTTTGGAGATGAACACAATTAATGTGATAAAAAATAATCTAGATACCTTAAAAGATAATCTAGATTCTGTACAAAAATAGAGCTAATGTAATGGAGGAAAGAATTAGTGATTTAGAAGATAGAAATACAGAAATGGTTCAGGTGGAGGAGGAGAGAGAAGTAAGATCTTTTAAAAATGAAGGAATTCCTCAAGAAATATATGACCCAATTAGGAAAAACAGCATAAGGATTATAGGTATTCTGGAGAAAGAAGAGAGGGAGAAAGGAGCAGAGAGCTGGTTCAAATAAATAATAGCTGAGAACTTCCCAAACCTGGGGAAGGAACCAGGCTTACAAATATTTGAAGCAAATAGAACTCCTAATTACATCAATGCTAAAAGACCTTCTCCAAGGTATATAATATAAAGCTAGCAAAAGTCAATGACAAAGAAAAAATATTAAGGGCAGAAAAGAAGAAAACCTACAAAGCAACCCCTACTAGGCTTTCAGTGGATTTCTCAGGAGAAACCTTACAGGCTAGAAGAGAATAGAATGATATATTCAAAATACTGAAAGACAAAAACTTTCAGCCAAGAATACTCTATCTTGTGAAACTATCCTTCAGATACAATGGAAAATAAAAGCTTCCCCAGATAAACAAAAGCTGAGGGAGTTCATCACCACTAGACCTCCCCTACAAGAAATGATCAAGGATGCCCTCATAAGTGAAACAAAGAGGCAAAGCCTTACAAAGCTTTGAGCAAGGAGATAAATAGGCAAAGTCAGAAAACTGCAGCTCTCTTTCAGAACAGCATAGCAAATACTTAATTAAAACTTAAAAGATAAAGGAAAGGAAAGCATCAAAAGTAACTATAAACACTTCAACTTAGTCACCAACTCACAACACAAAACGGAATAATTTGTGACAACAATGGCTCAGGAGGGGAAGAGGAGAGGGATGGAATCTGCTTAAGCTAATTAAGCTAAGAGGCTATCAGAAAATGGGCTATCTCATCTATGAGATATTTTATACAAACCTCGTGGAAACAACTAAACAAAAATCAGGACAGAGACACAATTCATAAAAAAAAAAGAAAACTGAAAAAACTTCCACAGAAAATCACCAAAATGCAACGGCAGTCAGACATACAAAGGAAAAGAAACAATGGAAATCTAGAACAACCATAAAACAAGAGATAAAATGGCAGTATTAAGCCCTCATATATCTATAATCACCCTAAATGTAAATGGATTGGAATCTCCAATCAAAAGACACAGAGTAGCTGGATGGATTAGAAAACACGACCCAACAATATGCTGCCTCCAGGAAACATACCTCAGCTCTAAAGAAAAACACAGGCTCAGAGTGAGGGGATGGAAGACAATACTCCAAGCAAATTGCAAACAAAAGAAAGCAGATGTTGCCATACCTATAGCAGACAAAGTAGACTTCAAGATAAAAAAAAGACAATGAGAGACAAAGAGGAGCAGTATATAATGATAAAAAGGGACTTTCCATCAAGGGGACATAACATTTATATATGCACCTAACACAGGAGCATGAAAGCATATAAAGCAACTGTTAACAGACATGAAGGGAAAAATTAACAACAACACAATAATAGTAGGGGACCTCGAAAAAATAAAATTAAAATATTGTAGTAGGGGACCTCAACACCCCATTCACATCAATGGATAAATCACCCAGACAGAAAGTCAACAAGGAAATACTGGATTTAAATGAAACACTAGAGAAGAAGGACTTAGTAGATACATATAGAACAGTGAATCCAACAACAGAATACACATTCTTCTCAAGTGCACATGGAACAGTCTCAAAGATGGGCAATATATTGGGAAACAAGGCAAGCCTCAATAAATTTAAGAAGACTGAAATCATATCAAGCATTTTTCTGACCACGATGTTATGAAACTAGAAATCAACTACAAGAAAAAGCTGGGAAAGTCACAAATATGTGAAGACTAAACAACATTCTACTAAACAACAATTGGATCAATGAAGAAATCAAAGGAGAAATTTAAAAATACCTGGAAACAAATGAAAATGAAAATACAACATACCAACTCTTATGGGATACAGCAAAAGTTGTCCTAAGAGGGAAATTTATAGAAATACAGGCCATCCTCAACAAGCAAGAGAAATCTCAAATAAGTAATGTTAAACTACACCTACCAGAACTAGGAAAAGAACAAATGAAGCCCAAGGTCAGCAGAAGGAGAGAAATAATAAAAATTGGAGTGGAAATAAATGAAATAGAGACTGAAACAAATACTAGAAGGAATTAATAAAACTAAGAGCTGGCTCTTTGAAAAGATAAACATCCCTTAGCAAGACTCAACAAGAGAGAAGACTCAAAATTAGAAATGAAAGAGGAGAAATTACAGTGGATACCACAAAAATACAAAAGATTATAAAAGAATACTCTGAAAAACTATATGTCCACAAATTGGATAACCTAGAAGAAATGGATATACTGTTAGACTCATACAACCTCCCAAAATTGAATCAAGAAGAAATAGAGAATCTGAATAGACCAAACACAAGTAAACAAATTGAAATGATAATCAAAAACTCCCCCAAAACCGAAAGTCCAAGACCAGAAGGTTTCTCTGGAGAATTCTAACAAAGATTCAAACATTTATTACCTATCCTTCTCAAACTATTCCAAAAAATTGAGGAAGATGGAACTCTCCCTAACTTGTTCTATGAGGCCAACTTACCCTAATACCAAAGCCAGGCAAGGAAGACACAAAGAAGGAAAATTGCAGGCTAATATTGCTGATGAACGTAGATGCAAAAATCCTCAAGAAAATATTGGCAAACCTAATACAGCAATATATTAAAAGGCTCATACCCAATGATCAAGTGGGATTTATACCACGGATGCAGGGATGGTTCAAAATCCACAAATCAATCAATGTGATATTCTGCATTAAGAAAATGAGGAGTAAAAATCACATGGTCATCTCAATAGACACAGACAAAGCATTTGACAAGATCCAACATCCGTTTATGATAAAAACTCTCAATAGAATGGGTATAGAAGGAAAGTACCTCAACATAATAAAGGCCATATATGACATACCCACGGCCAAAATTGTACTCAATGGGGAAAAGTTGAAAGCCATTCCTCTGAGAACAGGAACAAGACAAGTGTGGCCACTCTCCCCAGTCTCATTCAACATAGTACTGGAGGTTTTGGCCAGAGCAATTACTCAAGAAAAATAAATAAAAGGAATCCAAATTAGAAAGGAAAAAATAAAACTCTCTCTGTTTGCAGACGACATGATTCTATGTATAGAAAACCCTAAAGAATCCATCAGACAACTATTAGAAATTATCAACAACTACAGCAAAATTGCAGGGTACAAAATCAACTTACAAAAATCGGTCCATATCTACACACTAATAATGAACTAGCAGAAGGAGAAGTCAAGAATATGATCCCATTTACAATTGCAACAAAAAGAATAAAATATCTAGGAATAAACTTAACGAAGAGGTGAAAGAGCTATACCTTGAAAACTGTAAGACACTATTGAAAGAAATCAAAGAAGACAGAGAGAAATGGAAAGATATTCCATGCTCATGGATTGGAAGAATAAACATAGTTAAAATGTCCATATTACCTAAAGCACTCTACAGATTTAACTCAATCCCAATCAGAATCCCAGCGACATTCTTCAAGGAAATAGAACAAAGAATCCTGAAATTTATATGGAAAGACAAAAGACCTCGAATAGCCAAAGCAATCCTGAGAAGAAAGAACTAAGCTGGAGGCAATACCGTCCCAGACTTCAAAATACACTACAAAGCTATAGTAATCAAAACAGCATGGTACTGGCACAAAAACAGACACACAGATCAATGGAGCAGAATTGAAAGCTCAGGAATAAAACCACACACCTATGGTCAGTTAATCTTCAACAAAGGAGTCAAGAAAATACAATGGAGAAAGGAAAGTCTTTCAATAAATGGTGTTGGAAAACTGGAGAGCCACATACAAAAGAATGGAAGTAGACCATTATGATGCACTATACACAAAAATTAACTCAAAGTGGATTACAAAATTGAACATAAGACCTGATACCATAAAACTCCTAGAAGAAAATATAGGCAGTACACTCTGACATTTGTCTTAGCAGCATCTTTTGGAACACCATGTCTACTCAGGCACAGGAAACAAAAGAAAAAATTAACAAATGAAACTACATCAGACTAAAAAGCTCCTGCAGGGCAAAGGAAACCATGAACAAAACAAAAACACAACCCACCGATTGGGAGAAAATACTTGCAAATCACATATCTGGAAAGGGGTTAGTTTCCAAAATATATACAGAACTTATACAACTCAACAACAGAAAAACAAAGAACTGGATCAAAAAATGTGCAGAGGATATCAACAGACATTTTTCCAAAGAAGATATATAGATGGCCAACTGGCACATGAAAAGATGTCCAACATCACTAATCATTGGGGGAATGCAAATCAAAACTATGCAGTATCACCTTACACCTGTCAGAATGGCTATAATTACCAAGATAAAAAATAATAAATTTTGGAGAGGATGTGGAGAAAAGGGAACCCTCAATCACTGCTAGTGGGAAGGCAGACTGCAGAAGCCACTGCAGAAAACAATATAGAGAATTCTCAAAAAATTAAAAATAGAAATACCATGTGATCCAGCTATGCCACTACTGGGTATTTATCCAAAGAACTTGAAATCAACAGTACAAAGATATGTATGCACTCCTATGTTCATTGTAGCATTATTCACAATAGCCAAGATGTGGAAGCAGCCCAAGCGCGCTGCTATGGATGAACGGATAAGGAAGATGTGGTACATATATATAATGGAATACTACTCCGCCATAAAAAAGACAAAATCATCCCATTTGCAACAACATGGATGGACCTTGAAGGTAAGATGTTAAGCAAAATATGCCAGGTATAGAAAGAAAAACACCATATGATTTCACTCATATGTGGAAGATAAACATGTGGATAAAGCAAACAAATTAGTGTTTACCAGAGGGGAAGGGGATTCAGGGGTGGGTGAAAGGGATAAAAGGGCACATATGTATGGTGATGGATAAAAACTAGACTACTTTTGGTGAACATGATGCAGTCTATACAGAAACTGGTAAATAATAATGTACACCCACAATCACACAATGTTATAAACCTTTATGATTTCAATAAAATAATTTAAAAAATTAATCTTAATTTAAAAATACTAATAATAAAAACAATTCTTTTAAAATAATAAATGTATGGTAGAATTCACCAGAAAAGCCATCAAGTCCAGGGCATTTTGGGAGGGAGATTTTTGATTACTGATTCAATCTCCTTACTACTTGTAGATCTATTCAGATTTTCTATTTCTTCATGATTTAGTGTTGGTAGGTTTTGTGTTTCTAGAAATTTGTCCATTTCAACTAGGTGATCTAATTTTTGGCATACAATTATCTGTAGTACTCTTATAATTCTTTGTATTTCTGTAGAAACAGTAGTAATGTCCCCAATTTCATTTCATTTCTTTTGTTGTTGTGAGGACGATTGGCCCTGAGCTACCATCTGCTGCCAATCTTCCTCTTTTTGCTTGAGGAATATTCAGCCTGAGCTAACATCTGTGATAGACTTCCTCTAGTTTTTGTATGTGGGTTGCCGCCACAGTATGGCTTGATGAGTGGTGTGTAGGTCTGCACTTGGGATCTGAACCAGTGTAGCCTGGGCCACTGAAGCAGAGTGCATGAACTTAACCAGTATGCCACTGGGCCAGCCCCCCCCCCCAATTTCATCTCTTATATTAGTAATTTGAGCCTTCTCTGTTTTTTCTTAGTCTATCTAGCTAAAGATTTATCATTTTTGTTAATCTTTTCAAAGAACCAACTTTTTGTTTCATTGCTTTTCTATTGTTTTTCTATTCTGTTTTAATTATCACCACTCACCACTTTATTATTTTCTTCATTCTGCTGGCTTTGAGTTTAGTTTGCTTTTCTTTTTCTAGTCCCTTATTTTGTGAAGTTATGTAGTTGATTTGAGATCTTTCTTGTTTTTTTAATGTAGCTATAAATTTCCTTCTTAACACTCTTTTTACTACATCCCATATGTTTTAATATGTTATGTTTGCATTTTCAGTCATCTCTAAGTATTTTCTAATTTCCCATGCAATTTCTTCTTTGACCCACTGATTTTTTCAAAGTGTGTTGTTTAATTTCCACAATTTTGTGAATTTTCCAGGTTTCTTTATCTTAATGATTTCTATCTTCATTCCATTGTGGTCAGAAAAGATACTTTGTATGAGATCAATCTTTTTATATCTATTGAGACTTAATTTGTGGCCTAACATATGGTCTAACCTAGAAAATGTCCATGTGCACTTGAGAAGAATGTGCATACTATTGTGGTTGAGTGGACTGTTCTGTATAAGTCTGTTAAGTCTAGTTTTATTGTGTTGTCTAAGTCCTCTGTTTCCATACTTATCTTCTGCCTGGTTATTCTATCCATTATTGTGTGTGGGGTATTGAAGTCTCCAACCATTATTATTGAACTGTCAATTACTCCCTTCAATTCCATCAGTTTTTGCTTCATATGTTTTGATGGTCTGTCATTAGGTGCCTAAATGTTTATAATTTCTGTATCTTCTTGCTGTACCAAACCTTTTATTAATATATAATCCTCTTTGGTTTTTGTAACCTTCTTTGATTTAAAGCTTATTTTGGCTGATATTAGTATGGTCACTGCTGCTCTCTTTAGGTTACTGTTTGCATGGAATACTTTTTCCCATCCTTTCATTTTCAAACTATTTTTCTCTTAAGATCTTAAGTAAGTCTCTTGTAGACAGTATATAGTTGGATCATGTGTTTTTATCCATTCTGCCATTCTGTCTGTTGATAGGAGAGCTAAGTCCATTTTCACTGAGAGTATTTGCTGATAAGGAGGAACTTCTGTCATTGTGCTACTGGTTTTCTATATGCAGTATAGCTTTTTTGTCTCTCCTTTCCTGCATTTCTATCTTCTTTTGTGTTTAGTTGATTTTGTGTAGTGAAATGTTTAAGTTCCTTCTTAACTTCCTTTCATGTATATTCTATAGCTATTTTCTTTAAGGTTACCATGGGGATTGCATTTAACATCCTAAAGTTGTAACACTCTAATTTGAATTTATAGCAATAACATATGAAAACTCTGCTCCTTTATAGCTCTTTACCCACCACTTCTGATTGTTGCTGTCACAAAATTATATCTTTATTCATTGTGTGCCCCAAAACACAAATTAATTATTCTTTTAAATGCATTAGTCTTCTATATTACGTAGAAAATAAGATTGGACTTACAAACCAAAGTGACAGTAATACTAGCTTTTACATTAATACTTTTTAAAACGTATTAGTCTTTTCAATCATGTAGAAAACAAAAAGTACATTACAAACCATTATTACAACAATACTAGCTTTTATAATTGCCCATATGTTTACCTCTATTGAAATATTTATTTCTCCATACAGCTTTAAGGAACTGTCTAGTCTCCTTTCATTTTACCTTGCAGCACTCCTTTGAGCATTTCTTGCAGGGCAGATCTAGTGGTCATGAATTTCCTCAGTTTTTGTTTATCTGGGAATGTCTTGATTTCTCTTTCACTTTTAAAGGACAGTATTCCTGAATGTAGAATTCGTTTGACAGTTTTTTCTTTTAGTAGCTTGAATATATCAGCCCACTGTCTCCTGGCCTCCAAAGTTTCTAACAAGAAGTCTCAGATTATCTTATTGAGGATTCCTTGTGTGTGATGATTCACTTCTCCCTTGCTGCCTTCAAAATTTGCTCTTTGGCTTTTGACAGTTTTATTATAATGTGTCTTGATATGGGTCTCTTTGAGTTCATCTTACTGGAGTTTATTCAGCTTGTTGAATTTTATATTTATGTCTTTCATCAAATTTGGGAAGTTTTTAGCCATTATTTCTTCAAATATACTCTCTGCCCCATTTTCTTTCTTCTCTGTCTGGGACATCCACATGTGTATGCTAGTCAACTTGATAATGTGTCCCACAGGTCTCTTATGCTCTGTTCATTATTCTTCAGTCTTTTTTCTTTTTCTCCTCAGCCTTGGCAATTTCCATTGTCCTATCCTCAAGTGCACTGATTATTTCTTCTGCAATCTCAAAGTGTCTTTGAATAACCCTAGTGAATTTTTCATTTCAATTACTGTACATTTTAGCTCCAGATGTTCTTTTTTTGGTTCCTTTTTAGGGTTTCTATCTCTCTATTAATATTTTCACTTTGTTCACACATTGTTTTTCTTGACTTTCTCTACATCTTCCTTTAGTTCATTGAGCATCTTTAGGACAGTTGTTTTATAGTCTTTGTCTAATATATCTGCCATTAAGTCTTTTTCAGGGACAGATTCTGTTTAATTATTTTTTCCTTTGAATGACCCATACTTTCCTGTTTATTCATATGCCTGTAATCTTTTGTTGAACACTGAATGTTGAATCTAGCAATATGGCAGCTGGAAAACAGATTGTCCCCCTTCTCCAGAGTTTGGTGGATTTTGTCCTTGTTTTTGTTTTTTTTCATTGTTGCAGGCTGTCTCTGTACTGAGGATCAGCCTGAGGTGTAAATTTGATGTCCTCTTATGTCTTTTCTGAGTCTTTCCTTGGGCATGCACAGTCACTTTCCACATTTCACCCCCTATATGCACTGTTTTTGAATGTCTTAGTCTTTAATGTCTGGCTCCTGGAAGGGTAAATGTGAAAAATAAAGAGGGGAGAGTGGGTGCTGGTCCTTTAATTCTCTTGGAAATCACTTGATCCAGAGAAGGAGGGGCTTGCAACAATGGAGAGAGATGCAACAACAATAGCTGCCTGCCTCTTTGTCTGCATCTCTATGACCAGCAGCAGCAATCAGTGCACAGATCCCTGATATTTAGAGAACAGAGTCCTTTTTACTCATCCTAGCTCTGCAAGCTCTGTGTAAGCTACTCCAGGATCATGTGCACAGCTGCCTGCCATGTGGCTGGGGATGGGGAATGATAGCTGCTACTGTGCTAAGAGCTGAAACTGACCAAAATTAACCACATTTTAGACCTCCCCTGGAAGTTATGAGCTTTCACCACACTTCAGAGTTCCAAAATAGTTATATCAGACAGATTCTGCCAGTGCTATTGTTGTCTACACAGGCAGACAGATTTCTGGTGTTTCCTACTCCACTATCTTCCTGGAATCCTCTCTCATATGGCCATTTCTTAATAGGAAAATTGTTTTTGTTTGCTCTTCCTCAAAGTCTAATTTAGAAAAATTAATTTGCACTGAGAGAAAGGTTTAGATTCAGGTAGTTGCTATAATTTTTATTTATTTGTCTTTTTCTGTAAATTTTTCATTTAGAAATTATCCAAATGGACAGCCTCTGACCTCTGGATATATGCCAGCCCTGTATTATTTTAAAAATATTTTTCCTATATTGATAGTCAATAATTTAAACATATAACTTAAAGATAAATTTTTGCAGAAAATTTCTTTTTTTGAAACAAATCCACATCTGTACCAATAAATTCTTCCCTAAAGAAAATTCATGTTAACTACATATGCCTCTTATGTTGATTTTTTATTGTTTATTATTATACCTTCTTGTAAAGCCCTTATTTCTAAATGGTAATTATCATGTACCTCAACCATTGTCATGGGGGCACTGAATCTCTCCGTGTATGTGGGTGAAGGTAGAACCAATGTGATCATTTGGCAGCCCAGGCAGGAGTTGGATTTCTGTCTTAGATCTGGAAAGCCAAGTTTCAGAATTAAGGGTTATAATCTATTTGGGACAAATTATTTTTTAAAAAACTGATTCTTTACAAGGCTATATTTTTAATGCTAGAAGATAATTATGAAAGCTCTACATAAATTCTTGAAAAAAGTGGTACAAAAGAAAATAAATCAAGTTCTCTGTAACCAGAGAAGGGAGTCATATGGTAATAGAACAGTGATATCAATAATGGCAGAGTTCTCGTGGGAATGATTGGCCCAAACTGATCATCTGTCTAACACCACTGCTTCCAGCCTTCTCTAGATTCAGATCCACCTTCAGCTTCAGGACATAGCTGATTCCACTGCTTTACATAAAATATTAAGAGAAAGTTTTCTACAAATTGAGCATTTACTGATTAAATAGGCCCAAGTCTTAACTTCTAGAATTGAGCTACATAAAGCCATACACAGAGTAGGAGAAATCTTGGAGTAAAGAAAAACAGGAGCAAATTTTACTGAACACATAATCGTGTCCCAGGTACTGTCCTAAGCACCTTGTGTGCAGGTAAAATTTTCTCCACTGATGTGGAGTTATGAAGACTCAGAGAGCCGAGATAACTTGCCTACATTTTCTCATAATGATTGAGGCTGAAAAAATATGTAGTTAACATTTCAGAGAGTTTCACTTAAAATAGGTTATCTTTTTAATTTTTATTTATTGTTTCACTATCTGTTTTAGGTATTATCCTAAACATAGGGCAATCATGCCTTCTGGATTTTGTGGAGCAGTCATAATTTAAATATTCAGTGAGGGGTAGATGAGATTATAGTATACAAGATTCTGAAAAAAAATTCTCATAGAGAGAGATTGATGAAGCAACTCAGAGGGGAGAATTCAAAATTAGAAACTTCCATTAGAGTAGGTAAAAGTAGATCAAACGGTGAAAATAGGAGGAAAATCAGACTTGTAAATACCCAGAGCTCATCATCTCTAGCAAGGAGAAGGAATTTAGCTAATTAGAAAATGAAAGATAAGATGAAGGCCCCTCTGAGGGAGGCTGAAGCTTTGGGTGAAAGACTAAGAACCCCTAGTGGTGTCCAGGTCAAAACCACCCTTGCAGACTTTCCTCTCTCTCTCACCTGGAGTGAGGGGTAAGCTGCAGGTGCTAAAAAGTGATGTGTAATGAGGGACAAATGCCACCCTCTATAAGGGGCTCACACTGGCTTGGGGAATCTCTCTGAAGCCCTAGGGCACCCTGCAGGAGAATTCCATAAATGCAGATCAGAGGGAAAGAGCCTTGCATGGGGTATTTAACAAAAAGTTTACCCCTTCTCCAGCCCCACACCCTTAGACTGGTGAGAACTCATCATCAAACTGAAGACCCAGGAAAATATCTCATAAATGATGGGAAGGGGAGCTCAGAGGAGGATTCACACACAGCAGAGAAAATGTAAAGATGTTCAAATCAGTGCTCAAGCAAGGTGTAAAATAATACAGCAGCATTGCAAAATACTATGGGTGGTAGGGAGAGGAGAGAGGAAGCACTCAAAGTAAAGAATATTCAACCTGAGAAAATGGAATTTCTTGTTTCAAGCCATAGCAAAGTTATGCAATAATATGAATTTAATAATAAAGCAGGTTAAAAAGAGAATGAGAGAGATGCTAAAATAACAGAATGAGATCAAAGAACTACTGCAGATTTTTCTAGCAAAATGGAATATTCAAACTAGTTTCATTGCAAAACGAATAAATTATGTAAAACAAGGAACCCAATAATCACAGTTTAAAATGGAATGAATGGCAAGAGAAAAGCATATAATTAATCACAGTCAATGCATAAGCAAAATGCACAACAATAAACTTTTGGCAGGGTTAAGTTTGGGGTTAGGGAATAGGAAATTTTTTTTTGTTTTTACTTTCTATACTATTCAAAATTTTTAAACAATCATGTATACATACAAGTTTTTCACTTGCTTCTTTATTATTTTATTTGTTTTATGTCAAAAGAAATTATCTGACTAATGAGATTATGGATATTTTGTCCTTTCAAATGTTCATTCATGGCCTCGAGGAAGGCAGCAAAGTACCATCACAGGATTAATCTCCTGGGGAGTGAGTCCATCTCCTTCTTCCCATGGAATAGAGATTAGAATTTGCAAAGGACAATTATTTCACTTAGAACAAGGTGCTCTGTAGAGTTTTCAACTTACTTTTACAATATACAGGAATTACAAAACAGCCAGGAAACAATTAACAAAATGGCAAGAAGTCCATACTTATGAATAATTACTTTAAATGTAAAGAGACTAAATTTCCATATCAAAAGACATAAAGTTACTGAATGGATTTTAAAAAAGACAAATCTATATGCTGCCTAAAATAGACTCACTTCAGATGTAAGGACACATACAGACTGAAAGTGAAGGGATGGAAAATGATATTCCACACAAATGGAAGGATTCCAATCCTAGCCAGTCGTGAAAATACAAAAAATTTATTTCTCATATTATTTCCAGTAGTTTTAATTACATGTGTTAGAATTTTTAATCCTTACAAACCTTTAATTTATTGTGAAAACTAAGAAGTAAGCAATTATGAACTGTTTTACATTAGCATTCTGTGGATTGGCAGACATAAATTATTTTTATAATTTGTAGAAGTATGTGCCTTTTCATAGAAAAATTCCCAGCATGACACAAAACCTGTTTACTAATACACCCAATTTTGTCTTTAGTTTCTCTGCAACAAGAAGCCGAAAGTAGAAAAATCTATATTCAGTAATTAATTTTCAATATCTTATCCTACTAGGGAATGATACAGATATTTAATGTCTCTATCATTTAATTTAACTTAGCCAGACTCCAAAGGTTGAGGTTGTCAAGAAGATTTGAGAAATTTATTTGAAAAGTTCACCTAAAACCTTTTTTAATTCCACTTACATTTAATTTACTTGCTCTCAACAATTAGGTTTAGATTATTTATGAAAATTTCACCATACCAAGTTATTTTTCTTGTTAACAAATTGGTAAGCCTAGGTAGAATAAAAGTATTATATTTAATGCTGATAAATCTAGAGACATGTCTGTTTTAATTAAACAAATTAACTTAAACTAGCTTTTATTTACTAAAGATTATCTTAGATAATATAAACTTGAAAGGACATTTGCATTAGATTTTTATATTCCTGAGAACTTTAAAATGCCCAATCCTTAAAAGTGCTTGCCCTCAAACCAACTAAATAGAGCTCTTTTACAAATCAATTTTAGTAATACCATCCAGAGGTAGAAAAATATCTCACATTTACAACATAGGTATATGGACATACACACAAACACACAAAAGATGCAAATAGAGATCACGAACAAGACAAGGATGTCATTTTCACCACTTTTATTCAGCCTAGTATTGGAAGTCCTGGCCACAGCAATTAGGCAAGAAAAAAAAATAAAAGGCCTCCAAATTGGAAAGAAAGAAATAAAACTGTCACTATTTGCAGATGACATATTTCATATAGAAAACCCTAAAGACTCCTCAAAAATACTGTTAGAACTAATAAACAAATTCAGCAAAGTTGCAAGATACAAAATCAATATACAGAAATATGTTGCCTATTTATATACTAATAACAAACTATCAGAAATAGAAATTAAGAAAACAATCCCATTTACATTTACATCAAAAAGAATAAAATGCCAAGGAATAAATTTAACCAAGGAGGTAAAAGACCTGTGCACTGAAAGCTATAAGACATCGATGAAAGAAATTGAAGACACAAATAAATGGAAGGATATGACCTGCTCATGGATTGGAAGAAATCATATTGTTAAAATGTTCATACTACCCAAACCAAACTACAGATTCAATGTAAGCCTTATCAAAACTCAAGTAACATTTTTCACTGAAATATCCTAAACAAGTTTTGGAACTATCCTAAAATTTGTATGGAATTACAAAAGACCCCAAATAGCCGAAGCAATCTTAAGAAAGAAGAACAAAGCTGGAGGCATCATGTTCTCAAATTTCAAACAAAATTGCAAAGCCACAGTAGTCAAAACAGCATGGTATTGGCAAAAAAAAAAAAAAAAAAAAAAGACACATATGTCAGTGGAACAGAATAGAGAGCCCAGAAGTAAACTTACACATATATGATCAATTAACTTATGACAAAGGAGGCAAGAATGCTCAATGGGAAGAGGACAGTCTATTCAGTATATGGTGTTGGGAAAACTAGACAGTCACATGCAAAAGAATGAAACTCAACCACTGTCTTACACCATACACAAAAGTTAACTCAAAATGGATTAAAGAATTGAATGTAAGACCTGAAACCATAAAACTTCTAAAAGAAAACATGAGCAGTAAGCTCCTTGACAGCAATCTTAGTGATGATTTTTTGGATTTGACACCAAAACCAAAAGCAATGAAAGCAAAAACAAACAAATGGAACTACATCAAACTAAAAAGCTTCTGCACAGCAAAGGAAACCATCAACAAAATGAAAAGACAACCTGTGGAATGGGAGAAAATATTTGTGAATCATATATCTGATAAGGGGTTAATATCCAAAATATATAAAGAACTTGTGCAACTCAATAGCAAAAATCCAAACAATCTAATTATGAAATGGGCAGAGGGTCTGTATAGACATTTTCCCAAAGAAGAAATACAGATGGCCAGCAGGTACATGAAAAGATGTTCCACGTCACTAATCATCAGGAAAATGCAAATCAAAACTATGATGAGATATCACCTCACACCAGTTAGAATGGCTATTATCAAAATGACAAGAAATAACAAGTGTTGGTGAGGTGTAGAGAAAAGGGAACTCTTATGCATTGTTGGTGGGAATGTAAATTGTTGCAGCCACTATGGAAAACGTTACAGAGGTTCCTCAAAAAATTCAAAATAAAGCTACCATATGACCCAGCAATTCTACTTGTGTGTATTTATCTGAAGGAAATGAAAAGACTAACTTGAAAAGATATTTGCACCCCCATGTTTATTGCAGCATTATTTACAATAGCCAAGATATGGAAACAACCTAAGTGTCCATTGACAGATGAATGGATAAAGAAAATGTGGATATAGATACACTGTGGTATATATATATATATATATATATACAATGTGTATATTTATAAAAATATGGTACATGTATACAGTGGAATATCATTCAGCCATAAAAAAGGAACTCTTGCCATTTGTAACAATGTGGATGGACCTTGAGGGCATTATGCTAAGTGAAATAAGTCAGAAGTATGGAACCATAAAAGACAAAAGAGCCAAGATAATTAAGTAATGGAGATATAATGTACAACATCATGTCTATAGTTTATCTTGCTGTGTGGTATATTTGAAATTTGTTAAGAGTAGATCCTAAGTGTTCTCATCACAGGGAAAAATATTTATTTATTTATCTATTTTCTTGTCTTTGTATCTATATGAGAGGATGGGTGTTAACTTATTGTGGTAATCATTTCACAATACATGAATGTCAAGTCATTATGCTGTACACCTTAAACTTACACACTGCTTTATGTCGATTATATTCCAATGAAACTGAGGGGAAAAAGGAAAATGTGGTATATATATATATATAATACTGTATATTATATATATAATATAATTCACAATGGAATATTATTCAGTCATTAAGAAAAGGAAATCCTACCATTTATGACAACATGGTTGAGGACATTACACTAAGTGAAATATCAAATAGAGAAAGACAAATACCATATGATCTCTCTTATATATGGAAACAAAAAACTGAACTTGTAGATACAGAGTACAGATTAGATTGGTAGTTTCTAGAGGTGGGGAGTGGGGGATGGGCAAAATAGGTGAAGCAGGTCAAAAGATACAAACTCCCACTTATAAAATAAATAAGTCCTGGGGATATTATGTACAGCATGGTGACTGTAGTTGATAGTACTGTATATTGGAAACTTGCTAGAAGAGTAGATCTTAAAGGTTCTCTTCACAAGAAAAGGAAAAATTGTAACTGTGTAGTGATGAAAATTAACTAGACTTATGGTGCTGAGCATTTTGCAACATAAATATGTATCCAATCATTATGTTGAACACCTGAAACTAAAATAATGTTATGTTTTTGAAAATGTTTTTTAATATCTCAATAAAAAAATAAAATATATGTTTCCCTTTCCCTATTCTTTTTTATTCAGCTTTATTGTCATACTTAATAGACAAAAATTTCATATGTAATCTATGCATTTTGATGAGTTTGGACATATGCATACGTCCATGATATCATCACCACAATAAAGGTAAAAATATATCCATCATATCCAAAAGATTTCTGGTGTCCCCTGTTTTCTGTGTGTGTGTTCTATTCAGTCCTTCAATGGATTGGATGACAACTACCTACATTTGGGAGGGCAATATACTTTACTGAATCCACCAATTCAAATGCTAATCTCACCTAGACACAATCTCACAGACACACCAAGAAACAGAATTTAATCTGGGCACCCCGTGTCAAGTTGACACGTAAAATTAACCAACACATCAGAGTCATGGGGATTTTTTTGTTATCGAGATACAATTGACATATAACATTGTGTAAGTTTAATATGTAAAATGACTTGATTTGATACGGTTATGTAAGGCAATATGATTGCAACCATAGCATTGACTAAAATCTGTATCACATGATGTAATTATTTTCAATCTTTCACCATTGAGTATAATGTTAGCTGTGGGTTTGCATATGTTGCCTTTATTATATTGAGGTATAGTCCTTCTATATCCAATTTGTTGAGGATTTTTATCACAAAAAGGTGTTGTATTTTGTCAAATGATTTTTCTGCATCTATTGAGATGAACATATGATTTTTATCTTTCATTCTATTAATGTAGTATATCACATTTATTGATTTGCATATCTTGGACCATCCTTACATCCCAGGGATAATTCCCACTTCGTAATGGTGTATAATCCTTTTAATGTGTTGTTGAATTTGGTTTGCTAATATTTTTTGAGAATTTTTGCATGAATATTCATCAGGGATATTGGTCTATATTTTCTTTTCTTGCAGTGTTTTCATCTGCCTTTGATATCAGGGAAATTCTGGCCCTGTAAAATGAGTTTGGCTGTGTTTCCTCCTCTTCAATTTTTTTTACAAAAGTTTGAGAAGGATTAACATTAATTCTTCTTTAAGTGTTTGGTAGAATTCACCAGTGAAGCCATCTGGTCCTGGGTTTTCCCCTCTTGAGCGGTTTTTGATTACTGATTCAATCTCCTTACTTGTAACTGCTCAGATTTTCTATTTCTTCCTGATTCAGTCTTGGTAGCTTGTTTGTTTTTAGGAATTTATTAATTTCTTCTAGGCTATCCAGATTGTTGGCATATACTTGTTCATTAATAATCTCTAATGATCCTATGTATTTCTGTGGTGTCAGTTGTAATGTCTCCACTTTCATTTCTGATTTTATTTATATGAGTCTTCTTTCTCTTTTTCTTGGTCTAGCTAAAGGTTTGTCAATTTTGTTTACCATTTCAAAAAAACAACTATTAGTTTTGTTGATTTTTTTCTATTGTTTTTCAAATCTCAATATCATTTATTTCCACTGATCTTTGTTATTTCCTCCCTTCTGTTAACTTTGGGCTTAGTTTGTTCTTTTTCTAGTTCCTTGAGGTGTAAAGTTAGGTAATTTACTTGAGATGATTCTATTTTCCTTTATATATGCATTTATCACTATAAATTTTCCTCTCAAAACTGCTTTCATAGCACCCCATAGATTTTGGTAAATTGTGTTTCTGTTTTCATTTGTTTTGAGATATTTTTGGATTTCTTCTTTGACCCTGGTTATTCCGGAGTGTGTTGCTTAATTTCAGCTTTCCTCTTCATGTTGATTTCTAGTGTCATACCATTGTGGTCATAAAGATACTTGGCACGATTTCAATCTCCTTACATTTGTTAACACTTGGTTTGTGTCCTAACATAATCTATCCTGGAGAATGTCCCACGTGCACCTGAGAAGAATGTGTATTCTGCTGCTGTTAGATGCAATATTCCATAAATGTATGTTAGGTTCATTGGTTCTAATAATGGTTCAAATCCTGCGTTCTTTTTTTATTTTCTGTCTGATATATGCATTGCTGAAAGGGGTGTATTGAAGTCCCCTACTGTTATTGTATTGTTATCCATTTCTCCCCTCAGATTTGTTAGTATTTGCTTAATATATTTAGTTGTCCCAATGTTGGGTTTGTGTATATATTTATGATTATTATATCTTCTTTATGAATTGACCCTTTTATTATTATGTAATGACTTTTTTGTCTCATTACAGTTTTTGGCTTAAAAGCTATTTTTTCTGGTTTAAGTGTAGTTAGCCATGTTTCCTTTTGGTTTCCACTTGCATGGAATATCTTTTTCCATCCCTTCACTTTGAGCCTATGTGTGTCCTTAAAGCTGAAGTGAGTCTCTTGAAGGTGGAATATAGTTGGGTCTTTTTTTTTTTTCATCCAGCTACTCTGCACCTTTGGTGAGTTCAATTCATGTACATTTATAGTAATTGTTGATATGTGAGAACTTATTAATGTCATCTAATAATTGCTTTCTGGGTGTTTTGAGTTCCATTGTTTCTTTATTCCTCTGTTTCTGTATTTTGTAAGTTGGTGATTTTCTGTGGTTTTATGCTCTGTTTCACTTCTTTGCCTTTTGTGAATCTTCTCTAGGTTTTGGCTTTATGTTTACCATGAGGCTTACATAAAACACTTCATAGATAAAACAGTCCATTCTAAGCTGATAACAACTTAACTTGATCACCTAAAAAGCTTCACCCTCTACTCCTCCCCTTTTATATTTTTGATGCCACAATTTACTTCTTTTTCTATTGTGTATCTGTAAACAAATTATTGTAGCTATAATTATTTTTAACACTCTTTTCCTTTAACATTTATACTATAGTTAAGTGGTTAACACAACATCCCATTACAGATTTAGAGTTTTCTAAGTCTGTATATTTACTTTGACTAGTGTGTTGTATACTTTCATATATTTTCATGTCACTGAAAATATTTTTCATTTTTATTAGCATCCTTTCAGCATTTCTTGCAAGGCAAGTCTACTGGTGATGAACTTCCTCAACTTTTTTGTTTTGCCTGGGAAAGTCTTTATCTCTCCTTCACATCTAAAAGATAACTTTGCTAGAGAGATTATTCTTGGACAGAAATATTTTTCTTTCTTCAAATTCAAATACTTCAAATATTTCACTCCACTCTCTCCTGGCATGTAGGGTTTCTCGTGAGAAATCCACTGATAGTCTAACAAGGGTTCCTTTGTAGGTCACAATCTTTTTTTCCTGACTGCTTTTAAGATTCTCCCTTTATCCTTGACTTTTGACATTTCATTATAACTTGGCTTGGAAAAGGTCTTTTTGTATTGAGATAGTAGAGTGATCTATTAGCTTCATAAAATTAGATGGCCAATTCTCTCCCCAGGTTTGGGAAGGTCTCAGTTATTATTTTTTAAAATAAATTTTCTAATCCTTTTTCCCTCTCTTCTTCTGAAATCCTGATTATTCTAATATTTGTTTTTCAATAGTCTCTCATAGATCACATAGGCTTTATTTGCTCTTCCTCATTTTTTTCCTTTGTTCTCCTCTGACTGGGTTATTTCAAAGTTCCTACTCTCTAGCTCACTTAGTCTATCTTCATTTTGTTCTACCCTACTCAAATGCTCTCCAGTGCATTTTTCATTTCATTCATTGAATTCTTCAGACCCAGCATTTCTGTTAGACTTTGTTGTTATTTCTATGTCTTTGGTAAATATCTCATTTTGTTTAAGTATCTTTTTCCTGATTCCACTGAATTGTCTTTTGAGTTTTCTTGTAGTTTATTGAGTTTCTTTAAAACAGCTGTTTTGAATTCTTTATCTGTTAGGTCACAAAATTCCATGCTTGTGAGCTCCGTCATTGGAGAATTATTGCTATCTTTTGCTGATGGCATGTTTCCTTAGTTATTTATGTCCCTTGGAGTTTTGCATTGCTGCTTTCACATTTGAAGTAGCAGACACCTCCTCAAATCTTTACTAGTTGCCTTCAGATGGGTGTAATGTTTGCTGTTTCTGTTCAATCTGAGGCTTTCTCCAACCTTGTATGGGTACACCAGCTCCATATACTTGCAAGAACAGTGTCCCTTAACCACCCTTTGATATTCTTATCTGTCCCTTTCCTGATTTCCTCCCTTCTCCAGTCATGGAGGCCCTGCATCAGCACTATAGGTGCTGCTGGAGAGAAATGGGTTTCTCCACAGCAGCCTCCTGCACAGCTGGGGTAGCTGGCTACTCACCACTCTCCCTTTCCCCCACAGGAGAAGTCACCCTAGGCTAGTTCATCACTGTGTCACATTGGGGCAAGGGAAGTGCTGGCAAAGTTCTTCATACCTTCCCCAATGCATCTAAACTCCCTATAGGAGAAAACAAAGATTGAGGGGTCTTCCTGGCACTGAGTTGTGCCATCTTGAGGAGGGTGATATGGGTAAAGTGAGACTTTCTTACTCTCCTCAATGAGTCTATTCTTGGATTTTTTGCCCCAGTGGTGTGCATAAACCTCTGCTGGATTCCCACGAAGGTAATCTCATCCATGGGTCATTGTCAAAATTGGTGTTATTTGAGGGGAAGATAGTAGAAAACTGTACTACCATCTTGCTGACATCACTCCCAAGGCCTTGGTTTTAACCTCATGTTGTGGACAACTCCTTTTTCCAGGATCTCCATGTGACCCTACCAGATATTACTTCCTTTCTGGCCAGGATGCCTGGTCCTGTCTGCCTCAGATTAATGCCTCACAAACTTTAGGAATAGGATTTCAAGATTCATCTATATACAATTAGTGACCCTAATCTATCCATCTTCAAGACTGGAAATTCTAACTTAATTATGAGCTCCAAATTGAGGCCACTCTTGATTACTTAGGCACACTACCTGTGGGAATTACTAACTCTTTATTTATGTAAAAACTTAGATCAGTGCTCCCATTGGTGGAACTCATACAAATAGAAAACACTGTAATAAACCTATCACTAACTTTTGCAGAAGTTATTAATGACACCACCTCCACACTAGGTGGACTACAGACCAGTTTCAACTCATTGGCCTATGTGGTGATGGACAATTGCATTGCTCTAGATTTCTTGTTGCCTAGTCATGGTGGCATCTGTGTCATTACTAATACTCTTTGTTATACTTTGGATCAATGAAACAGACAAGGTGGAACAGGGTATATGTTGCCTTAAGGAAAAAGCTATTTGACTCTCTATGGTTGACCTTCATGGTCTATGGGGTTTATTCTCTTGGCCTGGAATGGGCAACGGTTTCAAAGCATCTTACAGGAAATATTAATTGTTCTTTTTCTTGTCATAGTGGTCAAGATGTTGATCCATTGAATTTTATCTATTTTTAAATGCTTCTATGCAGTTGCTCTCTCATCAGATGATTGCCATGATGATTGTGATGGTTAATATTACGTGTCAACCTGACTGGGTTAAGGGGTGACCAGACAGCTGGTAAAACATTTCTGAGTGTGTCTGTGAGGGTATCTCCAGAAGAGATTAGCATTTGAGTCAGTAGACTGAGTAAATACCTCCCTCACCAATGTGGGTAGGCATCATCCAATCATTGAGGGTCTGAGCAAAACAAAAAGGCAGAGGAAGGGCAAATTCACTCTTTGTGCTTGTGCTGAGACATCCATTTTCTCCTGTCCTCAGACATTGGCACTTTTGGTTCTTAGGCCTTTGGACTTCAGCCAGGACTTATACCATCAGCTTTCCTGGTTCCAGACCTTTAGGGTTGGACTGAATTACACCATCAACTGGTTCTCCACCTTGCAGGCAGCAGATCTTGGGACTTCTCAGCCTCCATAATCACATAAGCCAATTCCTATAATAAATTTCCATTTACATATAGCTATATATCCTATTGATTCTGTTTCTCCAGAGAACCCTGACTAATACAATGATAACAACAACAAAAAGGTCAAGAAGTTCTTGCAATACAGTTGATCATGAAGCTGACTGGACAATCTCTGAGTGGTTAAGATCTGGATCTCTAGTTTTCCCTGAATTGGTCAACCTCCCACAAGCAAGTGAGTGACTAAAAGGGAGGACTGAGAGACAGAATATACAAATGGACAATCACCAGGCTATATATAAAAATGGAACTCTGATTCACCTGCAGCCTGCCCAGGAAATCAACCTCTCATCTATAATAAATAATGCAGGAAGCCAACCTGCTATAAGCCAGACTTGTAGGAAGTCAGACTGCTATCTTTAGCAATCGATCCAGGAAGCCCAGCAATAACCTCTGTAATAATCAGCCCCAAATACCAGGATTCAATTAATAACTTAGGACCAACCAAAGAAAGCCAAAAATACACTTCTAACCAATCATATAAGACATTCTGCTTCTAGTTAGCCTGCCTACAGCTTCCTCATACCCACAGCCTCCAATCAGGGTACACCTGAAGCCTTATCTTTTCTCCACTATGAAGCTTTCCAACACTTCTGCCTGCCTGGTCTCTGCCAAAATGCAAGTGATGGTGGCTGACTCCCTTGATATAGCAAGCTCTGAATAAATAGCTTTCGTTCTCCTTTGCTTGGTCTTCATTTATTTCCATGAGCAGATGACACATGTCAGGGTGCAAGTCTGAACGCTCAGGGACATATCTCTGTCTGCACAGTGGCAGAGGCTGGAGTGGGGGCAACTTTTATGATTCTGAAAATTAAAGATCCAATTCTTTTACCTGACCCACATCCAGGTCCTCTTCTATTGGAAACAGTACCTCAGTTTTTCTTTGGGGAACTGCCCCTCCCCAGCCTTAATCCCTGTGGTTAAGTCAGACTGGCACTTCCTGGTTGCAGGTACATTGCATGTGCAGCCAAGTGGGATCATGTTTACACTCTGCCCACAGACCTGTATAGGGCCCTTTGTGCAAGTCCAAACTCTGCCCACATGAGAGAGGCCCCTACACTCCCAACCGAGACCCTGCCACATCCCACCCAGGGTGGAAAGAACATGGTATTGCCTCCAGACTGATCAGCAATTAGTTCTGCTTCCAACCACTCACTGAATAATTGGGAAACTGAAGCCCAGAGAGAGAGGCGGGGACTGGCCCAGGGCACAAAAGATGGGCAGAGTCCGGAGGAGAAGTGAGGGTTCCAGCCTCTTAGGCCAGGGTTCAACTCTCCTATGGAATTTGCTTTAGAAATGAGAGCCCCTAAATTCCTATGGGCCCCCTTCACACCCCCTCCCATATGGGGCCTTTTGCCTCTTGCATCCCCAGGTGCACTGGTGCACATACATACACACACACACACGTTGACTTCACATGTGGGGACCATGGGGGTGGAGTCAGAGGAGGAGTAGCCATTGGAGAGGTGACAAGGGGAAGAGAAAGAGGTTAGAGGCAGTTCTGCCATGGGTCAGGGGCATCTAGTCTCCTAGCAACATACCTAGTACCCATATCATATGGAGAGAAAGAGATGCCAGGCTGATGTGCAAGGGAGTCCTCAAGGTTCCCAGGGGTCTGCTTGGGCCAGGGCCACCCACAAATCAGGCTCAATAAGACAAGTTCTGGGACCCTGCATCCATAGCTCTGGGCACCTGGAACTAGGACAAGCCACCCTCACCAAATGTAAAGGGGACTGTAGAAAAAAAAGCCTCATATTCTTCTTCTATAAATTGGGATGCTTGGTCTGTGTGACCCCAAGGATTCCACAGGCTTGGAGAAGTGTTGGCCTTGGGTCTCCAGTGATGACCCCCTGCACTCCAAGTTCCATGGAAAATGCTTTCTATTCCCTGGAGATCATTCTGAGCAGAGACTGGCTTGGGGACCTAGGAGCCTGAGGACCTGAGATAGGCAGAAGGTGGCAGAGAACTGGACCAGTTATCTTGGATCAGGAGGAGGCCATCTTTGTTGGAGCCTCTGTGCCCTCATTTGGAAGTGGGTCCAGAGTCATTGCCCTGGCTGTGGTGAGGAGGCTTCATGAGTGAACTGGTCACCCCAGGGACAGCAGAAAAAAGAGGGTACAATAAAAGTGTTCTGAGGTCACTCATGTCACATCTGGATCCTGCAGGTCCTGTCTCTTTGCCCTTCTGGGGCTTGGAAGAGCCACTGTCTCTAGGAGACCTAAATAAAGGTATATATGTTGTGTTATGGTTTTCCTGCCTGGGGCTGCAGTGCTAGTTCTGACCACAAGGGGGCACGCTGTACCCTCTGTGCTCTGTTGGAGCAACTGGAGTTAGTGAAGAGCAATCCAGGGGTTGTCCTGGCTGTCCCTCTGCCTCAGATCCAACTTGCATCTCCTGTTACTAGCATCCATCTCCACAATGTGAGCTTCTGTAAGTCAGGAGGGGGCTCTGAGTTCTTCTCATTTATTCATTCAGCAAATTTTGTCCTAAGCACTTACACTGGGCAGGGACTCTGTTAGACCTTGAGGGTGGCACTGAAAACACCCTCCACAGTCCCTGCCCTCCAGAGGCACACAGTTTGGAGGGGACATAGACGAAACCACATGTGAAAGAAGAGAGCAAGCACTACAGCAAAGGGATTGTGCTGTGAAGGACAGCTTGGAGGTCACTAGGTGGGGTAATTGGAGAGGTCTCAATGAGGAAGAATTAATGTTACAACCAAAAAAAACAAGAGGTAGCTAGCCAATCACAAGTCTGAGAACAATACGTAAAGGAGAAGGCTCAACTGTGCAAAGACTCAGATGCAGAAGAGAGTTTGGCCAGATATGAAGTTAGAAAGGCAGCCAGTGTGGCTGGAATGAGCTTGGAAGGGGAGGCAGAAGGAGAGGGAGGAGTGGGAGACCAGACTCCGGGGCCTGGAAGACTGTTCTAGTCATCTTCTGCTGTATAACAACATCATCCCAAACTTAGCAGCTTCTAACAACATTGACTATATCACAGTTTCTGTGCACTAGGATCTAGGCACAGCTCAGCTGAATGCCTCTGTCTCAAGATCTCTCAGTATGCTAGGGCTGCACTCTCAACTGAGGCTCTTCTGGGCCAGGATCTGCTTCTGAGCTCATTCATGAGTTCTTGTCAGGATTCAGGCTAGATTGAGGGTCTCAGTTCTTTTCCGTCTTTTGCCTGGGGTCCTCTGTTATATTTTCTTGAAACTGAAGCCTTTCTTGTCAACCTAAATAGGCAATCTCAAAAATTAATGTGTTTATTCAGAAATAGCAGAGGAATTGCAATTTGGGACAAGCAGGCTATGGCAAACCATGGCAAGTCCCAAGAGACAAAGGGAAAGTCAGCTTTTATTAGGTTTTAGGAGGAAATTGAAAAGGGTGTTTTAAATAAAAGTTCATTGGAGAAGAGTTCAAAGTTGTGGTGGTTTCTTATTGGCTCTTAGTGGTGATTAGTGTGTTGTTGCTGGGGCGGGGAATAATCTTCCTTCCTTTTCTTAAAAGCAAGAGATGAAGTTCCCATGTGTAAAATGTCCTGCTTTGTACTAGAAGAAAAGTAACATTCTCATCACCATGGATAAGTTGAGACAGAGAATTTTATACCAAAGATTCTATGCAGACAGACTTTGTTATCTTTCTTCTTCCTGCTGGTTATCCAGCTGCGATGAGTGGTATATGCATAAGAGCTCCCCCTTCAGGACTTCCTAACTCCACTTTAAATGAAGTTTTCCTTTATTTATTTTCACCCTTTATAGGGCAGCTCATAATATATCAGCTTACTTCCCTGGAGCAAGGGATCTGAGAAAGAAAGAGACAGAGAGAGGATGGAGAAGGAGAGAGCAAGGAAGACAGAAGTCACAGACTTTTTGTAATTCAATCTTGGAAGTGACATCCTGTCACTTTTGCTGTGTTCTTTGGTCAGAAGCCAGTCACTAAATTCAATCCATTCTTGAGAGGAGGGGATTAAACAGATATGTATACCAGAAGGTGGGAATCTTTGGGAACATTTGTGGAGGGTACTCACCACATTAGGCCAAGAAGAGGTACTTGGGTCTGATTCTGAATATGGGAATCCACTGGAAAGTTTTATGCCAAAGGGAGACAATACTTGAAATTCATTTAATTTCAACCTTCCTGTGGTAAGGATTAGGGGATGAGGCCAAGAGAGAAGTGACTTTCCTTAGACCAAAGCTTAAGAACACAGGCCTTTTTTGAATTGTATTCCATACTTTGTCCCTTTTGTAATTCTTCCATCTCTAAGTTTGTGCGCTAACTACATGTGATACCAGCCCACGGGTTTTATATGTATTATCTCACATATACCTGATGACATCCCTAGGAAGTAGAATCTAAAATGATCCCCATTGTGCAGATGGGGAAACTGGGTGGGCTCTTAGAAGCAAAATAACCAGGGTCACTGAAATGATAAGAGCGAGGAGCCAGGCCTGAACCCAGCTGGAATCCTGGCTGCACCCAGGCCTTCCCAGGAGGATGTGGGAAAGACTCTGTTGGTGTAACTGTGTACAATTATGGAGATTACATGGGGGTGGGAGTTGAGCAGTCAAGCAGCCCAGAGGGGACTTTGTGGAGATCTTGTCTGAGAAGGAAGCCCAGATAAGGAGACTCCAGGAAGTGACTTCACTTTATTGATGACAGACCACAAAAGAATTTGGAACCCTGGTAACCAGGTACCCACATTCTAAACACAGCTTCTCCAGCTCACTTGGCTGGAGAGCTTGAGAAATCCAGGTATTCTCCTACTGTATCCCAACACCCCAAGGTTCTGTCCTCTGGAAAACCTACAGTGAGAGCCTTTTCCAAAGCTGTATACATTGGTTCAGCTTCCCTATCAACACCTCTGGCCACTTGCCAGAACATATCCAAAGGGGACATTGAGCAGCCCAGGGCAGGCCAATCCAGGACAGGTCACCACTCTGATTCCACCTGGGCAGAACCACACCCCTCCCTTGTGTGTAGGTGGGGAGGGTCATTAGGGGTAAGCCAATTCTGGGTAGGAACATATTGTTGAGAAGCAAAAAGCTTAGTAGGCCCATCATGTACACACTCCAGGTCATTGCTGGCAGCATGGGAAGTGGAGGACTGGGGCAGCACCCATCTGCCCCAGTGTTAATCCCAAGGCCTGGAGCTGTCATCTCATTTCATCCCAGGCTGGAAATCTATGCATACACAGGTTGTGTCTGATCTGGGGAGCAGAAGATCTTGTGGGACAGAAGCAGCAGCAATGAGGGCCAGGCAGGCCTCCGATGCCTCTCAGCTGCCAGTCACTGTGTTTGCAGAACTCCACAAAGATATTGATGAGGAATTGGTCAACGGGGTCACCTACTCAATCTCCCCAAGTGAGGGGCAGGTGCACACACCACCACCAAGGGCCAGTGCTAGCTCATAGTGAGTGTGTCAGAGGGGTTTCCATGACTAAAATCCAGAGATGGCCAGGAAAAGCCTCCTGCCCAGAGACCGCCCTGGCAACTCCACAAGGCTCTCTCCCAAGACTTTCCCTCTTGCGTGGTGTGGCCCTCAGTCCCAATCCCAAGGAGTCTGGGCCTCCCCCATCCTTGACTTCCACAACCCAGCCCCAGCCTTGGCCAAGTGTAAAGTCACTTTTCACATATTTGGGGGAATATCTGAAAAAAAGTTTCATATACTCTTTTCACATCATGTTACAGCCGTGAGTGTTTTTGGGTTTTGCCAGTGTTCAGATTATTTTAATCATCTGTCCTTTGTCCCACCCCAGTGTGAAAATGAGTTGGCCCTAAACCTGGGTGACATCTGGAGATGGGGACTATCAAGGCAGGCATGCTGGAGAAACTGATGGAGCACCTGTTTTCCAGAGCAGGGACCACTTTTACATTCCTGCCTTACTACGTACCTACTAAACCTTCACCACTGCCCAACAGGTCCTGGACCTGCTGTTCAAAAGGTGAACACTTCCCTCCTCCATAGCACAGTGGCTATATGACCACCTACTGACTGTGTGTCTTGAGAATGTCACTTCACTGCTCTGAGCCTCAGTTTGCTCATCTGAAAACCAGGGTGCTAAGGGGACCAACCTTAGGGTTCTTGTAAGGGCTAAATGAGATAATCCATGGAAAGTACTTGCTCTGTGCCTGGCCCTGTGTAAAGGGCTGCTGAAGGGGCTGTAGCTGTTCTTATTATTTTCCTCTCCCCCATGAAGAAGCTCAGTGCCTCATGCCTCACTTATCTGTGTAGCCTTGGACAAAGATATTTCCCATTTGTAAAGGGGGTTTCAGATTTCATCCAGGGAATCCCTGACCAGGGTGTAGCCAGAGCAGGGTACCCTGGAGGATGGCTGGGGGCCCCAGGCCAACTCAGATATCTGGGAAGCTTCTGGTTGGGGTTCATTCACTCAACAAATATATATGAAGCACCTGTTATATGCAGGCACTTTTCTAAGCACTTAGCATAAGTCACTGAATGGAACAAACAAGAATCTTCCCCTCCTGGGCTTTCATCCTAGACAGGGAGCCAGACAGTAACATTAGACATCATAAGCAGGTAGTGCACACAGCATGTTAGATATGATGCCCCCTGGCTGCCTCTAGATATGGATATGTTACCCTTATTTTGATGAGGATGGTGGACCCCAGGACCATCTAAGAAAGTGTATGGGCTTTGTGTCAAGAGGGAGGGCCTCCTGTGTCCACAGAGCAAAGAGCAGTGTGGGGGGTTGTGACTGGAAGGACTGAGCAGAACCCTGGGTCCCCACACATCTTGTCCTTCCTGCTAGAGGGTCTGGGGTCTTCCCTTGTGAAAAGGAAAGGAGTCCAAGGGAGCTGTGGACAGGGTTTGGCTACCCTAGGGGACAGAAGGGAGTCTGGAGGCTCAGAGCTGGACCCTGAGAGAATCATCTCCACAGAGCCCCATCCCAGCCATGTTTGACCCCTACCATGATCGAAGGACTCAAAACAGATCTGGTGAGTAACTTGTATGCATTGGCCTGGCACTTCAGTCCTCTGTGCCTAGTTGCATGTGGGTCTGGGACAGGCTACTCCTTGCCCTTTAGGAGAATAGTGTCAGGGGCTCACAGAGAATAATGCAACACATCAGTGCTACAGACTGAGGTACCATGAGGACTCTGTGAAAGCTAGGCAGGAGGACAGACTCTGTTTTTTGCTCATTTCTCAGATATTTACAGAGCACCTCTGCGTGCCAGTGAGCACAATGGAGTTTACTCAAGGAGTTTACTTTCCAATGGGAAGGGGGACACGGAAACAGCCAGAGGAGTGTTTCAGGCTTCCCTGAAGAAGGGGAGAGGTGGTCAAACTATTGATCGAGGGCTTCCTTGAAAAGAGACTCTTTGCCAGCCCCTGCTCAGTGACCAGGCCTGGTACTGCTAAGACAGCCAAGTGGGATTGAGCATGGGCGGAGCTGACCTCTGGACTAGCAGAGGCAGACACAGGAGCCCAGCCCCTGCAGGGGTGCCATGGGAGGACAGTGTGGAAGGAAAGGTCAGCCTCTGACTCTGCTGCCTACCCACCTACTCCACTACTATCATCTCCTATGCACCTGGCTCTACCAGTACCTGGAGGATTTCTGTCAGCCCCAAAACTTTACCAGCCTAAAGCAGCTGGTGGCCTATGTACTGCTCAACATGCCTGGCTCAGATCTGGAGTGCTATGCCTATATTCTCCTGGCCCAGATGGAGCACCTAGAGCCCACTGAAGCAGAGCCCAAGGGCGAGGAGGACTGGGGTGGGTTCATGTGAACATATGAAGAGGAATCAGTGCTGGGCTGTGGAGGGAGGGGCCTCCAGAGGCTAGTGTTGGAACAGGAAAAAATAGTAGCCTCAAATCACTCATTCATTAGACTGCTGTCTGAGAAAACTCCCTGGGGTGTGTTTGGGGACTGGGGCTTCTCAAAACATGCAGTGGCATGTTTTCTTTCTATGGAAAGGAAGTCATGGTGATATTTTCTCCTCTTGCATCTCCAGCACCAGCTCTGTTGCCAGCTCTGAAACCAGTTCCACAACTAGCATCAGCTTCAACTGCAACTCCACTGCCATCTTGAGAACTAAAGCAGGCTCCAGCACCAAATGTAGTATAATCTCAAGAGATAGAACCAGCTCCAGAATGAGCTCTGTTATCAGCCTCTGTTCCAGCTCCAACAACAGCATCAGCCCCAGGAGTAGAACTAGCACCAGCATCAGTTCTAGCACAAGCTACAGATCTAATACAGCTCCAGAACCAGCAGCAGTTCCCAAGTTAGAGCCAGCACTGACTCTAGAGCCAGAAACAGCTCCAGAACTAGAGCCAGCTTCAGAGATAGAGGCAATTTCATCATTAGTTGTAGTGTCAGTCCAGCTGGAGCTCCAGAACTGGAGCCAATTGCAGACTCAATTCTAGTAGCAACTCTGAAGCTAGAGCAAGCTTCTGCACCATGTCCAGAGCTACAGCTAGTGCCAGCTACAAAGCTAGAGCAACTTGCAGCACCAACTATCGCACCAGCTATGGGCCTAGAGTTAGCTCTGGCACCAACTACAGAGCTAGAGCTATGGCCAGCTACACAGTTAGAAACAACTCCAGCTTGAGCTCTTGTATCAGCTCCAGGCAGTGTCAGCTAAGGCTCCAGCTCCAGAGCTAGAATTAGTTCCAGCACTAGCTCAGGGACCAACACCTATGCCCGCTCTAGCACCAGCTTCAGCACTGTAGAGCCAGGGTCAGCTCTAGTACATGATCTAGAGCTACATACAACTCTGGAAGCCACAGAACTAAAGCTATTGTCAGCTCTAGAACTAGAATCAGCACCGGAATCAGCTGCAGAACTAGAGCCAGCTCCAGAGATGGAGGAAGTTCCATCACTAACTGCAGCAGCTCCAGAGCTAGATCTACCTCCAGAACCAGTCTTAGCAGTAACTCTGCACTAGAGCTTCTGCACTAGCTCCAGAATTAGAATGAGGGCCAGCTACAGAACTAGAACCAACTGCAGCACACGTTCTTGGCCCAGTTCCAGACTTAGTTCCAGAGCTAGAGCCAGTTCAGACACCAGACCCCATGCTGGTTCTATAGCTAGAGACAGCATCAGCTCTTGAGCTAGAGCCAGCTTCAGCACTACCCTCAGCACCAGCTCCAACATCACAGCTTTCTTTTCCCTCCCCTATAATACATCTTTTTGCTTTTTGTAGTTTGGTTTTCATGTTTTATATATTTTAGAGTTTATGATATTTTACATTTTTAAATCACATACAATAAAATTTAATTTCTTAACCACTTTAAATTGTACAATTCAGGGGCATTAAGTACATTCAAAATGTGTTAGCATCACCACCATATAGTTCCAGAACATTTTCATCACCCCAAACAGAAGCTCTGTACCCATTAATCAGTCACTCCCCATTCCCCCTTTCCCCAGCCTCTGGCAACCACTAATCTATTTTCTGTTTCTACGGATTTACCTATTCTGGATTTTTTCATTTCAGTGGAATCATACAATATGAGGCCTTTTGTGTCTAGTCACATATTATTTGAGTAGCTGATTGGTTTTTATTTTTTGTTGTTATCAAAAATAATGCTTTCTATTGAAAAGGGAAATTCCAGATGAATCACAAATTATACGTAAAAGTTAAGCCCTAATAGTAAATAATATTTTCACAATTGGGGGGTAGGCACCACTTTTCTAAGTATGACGCAGAACCAGAAGCCTTAAAGGAAATGGCTGGCTCTTCCTGTGACCAAAACAAAAACAAGAAAAATGTCTAAAGCTAGAAAGACAAGCCACAAATTGGAAAAGCATTCCTAGTAATCCAAAGCCAGAGAAAGTGTTACTATCTTGGGAGTGCAAAGAATTCTCAAAAATCTATTTTGTTAAAGGGACAAAGACAAACACATGCAATTCAAAAGAGAAGCAATACATATTACCAGTAAATTCAGAGATGCCCAACTTCTTGAATGATGATGCACAAATGGAAACATTGTGGAGATACCATTTGCCACTATCACACTGGCAGGTTTTTATGTCTAGTGATGACCAGCATTGGTGAGGATGTGAGAAAGCAGGGGCAGCACTGGTCCCCTCAGAAAAAGTGCTCATTGAAACTCCTTTCTTGGAGAGCCATTTTCCAGTGCCTATGAAAATTCTAACCACAAATCACTTTGCCCAGCAGTTCTAATCCTAGGAATTTATCTGACAGAAGTGCTTGCATAATTTTTCAAAGATATATTTTCAAGACTGTTCATCTGGTTATTACAGCAAGGAGTTGGAAACAACACAAATATTAATGTGCAGGCAGTTGGATAAATAAATTCTGATCTACATGTACAAGTGAACGTGTGTAGCTACAAAAGTGGGTGCAATGGGTCTATATGTGCCAAGGTGGAGAGGCATCAGAGAATACTGTTATGTGAGAACACATATTGACAGCTTGTATCTAATGTCCCAGTTTAGAAAGACACACATGTGTGGTATAAACATGTACTCCATACACACATATGTAAACACATCTGTGTGTGATAGAGACACGGACAGACAGAAACAGAGAATGAGAAAGAAACTGAGAAATATGTACCAGCTCATTAATGATGATCACTGGTGGGTGGGATTTTCAAAATCTTTTATTTTCTCCATTAGGTGATGTTTGAAATTTTTATAATGTGCATAGTATTCCATAATTATAAAAAGATTCTAATCATATATTGTTTATTGATTATTCTTCTATTAAAGTACATAATTTAGCTATTATTTTTAAATATTTTAATTACAAACATTTATTATAGTACGAAGTTTATTATAGTAAGAATTTCTATATGTATTGAGAATAAAGTAGGTAGTGTGATATCAGCATCACAGTGGCAGACTTTTCTCCTTTTTATCCCCCATTTTTACAATGAAGTAGACTCCCTCCACAAACAAAAGTGCCTTTGTGGGTGTGTAATGGGATCTAGCACCATATATCAAGGGATCCAGGAGGGACCTTGCACACTTGTGCATCCAATAATAGGTGGGCAGACCTTGGTATGGGCTGAGGAACCAGAGGAACCAGCAAACCTTCCTAGACCCTTCTCTCCACAGCTGGGAAAAAACCTGGAGAATGCTGACCTGGGCAGATATCCATAACAAGAAATAATTTGCAGAAGTCCAGCCATCCCAAGGGGAGATTCCAGCACACCATTGGAGAATATATATATATATATATATATATATATATATATATATATATATATATATATATATGAGTTTGGTTGCAGTGGAGACAGTGGTAAGAGAAACTTTCCTAGCACTGCTCCCCCAAAAAAGGAGACACTGTACAGGGCTGGCCCATTCAGCAGTGGCAACTTCTCCCAACAGAGGAAAAGGATAACAGTGAGTGCCCAGCTACCCCAGTTATGCAGGAGGCAGCTAGAGAAACCCATTTCTCTCCAGCAGCACTCAGAGTGCTGAGGCAGCACATCACTGACTGGGGGGAGTGAGGAGATTGGAAAAGAGGCAGATAAGAATTTCAATGGTCATTAAAGAGATTGTGTTCAGCAGGAAGTCCACCCACAAACCTCTGGGAGTCCTATATGCAGGTATGTCCCTACCAAGTCCACAGGCACCCACACAGAGTGCTAAACCCACACCTCCCCCAACTCTGTGGCCAGCTCCATGTGCTTGCTTCCTTGTGTTGTATTGAGAGAGATCTAATAGACAGGGAGTGGGCTCAGAAAAGAGGCCACAGGTCTGTGACCAAGGAATAAACCATGAGCTTGAGCGATAGTGCCACCTCTGGAAAACAAAGAGGTTTTCAGTGGCCAGCCTGATGAGTTGTAAGAACCAGAGAAGATATAAAAGCTTAAGAATTCTGCCAAAAGAAGGAGCTAGAAGAGTGGAGCAGATGTATCCATAGAAAGAGATACCTCAGATAAAAGCACCATTGAACAAATACCTTATCTGAAGGTAACTAGCAAAGATTTAAGGTGGTCTCTGCTATTTCAATGGCAAAGTAGCAAATGCAAAACTCCAAGGAACATGAAAAATCAAGGAAACATGCCACCATGAAAAGAAAATAATAATTCTCCAATAACTGAGTTCAAAGGCATGGAATTTTGTGACCTAGTTGATAAAGAATTCAAAATAGCTGTTTTGAAGAAACTTAATGAGCTATAAGAAACTAAAAAGGAGAATTCAATGAAATCTTGAAAAAATACATGATCAAAGTGAGATTTTTACCCAATATAGAAATAATAAAAAAGAACCAAATAGAAATTCTGAAGCTGAAGAACTCAAAAAATAAAATGAAAAATGCAATAGAGAGCATAAATAGAGTAGAGAAAATGGAAGATGGAATAACTGAGCTGGAGGATAGGAATTCTGAAATAATCCAGTTAGAGGAGAACAAAGAAAAAAGAGTGAAAAAGAGAAGGAGTCTACATGATCTAGGGGGAAACCTTCATAAAAACAAATATTAGAATAATTGAGATTCCAGAAGGAAAGATAGGGAGAAGGAATGAGAAAATTTTATTTAAAGAAATAAAGCTGAGAACTTCCCAAACCTGGGAACGAGAATTAGACATCCAAGTTCATGAAGCTAATAGGTTACCCTATTGTCTTAATGCAAAAAGACCATCTCACAGTGACATCAGCATCATGGCAGAGTGGGTTATTCCCTTTGTCTTTCCCCTCTAAGTTACAACCAGTTGGACATCCATCAACCCACAAAGGACTCCCTACACAGCACAACAGAATGCCTAAAAGATCCATGCATCTATACATCTGAAGGTGGGTGGATTGGACCTCCAAGAGGCAGTGGAACTAAGGAAACAACCCCCTCTTTCTCCCCCACTAGCAACAATCCAAACCACGGCTCCTCACACTGGCACATGCACCTGTGAACAGAAGTTGCAGGGGCAGACACGACCCTCACAACTTAGCCCCTGCCCCCCAGCAGGGTTGGGTGGCATACACACTGAGAAGATTTAGGACACAGAGTGGAGTTGGTGACCCAGCTCCCTCCCTTGGCAGCAGCAATCCATACTGCAGATCTGGTATGTGTGCCTGTGAACAAAGGCTGCAAGGGCAGACACAGCACTTGAAGCTTAGCCCCTACACCCCCATCAGATCCAGTACATTGTGCCTCTGAACAGAAGCTGCAAGGGAAGACATGGCACTCTCAGCTTAACCCCTGATCCCCCAGCAGATCTGGCACACACAACCACAAACACAGGCTGCAGGGGCAGACATGGAACTCATGGATTAGCCTCTGCCCCCCACCCAGGATTGGCAGGTGGCACACATGTCCTTAGGATTCAGGACACAGAGCAGAGCCCATGACCCATTCCTCCTGCACCCCCCCACAACAGTGGCCCAGTCCCTCCAACAGTGGGGACAATATAAAAAATGTGAATTTTCCCAGCTAGGGCAGGACACCTTCAACTGAATTTTCAAAACACATCTTCTTATGCCAGTTACCAGAGGCTGCATGAGTGAGCAGCAAGGACAATTAGTCCCTGCATAGCCCCTGCCCCCTCCAGGGATGGCAGATGGAAACTGTGACCTGAGGCTTCAGGAGCCACAGCAGAACCCAGGACTAAGCTTCCAGTGGCAGCACTCCTGACACCAACTCTACCAGTTGTGGGGGCTGCATACAAGTCCCTGGCTCCCTGGGCCCTAAGCAGCAACAGTGACACCCATGAACTCAGCACCCCTGGAAGTGGTGTAGCAATCAGCCCCAGACAACCCAGGAGTAGCAGCACAGGTGGTGCATGGGGCAGCAGCATCCAAGCCCATGGAGAAGCCACAGCCAGTGAGGAACCATGAGACCCAGGTGACCCCAGAAGCAGCAGAGATGCTCACAGCCTGGTGACTCCAGTGGCAACACCCGTGACTGCAGCAGCATCATAAGCAGCAAGCCACCAGCAACCTCAGATTCACATGAGCAGCACAAAGAGAGTGCTGACAATGCCTCCGGCAGAGGCAGTGCAGAGTGGAAGATGCAGGCTCTCAAATACAACCAGAAGCAGCTCAGAACCAAAGTAATGAAAGCCTTACCCAAATAAGAAAGGTGATTGCTACCACAAATGTGCTGGCAGAGGATCAACTCAGGAAGTACCATGAAGAGTTACAGTAACATGGCAGAACAGAAAAAAAATGACAAGTCCCCAGTAACCAACTTGAAGTCACAGAAGATTAAAATCTAAGTGACAGAGAATTCAAAATGGCTGTTATGAAGAAAATCAATTAGTTACAAGAAAGACAATTGTCAGAAAGACAATTCAATGAGCTCAGGAATAAAATTAATGAACAGAAGGAAGACTTCACCAAGGAGATTGAAACTCTAAAAAAAGAACCAAACAGAAATTTGGGGGGTGAAGACCACAATGAAGGAGATGAAAAATAAAGTAGAAAGCACTAAAAACAGAGAAGACTGTATGAAAGACAGAATTAGTGAGCTTGAAGATAAAAATCTAGAAATGATTCATGTGGGAGAAGAGAGAGCAATAAGATTTTTTTAAATGAAGAAATTCTGTAGGAAATATCCAACTCAATTAGAAAAAGTAACATAAGGACAATACATATCCCAGAAGGAGCAGAGAGGGGAAAAGGAGCAGAGAGCTTATTTAAAGAAATAGCTGAAAACTTCCCAAATGTGGGGAAGGAACTGGATATACAAGTACATGAAGCTAACAGAACGGCTAATTATCTCAATGGAAAAAGACCTTCTCCAAGACATATAATGTTAAAACAATCAAAATTCAATGACAAAGAAAGAATATAAAGGGCAGTTAGAGAGAAGAAAATAACTTACAGAGGAACTCCCATCAGGCTTTCAGTGAATTTCTCAGCAGAAACCTTACAGCCTTGGAGAGAGTGAAATGCTACATTCAAGACATTGAAAGAAAAAACTGTCAGCCAAGAATACTCTATCAAGCAAAGTTATCCTTCAGATATGGAGAAATAAAACCTTTTCCAGACAAACAAAACCCTGGGAGAGTTCATTGCCACTAGACCTGCCTTACAAGAAAGGTTGAAAGGAGCTCTCCTATCTGAAACAAAAGGGCAAAGATGTTAAAGCTTGAGCAAGGTAGTAAATAGACAGAATCAGAAAATTGCAGTGCTATATCAGAATAGGTTAGGAAACAATTATAACATAGAGGCCAAAGGGAAAGAAAGCATCAAAAATAACTATGACCAGTTCAATTTGGGCACAAACTCACAACACAAAAAGGATAACTAGTGACAAAAAAGATAGAAGGGGAAGAGGAAAATGACAGAACTTGCATAAGCTAATGGAGATAAGAAACTACCAACAAAAGAACTATCTCATCTACTAGATCTTCTATACAAACCTCGTGGTAACCACAAAACAAAAACTCACAGCAGAGTCACAAGTCATAAATAAAGAGAAAACTGAGAAAAACATCGCAGAAAACCACCAAACTGAAACGGCAGACAGAAATACAAGAAAAAGAAACAATGGAAATACAGAGCAAACAGAAAACAAAAGATAAAATGGCAGTATTAATCCCTCATATATTAATAATCACCCTAAATTTAAATGGATTGAATCTACTAATAAAAAGACACAGAGTGACTGGATGGATTAAAAAACAAGACCTAACAATATGCTGCCTCCAGGAGATAGATCTCAGCTCTAAAGACAAACATAGGCTCAGAGTGAAAGGATGGAAGATGATACTCCAAGCAAATGGAAACCCAAAGAAAGTGGATATAGTCATACTTTTATCAGACAAAACAGACTTCAAGACAAAAATAATAACAAGAGACAAAGATGGACAATATATAATTATAAAATGGATAGTCCTTGGGGCCGGCCTGGTGGTGTAGTGGTTGGGTTCACATGCTCCACTTGGCAGCCTGGAGTTTGTGGGTTTGGATCCTGGGCATGGACCAGCACACTGCTCATCAAGCCATGCTGTGGCAGCATCCCATATACAAAGTGGAGGAAGATTGGCAGGGATGTTGGCTCAGGGACAATCCTCCTCAAGCAAAGAGTGGAAGATTGGCAACAGAGTTAGCTCAGGGCCAATCTTTCTCACCAAAAAATAAAAAGGAGGGGTACATTCCATCAAGAAGACATAACACTTATTATTATACATGCACCTAACATAGGAGCACCAAGGTATATAAAGCAACTATTAACAGACCTAAAGGGAGAAATTGACAGCAACACAATAATAGTATAGTACTTTAATTTCCCACTTGCATCAATGGATAGATCATGCAGATAGAAAGTCAACAAGGAAACATTGGCCTTAAATGAAACACTAGAATCAGATGGGCTTAATAGATAAATATAGAACATTCCATCCAAAAGCAGTAGAATACACATTCTGCTAAAATGCACACAGAACAGTCTCAAGGATAGATCATATAATGGGAAACAAAACAAGACTCAAATATAAGAGGATCAAAATCATATCAAGTATCTTTTCTGACTACACTGGTATGAAAGTAGAAATCAACTATGAGAAGAAAGCTGGAAAAGTCACAAATACATGGAGACTAAACAACATGCTAGTGAGTAAGTATTGGACCAAAGGAGAAATCAAAAAATACCTGGAGACAAATGAAAATGAAAATTCAACATACCAAAATCTGTGGGATGCAGCTAAAGTGGTATTAAGAGGGATGTTTATAGCAATACAGGCCTACCTGAAGATATAAGAAGAAATCTCAAATAAACAATCTAACACTCCACGTAAAAGAACTAGAAAAAGAAGAACAAACAAAACCCAAACTCAGTAGAAGGAAGGAAATAATAAAAATCAGAGCAGAAACTAATGAAATAGAGACTAAAAAGACAATAGAAAGGATCAATGAGACTAAGAGCTGGTTCTTTGAAAAGATAAACAAAATTAACAAACCCTTAGCTAGATTCACTAAGAAAAAAGCAAGAAGGCTCAAAAAGCTAAAATCAGAAATGAAAGAGGAGAAATTACAACAGATACCACAGACATACAAAGGATTATATGAGAAAACTATGAAAGGCTATACACCAACAAATTGAATAGCCTAGAAGGGGATAAATACCTAACATTATTCAACCTTCCAAGAATCAAGAAGAAATAGAGAATCTGAATAGACCAATCACTGGTAAAGACATTGAAATAGTAATCAAAAACCTCCCAAAAAACAAAAGTCCAGGACCAGATGGCTTCTCTGATGAATTCTACCAAAGATTCTAAGATTTAATACCTATCCTTCTCAAATTCTTCCGAAAAGTTGAAGAGGATGGAACACTTCCTAAACTCATTTTACAAGGCCAACATTACCCTGGTACCAAAACCAGACAAGGACAACACAAAGAGGAAAATATTACAGGCCAATATCGTTGATGAATATAGATGCAAAAATCCTCAATAAAATATTGGCAAACTGAATACAGCAATTAATTAAAAGGATCATACACCATGATCAAGTGGGATTTATACCAGGGATGCAGGAATGGTTCAACATCCACAAATCAAACAATATGATACACCACATTAACAAAATGAGGAATAAAAACCACATGATCATCTCAATAGATGCAGACAAAGCATTTGACAAGATCCAACATCCACTTACAATAAAAACTCTCAACAAATGGGTATAGAAGGAAAATACCTCAACATAACAAAGACCATATATTGCCAGACCAACAGCCAACATAATACTCGACAGGGAAAACCTGAAAGCCATCCCTCTGAGAACAGGAACAGGACAAGGTTGCCCACTCTTGCCACTCTTATTCAACACAGTACTGGGGTTTTGGCCAGAGCAATTAGTCCAGAAAAAGAAATAAAAGGTATCCAAATTGGCAAGAAGTTAAACTCTTGCTGTTTGCAGAGGACATGATTCTATATATAGAAATCCCTAAAGAATCTACTGAAAACTATTAGAAATTATCAACAGCTACAGCAAAGTTGCAGGGTACAAACTCAATTTACAAAAATCAGTTGCATTTCTAAACATTAACAATGAACTAGCAGAAAGAGAAATCAAGAATACAATCTTATTCACAATAGTAATTGAAACAGCACAGTACTGGCAGAAAACAGATGCACAAATCAATGGAACAGAACTGAGAGCCCAGAAATATATCCACACATCTATGGGCAGCTCATTTTTAACAAAGGAGCCAAGAATATACAATGCAGAAAGGAAAGTCCCTTCAATAAATGGTGTTGGGGAAACTGGACAGCCACACACAAAAGAATGAAAGTGGACCATTATCTTACACCACACACTAAAATTAACTCAAAATGGACTGAAGACTTGAATGTAAGGCCTGGAACCATAAAACTTCTAGTAGAAAACATAGGCTGTACACTCTTTGATGTCAGTCTTAGCATCTTTTTGAATATCATGTCTCCTCAGGCAAAAGAAACAAAAGAAAAAATAAGCAAATGAGATTACATCAAACTAAAAATCTCTGCACAAGAGAGGAAACAACAAAACGAAAAGACAACTTACCAATTGAGAGAAGATATTTGCAAACGTATGTCTGATAAGGGGTTAATGTCCAAAATATATAAAGAATGCATACAACTCAACAACAACAACAAAAATATAGGCAGGGGATATGAACAGACATTTTTCCAAAGAGGCTATACAGATGGCCAACAGGCACAGGAAAAGATGTTCACTAATTATTAGGGAAATACAAATCAAAACTACAATAAGATGTCACCTCACACCAGTCAGAATGGCTATTATCAAAGAGACAAGAAATAATAAGCATTGGAGAGGATGTAGAGAAAAAGGAACCCTCGTACACTGCTGATGGGAATGTAAATTGGTGGAGCAATGTACTGGAAACAGTACAGAGATTCCTCAAAAAATTAAAGATAAGAATATCATATGATCCAGCTATCCTATTTCTGGGTATTTATCCAAAGAACACAAAATCAACAATTTAAAGAGATTTATGCATCCCTATGTTCGTCACACCATTTTTCACAATAGCCAAGATATGGAAGCAACCCAAGTGACCATCGACTGATGAATGGATAAAGAAGATGTGGTATATATACATATATATATATACCACATATATATACATATATGGAAATCTTGCCATTTCCAACAACATGGATGGACCTTAAGCATATTATGCTAAGTGAAATAATTCATACAGAAAGAGACAATTACTGTATGACTTCACTCTTATGTGGAAGATAAACAAACAAACAAACACATGGATATAAAGAACGGATTCGTGGTTACCAGAGGGAAAGGGGGTGGGGAAAGGACAAAAGGAGTAAGGGGGCACATGTGTACAGTGACAGATGGCAACTAGACTTTTGATGGTGAACTTCATGCAGTCTATAAAGAAATCAAAATATAATGATACACACCTGAAATTTATATAATGTTATAAACCAGTGTGACTTCAATAAAAGAATTTTTTAAATAAAAAATTTTTAAGACAAATAACAAGTGTTGGAAAGGATACAGAGAAAAGGGAACCCTCATATGATTATTGGTGGAAATGTAGATTAGTTCAGTCACTATGGAAAACAGTATGGAGGGTCCTCAAAAAATTAAAAATAGAACCAGCATATTATCCAGCATTTCCACCTCTTTATATAGTTCCAAAGAAAGTTAAAATAGAAGTTTGAAGAGATATATGCACTCTCATGTTTATTCCAGAATTACTCACAATAAGCAAGATATGGAAACAACGTAAGTGTCCATCAATGAATGAATGGATAAAGAAGTTGTGGCGTACATGTATACAATGGAATGTTGTTCTGCCATGAGAAAGAAGGAAATCCTGCCATTCAAGACAATGTAGATAGACTCTGAAGGCATTTAAGCTGAATGAGATAAGTTAGACAGAGAAAGATAAATACTATATGATATCACTTACATGTGGAATCTAAAATAGCCAAAGTCATAAAAATAGAGAGTAGAATAGTGGTTAGCAGAGGCTAGGGGGTGGGAGAATTGGGAATATGTTGTTTAAGGGTACAAACTTGGAACAAGTAAATAAATAAGTCCTGGAGAGCTAAATGCATAGCGATTATAATCAATAATGCTGTGTTATAAACTTTAAACTTGCTAAGACACTAGATCTTAATTCTTCCCACCATAAAAAAAGAAATGATCATTATGTGACGTGATAGAGGTGTTATCTAACACTATGGTGGAAATCACATTGCAATATATAAATGTATCAAATCAACAAGTTGTACACCTTAAACTTATACGATGTTACATGTCAATTATATTTCAATTAAAAAAAGAATAAAGAACATAGTCCTTCCACAGAAAATGGTGCCCTGAACATGTCTTCATCCTTCCAGTCTTCCCTCTGTGTGGGCATGGGTGTGACAACACTGCAGTACCTATGTATTGGCGTGTATGTGTGCATGTGTGTGTCAGGTGGAGGGTTACAGGCATGAGCTCTTCTGTAACCTCTTTTCCCCATAGATGAACATTGGCCATGCTGGTCAATCCTCTTCCTGTTGCACATTTTCAGGGGCTTCTCATCACAATTAACTTAGAAGTCCCTGCTATTGGACATTGGGCCATTGCCAACTTTTCACTCCCATAATCTTGCCAAAGGCAACATTTGCATTCATCAATCTCTACTTTTTTTAGGACAGATCCTTAGAAATAAAATTTCTGGGTCAAAATGTAAATGTTTTTAATGTATTGGTAACAGTTTCCAATATCAAAGGGTCTCCATGTCAGTGGGGCTGAAACTGTAGGGAGAGAAGCAGTCTCAGTCCCCAGGAGTGACCCCAGGAGACTGGAAGGTGCCACCCCATCACTCCTGCTGCAGATCCCAGGCTCTGCCTTTGGAGCTAATCAGCCCCTGCCTGCTCTCTCTCCCTCCAAGCACAGAGTCCTTTCCTCTCAGTCAGGAAAGCACATCTAATGATCAGTGAGGCATAGGGATGACCTTGACTTTGACCCCAAAAGTCCTCAGTTGCAGCAGCAGGACCCGCTTGAACTTGTGTAAGGGGAAAGGCTTTTACAGTTTGTTAGGTTGCTCATGGAAGTTGTGGGAAGGTCAGAGCATCAAACTGGGGACTTTGGAGCTGGGCACAGCCCCAAAACCACACCTCAGGGTCCTCCAGCAGTGATCCCTTGCTCCCACCTCTGTGCCCACATTCAGGCACATCAGCTTCTGCATGGGAGAGAACTTTGCCTTCCACCCAAGACTAAAGTGGAGAGGAGGGGAGAGAGCCTTTATCTCCTTCAAAGTTCATGTGGAAGTCCACCTGATCTGAGGCTGTCAGGCGAGTCCACAGTCTGCCTGTTCCTTGCCTAGAGATGGAGCCCCTCCAATCCATCAGTCCTCTGAAGGAGGGAACTAGCCAGACTCTCCCTGGAGGAAGAGAAAGGAGCCCCTAATTGAACTGGGAAGCAGGTAAGAGTGGAGATCCCAAGAAATATGGGGAATGGCTGCCTTGTGTTTGTGGCAGTGCTGCCTAATGGTTAGTAACATGGACTCTGAGGTCAGTTAGACCCAGTGACCTTGGAAAAGTGTTACCATTTGAGCCTATTTCCTTGTCTGTGAAGTGTATTAGGAAGACAAGTTAAATGAACTTGCATTTGAGTGCCTCTGCACATACACAGAGATCAACAGCTACTAGCTCCTATGATGAGTACCCAACTGATGGGACCACACAGAAAGGGCAGCCTGTTCAGGTGGGAAGCACATTCTCGGGTCACCGGTGAAACTGTGAACCACTGTAGCTGTCAATTACATGTGACAAGAGCTGTCAAAGTGCCTGTCCCCTGTATCCAAGGATGTGACTCTGGAATAGGAAGAAAACAGTGCTTTCCCAACAATGTTATCAGCAGTGGTGTCTACAGCACAGGAGGAAACTGGACCTGTGACCACGGCCTACCTGGCAAATTGCTACTGTAACCAGATGCGAAGGTCTGGTCTTGGCTGGAAAAAATGAAGTGCAGATGATGGAACTAATGATGAAAACAGCTCCCTTTTTTGAGATCCTACTATGTGTCAGGCATTGTACCAGGCATTTGGTGCAATTACATCTGTGAGACTACTACAGGTAGAGAAAGGTACTACTGTCATCCCCATTTTACAGATGAGGAAGCTGAGGCCCACAAAAAGAAAGCAACTTGTCCAAGGCCCAGATCTGACTGACTCCAGAGGGGTGGCATTCCCCTTCCCCGACCCAGAACCCAAGATTGGGTTGGATGTAGGTAGGAAGTAACTAGAGGGAGCCCTGGGATTGCTCCCAACAGAATGATGCTGGCTACCCACAACAGCAAATCTCCACCCTCTGGGTCACTCTGCCACAGCCACCACAGATCACAGAGCATCTAAAGTCATTTGATGATACAATCACTGATTTTTTGGACAATAATTTGGACCTCGAGATTCTTGAGTAAGAGGATGGTTCATGTTGGACTCTTACCTTCCTACTTTTTTCTTACTATAATGTATCTGCTTTCAATGTGGCTGTGTAACAAACATATAAAGAACAGACCTGCTCTTTCTGTCAGAGATATCCTCACTCTGTAGAATCTCAGAATCACACTTCCCTCTTTGACATAGATATAGATATAGATAGATATAGATATAGATATAGATATAGATATAGATATAGATATAGATATAGATATAGATATGGATATACATATACATATACATATACATATACATATACATATACATATACATATACATATACATATACATATATGAATTTATTCTCCCCAGTTGGGAAGGAGGCTACAATTTACAGTGTCAAGATCCTGCCAGGGCAAGGGAAGCTGATATCCAAGTGTTGGTGATACTACTTTTCCAAATCAATGGAGTTCCTGGACATGATTTTCTTTGTTTTGTAGGGAAAAAAACAGACTACTTTTTATTCTTCTATGTTTAACATCTGGTGGTGTGTTTTCCATGGACAAAGTTTCCTTGGACCAACACTGAACAGTTTTATCCACATTCTGTGTACTCCTGCTATGGCCTTTCTGTGTTTCCATCAGTGCACAAGTATCTTTAGTGGCAGGAATAGCTCACACAGATCAATGGGTTAAGTTTGTGCTCACTATCATGCATACCAGAGTGCTGTCACAAGACCATGTGACTTTCCCTACAGTTGTCTCATCACTCAGTCTTCTTATATGCTTACATTAGTCATTCTATTCTTAAACTTTTATGTTGAAATGCACCAAAAAAAAAAAAAAAGCCAATGGAGGCAGATATGGCAGAGCCACCTGCGTGGAAAAAGTTAAGAATGGTTTGAGGGCCGGCCTGGGGGTGTAGCAGTTGAGTTCGCTTGCTCCACTTTGGTGGCCCAGGGTTCGTGGTTTAGGATCCCAGGTGCAGACCGATGTACCACTTATCAAGCCATGCTGTGGTGGCATCCCATATAAAGAAGAGGAAGATGGGCACAGGTGTTAGCCCAGGGCCAGTCTTCCTCAGGAAAAAGAGGAGGATTGGCAATGGATGTTAGCTCAGAGCTAATCTTCCTAACAAATAAATAAATAAAATTAAGAGTGGTTTTTCCAAAGCCTATTTGACTGGAATTAAAGGAGTGGTGAGAGAACAAAAAAAAAACACAATAAAAATAGAGTAACAGAAAAAGCATATATAGCCTGGATTGCTGGCTTTAAAGCAAAGACTGAATTGAAAGTTATATATGTTTTAGTATAAACTAATTTCCTTTGAATTTATAAATCATTTGTACCTGGAATTATTAACACATTGCTATTAGGTTAATATTTTAACTAAATGCTTTGGTCAACATTGAGGTGATGCTGAACCCTGCAGAACTCAGAACTGGTGCAACTTCTCCCTCCCTCCCCACAAGGACTGAACCCCTCTGCAGAAACTGTCATGATAACACCTCATACACATACAAAGCCAGGAAGCATGGCTTCGTCACAGCAGGTTGTCAAACAAAATGTTAAAGTTTTGTTCAGACTAAAATGTTTAAATCAAAATATTAATTATCTTCTAGATACAGGGTATATTCTAATCTACATAAAGCATATAACTACCCTTGCATAACGGAATCAGTTCATTTGTTTCTTTAGGAATCAATCCCAAAAATATATATATTAAAATGGGATCATAAATGGAAGACAAAAACCTAGAAAAACTTCTCTCTCTTAAGCCAGAGTCTCTCTCTCAAATTCCCATAACCACTCCTGATGCTAAACTTAGTGATATGGTGATAAAATTTGTAGGGTTTTTTTTTTTTTTAAGATTAAAAAAATCTCTGCCAAATCCTCATAACTCAGGGAGTCTGGATAGGAGTTCTTCCCAGTTTTCATCAGGTTTCCTTAATTATACATACATTCATATTAGTTATATCCCACATTAGTTAGCCTAGGTTAGTATGTAGACAGATACCATGCTCTAGATTAAAAGCAGTATCTAAATCTGGCTGCTCATTTCCTTTCTGAACAAGGACTGGATTCTGATTTGCCTTTTTCTTTAGAATGTATATGCCACTGGAATACTATAAATCAGAATTAACAGAGCAACGGGGGCAAAAAAGGCAAACTTGTCAACTATTTCTGGTGAGCTTACTTATGAATATTATCCCAAATATTCTTAGCAGGTTTTTTAAGTTTTTGAAAATAGGAAGAAAAAGACAGAGTACTCTGGAAGATTCCAACCCTGAGCCATGGGCTGTTAATAAGCCATGATGAAAAGTGCCAATTTGGCAAATGTATCACATCCTTTTCCTGCTCAAGTATTGCCATCTTTGCTGAGAATCAAGAGGAAAAGCAGAGGACAGCATTAATGAATGCTTTTTCCTAAGTGTTGGAAGATTATTTACTATTAAATGGTACTAAGAATGGAAATAGAGACTATTTTCTGATAATTTGATGAAGATTATACCCTATAAGATGAGATTTGGCAACTTTGATATTTTATTCTCTTTCCTACTTATTTATTTTTAAAATAAGTTTTTAGATCTTAACATTGACATCAAATGTGTAAGTGCCAGAAATGCATTTCCACCATTTCCCACACACATTATAGTCTTATTTGGGAGTGACTTCTGTCCCTTTTTGCTATCTCCTTTTTTTCTGAGCTCTAATTTTAAAATTATTTTCCCTGTAAAAAAAATGTACTGACTTTTCTAATTTTTAATTTATGTAAACTACTCTTCTCAGAATTCTGGCCCACCTTTTGAAAAATGCCTAATTCTTAATGTAGGCTTCAAGGCATATGAGTTTTACCTGTAAGATGTTACAAGTCTTCTCTACTCCTTGATCCACCTGTACTGAACAGATACCTTCTCTGTGATCCCCACTTATTCTTGGATTAATTTTCTAAATAGTTTTCTAAAACTGGCTTGCTCTAGTGTACTTAATCCCACTTCCATCTTGCATCACCTTCTAACTGCACTCAATGTTTTGTACTCTCCCAACAAATCATTTTAAAACAGATGCTAACTTCCAGTCTAATTGTCATTGCTCCTCCATGACAAAACACAAATTGGACTAAGGAGAAAGTCCCTTGGAGAAACTGGACTCTAGTTCAGTTTTAGGTATCAAGCATAGTCTAAAATCTGTTATCAAAGTGCATGCCAGGTATAAGGAGGACTTAGAGAGAAGAAAAACATCACTGATCATTCATTATATTCAGTTTATTCTTAATTATCAACAAGGCCCTAAAGTCCCAGTGCTCAGAATCATACCTGCAATTTTGGATGCTTTCATTTGCTTAATACCTGTATAACAAGGAGGGAAGTCATCCTTCATCAGAATGAAAGTCAGGCAGCTGAAAGTACAAGGCAACTTGAAATCTTTAAATCAATGTGAAAAATTTGGGTAGTTTACACCTTCAGGCTAATCCCAGAGATTTAGTTGGAGGCTTCAGAATACTTATTTCCAATTTGGTCTTTAATTCTAGCTTAAGAAAACACTTATAGACTTAAACATTCAAGGACTGGTGAAAATACACAGAGCTATGAAATCTTAGCCACAAAAACAGAATCAGGTAAATATTTTAACCTGTGTTGCAACTTTAAAAAACAAAAGCATTTCCTAGATAAGGAGAACAGATTGGTGGTTATCAGAGGAGAAGGACGTGGGGGGAGGCAGAAAGGGGGTAAATGGGCACATGTGTATTTCTCCAATTTTTTAAACTAACAAGTTAAAATGTAATGTTTACTGAATGGAATTAAACATAGAAATTTTCAACACATCCAAATTATATACTGCACTATTTAGGCATATTGTGGGATAAAGTCCTTCCCACTTCCATCAGAGAGGTATTTCTTATTTTTATTTTAAGGCAAAAATGGCATTTACCGTGATGGGCAGAACAGCATTTAGTGTGTAAGGGATCTTTCCAGTTCTTTCCAATATTTCCACATCATTTCATGAATGTTTCTGGGGGCTTCCTTATTTGGAAAAGAAAGATATCACTTCTTTTGTTTCCCTGTAAGTGTACCTATATCTGAGGGCCGGCCCCATGGCAGAGTGGTTGGGTTCAGTGCACTCTGCTTTGGCAGCCCAGGTTCATGGGTTCAAATCCCAGGCACAGACCTACACCACTCATCAGCCATGCTGTGGCAGCAACCCACATACAAAATAGAGGAAGGTGGGCACAGATGTTGGCTCAAGGCAAAGCTTCCTCAGAAAAAAAAAATCCTATATCTTAAGCGTACAAGGAGGCCATTTTTCTTCCAAGATAGATAAAAGGTATTCATTATGATTGTTGTATGATTTGTACTCCAAAGTAAAAAAAAAAAAAAAATGAAATGAAACAGTATGGAAATAGGGAACTTGAAGAAGCATAGAGTTAAATGTTCAGGGCATTTTTCTTTTAATTAGTTCATTTAAAGCCATGATGATTTTTAAAGAAATGCTAAGCTTTTCCACCAGGGTTGGCAGTGGACTGTGAGCACCAAAGCCATGTCCGTGGAAATTTTATATGTGCATTTGTTTGTCAGAAGTGCTGTAAATCAAACCCTCCAAAGTCACCATCCCAAATAAGCTTCTCCTCCAGAAAACACCATTGGTCTACACCACCAAAATGACCAGGGCCCAGAGGAGAGACAAGGTGGGAGGGCACATCCCAGGGAGCACAGAGCAGCTTAGTTTGGCAGCCTTGGAGGGAGGGAGCCCCAGCCACTAGATGTCCAACATTTGGCCCAGGGAGCAAATGACACACATCAGGCCCCAGTGCTGGGTCTCAACACTCAGGACAGTTGACATCCACAAGCACAAGGATGTGTCATCTCTAGTCCCAGTGCTAACCTGGGTCCAATGGGGTGAGCCCCAGTGCTATGTGAGCCCAGCCAAGGGATGCTCCACCCAGACTGGAGGATGAAGAAAGGCTTTCTAGAGGGGCAGTGGAGTCCAAGCAAGTCGAGCTTGCCAGGCAGAGGGAATAGAGTGGGCAGAGGCAGGGAGCCACTGACAGCAATGGGCTCACAGTGGCAGCAACATCAGCAATAACAGCTATCGGTCATTGAATTATTACTGGGGGGGGGGCTCTGTTCTTGATTTGAATTACCCTATTGGGTCCTTACAACAACTCCATGGGGGAGGTAGAATTATTGTCCCCATTTCACTGATGAGGAAACTGAAGCTTAAAGAAACTTGCCCCTCTTCTATGTCCTATGGAGAGGTAGAGGCAGGGTTTGAACCCAGTGCCTGTTAGACCCCAGCATGGCCCACCTGACAAAGAGGCTAAACCCAGATGCCACTGGAGAGACTCCTCAGCTCTGAAGTTCTGTGAATGTTTAAAGGTCCTAGGGCCGAGAGAGAAACTTCATCCTGCCCAGAGGTAGGCTGGTCCCACTAATGGAAGAGCATGCAGTGCCCAGGGCTGGCCCTTCCCTGGATGCCATGCCCAGCCGGAGGAAGAGGGGGCTTCTCTGCCTCCCAAGTTCAATAAGGGCTTAAGGTTGGGAGGGTGAGTCTCCAGAAGCAGCCAGGACCCATGAGTTCCAGGGGAGCCACAGTGCAGGACAAAGTTTAGGAAGCAGCACAGAGTCTGAAATCAGGTAGACTGGGGTTCTAGTCCCTTTCAGCCTCTTTCTGGCTGGTGACCAGGCAAGGCCCTGAGCCTCAGTTTCCCCATCAGTAAAATGGTTAAATAAGTGGGCCTGCCTAATGGGTCATTGGGAGAATTACCTGAGAAGTGAGTTGAGGAACTCTCGCCTGGTGCTACAGTGCTCTTAGAGCTACCTGCCAGCTGGTCACAGTGTTCTTCTAGGATGCAGGATTTGGGAAGGCCCTCCTCAGGTGCCGCTCCTCCTGCCTTGCTCCCAGAAATGTTGAACATTATTTGAGGAGGAATCAAAGAAGACCCAGGATGACAAAACATTGCTGGTGAAGGAGGCTCCGCACTGGAAGGACAGCTGGAAGTGTTCCACTCCCACTCACCCTTTGACACCCTCCAACCCACCCAAAGCAAAGGCTCTTATTGTAGGACTTCTGCTTCTGGGGCCTCATTCACTCATTCAGCAGACATTCATTGGTCCTTGCTGTGTATCAAGCACAGTATCTTTATCAGTGAGCACGACTCAGCGCGGTCCTGGCCACGCAGAGCTCATGGCCACTGCAGAAGACAGACTTGAAAGGGGGCAGTCCACAGAGTTAGAAGGATAGTGGACACCATGAGTCAGCCAGTTTGTTTAAATAGACACCAGTACTTCAAAGAAATAATAGAGAAAGGCATACTTGGACATTATCTTGAAAAATAATATAATTAAAAGTTGTAGAAAAAATGTATCTTATATTTAACAAAACGTGTGTTATACTATGCACTGATACCAAAATCAATGAAGAATATATCCAGGTTGAGTGGGTGTTTGTGACACAACTTTTCTGACAATATAGCACTTTGGCAAAAATCTTCTCAAAACTCCTGTTTCTTTTACATAGTTTGCATTTTGACTCAACATCAGTTTGCATCTGCGTATGCTGTATCTCCTTAATGACTTTATGAGGTAGGCCTTTTGTCTCCATTTTACAGATAAGGAACTCAAGTTCAGAAGGTTGAGACCACCTCTTCATGGTCCCACAGGCAGGGTGAAACCTCGGCAGAGGGTGGGTTTCCTGAAAGTGAACAAGAACTTGGGAGCTAGTCGTTCATTTTGCAGATGATCCCACAAAGCCTGAGTGAGTGGGAAGTTGAGTCTGGAGGAGGAAAGCAGTGAGGGGTCTGAATGAGTGAGTGCTGTGGTGAGTACCCAGGCTCAGGCCTGCTGGAAACCCACCTCAACTGGCTCTGGCCCCACATGTGGAGGGTTGCCCCTGGGGCAGTAATGCTTCTGCATGCTGGCTCATGCAGGCTTGCAGGGGAGGCACCTCTTGGGGTGCCAAAGATAGATTTAAGGTAGAGAGGAGGGACACAGGTGTTCCAGGGGTGCTGTCAGCCAGCTGGGGACCAACTACCCCAGCTGTAGGTGGACTCAGGTGGGCCAGGCGGACACGAGCACGCCATCCACAGCGTTGCCATTCCAGATTTCATGAGTCCAAGGCCAGGAGCCTGTGCAGCCCTTCACCACACCACCCTCTTTCCTCAAATCAACAACTCCCATCTGCAGAGCCCTTTGTAGCTTACAGCCCACTCTGCAGGAATGCCGTTACATTCAGTCCTGCCTGGGAGGGGTGGCCATCACTGTGTATTCCCCATGTTGTGAACAAGGAGCTCAAAGCTCAGGGAAGTGAAGAGACATCTCCAAAGTCTCTCAGTCAGAGAGTGACATGGCCATAATTCCAGGCCCACTCCTGCTGCACTCTGGTGCCGCTGCCCAAGACATGGTCTGAAAGGAAGGTGCCTGGAGCTTTGTAAGTAGGAAAACACCAGCCCCATGTGGAGGCCGCATCTCCCTCTGCCACCCGGGAGTCTCCACATGAGTCCTCCTCCTGCTGGGTGCTGGGCAGCAAGCACAGGTGAACAGGGACACAGATCCAAGTCAAGCAGCCTGGGCATGGTGACCACAACATAAAGACTCAGTGGATGCGAGGGGCTGGAGGAAGTAGCCTGCTGGGGCTGAGACAAGCTCAGCATGGAGGGCACTTGGTGCCCAGTGAGATAACCCCAGAGCCTGGCCCAGCTCAGAGCAGCTGGCTGTGGTGAGGTCACCACCTGGCATAGCTAGGCCGTGGGGACAACAGACATATACATAGCAGCCTCATGGCAGGGGAGTGAGGCTATGGTGCCCCTATGCTTTAAGTGAGAAATAGAGGCTCCAAGATCCATTCCACTCAGTGAGTAGCAGAGCTGGGGTTAAAGCCAGATTCATCGGGACAAAAGCACAAGATCTCTCACAGCCCTCTCCCCCCAACCTCTGTGGCTGGTTCAGTCATCCTCCCAAGGACATGGAGCCCTGAGCACTAATGTCAGAGGCCCAGGAGGCCCCTGCACAGTTGCCCTGGCCTGCTCAGCACACCACCACCACCACCATGCTCTCCTGCATACATCAGACATCTCTGGCCTGTGTCTCTTGTACCGTGGCCCATGTCCTTTTGGCTCCAGTGCAGTTCTCTAGTCCACATGCCAGAAGTGGTTTGGTATCTGCCCTCTGAGTCCTCCTTGAGGCTGAGGTAGGGCAGTAGGGACTGGGTGCCCAGCACAGCCGGACAGAGCCCACAAATAGTGCACTGAAGTGAGGAGAGGGAGGAGACCCTGTCCATTATTCAAAAGCAATTGCGATTGGGGCTGGCCCGGTGGCGCAGCAGTTTCGTCCGCGCTTGGCAGCCCGGGGTTCACGGGTTCGGATCCCGGGCGCCCGCCAACGCACTGCCTGTCAGCCATGCCGTGGCGGCGTCCCATATAAAGTGGAGGAAGATGGGCATGATGTTAGCCCAGGGCCAGTCTTCCTCAGCAAAATGAGGAGGATTAGCAACGGATGTTAGCTCAGGGCTGGTCTTCCTCACCAAAAAAAAAAAAAAAAAAAAAAAAAGCAATTGCGATTATTTTCTGATTTTTCCCCTAATATGATAACTTTCATTGTTTTCTTATTATTACAAAAGTAATGTGTTCCTTGTGGAAACAAGAGTTTACAAAATAAACAAAATTAAGACTATAAAAATTCTGGCATCCAGAGACAGCCACTGTCTGCACCATATTTCCATATATGTGCACTATTTTTACAAAATGGAATCATAATGTTCACCTGGTTGTATAAAATGCTTTTAAATATTTAACTGAGTAAACCCTATTCTATATCATTAACTATTCATCTCACTCCTGGTTTTCATATTCTCATGACTCTGACCACCATCTAGAATACACTTCACATCTGACAGAGTGTCCTCACACATACACACACACACACTCACACACACACACACACACACACACCTAAGACCAACATTCCACAAAACACTTGACCCTGACTGGTAGGGCTGCTCTCCCATGTTTTCTATCTTACTTTAAAAACCCAGGTTACCCACTAACTAGGTTCGTGGCCCACTAAAGGATGCTGATGGCAGTGTGGAAAATTGTCTGACACTGTCACTTTAAATGGCTGCAGTGTGTTCCCATTGCCAGGGACACCAGACCCCTCTGTCAGACAACAGGGTATGAACCCACTTGTCCTCCTGAACAACCAGGTCAAAAGAGGAATAGAGACGCAGGGAGCCCAAAGGGCACACAGAGGTCATCTAGCCCTTGGTTTGGTTTTTCTTTTCTTTTTTGACAGGGAAACTTTGTTCTGGTGACACTGATGCAGAATCCCAATGTATCAACTACAGGACAGTGCTCCTCTGGGTGAAGCTAGGACGAGACCTGGACTCCTTCCCCTCCCCCCACCACACACATCTGGATGGCTCCCCTAGGGCTCTTAGAAGCACAGCTTGACAAGCACTGAAGGAACCCAACACCTCTTCTTCCACATTCTGAGTCTTATGAGTAATGCTACTATGAACATTCATTCACAAATTCTTGTGTGGACACGTGTTTTCAATTCTTCTGAGTATATCCCTAGGAGTAGAATTACTGGGTCAAATGGTAACTCTACATTTAACTGTTTGAGGAACTGTCAGACTGTTTTCCAAAGGCCTGCACCATTTCACATTGCCGCCAGCAGTGTACGAGAGTCCTCATTTCTGCACAACTTTGACATTTGTTATTATCTGACTTTTGTGTGTGTGTGTGTGAGGAAGACCAGCCTTGAGCTAACATCCATTGCCAATCCTCCTCTTTTTGCTGTGGAAGACTGACCCTGGGCTAACATCTGTGCCCATCTTTCCTCTACTTTATATGGGATGCCTCCACCGCGTGGCTGACGAGCAGTGCATTGGCAGGCACCCAGGATCCAAACCTGCAAGCCCCAGGCTGCCAAGCACAGACTAAATGGCTGCACCACAGGGCGGCCCCTGACTTTTTAATTATAACCATCCTAGTGGGTATAACATGGTATCTGATTGTGGTTTTGATTTGCATATCCTTGATAACTAATGATGTTGTGCATTTTTTTCATGTGCTTTTTGGCCATCTACATATCTTCTTTGGAGAAATGTCTATTTTAAACCTTTGTCCATTTTGTAATTGGGCTGTTTGTCTTTTTGTTGTTGAACTGAAAGCATTCTTTATGTATTCTGGATACCATATCCTTACCAGATAAATGATTTGCAAATATTTTATCCCATTGTCTGGCTGGTCTTTTCACTTTCTTGATAGTGTCCTTTGAAGAACAAAGGTTTTTAGCTTTGAGGAAATCCAACTTATCTTTTTTCCTTGGTTGCTTGTGCTTTTGGTGTTTCACCTAAAAATCCACTGCCAAATCCAAGGTCACAAACATTTACATCAATATTTCTCTCTAAGAGTTTTATAGTTTTGGTTCCTACATCTAGGTCTTTGAGCCACTTTGAGTTACTTTTTGGATGTAGTGTAAGGCAAGGGTCCAAATTTATTATTTTGCTTGTGGCTATCAGTTGTTCCAGCACCATTTGTTGAAAAGATTGTTCCTTCCTCCTTGAATGGTCTCAGCACTCTAGCCAAAAATCAACTGATCATAGATACACAAGTGTATACCTGGACCCTCAATTCTATTTCATTAATCTGTACATCTACCCTTGTGCAAGTACCATACTGTCTTGCTTACTGTTGCTTAATGATAAGTTTTGAAATAATGAAGTGTGAGTCCTCCAACTTTGTTCCTGTTTTTCAAGATTATTTTAGCTATTTTGGATCCCTTGAGTTTCCATATGAATTTTAGGGTCTGTCAGTTTTTACAAAGAAGTCAGCTGGGACTCTGATAAGCATTATGTGGAATGTGCAGATCAGTTTGGGGAGTATTGGCAGCTTAACAATATTAAGTCTTGTGACCCATGAATGTGGGATATCTATTCACTTGTTTTATTTCACAATGTTTCATAGTTTTCAAAGTATAAGTTTTGTACTTTTTTATTACATTTATTTCTAATTATTTTCTTCTTTACAATGCTCTTCCAAATGGAATTGTTTTTTAAATTTCATTTCCACAGTATTCATTGCAAGTATACAGAAAGACAACTGACTTTTGTATATTAATCTCATACTTTTCAACCTTGCTGAACTCGTTTATTAGTTCTAATAGTTTTTAATGTATTCTTTAGAATTTTCTATATATAAGATCAAGTTATCTGAGAATAGAGAGAGTTTGTATCTTCTTTTCCAATCTGGATGTCTTTTAATTCATTCTTTTGCCTAACTGTCCTGTTATGGACTGAATTGTGTCCCCCCCCATTCATATGTTGAAGTACTAACTCCCAGTGTGAATGTATTGGGAGATGAGGCCTTTAAAGAGGTAAATTAAGATTAAGTGAGGTCATAAATGTGGAGTCCTAATCCAATAGGATTGGTGTTCTTTTAAGAAGAAGAGACAGGAAGGGTGCCTAGACAGAGAGAAAAGGCCATGTGAGGACACAACAGGACAAATCAAACCTGCCGACACCTTGACTTGGACCTCCAGCCTCCAGAGCTGGGGAATGAGTTCTGTTTAAGCCACTCAGTCTGCAGTATATTGTTGTGGCAGCTGTGACAGATAAGACACGTGGCTAGAATCTCCAGCACAATACTGAATAGAAGTGAGAAGAGCGACATCCTTGCCTCGTCCCTGACCGTAGGAGGACAGCACTCAGTCTTTCACCACTAAGATACTAGCTGTGGGCTTTCCATGGAAGCCCTTTATCAGGTTGAATAACTTCCCTTCCATTCCTAGTTCGGTGAGTGATTTTATCATGAAAGGGTGTTAGATTTTGTCAAATGTTTTTTCTGCATCAATCGAAATAAATGACCATGTGGTTTTTGTTTTTAATTCCAATGACATACTGTATTACATTAATTGATCTTCATCCAACAACAGGGAAAACTGAGGTTTTGTCCAAGTCACCCAGCAAATCAGTGACAGATCTAACTAGGGATCCAGGGGCCCCTGGACATCTGGGCTAAGAATTTGAAACCGAGGATGAAAGACCTAAAATTTCCCTGGATTATGGTGAAACCGTGCCTGTACCCAGAAGGTTAATGTGGGAAAAAAAAGTAATCAAAGTTTCTGAGCTCGCCTTGCAGAACAGCAGGAGGACCGCTAATAAAGATAGCAGCTTGCTGAAGGCCTCCCGCCGCCTGCCTAAGCATCCCCAGGAGCACTGAGAAGCTAAAATGACCAGTTATAAACTTCAGACTTCACAGACTAAAAATCCACCACTTGCAACACATAGAACTCCCCTAATTTGCACAGTTACCCATGCGCAGAGGACTCTTAGAACTTCAGCCCTCAAGGCCACATGCTCCCCCTCCCCTACCTAAAAGCCCAAATAACAATGCTTGATTGCAGCTTTTTGAGTTCAGGATTACAGATTTAGCTGCCCATTCTCCCTGCTCAGCACTTTGCAATAAAATTCCTACTTTCTTCCACTACACCCAGTGTCAGAAATCAGCTTGCTGCGGAAGGATGAGCAAACCTACTTCAGGTTCAGTAAAAAATTCTGTCAGGCTTCGGTCCTCAGACTATCTTCTATTGCTGCCCATACCCAGGTACCAAGGCCCAGGAGGGCCAAGATCAATGTCTAGGTCTTAACTGCGCTCTACAGAGACACCCTGTTGGCACCAGGAGAATGCTGGCTCTTGCTTCTTCCTGAAGATAAGGAAGGTGAAGTGCACCAGCCTTCAGAGCCCCCCCCACCAGTTCTGAGGCAAGGAAAGCTTTGCACACACCATATCCTCACCTCAAAGAGTCCTAGTCTGAGGAAGCCCACCCTCATGCCCACCTGCCCCCACCTCCGTCTGCAGAACTCCAGACTTACTCAACCACACAACCCCTTGTTCCTGGTAAATACTCTAGAGCATCCTCTGAGAAACCCAGAGGGGTTTCACAGCAGGGGACTATTTGTGGCTGCCTGCCACCGAATGGAGAGTCCACACATGGTGAAGAATCAGAGGATTGGCAGTCACAGTTCAGAGATCCCAGTCCAACCACTGACCAGAAGGGCAACTATGGCCATTTCTCTGGGAGGTATCGCCCAGTTCCCTCAGTGAACTCGGTGGGGGGGGTTCTGGTCGGGGCGCCCAGAGTCTTCGGTATGTTGCTGCGTGTGGCAATGCGGTGCTCACCTGCATGAGCTGTCTGTCTGTAAGCCTGCTCAGGGCCCTGAGTGTGCCCCGCCACACCCACCAGAGTGGAGGGAGTCCGGCGCCCAGTCTTCATAAGCTTGCATATGCAATTGTGTGTCCAACCCCTCATTGGGCAATTGGGAAACTGAGGCCAGGAGAGAGGTAGGGACTGGCCCGAGACACACGAGGTGGGCAGAGCCCAGAGGAGAAGGGAGGGTTCTGTCCTCCTAGGCCAGGGCTGAACTCTCCCATGGGGTTTGCTTTGAGAATGACAGCCTCTAAATCCTGGGAGACCCCTGCCCACCCCCTCCTATGTGGGGCTGTTTACTCTTGGCATTGCCCTAATCCCACGTGCACACACAAATACACATACTGGCTTCACAAATGGAAAGCATATGGATGCAGTCAGAAGAGGAGCAGACACTGGGGAGGTGAGAAAGGAGAAGGAAGAAAAATGTTGGAGGCAGCTCTGCCATGGGGTGCACTGGCCCCGCAGCAGGCTGGTGGGTGTGTGGGAAGCGGTGGTTTTAGAGTCATTATTGATTGGTGAGGAGGACACTGTGCGGGTGCTGTGACCATAGTACCCAACCTCCAGGACCCAGAGAATGACTTCTTACAAGAGGTGATTTGCATGTTCTAATAGTAGACTATGGTGATGGCTGCACAAGTCTGTAACATGCTAAAAAACCCCCACTGAATCATACACTTTAAACTGGTGAGCTCAATGGTATGCAAATTATATCTCAATAAGGCATGGAGGCTAGAAATTGAAATCAAACTAAATTATAAGAAAATAAATAACATTACATTAGTGCATATCTGGATCCATAGCCTAAAAATCTGTGCCCATCACACTGTTTAGGTTCAGTTTCATGAGGTTATTGTACTGACAAGAAGGAATTATTAAAATAATAACCTCTTCTTGCACTTTATACTTGACCCATTGGTACTTTCACAGATTATCTCCTTTAGTCACCCAGTCAGTCATGTCTAGATAAGCTATTTGGCACAAGTGAACATGTTTTGCCAGCGTGCTATGGCAAAAACTTTGTAGCCACTGAAGATTCACAAGTGGGAAGCTGCAGAGGAAATCTTGGCAGAGGGTTCAGCAGTTGGCTCCCAGGGAGAAGGATTGCTAAGGATGCTAAACGTTAGGAGGCAGGGCTGATCAGAAAGAAGGGCACAGGCAGAAGCAAAGCAGAAGCTGGAAGCTCTAGATTGGTAAGTTTCCAGTGGGATAATTTGTGTGTTCCTGAACACTTCCAGACCTGAAATATGCACCGGAGGTAGATCTAAAGTTTAAGTGAAGAAAGCAGTAGACAACTGCGTAGACTTCCCAAAACACTACAGAATCTACCTCAGTAGTAGTAACCCCTGACTTTTTGAGGCATCAAAGCAACCAGTGCCAGTGAAATGGTGCCAGAGAGAAAATATGCAGAGAAGGCCAGATACTTTCCCACAGAACTTTACTACTTATGATTGTGATATGATCAGAACAGTGCAAATGGCTTGTCCTATTCTCTTGGCCCATTCTTTAAAGTAGTCCTTTTAAGAAAAAAACCAAGGGGATGACAGTACTGGGTGTAAGTGCTGAAGAAGTCTGGAGCGGTGGACAGCAAGGGTACATGGGGATGAAAGAGCAGTAGATACCAAACCCCTCAAATCAAGAACACAGCCAAGTTCATACCAGGAATCACTGTGAACTTTCAATTGATTTTTGGACAAATGGATATATGGGTAAATGTGAGCACTTTAGAGAACAAACAAAATAGCTAGAAATCACCTTCATCTAGAAGCTCAGTCACTTCATTTCTTTTCCTTTTCCTTCCAGCCAGCACATTAAAAAATATCTATTACTACTTTTCCTCTTTAGCTCAGAATCTCTATGTAACTTCTCCCATCTTCACTTCCCTTCTGTCTCTGTCTCTAATTCCTTGCTCCCCTCTCTTCCAAGATAATTACTCCCACTCGTGCTCTTAACTGCTTTTCTTGTTGTCTTCTCCAAGTCCCATGTTCCCATAATCAGAATCCACTTTCTTCCTTCTTTTATTCCTCCTTTCTAAGGGGTCCTTACCTTGCTACAAACAGACTCTCATTCTCCCTACTTTATTTATTCCTTTGATGCTATTTCCATTGATTGTAATAAAAATAACAGCATGCTCTTGAAGGGTGATATTTTGATGGTATTTGACCAGGGACTCATAAATACTTGGATCTAGCTACCTCTCTTCAAGGATCCCAAAAGAGATATATGCAAAATGAACAAAGGAAAGTAACTTTTCACTATTAGTTGGAGCTTTGACTGCCAAAACCAATATAGAACTCCAGTGAACCAAGCCACGCTAAACAGAAGACTCATTTTCCTGATACCAGACAGGCCTCTGTATCCTCTGTTCACAGAAGGTCAAAGGCATTCTGTTATTTCCACCCTGAAGTCCAATCCAAGCTCTAATCAATCTCCCAGAACCAAAGGAAAGAAGGAGAGAGAAACAGCAAGTTTGCCCAAAACCTCATATGAAAGAAGGACAGAACTCCCAGATGGGAACTGCCCCCAACATCTTATCTAGCCATGGAATTGTCCAAAAAGACTCTATTCACATGCACACCAACTTTTAACTCCCTGTAGTGACTCCACCCACTAGCAGATATAATTAGGTAAAAATGTTAATGTCTGCAACTTAAAGTAATAAAAATAAAGTTAAAGTCAAAGAGCAGGCTGGGAGGAAACATTTGTCATCTATGTAATAGATAAAATTATTCTCCAAAATTTATAAAACTCCCACAAATGAATAAGAAAAAGTCAAACACCACAACAAGTACAAAAGACATAATAGGAAATTCATAGAAGAAATATAAATGGTCAAGAAATATATGGAAAGATACTCAACTGTATTAATAATTGGTAAAGATCATATTTAACAAATAATGAGATTTTTTTACCTAACAGACTGACCAAAGTTAAACTTGAAAAGTAACTTGTATTAAATGGAGTCAATTTAGCAGTATCTACCACAATTTTTAGACACTCATGCCCTTTGCTTCTCAGTACCTACAGAAATATTTACGCTCACGCAAAAATATTTCTAAAGGTGTTCATTCACTCTGCATGTTTTTTAAATGGTGGAAAAAAAATGGAAATGCCCTAAATATTTACCAATATGGGAATAGAAAAGTATCTATCTATGGAATTATATATAACAATTTAAAAGCATACTATCCACCTATATATAGACTTGGAAAATTTTCTAAGACATCAAGTGAAAAAAAGTGATGAACTGAATAATTTATACAGTATAATTTATGATATAAAAATTGTTTATATCTGTGATATATATGTATGCAAATGCATTTTAAAAGGCCTAGACAGATACACATCTTTTACTGCATTGAATAGTGTCTCCAAAAAATTCACGTCCATCTGGAAACTCCAAGGTGAAATTATTTGGAAACAGGGTCTTTGCAGATGTAATGAGCCAAGTGACAATGAGGCCATGTTGGATTAGGTAGGGCCCGGTGACTGGTGTCCTTATACAAAGGCCATGGGAAATGGAGGCAGAGGGCCATGGGAAATGGAGGCAGAGACTGGAGTGACACAGCTACATGCCAATGAATGACAAGGATCACTGGCAGCCACCAGAGGCCAGAAGAGAGGCATGGAACAGACCTCCCTCAGAGCTTCCAGAAGGAACCAACCCTGCTGACACCTTGATTTTGGATTTCTGGTCTCCAGAACTGTGAGAGAATCAATTTATTCTGTTTTAAGCCACCCAGTTTGTGATAATTTGTTACACACACCTGTTTAACAATGGTTAGCTTTAAGGAAGAGATTCTATATACTTCTTTATTGTTTGAATATTTTACAGTGAGAATTTATTCCTGCATGGCTAATGTTTTTTCCAATAAAAATAAAATAATAAAGGAATTACCCATGTTTTACGTTGGGATTTTTGGCTTGGCCACTTATCAAGTATGAAATCTTGAACAAGTCATTAAATATATGAATGTCTCAATAGCTTCATCTGTAAAATGAGGATGTTAACATTTACCCTCTTCACCTCCCAGGCTGGTATTGGAGTCTCCCTGTCCTCTCTTCTTTCACTGTCCACATCCATTCATCCTCCAAAATGGCTCTCATGACTGAATGCCTTTCCATTCACACTACCATTCTTGTCTCTAATCCATGTCACCAGCCCCCAGCACATTAATTTTACCAAAACTCCACTAAATGTTCTTTTCCTTTTTGAACCCCTTCAACAGTTTCTATTAAATTAGATCCAAGCTTTGGAGCCTAGTTCAAGACCCTCTACATTTTGAGTCCCACTTACCTTCTATCCTTATCACTCCCCACCTGCTTCCTTGGTAGAGGTAAGCCAGGTTTGTGAATGATCTTTGAACCTTGAGCCTTGCCTTCTTCAACCATGCCATTGAGTATGCTTTTCCCTGTAAATAGATTATCCTCCACCCTAATCCCCTTTCCAACCTCAAAGGCTTCTCTTATGGCCCCACAACAGAAGTGATTTCACTTTCCTTTGAATCCCTGTAGCACAAACCCTTAATATCTTATGTATTTTAAATTACCCCCATTAAATTGCAAACTCCTTTTGAGAGAGACAACTTTATTCATTATTGTGCCCAGCACACTATCTTATGGAGAATAGGTGATCAATATATATTTTTCAAATAAATGAACAACAATTGCAAAACACGAGTTTTATGGAAATAATATGGGCTCTAATTTTTTAAATTATAAACAGAAATGATATTCACCCAGTACATATCAGTATGGTTACACTAGTTGTAAAGTACTGAAACACTTCCCTACCACTGCCTCTTGCCATCCAAATGCCTTCCACTACCATGGCTGGCCTGGTCTCTCCTACCCTGGGAGCACCTGGATTCCCACAGTCTCCCACTAAAGGAATAATGCCTTACACAGCAGGGGGCACTCAGGACCCTGCTCCAGACATGTGGCCAGGGTCCACTGTTGGAAATATCCATTCTGACTGATCAAGACCTGTGCAATGTCACTGTGAAATATTTTGATAATCACCCCAGATTATAAATAAAATTTAATTATACAATTTGAAAATGATGCTTCTCCTCATTTCAAAATCTCTTAAAAGAGTCAGCAGAACCAGGAACAGAAAAGGAAAGTGATACTTTGTCAGTCTCTGGAGGTTTAGGGCACAACCATTAGGACTCAATCTTCATGTATATTAGAAGATATGCAATTTCTCCCCTAGAAAGAAAAAAATGCAACAGCATAGCAGAAATGAAACATTCATAGTTAATTGATACATTATTAATTCATGATAGGACAAGTATGGGAAACTTTCCAGATTGTTCTTCAATTCTTTGTCTATCCATTACCTCAGAGGGGAACAAAATGGGTGACCTGCTAAAATAACCACTAAGCTGCTATTAGTTAACATCTAAATCAGTGAGCCAAATCCAATTCTGTTTTTGCAAATAAATTTAGTTGGAACACAGCCATACTCATTCATTCATGTGTTGCCTATGGCTGCTTTTGCGCTACAAGGACAGAGTTGAGTAGTTGTAACAGAGACCATATAGCCCACATTTACTCTCCGGCACTTTACAGAGAAAGTTTGCGAAACCCTAATCTAAATAATGGGGGAATCTGACAACCAGAGAGGGACAAAGAGTGGGCATCTAAGAAAGATGCTTAGAAGAAAGAGAAGAGGAAAATGATATGTAGATGTCGGGCCACATGCTCAGTTGGGTGAGCAGTGCAGGATAGGTTGCAGAGAGATGGAAGAAAAGACCTGGAAGCAGAGAATGAAACATAAGCATTTACTGAGAGTTACTTACAGGGAATGTCCAGTAACAGCCCACTGGATGGACTTGCGCACCGTTACTGTGGGCAGGGAGGGAGCTGCTTATATAGGCAGGGGTTACAAAGGCTCTATGCTTGCCAAGAGGGCTGTCCCTGGTACGGCCAGCATTCCCAGAAACTATAGCTCATGTGGAGGGGCTCTGTGTTCCTTTGTGATGCTCTTTGAGTGAGATAAGGTAAGATCTGGGCTGGCTAGGCCCTGGATCATTACAAATCTCAGCAGCTGGGCGTCCTGCCCAGAAGGGAGCCAGGAGGACACATGGTTGCAATGGGCTTATGGGCTCTTGCTGAGCGAGCAAGGCTCAGGCCCTACAGTAGAAGATTGTAGGAGGATTTCAAACACACATTTCACCTAATTCATTCTTTTTCAAATGATTGGGCCTACTTCTACAGTTGAAATCATCTCAAATCTCACCTTTGGTATACACTGTCACCTCTAACCCAGAAACTTGGCTGGAAAAACTCACAAAGTCTCTCTGCTTTAACTTCATCCAGCTTTTTCTCTCCAGTTTCCCCTCTGTGGTTATTATTTTTAAAAATATATTTACTACTATTTACTAAATGCAAGCTACTGTACCAGACAAAGAAAGAGGAAAAGAGTGACCCTTACCCCCAAAGAGTTCATAGACTAATGTGAAAGTTATATGAGCAATTACAAAGCAGTGTGATCCTTGCTACAAAGGAGGTATGCTCAAAATGCAGTAAAAACATATGAGAAGCCCCTACAAACCTACCTGGGCAAATCAGCAAAGGCTTTACAGAGTAGGAAAAGGCCATGAGCAGAGGTATTGAAGCATGAGTGGGAGTTTGCCTCAATGATAAATTAGCAGAGGGCAATACAGGCTAGGAACTGCATGTGCAAAGCCATGGAGGGAAGATGAAGGCTATGATGTTTGGGGAGCTACCTATACTTTAGCATTGCTCGAGTCTAAATTGTGAGAGAAGCATAGTGTGGTGGGATGGGTATTGAAAGATGAGGCTGAACAGTTGGTCAGTCATCAGAGAGATGTAGTTGAATCCATGAGAGTTTCACACAGCAACAAGAACCCTATATAAACCCATTGGGTTTCCATCACTCAAATACTTCTCTTACCAGTGGTAGTTATGATTTCCATAGGTATACTGGATGTCTTCCCAGGACACCTGGAAGTACATAAACAGATGAAGTGAAGCAGCCAGTTGACATCTGCTAAGCATCCAGAGACTACAGAGTGCTACAATCTGCCCTCCCTCCCTCATCCAGACAAACCCACCCCTAGTAACTCCTAAGACCTGGATCATCAGGTGATAGGATGCCATGTATATGAAGTCTCTATTACTAACCATGTCCCTCTGTTTAAACTTGGTTATGTTTAGCCCAGAGTTCTAACTTATATCTTTCTAACTCTTCTTGCTTTCCCTATGTTTCCCACAGAGCATGAAGCTGCCAAGACACTGGGCCTAGAATACCAAAAACCTAGAAACTGAGCTAAATGGACTGTTGCAGAGCTGTGAGCCAGATGGAAACTTCATGCAGAGAAGGGTTTTAAACCCCATAAAAGACCCCACACACAGAGAGAACAGGACCACACTGTGTCTTGGTGTTGAGGATGCATCTAGTCCTCTAATAAATAAGCTCAGAATTTATTAGAGGTGCCTAATCCAGGGCAAGAGGCAATTTTGGATGATGTTCCTTGCCACACAAACATTGGAGTCATTGAAGCAGAACCATTTTCCATCCACAGAATTCCAGATATAGGCACAGCAATGACAGAAGCCAGCCATCCCCACATGGGCAATCACAGCAAAGAGTTCATACTGTCCTCCAGGCTGGAAGGACACAAGGCACAAAATGACTCATCCATCATCCCTCCTCTTCTAACCCTCATCTAGAGCAAGGAAACATGATTTCATCACACATTTATTCAGTGCCTACTCTATGCTATGCACTGGTGCTTCAAGGGGACTAGAAAATAGTCCATGACCTCAAGAATCTCACAGCTAATTAAACCAGAATTATAATGCCATGTTTTATACCACATGTATTTACAGGTAAGTTTGGGAAGACTGAGGTTTTGCCCCCAAAAGGAAAAGGAACAACCAGCTGAGGAAAGCTCCCCAGGGAAGATATGCTTGCATTGATCTTTAAGGATGAATAAGATTGGCAGACAAGTTATGGGAAGGGGTTATACTTGAATGTGTACCCAGAAATTGCAAAGGCTCGGCAGCATAAAAGAGCAGAACTTACTGAGGAAATGGGAGTCAGGGAGGGTGCTAGGAAGTCTCAAGAGATGAGGCTACAAAGGCCCAGTCAAGAATCAGAACCTCATCCCTGGGTGACTGGGGGCCATTGGAAGGTTTTAGGCAGAGGAGCAACATCATCAGACGTGTGTTTGAGAAGCACACGGAAATACTGGGGTTGCAAAGGTGGATTGAGAGTTCAAGTGAGACAGAAGCCAATGAGATAAATTAGGTACCACAACAATGCAAGAAAGAAATGGTGACAGCTTTCAGCACTATTCATGAAAGTGATAATTAATATTAACATAATAATTATTAGCTAACTTTTAGCATTCATTATGCATTTGGCTAAGTATTTACATATATTATTTCATTTGATATTCACAACAATCCTATAAGCTGGGTGCTAGTATAAATCCTATTTTATAGGGGTGGAATCTGAGCTTAGGGAGGTAAGAACAGGTAAGAGCTTAGGGAGCAAGGGCCAGAGCTTATAAATGGAAGAGGTAGGATTTCAATCCAGGCCTGCTAGGCTTCAGAGCCCAAGCTCTTAACCCCTACACTATACTCAGGAAGTGAGAGTAAAGGTGGACGTGAGAGGACACATTTGTGCAAAATTAGGGAGAAATAACTAAAGGCATTTTGTAACTGATTGGATGTGGTGATAGAGAAGCAAGTAGGAGGTACTATAAGAACATATCCCAGGTTTTTGGCTTGGAAATTAGGATGTTGGTACTACAAAGTTAAATATGGAACACAGCTGCTTGGGAATGAAAATAATGAACTTGGGGACTGTATGAAAACATTCAGTAGGAAGTAAATATACTGCTTTGGAGTTTGAGAGTAACACCTGGACAGAAGATATAGATTTGGAAGTCTTCAGTTTGAGGTGATCATTGAAACTGTGAGAATTAATGAGAAGACATTTGAAAAATGGGGAGAAGAAGAAATGGAATTAAAACTAAATACCAAGAAAAGAATGGGCATGAAAAGATCCAGCAATGGAGAGAGAAACCCTGCGGGGCTGGCCCAGTGGTGTAGTGGTTAAGTTTGGTATACTCCACTTTGGCAGCCCAGGTTTGCATGGTCGGATCCTGGGCATGGACCTACACCACTCATCAAGCCACACTGTAGCAGTGACCCACATACAAAATAGAGGAAGATGGGTGCAGATGTTAGCTCAGGGTGAATCTTCTTCAAGGAAAAAAAAGAGGAAGATTGGCAACAGATGTTAGTTCAGGGCAAATCTTCCACAGCAAAGAAAAAAAGAAAGAAAGAAACCCTGGGAGAGAAACCTAAGATAGACAGATTTTGAAGGAGAGTAGGATCAATAACATAGAATATCAAAAAAAGATCAAGTAAGGGAAAGACCAAAAAGTATCCATTAGATTTGGCAGTAAGTCATTCTACTCACTCAAATCTTAGAAAGTCAAATAAGATAATTCTCTGTATAAAGGGAATAGTGATGGGAGAGAGTTTTGATGGACTGTGAGCAGGATCTCCATATTAGTCAGGAATACTTTATTCTTTTTTCTCAGTACAGTCAAATAATGTCCCTAATCTGAGACTTTGAAACAGGATCAATGAGGGGGAACAGGGTGAGGGGAGAGCAAATGAAGCTCAGTCACCCAAAAGGGAGGGATCAAATTATTCTCTATTTTCATTTGGGGACATATGCTGGACTTAAAAACTGTAGGGCAATATCTAGATCTAACTTATCAGTTTATAAGAAACACAAGGGATAGACAAACATGTGAAATAACACCAATCAGACAATTCTGGATATACATAAAAAAACCCTCAACCAAATAAGCTGCAAGGAAAAGGAGGGGAAACATAAAAGAGACTTAACCTAAAAGAAGAAAGGGAAGGAGGGAGGGAGGAAACAAACTGAAGCAAATGCAGGTGCAGACCTCGTTTGGATCTAGAGGCAAACAAACCAAACCACTCATAGGACAGTCAGGGAAATCGGAACACTGACTAAATATTAGATAATATTATGGAATTGTGAGATGAAATTGGTTATGTTTAGGAACAGAGTGTTTATGATTTAGAGAAACGTAATGAAATAGTTAAATGAAATGGTATGGTGTCTGGGATTTGGTTCAAAATAATCCAGTAGAGGGTTGGAGAAAGAAGATGATGTAGGTGTAAGTAAAGCAAGACTGGCAACAAATGTTTATAACTGCTTAAGCTGCTTCATGGACCTGGGGTTTCATTGTATTATTCCTCATCACTTTGGTATATATTCAAAATTTTACATAACAAAGTCTAAGTGGAACAACTTTTAGGATATACTTCATCAGGTAGGCTGTGCAAGCAGAAATAAGGAAAACTAGAAGCAAAGAAAATCAAGGTCCTATGAAGTGTACATACACTGAATAGGTAAGGAAACCTTGTTATAATAGGAGCTATTATAACATACTATCAAGGCTCAGTTTTAAAATACCATGGTTCTAGAGCATGAATAGTAAACAGATCAATGGAACAAAACAGACAGTACAAAAATGGACCCATATATATATATATGGGAATACGGAATTTGCTAAATGTAGCATTTCAAACATATGGAGAAAAGATATTTATGTCATTTTTTTTTGGTCAGAATCTCCCAATAAATTATTGGCTCAGGACAATTGAATTCAACTTTACTTTGATTAAATTTGGCCCCATGAATGGCTACTTCCTTATTATCCTCAAAGTGGGAATAAGCTGTTTTAAGAAGAAAGTTAGATTGGTACTATATTTAGAACCCAAGGTGTTGTGTTTACCTATGTATATGTAAGCATTACACATTTTATTTAAAAGGAAGGTCCCGAATTATGGGTTCTTTTCCTCAGTGCTGTGAGGTATATGAGTATAAACATAATATTTAAAAATAAAGTCTTTTGAATCTTAAAAGAAAAGAAAAGCAACTACAAACAGTAAATGGTGGTGGTAGTGTTGTGAATGACAACCCATCATTATTATTCAAGAACACACAGGTTTCCATCATTAAAATATTGTTTAAAAATCAGTGTTTCCTGAATATATGAATATGTTTCTATCAATCACACCAAGATGTTGGTGTGTTTTACTCCCTTTGTGTATCCTGAGCATGGTCAGCAGAGGACCAGATTTCTGAAATGAGAGAATGACATAGATCAGACACCCAGAAATGCCATCTCTGATGAGGGGGGGGCCTTCAAGCAGCTTAGGGGAAGGGGAGGCAAAATGGAACGGATGTGGTATCTGATGAGATGGAAGATGGAAGAGGGGGAGGAGCATCTCACCTGTTCCTCAGCATCGCACAGGTCTTGCTCAATCAGAAGGACCTGATTTAAATCCAACCTCTGGGGGAAATACAGTGAGTGGCAGATTTTTTCTGTCCGCATGTTCCTGAGGGAGAACTGCACGAGGTGGATTGTCAAGGTCTGGGGCAAATGGGTCAGCTGCAAGACCTGAAAAAGCAAAATCATTGTGGAGATGAAGTCCTAAGACATTTGAAATGGGTAGATTCAAAGAAATACCAGGGCCGATGGTATGTTCTTCTTCCCAGAAAAAAGATACAATACAGAGTTTCTGGCTCCCGTTTGTAGAATCTGTTGAACTCCCCCAACAGAAGGCATGAGCAGCTCCAGTGTTCTGCACAGGTGCCAGAATCCACAGGAACTACAGAGTCTGCTCTAGGGAGCTAGTCTAGCCCTGAGGGAAAATTCTACCCACTGCTCTTGGACCTTCTCCTCTCATCCCTCTCAGTGATGAGGAGCACACTCACATGTCTGGAAACCAGAAGCCCCAGGATCCCAGATCCTATCCTGATTCCCTCCCTCAATCATCATGAGGTGTCCTCAGGGACTGTGTGAAGACTCTATCAGGAAATCCACTAGGGGCAACCCCAGACTACAGCAGTATCCGGTTTCAGGGGGTGAGTACCTGTTTCCTACAGGTCTTCTTCCCACAGTTTTCACACAAGAACTTGCTTTTGTTTGATAACTCCCTGGGCAGGAAGAAACAGTGAAGTGCATCCTCCTGTCCCTGGAAAACAAGGAAAAAGCAGGGTTGGTATCTCCCATCTAGAGGACAACCCCTTACCATGCAGATGGTGAGTTAAGTCTTTCTTCTGGTTCTCTCCATGTCCCTCTTAACATCCAGCCCAAGGTGTTACACATGGAAGGGTCTCAAAAAGTACCTACTGATTGGAGGGAAAAAACAGGAGGGCACACTTGTTAAGTGAGCAGTGTGAGAAAAGGAGAGGTAGAAGAAAAAACTTTTTTTTCCCAAATCAAAGGAGAACTTAGCCAGAGACATGCAAAGGAAATAGAAATGATTTTTTTAAATCCAAGGGAGGATTAAAGAAGCAAGAGGACACTGGCAACATTCGGTTGTGTGGGAACAGCAAATTCACCAAGAGAAATCCCTCACCAGTGTTTTCAGGGGCTTTGAGTCCATATCAAAGAGGGAAAGGGGGAGGGTCAGCATGTTACTGTCTCTGCTACTCTCCATGGTACCTTCCAGGCAAACCAAGGACTCCCTCATCTGGATTGTATACAGGGCCTGCAGCCTCTCTACCTGCAAGAGAGAGGAGGAGAGAGGTAAGAAGGGCACAAAGCCATAAACAAACCAGGTCAGGCCAAATTCCAGAAGTTGAAGCCACTAGACAGAAGCTCCAGAAGAGGCAGCCACTAATGCTGTTTTGCTCTACTCAAAAAGGTGCAAAATAATAACAGTGATAATATTAGGGAATTGTGATAAGCATTTTATGTGGATTTTTCTCTTAATCCTCTCTACACATTACATTAACGATAGCTGAATGAGCTAAATGAGCAGCATCTTAAACTTCTGAGTTCTCTAGTTCTAGGATCTTACCAAGTCCACGTCAGTGATTTGATTCTTAATCAGGTTCCAGACTGTGAGGCAGAGTTGAACAGCATCATGCTGGACAAACACTGACCAAAGAGAAAAGTAACAGCCCAATTAGTGAGGTCACTAGGGACACTTCTGGTGAACAAGCCCCAGCTACCTAGCTGCACATGAACACTCATCACTCTGTCTTTTCCTAACCTTCCCCTCTTTGCAAGCAAAGTTTCTACAAGATGTTAGGTGCTAAAAATGAAAAACAAGCTTGGTGTTGATTTTTGAAAACTCCTCTTAAAACTTAAAATCCAGTCCCACTGCATCACACAAGTTTTCTGTCCTCTGATCTGCCACCCGCCCCTACTGGCCCTCACTGGGGGACCCAGCTAGATAAAAGCAATACTCAGCAGTGGATTCTCTCCTATGTCTATGCCAAGCCAATATTCTGATTCCTATAGTCACTCATTTCTCTGTGCCTTTATGTATTTTCTTTATTCACCTCCCTAAAAATTGAACAGTTTCCCAATACTCATATCTGACCCAGTTCTTCCCCAAAGATGTCTAGGAGAACAAGAAGGGAAAAGACCATCCCAGTGTTAGATGATGTTACCTAAGAGGAGGCAGGAATTAAGCAGCGATTTCTACGTATTTTATATAAGTAAATGTAAGGCTAAAAGTGTTGTGTATGGATATAGATGAATTTTTGTTGTTCAAAAGAAACCAAGGAAGACAAAGAAAATGAAAAACACACTGAGGACTATTTTACAAAAGGGCAGATGTCTGCCAAAATGCAAAGACATTGCAAGAAAAGGTGGTTGTTGTAAATGTACTAAATATTTATATCTGCTATCTCAACACCACTTTATTTCCTTCCTAACATCTATCACAATTTGTACTTAATGTTTTGGGGTTTTATTTTGTTTTCTTTTATTTTTGTTTTGGCCTGTCTCTCCTTTAAATTGTAAGCTCCATGGAGGTAAAGACTCTATCAGTCTTCCCTTATCTCCAACACCAGCACAATACCTGGCACGTAACAGATGAGCATTATATATTAGTTGAATGGATTAATTAATCCATATTCTAAAGTAATCCCAAAACTTAAAGACAAACAGGCTAGTAGCAGGGCTGAACTGATGCTGTCTCCAGGGAATTATTTACAGAAGGCTGCCTGCCACAGAACCAACACTGGACATAAAGGAAGTCGGATCACTTTGCCATGTGAAGACATTTCTCTTGTCTGACCATAACAGACTCAAGGGTCCCAATTCATCTAAGAAATACAGGGATACTTGCCCAACCCATAATTTAATTAACCCCTGTGTGTGCAAGGCACTGCACATGCCAGAGAAAGTTCCTCTCCCCAAGAAACTCCCCCCACAAACCTCTGTCAGCAAGAGTCCATGACTTACCCCAACCCCAAATCCTGCATCCTGGTGGGAGGTGGCAATGCCTCCTTCCAGCTCTCCACACCTGAGAGGGGCACCTATATTCTAAAGGAGGAGAAGTATCCATATACAGTCAGCCCTCTGTATCTGCGGGTTCCATATCCACAGATTCAACTGTCAGACTGAAAGGCCTACAATGGTTACGCCTGTACTGAACACGTACAGACCATTTTTTCTTGTCATTATTTTCTAAACAACACAGTATAACAACTATTTACATTGCATTAGATATTATAAGTAATCTAGAGACTATTTAAAGTACACGGGAGGACGTACATAGGTTATATGCAAATACTAAGCCATTTTATATAAGGGACTGGAGCACATGTGGATTTTGGTATTCATGGGGTAAGAGGGTGTCCCAGAACCAATCCCTTGCGGATACTGAGAGACGACTGTAATCATAATTCAAAGAAGACTAAGAAAAATTCCCTAAGGTATAAAAACTGTTATGGAAAGCTAAAGGAAGGTGAGAATACAACTAGAATGGTAGAGTGAGGGTCTCCAAAAATCTATTCCTCCTTAAAAGCAATAAAAGTGCTGGCAAAAATTGTCAAAATTAATTTTTTCAGGACTCTGGAAAGTTTATAAAAAAAAGTTTATAAAAATCTAAAGAATATTTATTAAAAAAAAACCCCTGTAAAACCTAAGACAGGTTTTTGAGCCTTTTTCAACTTGGCCTATTCCCATTTCTTTCTTCCCAGCCTTGAAAACCAGAAACCTTGCAACCAGCAGAGGGGGCAGAGTGGGACTGGAGCTCCTCAAAAAGTCTCATCCCAAGAGCATTTTCATTATTTTATCTGTCTTCTGGCTCTGTGGAAAAGGCCCATTTGAAGGAGGGTGTCATTATTTGACCAGACTCAGAGCTCAAAGCCCTCTCTCCAGGGCATTTGTGGAAAACAATCAGTGACAATTAACATCACAGTTACCTAAGGCTGCAATACCAGCTGGGGCAAAAAAGAGCCTAGCCAAAAACTGAAAAGAAAGTTCTGGGGAATGAGATGTCCACAGGGGACTTTTAGAAGCTCTGACATATTCCTAGTGACCTAGAAGGCCATTTGCATGCCCAGGTAAGACCTGAAAGGACCCCAATCTCTTACCTCTGGCTGACTTTGAGGCCCTGTAAAAGCATGAAAGCTAAAAGTGTCATAAACTGCCTGAGATTTACAGGTGTGCCACAATAGACACACAGAGCCCCTAAGCAAAGACTAGAAGACTTAATGGTTCAAGGTATTTAAAGAAATCTCTGACCAATCATTAGCTGACACTAAGCTAATGAAAAAGAAACTTCAGTGGCCACACACTACAGGGAATACAGACTTTGCAGAATTATTCCAAAAAAGTCACTAAACAAAAAGCAACAACAAACCCGGTTGTAGGGCTTTCTGATTTTCACTGTTACATTATATTATTTAAAATCTTTAGTTTTTAACAAAAAAATTACAAGACACACAATGAAACAGAAAAGTATGGCCCACACAGGGAAAAAGCAATCAGTAGAAATTGTCACTGAGAAGACCCATGTGTTAGCCTTACTAGACAAAGAGTTTAGATTGGTTATTACAATATGTTCAAAGAACTAAAGAAAACCATGTCAAAACAACTAAAGTATGAAAACAATGTCTCACAAAATAAAGAATATCAATAAAGAGAAAAAATTATTTAAAGGGACCAAGTAAAAATTCTTGAGTTGAAGAGTACAATCACAGAAATGAAGAGTTAACTAGAGGTGGTCAGTAGCAGATTTGAGCTGGAAGAAGAAATAATCATCAAACTTGAAAATAAGTCAATTAAGATTAAGAGTCTGAGGAATGAAAGAAAAAAATGAATGAGGAAAAATGAACAGAGCCTCCATAAGTTCAGTGATGAATTCTACCAAATACCTATGGAAGAAATTATACCAATCCTCAACAGCTCTTCATAAGATAAATGCAGAAGGAATATTTCCTAACTCATTCTAAAAGTCCAGATTTACCTTACACTTTCCTACACATCAGCAATGAATAAGTGGAATTTTAAATTTAAAACACAATATAATTTCATTAGAACCAATGAAGATGAAATACATAGGTATAAATCTAACCAAATATACACAAAATCTACATGAGGAAAGCCACAAACTCTGATGAAAGAAATCAGAAGAACTACATAAGTGGAGAGATATTCCATGTTCATGGACAGGAAGACTAAATATTGTCTACGTGTCAGTTCTTCCTAACATAATGCTATTTCAATCAAGATACCACCAGGTTATATTGTGAATATTGACAAACCTATTCTAAAGATTATTTGGAGAGGCAAAAGACTCAGAATAGCCAACATAACATTGAAGGAAAAGAACAAAGTCAGAGGAATAATTTTGAACATACTGCAAAGCGTCAGTGATCAAGACAATGGAGTATTGCAAGAGAACAGAAAAACAGATCAAGGGAACAGAATAGACAGCCTAGAAATATACCTACATAAACAATATCAACTGCAATTCGATGAAGGAACAAAGGCAATACAATCGAGCAAATATAGTCTTTTTACCAAATGATGCTGGAGTACCTGAACATCAACATGCAAAAGAATGAATCTAGACACCAAACTCACATCCTCTAAAAAACTAATTCAAAATTGACAACATCCCTAAATGTAAAATGTAAAACTATAAAACACCTAAAGATAATACAGGAGAAAATCTAGATGATGTTGGGTTTGGTGATACTTTTTACATACAAAAACAATGTACGATCAATAAAGAAAAGAATTGCTAAGCTGGACTTCAAAAGAAGGAAGCTTGTACAGAAACCCACTCAATTCTAGCTCTTTTGATTCATCCTCAACACATATGCTGGGAACCTAGCAGTAGAGTGCACTGCAAAGGCCTCTCTCTGGGATCCTGGTACACCGGTCTCTCTGCTCCAAGCAGGGAAGCAGTTGCTTAGAAAACTCTTCCTACAGTAACTAAAACTCTTCCCTAGAGCTGAGATGCCTGGTGGCTAACTTCCTTTTGAAGAAGAAACATTCTCCAGAAACAGACTCTCTTCTAACTCTTAAGATTGTCCTTCATGACATATACTGGGAACACTGCTGTGGGGCTCACAGAGAAAGCAGCTTCTTTGAACCTCACAGAAGTTCTAGCTGAGAGGAGGCCTCTTCAGCACACATTATGGGAAAAGTGCAGGAGTGTGCACTGTAAGGCTGCTCTGCCAGAAGACGTCAGAAGGCAATGGGGACCCCGGCTCTGACATCGGTACTGAGGAAATTCTTGCATATCTGCTAGAAAGTTTTAAGTAGAGCTGAGATGGACTGTGTATAAGTTCCATTTGGGGGAGTAAGCTTGTACAGAAACCCACTCAGTTCTGGCTCTTTAGATCCATCTTCACCACACATTCTGGGAACATAGCAGCAGAATTCACTGGGAAGGCCTCTCTCTGGGATCCTGTCAGACTGGTCTGTCTGCTCCCAGCAGGGAAGTAGTTGCTTAGAAAACTCTTCCTACAGCAGCTAGAAACTCTTCTCTAGAGCTGAGATGCCTTGTGTCTAACTTCCCTTTGAAGAAGTAACTTTCTCCAGAAACAGACTCTCTTCCAACTCTTAAGATTCTCCTTCACAACATACATTGGGAACACTGCCGTGGGGTTCATGGAGAAAGCTGCTTCTTCCATCCTGACAGAAGGCTCTGTGGGATGTGGGTTTGGAAGTAGCTACTTAGGAATCTATTTGCACAGCAGCTACAACCTTCTCACTGGTGCTGAGATAGACTCTGTACAGCTTCCCTTTGACGAAGTAACATTGTCCAGAAACAGTCAGTTCTAGATGAGAGGAGCCCACTTCAGCACACATTATGAGAGGTATGCAGGAGAGTGCACTTAAAGGCCATTCTGCCAGAAGTCGTCAGAAGGAAATTGGGATCCCAGCTCGGATGTCAGTCCTGAGGAAATTCTTGCATATCTGCTAGAAGTTTTAAAGTACAGCTGAGATGGATTCGGTATAAGTTCTATTTGAGGAAGTAAGCTTGTAGAGAAACCCACTCAGTTCTAGCTCTTTAGATTCATCTTCACCACACAGTCTGGGAACATAACAGCAGAGTACACCAGGAAGGCCTCTCTCTGGGATCCTGTCAGACTGGTCATTCTGCTCCCAGCAGGGAAGCAGTTGCTTAGAAAACTCTTCCTACAGCATGTATAAACTCTTCTCTGGTGCTGAGATGCCCTGTGTCTAACTTCCCTTTGAAGAAGTAACATTCTGCAGCAACAGACACTCTTATAACTCTTAAGATTCTTCTTCATGACATACACTGGGAGCACTGCCATGGGGCTCATGGAGAAAGCTGCTTCCTCAAACCTGACAGAAGGCTCTGTGGGATGTGGGTTTGGAAGTAGCTCCTTAGGAATCTATTTGCACAGCAGCTACAACCTTCTCACTGGAGCTGAGGTAGACTCTGTACAGCTTCCCTTTGACGAAGTAACATTGTCAAGAAACACAGTCAGTTCTAGCTGAGAGGCGGCCTCTGCAGCACACCTTCAGGGAGGTGTGCAGGACAGTGCACTGTAGAGGCCCTTCTGCCAGAAGAGGTCAGCACGCAGATGGGGATCCCAGCTCCGAGGTCATTCCTGGGGAAATTCTTGCATATCTGCTAGAAAGTTTTTAGTAGAGCTGAGATGGACTCTGGATAAGTTCCATTTGGGGAAGTAACCTTGTACAGAAACACCCTCTGTTCTAGCTCTTTAGATTCATCTTCCCCGCACATTTTGGTAACCTAGCAGTGCCATGCACTGTGAAGGACTGTCTCTGGAATCCTTTCAGACTGGTCTTTCTGCTCCCAGCTGGAAAGCACTTGCTTAGAAAACTCTTCCTACAGCTTATACAAACTCTTCTCTAGAGGTGGGATGCCGTGTGTCTAACTTCCCTGTGAAGAAATCACATTCTCCAGAAAAAGACTCTCTTCTACCTCTTAAGATTCTCCTTCAGGACATACACTGGGAATACTGCTATGGGGCTCACGGAAAAGCTGCTTCTTCAATCCTGACAGAAGGCTCTGTGTGATGAGGGTTTTGAAGTAGCTGCATAGGAATCTATTTGCACAGCAGCTGCCACCTTCTCACTGGAGCTGAGACAGACTGTGTACAGCTTTCCCTTGATGAAGTAACATTGTCCAGAAACACAGTCAGTTCTATCTGAGAGGAGGCCTCTTCAGCACACATTCTGATAAGTGTGCAGGAGAGTGCATTGTAAAGGCCTCTCTGCCTGAAGACTTCAGAAGGCCACTGGGATCCAGGCTGAGACATCGGTCCAGAGGAAATTCTTGCATATCTGCTAGAATGTTTTAAGTAGAGCTGAGATGGACTCTGTATAAGTTCCATTTGGGGGAGTAAGCTTGTACAGAAACCCTCTCAATTCTAGCTCTTTATATTCATCTTCACCACACATTCTGGGAACCTAGCTGCAGAGTGCACTGGGGAGGACTCTCTCTTGGATCCTGTCAGACCAGTCTCTCTGCTCCAAGCAGGGAAGCAGTTTATTAGAAAACTCTTCCTACAACAACTACAGACTCTTCTCTAGAGCTGAGATGCCCTGTGTCTAACTTCCCTTTGAAGAAGTAACATTCTCCAGAAATAGACTCTCTTCTAACTCTTAAGATTGTCCTTCAACACTACACTGGGAACACTCCTGTGGGGCTCACACAGAGAGTTGCTTCTTTTAAGTTTTAGGTTTTGCTCTTACAGAAGTACTAAACTATAATGACCTTAAAGGAACAACAGTCATTTAAATTTCTAATCAGTCTCCTGAAAAATAATAAATAGTAAAAGAGGATATTTCTGTCATGAGTCTTTTCCATCTGAATCTCCCTTCCAATGCCAAGAACAGGTCATCAACATAATCACAGGGTGAAGCAGGAATGGAGTGTTATCATGGCAACTCACTAACCTCCTGATGAAAGAGTCAATGACGTTTAGGCTTCTAATTTCTTTCAACTAAAAGACTGTAGTCCAGGACAGAAAATATTTTGTCACAGGCCATCCACCTTGAAGGAAGGGACAGATAATTATTGAAAATTATATTCTGCCAGTTCTCCCAGGGCGAAAACAACCATAAAATATTTTAATGCACATCTCAGAGATTTTATAGTAAGTCCAAGTCCAAATTTACCGTTAACCTCTGAATCGCAAGTCCACTTATTGAAAAGAAACATAAGTGGAGCCATTCAAAATTATTCTTCTTCATATTACTTTAGGCAAGGGAGAGTTCTAACTGCCTAAAGAATTAATGATTTTTGTGGTCATTATCTACCCACTCACCTTGGGCAGATTTTTATCCCATTATCACCTTCTCAAGTAGGCTGTTCTTAAGCTAATCATTTAAAACTACAACTGTATCCTCCATTTTGTATCCCCTTTACCTGCAATGCCTTTCTGAATAGCACATTTATCCCCCCAACTTTATTTATGAATCCACTTTACTGTCTGCTTCCCCCATAACATTTCTTGACAGCTATTTCATCACTGCTAGTATCTGGCAAATAGTAGGAACTCAATAAAACAATTAGTAAATTACATCACTCTGATGGAAGTAATTAATTCATAGAGAGGCATATAACCTATTTAAACTGAGTATGAAGATTAGGATAACTTATGATGGGAAATAGATATTCTCCCTGCTGGGTTGCTGAGAAGAGGAGAATACAAATAAGAGTTTATCTAAGACTTCAGCTGAAAGAAAATAATCAGAGTCAAGGAATATATGTATGTAGATATCTGAAATAAAGATACAAAGATGAAGAAAAATTGATAAGAAGCTGGAAGAAAGCAATTGGAGGTGAAGATTTGTGTGATTTTTAAGGGACATAATTTTCCTTTCAAAAGGATGTATTAATATAGTGAGAGTGAGTACCTTTGATTTTAAAGTTTATCTTTTAAATTCATTATGATCTCAATAATATGCTAATATATAACTTCAAAAATAATTAAGCTGCTTCTAAAGTTCGTTACATGCAAAATTAATATGCAAAAACAGAAAATTTTTGCAAAGAAAGATGGACTCACTGATTTAGAGAATTTTAATATTGTAAAACTATATCAATTAAAATTACATTGTGCTGATACATAAACTGAGACAGATAAATTTAATATAATGGAGGTTCCAGATCAGACTAAAATTAAGTTAATTTATATTAAACTAAGTTAGAATAAAGTTGGCATTTTCAACTGTAAGAGAAAATAGAGCCTCTTTAATAAACCATATTTGGACAACTGGTTAACCAGAAGCAAAAACGTTAAGTTGATGCCAACATTAAGATATGCACCAAAATAAACTGCAAATGATCATTAGATTTAAATCAATTTAAAAAACTGAAAATATGAGGAAAAGATTAAAAAAAATAATCTTTGAGAAAAAACATTATCATATTTTTTAAAAATATGATACAAAATACACTATTTATAAAAAATATATTGATAAATTTTACTATTTCTAAATATCCCTAAATAGCAGTGATTTTATAAAGGAAGGCAACAGACAAATGAAATTTACAAGGATTTTGAATTATATTACACACAGATTTACATTGGAAATATAAAATGACCAAACATCAATTAAGATTAAAAAGATCTGCAACTCAACAACAAAAAAAATGGGTAAAAAGCTCACAGAAAACAAAACACAAATGGTTCTAAGGAATAGGTAAAGATCAATAGCATTGAAAAATGAAACACTTAAAAATAAATTTAACCAAGGAGGTGGAATATCTATACAGTGAACACTTTAAAAATTGAGAGACATTGAAGAAGACACAAATAAATGGAAAGATAGCTTGTGTTCATGGATTAGAAGAATTAATATTGTTAAAATGTCCATACTATCCAAAGTGATATACAAATTCAAGCCATCTCTATCAGAATTTCAATGAGAATTTTCACAGAAACAGAAAAATTATGAAATTTATATGGAACCACAAAAGACATTGAATAGCAAAGGTAATCTCGAGAAAGAGAACAAAGTTAGAGGGATCACACTTTCTGATCTGAAAACATATTACAAAGCTAGAGTAATTAAAACAAGATAGTACTGGCATAAAAGCAGACATAGACACCACTGGAACAGAATAGAGAGTTGAGAAATAAATCCATGCATTTAAGGTCAATTGATTTTCAACAAGGGTGCCTAAAATGGAGAGAACATAGTCTTTTCAAGAATTGGTAATGGAAAAATTGGTTATCCACAAAAAAAAGAGAGTGAAATTGGACCCCTATATCACACCATATACAAAAAGAGACTCAAAATGGATTAAAGACTTAATCTGTAAAACTATTGGAAGAAAGCATACGGAAAAATCTTCTTGATATTGGTATGGGTAATGATTTTTTGGCTGGGACCCCAAAAAGCAGAAGCAATAAATACAAAAATAGACAACTGGGATCGAATCAAAATAAAAGGCCTCTGCACAGCAAAGAAAACACTCAAGAGTGAAGAGAACCTACAAAAAGGGAGAAAATATTTGTAAACTGTATATCTGATAAGGGATCAATGTCCAAATTATATAAAGAACTCAAACAACTCAATAGGCAAAAAAAAAACCCCAAATAACTTGATTAAAAAAATAAAAAATGACCTGAATAGACATTTTTTCCCAAACAAGACATAGAAATGGCCAACAGGTATATGAAAAGTCTTCTCGCAGCATTAATCATCAGAGAAATGCAAATCAAAACTACAATGATATATTACCTCATATCTGTTAGAATCACTGTTATCAGAAAGAGAAAAGGCAGCAAGTGTTGACTAGAATGTAGAGAATTGGGAACCATTGTTGATGGAAATGTAAACTGATACAACTATTATGGAAAACACATGGAGTTTCCTCAAAAAATTAAAAATAGAATGACCATATGATCCAGAATGCCCACTTTTTGGTATATATTCAAATGAAATAAAATCAGGTTCTTAAAAGATATCTTCACTCCCATGTTCACTTATTATTTACAGCATCCAAGATATAGAAGCAACTTAAATGTCCAACACCAGATAAAATGATAAAGAAGTGTGATACATATATATAGACAGAAATATTATTCAACCTTAAAAAATAAACAAACCTTGCCATTTGTGACAAATAGCAGCCTGGTATCATGGGCCCTGATAAGGATTCTAAACTCTTCAGAAAACTTTTGGGGATCCTCCCTGGGTTTACAAAATTCTTTAAATATGTCCCTTAGTTTGGTCTTTGGCCAAGGAGTAAAAGATATCTGAGGAATAGTTCATGTAGCCTCAGGTGGTCTTATTTTAAAAGATAGCTGTTCAATAGTCTCCAGAGTGGAAAGGCAGTTCAGATAGGGAATTAGTGAAACATGAGTCCTCAGGTAAAGGAAGACAGAGGGGAGTAGTAGGAGTCACATGAGTCATTGTATTTTGTGGTCTTTTAAAGAAACCTCTTGTGTCTTTAACTTTTCATTGCCTTCTGAAACAAATCTTTTAATGAAGCTATTTTGGAATCATGAAGTCTTTTGGAAACTTCTGCATACCAATTAAAACAGGTATCCCATTCTGTTGTTTAATTTGGGAAGACTTGCTTTCAAGTGCATTTTGTAAATGAACAATCTTGTCTAATTGCAACATTCCCAATGATATCCATCGTAATTTCAGGTTGTTTTTGGTAAGATTTTACCATTTTTGTAGATACCTACAGCTTCCAGGGCTATATTTCTTAGACATAAAATAAGTAGCTGTCCTGGAAGTTGGTGACTTGACTTTTTGGAGATTAAGGATCCCATTTTTATTATTTCTTTTAGCTTGGACTTTGGGTCTCTTGAAGCCAAACTAATATCTAATGAGCATGTGCTACCAGGTTGGAGATTTGTGGAGTTTTTTAGTGTACCTCATTGCATGGAAATTTTCTTCAGGTTGGTGGGTGACCTAGAGTCAATCTCACCTATTCCATGACCAACTTATCTTAACATAGGAGTCCCAGAGTTAGGTGGTGAGCACTCAAACAGCTCTTAAGTGCTGCACATGTGCCCACTAATTTTTGCAGCTTTCTGGCTTCTGAGATTCCCATTACCAATAGCTATTATTTACACAAAACAAGACAAATATGTATACCCTAATATATTGGCAGTAACCAAGAGATATTACTATGTCCTGACCAAGAGAAAGCCCTGTAAACACTACCGACAATTCCCACTGTGGAACCTTGAACTGGGGAAAGGATTGAACAAGCAGACTTCAACAAATATGGACTGAAATCTGGAGGCTCCACGTAAATGCGTGACATAGCAAACTGCCAACAACATTTCCCATGTGGATCTTAGGAGACAATCAGGAGCTGGAGGTTTCTAAAAATTAAATGAGAATTTTGGTTTGAAATATAGGCCAGAGGATTGGTTTCTAGGCAGAACCAGTGGCCAGCTCAACCTGACCTGCCCTGTTTTGGAAAGGCAATTAGTTTGGGAGCTCAATGTAAAGAGAGTGGAACTCAGAACCAAGAGGAACTTATTCATGGGCCTCAGAAATGGTGAGAAATACAGAAAACTCAAAAGGGTTTATGGATATCATACCTGTGTTTCTTGAAGTCCCCAATGCCATCAGAAGTATCTTCAATCCCACCACTACCACCAAATTTGTTAAAAACAAACTACAACTGAGGAAATGTGAATTTCTAATTGGCTTCATCCCATGATAGATGAACTGGGCAGCATTCCATTTGGCACATAGAAAGGAGCTCCAAAGAACTGTACAAAAGGGAGACTTTTACAGGCACAAGGGAGCAAAAAGGGGTTTATCAGGCAAATTACTTCACTATTGCTTACCAGGAGTTTCCAGATTGACTGGTTTAAGAGTACACTCCTGTGACAGGTTGAAACTGCAATTAGATTGGGTATTAAGTCTTGGTTTGCTGATGTGGAGCTTAGCACAAGTGACTCCATTTTGGACTATTGTCTCTTTTTTAACACAACTAATATTAATATGTAATAATTATATATATCAACTAAGAGTAATTAATATCAACTATTAATTAGCATATATACACATAATCATGTATATTACTAATTTCTAATCAGAAATGGAAATTCAAACCAAAATAAATCCTATCATATAATCTAACACAATAGCTAAAATTAAAAAGACTGTGAACAAGTATTGGCAAAGTATATGAAGCAGCTGGAAGTCATACCCTAGTTCTAAGAATACAAACTGACACAAACATTTTGATAAGCTGTTTCTCACTCTTTACTAAATTTGAGTGTATCTATGCCCTGGGAACAAGCAATTTTACTCATAAGATTAAAAGAAACAGAAATGTTTAAAGATGTGTACCAAAAGACATGTACAAGAAGGTTCATAGAAGCATTATTCAAAATAGTCAAAAATGAAAAAAAATCCAAATGTCCATTAACAACAGAATGGATAGATTAACTGTGATATGCTAATATAAAATGGAAAATTGAATATTATGCTCATAGAGAAATGTAAAGTAACACCATCATTTACTACTACTACATGTATCAAAATTGCTACATGTAAAATATAATAAAGATATATACACAATAATTGTGTACATATTAAAGATTTTGTTCTTATTATCTGTAAGCTAAATCAAGATACAGGTGTTTCTCCAGTCCCTTCTGCATGTCCAGTAAAACAAAAATTATCAGGAAATAAGACCAGATGTCTGCCCCCTCTGGAGACCAGCCCCCATATAACTAGCCTGTAGCCTTTTTTCTGTAAGATGGTTCTTTTGGATACTAGTTCCCCATCTTCTGATTTGCTAGCTTATTGCTTAATAAATGCCTTTTCTCTCCAACCACCTTGCCTCTCAAATGTTACCTTGTCTTGTGGCAATTAGGAGAGACCCCTGTTTGGTGGTAAACAATACTGTTGTTATACATTATTTATAATTACTCAACTAGTTAATTAAAACATAAAAATAAGGAAAATACATACCTCAATTAAACTAAATCAGAAAATTTGGAGTTATATCCCAAGCATATGTATTTTTCAAAATGCCCTACACTATTCTGACATGAATATTTGCAAGTTCAGAATTATTTCCCCTATTTTTGTCTATTAAAACTTCAAAATTATTTTAAAAAATAAAATGAAAGTATAATTGAGAAATTAAAGAAAATGAGTGCATACAAAGTTTAATATAAACAAGGGATTGCATCAAATTTTCTATTAGGCTTGTGATTTTTTTTCTGGAATTAAAAGAAAATATGCAGTTATCTTTCTAGGAACAATTAAACTCACTAATTCAGAGGCAATCAGTTAAGACTACCTATAAAAATATAGTGTAATTATATTTTTGAAATCATAGTTTATTAGGAGGCTGACAAGATGTAAAGTTGATAATATATAAAAGTCAACAGCTCTGCTATAACACAATAAATACCTTTTCCAAAAACTTTGTTATGGTAAAATTGCACATTGGGAAGATGCAATTTCTAGGTAAAATAGGGATAGATCATTTAAAACTTATGTGATGTTAATCAGAGCACAAACTCCAAATATTTATAAAATTAGCACAGTTAAATTTCTACTTCTAAATCAGCATGACATAGTCAGTTTTCTCTGTGTGACATTAAGCACTTCCTCTTCTTCAGAGCTTAATTCTTTCCCTTGCAAATTGTAAGTCCTTACATTAATTTTCTTTCAGTAAAGATTATTTAACCAATATTTAACATCTGATTTAATTGCTATTTTCATGAGTTAAGTTTTAACAGCAGGGAACTATCATTGCAGCTTTCCAATTGGCACTTCTAACTTCACCAGACAGCTGAAAATTGTGAAACGCATAATGGGTATTGAAAGTAAATCAGCCACCAGTTGTTGTCAAGACAAAACTTCTGTAAAATTTTCAATTTCTTAACATAGTCATATATTGCTTAGGCTTTCTCCCTTGGGCCAAAAAAAAAAAAAAAGAATTGGATTTTATTCCAGAGTCCTGGAAATCTGGGTGAGCGAGGGAAGCGTTCACATGTCCACACTGGAAGTAAGAATTAAAATTAGTCTCCTTGACCAATCAGTTTTTTTCAATAACAATTCTCTTCTTTCTAAATAGGATTTTAAACTGTTGGTGAATCAAAATGATCTTTGCCACAGTATGTGATACTGAGTCATTCTGGCTACCAATGATCTGGATGTAAACTTCCTCCTACTCATGAAATTATGTTCATTTATTCATCAAGAAATACACCCCAAAGTTTCACCGAGTTATTATTGCCTGCTGACTAAACTACATGATCTCTGGGTAATTTGTGGTCCTCTCTTTCAGGTCCAGATGTGGTTTCTGGATCTGACCATGGATCCTGGCCTTTTGGACAAATCCCTGATCGAACGTTGCCCATGGTCCCTGATTGTACCCTCAGAGAGATTGTTCCTTGTCTGTTACCATCCATGGTGCATCTAAACTGGACATTGCAGTCTCTGGCTCATTGGCTCTCAGAAGTTCACGTTGATTGCTTTTCTAAGAGCACATGGATTTGCCATAACAAGCTTTACATACAGGATAGTGGCTTACTTATTCTTACATTCCCATCTTTTCCCCTGTGTTTGCCTCTGGTCAGTTCTTAGACATCAGTCACAAGCCTAATTCCTTCCTGGACCTAATTATCAAGACTGTCTCCTTTAGTACTTCCTCAAAGCCATGCCTATAGGCTTGAGGTCACTTAGCCTGATAGTCCAAGGTTGGAAGATGCCACCCTTTGTCTGCTTTTTGCTCTGGCACTGTCTAATTCCGTGACAGAATTCATTTTCAGGTACATGTTGAGAAATGTTCATGGCGTGCATACATCAAGCCTGATTCTTCTGTTTCAGAAGATTTATGTCACTGAATCTTTTTAAATATACTACTTTTTTGTTTCAATAAGGATACATATTTTCCGTTGCTTTCGATTTAGAACACTGGCTGATAGAATCAAACTCCAAATGCCAGTTTAGACTTAAATAGAAAACACTATGGAAAGTAAAGGTGGAGATTACAGGGATTGAGGAGGAAAAAATGAATTTAAAAATATTTAGGAGACAAAATTAAGAGGATTTCATGATTGGCTTCGTGGAAGTGAGACAAAAGGATTGAGGTTAAGGCCCAAATGTCAAATTGGTCCCCAATTTGTGTGACACATACATCTTTGTGTTCCATGCAATGTAGTAAGCACTTGGTAAGTGTTTAGTGACTGAGAAGATGTTTGGTCCAAGCAGCAACTGTCTTATTTCATTCTAGATTTTATATGAAACTAAATGAGTAGTCAAGGTTGAACTAATTTTTACAGGATGGCAATTATTACTTTGTTCCATATTATCACACAATTGACCTACACTTTATTGTGTCAGAAAGAATCTCATCCCTAAAAATAGGAAGGGAAAAAGAAATACTCATTTCTCTTTCTGTAAATCAAACTTTGATAATTTAATATATAAGAAAACTCAATGCACACATGGTGCATTATAAAGGCATCCAAATAGAGACCATGTGCTTTAAAATTTGCATCTTCCTGCCATGAAACAATAAAGAATGAATAAGAAGTACCAGATAATAATCACTGGTTAACAACTGGATGAAAATCAAAATGGCTCAAAGGAGACATAATGAACAGGGAGCCAGGGACCCTGCGAGGGGAAGACAACCTGGGTAATTCTACCCTTAGAGGCATCATTGTCCAACTTTCAAAGTTATATGGGCCAGATTTTGAGAAACAAGAAAATGGTAGAATATTTGAATAATTTGTCTTCTTTCTATATTACTCCTCCTAATGTTAAGAGCTTATGGGAGAATGAATGGCCTGTGGGTGCAGACACAATATCAGTGGAAATGAGCTTTATTGTTTTCTTGAGCCATGATATGACTGGAATAAAGAATTCCAAGGTCCTTTGATATCCTGGGGTACTCAATATTTGCTGTTGATCTCTTAATCCTCATTTCCAGAGTTGACATGAAAAATTGAATTATCTTTGATTTGTAGGAATGTTAGTAAGAGGGAGTTTAATGAGGCCATTCAAGGGGAGCAAAAATTTGCCACACTAAAATACACCTCTTTGGCATAAATATGATTTTAGGATGGCTATTTTTAAGAATCATCAGACATAGCAAGACTTCTGAAAACTGAAGTAGAAGTTTTACCCTTTTGTAAAAGACTTTTACATTTATGAGGGAAATTTCCATTTGTAAGGGTGTCTCCCTCTCTGAGCCAGGAAGTGGAGGACTATCAAATCTCTAGAAACTCACCAATGGAGAAGGCAGCAACTCAATTCTGTTAAAAAAACAAAAACAACTTTGTTTACTGTGCCTTTCCTGGTAACATTCCATAACTGGTCTTCCCCTTCCCCCCAACTTCTTTGTCTTTAGCTGAAGACTATATTAAATATAGGTGAAGACTTGGCCATTTCACTGAGTTTGTTTTCCTCATTATCTCCCATGTATATAGGATGTATACATGTCATTAAATTTTTTGGTTTTTTTCCTGTTAATCTGTCTTTTATTGCACGGGATGTTTTTAGCCAAGAACTTAGAAGGATAGGGTAAAACTTATTTTTCCTCTCCTATATCATTTACTGACAATTTAGGGTAAAATTCCTCCATCTTGCTTTTCAACAAACTAAATCCAGAGATACAGCATGGTTTCCCCTAGGTCATGGTGTGCCAGGACCAAAAATAGATCCAGACCTACTGATTACCTCCATTATTCACTACCTGAAATGGATAAGGAGAGGAAATGGGCATCACTGCTCAATTCCACAGTCTCTCAGATTATTTCCAATGATAATAACTGACAAAAACAGCAGACATTCTCATCACTTTCCTGGTTTGCATAACATGATCCCTTTCCTATTCATTCATTCTACTCTTCTCAGCTCTGACCTCATGGGCATGTGGCCTGTGTGCTTGCATAGTTTCTCACACTCAGGAAGGCTCCTTGCTTGGTTTAATTTGTTGAAACCTTGAAATTCTTAATTATTTTATTTCTGAGTATGCTTGCGAGTAGAGGATCTATGCTGAGCGGCAACATTAGCATGCAATTTTGGTCCAGCAACAGCACCTGCACATGTGGGCTCAGGCAGCATGCACATGGAGCAATTTGCCTGGCCTCCTCAGGTGTACACAAACATCTGTGTTCAAAGCACCACAGGACTCCAAGAGAGTGGCTGGGTTGGGACCTAGAACTTAATTGGTGGCAGTAATGACAGCAGCAGCTGCAGATGCAGCAACAATGGTGGAAGTGGCCACTGCCCACTGAAGAGGAGGATCTCTGCCTGGCAGGAACAATGACCCGTGATTGGGGCAGGGGGTGACTTTGCCTTCAGTCCCAGAGCCCATCCCTGCATCATCTAAAAAAGTAGTAACTATCTCACCTGAGTACCAGGACAGAAAATGCTAGGGAGCTTAGGAAGCAATCTTTGTCAGTGAACTATTTTATTTTTTAAAGTGCACACAAGGTCGTTGCACTAAAGTGTATCAAGGAGTTATTGGAATTCATCAGAGTCCAGCATCTGTGGTTTGCAAAACTGCTGAAACATTGCAAAACAAATATCTACAGGCTTAGAAATATAAATAAAATTTAAAGATAATTTGAAGATTTAAAATTTAATATGAAAGATTATTGAAGTAAAAGAACACTTTTTTCATATGAACCTTCAGAAACCAATTATTAACAAAGAGAGAAAAATATAACATCAATTTAACTTGTAATGAAAATACAATGATAAAATGAATAAACAGGCATTTGAAACATGAAACCACTCTCAGTTTCTTACACAAAGTCCACCAGTTACCAGAAATTTGAGAGGAACTGTTAAAATGCCATTGATTAAGTTTATATTTCAAATTAAATTCAAATTTACATGAAATTGATTTATATGAATTGCTAGGTTGAAATTGATACATAGAAATCTTTTTAGAAAAAATTCTCAAGAATCATCAGCTCCATATGTACTAAAATTTATATTTTGATATAATTTATCAGAAATTCAGTCCAATGTTTCAAAACCTATAAACCTTCCCAAAAGCTCCAATAACTTAAGCAGATTCTTCTCAAAATTAAAAATCATCAAAAATTAATTGTGGGGCCAGCCCAGTGGCATAGCGGTTAAGTTCATGCACTCCACTTCCGCAGCTCAGGGTTCACTGGTTTGGATCCCAGGCACAGACCTACTCACCACTCATCAAGCCATGCTGAGGTAGCATCCCATATAGAAGAGCTATAACTATGATACACAACTATGTACTGGGGCTTTGGGGAGAAAAAAAGAGGAAGATTGGCAACAGATGTTAGCACAGGGCCAATATTCTTCAAAAAAAATTAATGCAACTTGACATTTGCCACCAGTGATTGACGATATTTTCATTTATGCAGATAACAAATGAAATTCTTAAAACTGTAAATTTTGATGAAAATGAATTTGAAGAAAAGTGAACCAGAAAAATCTTATGACCAATACAGACATTCTGTAATAAAGTATTATATTTATTATACATAAAATTATGACGCAGAATACTGTTTGTAATTTGTATTTCATTTTATAGCTAATAAATCAATTTTGAAGGAAAAAATTTTTAGCACTCAGAGTGCACCATTTACTGCTTTTTGAACAAGAGGCCTCATATTTTCATTTTGTGCTGTACCATTTAAATACTGTAGAGTATGACCCTTCTCCTCCCTTCCATATCTAAGAGAGTAAAGAGAATCTCTGCACTTATGACTAATGGGCAGTGATAGCACGTTATCCAGGAAGTTTACTTGAGCTGATGGCTTTTTATTGGACGTAATGGTGGGACCTGTTTAGAATAGTCACTGAGCCATAATATCAATGCTTGACATATGTAAATAGATGTTGACGTTCCCAAACCTACTTCCCTAGAACTATGAGAAGTGGTAAGTAAAGAAAACACTCTCATCTGAGAAATATTATCTAATACAAGAGTAAAAATGGCTAGTGTTAAAAAAGGGAAAACAGGTCCCAAATGGAGTCACTTGTGCTAAGTCCACATCACCAAACCAAGACTTAATACCTGACTTAATTACAAATTCAACCACCCTCGGGGTGGAATGTCAAAGCACTCAATCTGGAATTATTGGTCAGAACAAGTGAGGTAAACAACGTAAAGACACCCGCCATCCTGAAAGGAAGAAGATGACACTGCCTGAAATAATCACCTCTTTGCAAGAATAACTGGCTTTCCCCACCTCCATCTCAGCTCTACTCAAGAGATTCTGGCAGACTCAGAAGAATATCCCTGGGAACTAGGTCACATCTGGGATCCCATCTGAATTCTGCCTTGTTCTGGAAGAGCGGCCATTTAACTGAAGACTCCTGCACAGTCAAAAGTAACTGTGGGGAGGAAGCCCCTTCATAGCTAGATCTCAGTGTGTTTATGGACACCATTAGTTATTCAAAGGTAAGATCTCCCAGACCTTCTCAGCTCTAATAGGAAGCTGGTACTTGCTGTGCAACTCCATTCTTAAGCAGTTACTTGCAAGCCACTATCACAGAGAGGCTTCTGTCAGGATACAAGAAAGAGCCCACACAGGGTGCTCCACTCAGTGTTTCCATGCATCTGAGGTGAAGGAGAACCTTGAGAGATAGGACAAACGGTGTTTCTGGAGAATGTTACTTCTGCAAAGGGAATGAACAGCCAGTGCTTCTCAGCTCTAGGGCAGAGTGTGTGGCTGCTGTAGAAAGAGTTCTCTAAGCCACTGTTTCTCTGCACGGAAGACAAACACCTATCAGACAAGCTGAAATCGAGCAGCTTCCACAGGGCACTCTGCTGCCTGGTTCCCAGAATGTGCGCTCCAGATGAATCTTAACAGCTACAGCTGAGTGGGTTTCTGGGCTAGGTTATTTCTTCAAATGGAACTTATGCCAAGTTCATCTCAGCTCTACTCCAACGTTTCTAGTAGACACAGAAGAATATGCTTGGGAACTACGCATCTGCATTCTGCCTAGTACGGGCAGAGCGGCCTGTTCACTGAACTCTCCTGCACACTCCCCCATACGTGTGGGGAGGAAGCCACTTAAGAGCTAGAACTGAGTGTGTTTCTGCACACTGTTAATTCTTCAAAGGGCAGATCTCACCAGTCCTTCTCAGCTGTAGTGAGAAGCTGGTAATTGCTGTGCAAATAGATTCATAAGCAGGTACTTGGAAGCCACTATCACACAGAGCATTCTGTCAGGCTCCAAGAAAGAGGTTTCCCCTGGTGCTCCACTCTTTGTTTTCATGCAGATCTGAGCTGAAGTAGTAACCTAAGAGTTAGGAGAGAGTGTGTTTCTGGAGAATGTTACTTCTGCAAAGGGAAGTGACATCCAGCGCTTCTCAGCTCTAGGGCAGAGTGTGTGGCTGCTGTAGAAAGAGTTCTCTAAGCCACTGTTTCTCTGCAGGGAAGACAAGCACCTATCAGACAAGCTGAAATCGAGCAGCCTCCACAGGGCACTCTGCTGCCTGGTTCCCAAAATGTGCACTCCAGATGAATCTTAACAGCTACAGCGGAGTGGGTTTCTGGCCTGGGTTATATCTTCAAATGGAACTTATGACGAGTTCATCTCAGCTCTACGCCAACGATCCTAGTAGACTCAGAAGAATATGCTTGGGAACTACACATCTGCATTCTGCCTCGTTCGGGCAGTGCGGCCTGTTCACTGAACTCTCCTGCACACTCCCCAGTAAGAGCTACAACTGCCTGTGTTTCTGCACAATATTAGTTCTTCACACGGAAGTTCTTCCCAGTCCTTCTCAGCTCCAGGGAAAGGTTGTGCTTGATGTGCTACTAGATTCCTAATCATCTACATGCAAGCCACTATCACACAGAGCCTTCTGGCAGCATCCAAGCAAGAGCAATCGCCGGCTGCTTCAATCTGTGTTTCCATGCATATGTGAGGTGAGCTAGTCACTTAAGAGTTAGGAGAGAGTGTGTTTCTGGAGAATGTTACTTCAGCAAAGGGAAGTTACAGCCAGTGCTTCTCAGCTCTAGGGCAGAGTGTGTGGCTGCTGTAGAAAGAGTTCTCTAAGCCACTATTTCTCTGCCGGGAAGACAAGCACCTATCAGACAGGCTGAAATCAAGCAGTTTCCACAGGGCACTCTGCTGCCTGGTTCCCAGAATGTGCGCTCCAGGTGGATCTTAACAGCAACAGCTGAGTGGGTTTCTGGCCTAGGTTATTTCTTCAAATGGAACTTATACCGAGTTCATCTCAGTTCTACTCCAACGTTTCTAGTAGAATCAGAAGAATAGGCTTGGGAACAGTGCATCTGCATTCTGCCTTGATCGGCAGAGCGGCCTGTTCAATGAACTCTCCTGCACACTCCCTAGTAACAGGTAGAACTGCGTGTGTTTCTGCACACTGTTAGTTCTTCAAAGGGAAGTTCTTCCCAGTCCTTCTCAGCTCCATTGAGTTGCTTGTATTTGCTGTGCAACTAGATTCCTAAGCAGCTACTTATAAGCCACTATCACACAGAGCCGTCTGGCAGCATCCAAGCAAGAGCGATCGCCGGCAGCTCCACTCTGTGTTTCCATGCATATGTGAGGTGAGCTAGTCACTTAAGACTTAGGAGAGAGTGTGTTTCTGGAGAATGTTACTTCGGCAAAGGGAAGTTACAGCCAGTGCTTCTCAGCTCTAGGACAGTGTGTGTGGCTGCTGTAGAAAGAGTTCTCTAAGCCACTGTTTCTCTGCCGGGAAGACAAGCACCTATCAGACAGGCTGAAGTCGAGCAGTTTCCACAGGGCACTCTGCTGCCTGGTTCCCAGAATGTGCGCTCCAGATGAATCTTAACAGCTACAGCTGAGTGGGTTTCTGGCCTAGGTTATTTCTTCAAATGGAACTTATACCGAGTTCATCTCAGTTCTACTCCAACGTTTCTAGTAGACTCAGAAGAATAGGCTTGGGAACAGTGCATCTGCATTCTGCCTTGATCGGCACAGCGGCCTGTTCACTGAACTCTCCTGCACACTCCCTAGTAACAGGTAGAACTGCGTGTGTTTATGCACACTGTTAGTTCTTCAAAGGGAAGTTCTTCCCAGTCCTTCTCAGCTCCAGTGAGATGCTTGTATTTGCTGTGCAACTAGATTCCTAAGCAGCTACATGTAATCCACTATCAAAGAGAGCCGTCTGGCAGCATGAAAGCAAGAGCTATCGCCGGCTGCTCCACTCTGTGTTTCCATGCATATGTGAGGTGAGCTAGTCACTTAAGAGTTAGGAGAGAGAGTGTTTCTGAGAATGTTAATTCTGGAAAGGGAAGTTACAGCCAGTGCTTCTCAGCTCTAGGGCAGAGTGTGTGTCTGCTGTAGAAAGAGTTCTCTAAGCCACTGTTTCTCTGCCGGGAAGACAAACACCTATCAGACAAGCTGAAATCGAGCAGTTTCCACAGGGCACTCTGCTGCCTACCTCCCAGAATGTGCGCTCCAGATGAATCATAACAGCTACAGCTGAGTGGGTTTCTGGCCTAGGTTATTTCTTCAAATGGAACATATACCGAGTTCATCTCAGTTCTACTCTAACATTTCTAGTAGACTCAGAAGAGTATGCTTGGGAACTGCACATCTGCATTCTGCCTTGTTCGGGCAGAGCGGCCTGTTCACTGAACTCTCCTGCACAATCCCCAGGAAGAGATAGAACTGCGTGTGTTTCTGCACACTGTTAGTTCTTCAAAGGGAAGATCCTCCCAGCGCTTCTCAGCTCCAGTGAGAAGCTTGTACTTGCTGTGCAACTAGATTGCTAAGCAGCTACTTGCAAGCCAATATCACACAGAGCCTTCTGGCAGCATCCAAGAAAGAGGTATCGCCGGCAGCTCCACTCTGTGTTTCCATGCATATGTGAGGTGAGCTAGTCACTTAAGACTTAGGAGAGAGTGTGTTTCTGGAGAATGTTACTTGTGCAAAGGGAAGTTACAGCCAGTGCTTCTCAGCTCTAGGACAGTGTGTGTGGCTGCTGTAGAAAGAGTTCTCTAAGCCACTGTTTCTCTGCCGGGAAGACAAGCACCTATCAGACAGGCTGAAGTCGAGCAGTTTCCACAGGGCACTCTGCTGCCTGGTTCCCAGAATGTGCGCTCCAGGTGGATCTTAACATCTACAGCTGAGTGGGTTTCTGGCCTGGGTTATTTCTTCAAATGGAACTTATACCGAGTTCATCTCAGTTCTACTCCAACGTTTCTAGTGGAATCAGATGAATAGGCTTGGGAAGAGTGCATCTGCATTCTGCCTTGATCGGCAGAGCGGCCTGTTCAATGAACTCTCCTGCACACTCCCTAGTAACAGGTAGAACTGCGTGTGTTTCTGCACACTGTTAGTTCTTCAAAGGGAAGTTCTTCCCAGTCCTTCTCAGCTCCATTGAGTTGCTTGTATTTGCTGTGCAACAAGATTCCTAAGCAGCTACTTGTAAGCCACTATCACACAGAGCCGTCTGGCAGCATCCAAGCAATAGGTATCGCCGGCAGCTCCACTCTGTGTTTCCATGCATATGTGAGGTGAGCTAGTCACTTAAGACTTAGGAGAGAGTGTGTTTCTGGAGAATGTTACTTCTGCAAAGGGAAGTTACAGCCAGTGCTTCTCAGCTCTAGGGCAGAGTGTGTGGCTGCTGTAGAAAGAGTTCTCTAAGCCACTGTTTCTCTGCCGGGAAGACAAACACCTATCAGACAAGCTGAAATCGAGCAGTTTCCACAGGGCACTCTGCTGCCTGGTTCCCAGAATGTGCGCTCCAGATGAATCTTAACAGCTACAGCTGAGTGGGTTTCTGGCCTAGGTTATTTCTTCAAATGGAACTTATACCGAGTTCATCTCAGTTCTACTCCAACGTTTCTAGTAGACTCAGAAGAATAGGCTTGGGAACTGTGTATCTGCATTCTGCCTTGATCGGCAGAGCGTCCTGTTCACTGAACTCTCCTGCACACTCCCCAGGAAGAGATAGAACTGCGTGTGTTTCTGCACACTGTTAGTTCTTCAAAGGGAAGATCCTCCCAGCGCTTCTCAGCTCCAGTGAGAAGCTTGGACTTGCTGTGCAACTAGATTGCTAAGCGGCTACTTGCAAGCCACTATCACACAGAGCCTTCTTGCAGCATCCAAGAAAGAGGTATCGCCGGCAGCTCCACTCTGTGTTTCCATGCATATGTGAGGTGAGCTAGTCACTTAAGAGTTAGGAGAGAGTGTGTTTCTGGAGAATGTTACTTGTGCAAGGGGAAGTTACAGCCAGTGCTTCTCAGCTCTAGGACAGTGTGTGTGGCTGCTGTAGAAAGAGTTCTCTAAGCCACTGTTTCTCTGCCGGGAAGACAAGCACCTATCAGACAGGCTGAAGTCGAGCAGTTTCCACAGGGCACTCTGCTGCCTGGTTCCCAGAATGTGCGCTCCAGGTGGATCTTAACATCTACAGCTGAGTGGGTTTCTGGCCTGGGTTATTTCTTCAAATGGAACTTATACCGAGTTCATCTCAGTTCTACTCCAACGTTTCTAGTGGAATCAGATGAATAGGCTTGGGAAGAGTGCATCTGCATTCTGCCTTGATCGGCAGAGCGGCCTGTTCAATGAACTCTCCTGCACACTCCCTAGTAACAGGTAGAACTGCGTGTGTTTCTGCACACTGTTAGTTCTTCAAAGGGAAGTTCTTCCCAGTCCTTCTCGGCTCCAGTGAGATGCTTGTATTTGCTGTGCAACTAGATTCCTAAGCAGGTACTTGTAAGCCACTATAACACAGAGACTTCTGGCAGTATCCAAGCAATAGGTATCGCCGGCAGCTGCACTCTGTGTTTCCATGCATAAGTGAGTTGAGCTAGTTACCTAAGACTTAGGAGAGTGTGTTTCTGGAGAATGTTACTTTGGCAAAGGGAAGTTACAGCCAGTGCTTCTCAGCTCTAGGGCAGAGTGTGTGGCTGCTGTAGAAAGAGTTCTCTAAGCCACTGTTTCTCTGCCGGGAAGACAAGCTCCTATCAGACAAGCTGAAATCGAGCAGTTTCCACAGGGCACTCTGCTGCCTGGTTCCCAGAATGTGCGCTCCAGATGAATCTTAACAGCTACAGCTGAGTGGGTTTCTGGACTGGGTTATTTCTTCAAATGGAACTTATACCGAGTTCATCTCAGTTCTACTCCAACGTTTCTAGTAGAATCAGAAGAATAGGCTTGGGAACAGTGCATCTGCATTCTGCCTTGATCGGCAGAGAGGCCTGTTCAATGAACTCTCCTGCACACTCCCTAGTAACAGGTCGAACTGCGTGTGTTTCTGCACCCTGTTAGTTCTTCAAAGGGAAGTTCTTCCCAGTCCTTCTCAGCTCCAGTGAGATGCTTGTATTTGCTGTGCAACTAGATTCCTAAGCAGCTACATGTAATCCACTATCAAAGAGAGCCGTCTGGCAGCATCAAAGCAAGAGCTATCGCCGGCTGCTCCACTCTGTGTTTCCATGCATATGTGAGATGAGCTAGTCACTTAAGAGTTAGGAGAGAGAGTGTTTCTGAGAATGTTAATTCTGGAAAGGGAAGTTACAGCCAGTGCTTCTCAGCTCTACGGCAGAGTGTGTGTCTGCTGTAGAAAGAGTTCTCTAAGCCACTGTTTCTCTGCCGGGAAGACAAACACCTATCAGACAAGCTGAAATCGAGCAGTTTCCACAGGGCACTCTGCTGCCTACCTCCCAGAATGTGCGCTCCAGATGAATCATAACAGCTACAGCTGAGTGGGTTTCTGGCCTACGTTATTACTTCAAATGGAACATATACCGAGTTCATCTCAGTTCTACTCTAACATTTCTAGTAGACTCAGAAGAGTATGCTTGGGAACTGCACATCTGCATTCTGCCTTGTTCGGGCAGAGCGGCCTGTTCACTGAACTCTCCTGCACAATCCCCAGGAAGAGATAGTACTGCGTGTGTTTCTGCACACTGTTAGTTCTTCAAAGGGAAGATCCTCCCAGCGCTTCTCAGCTCCAGTGAGAAGCTTGTACTTGCTGTGCAACTAGATTGCTAAGCAGCTACTTGCAAGCCAATATCACACAGAGCCTTCTGGCAGCATCCAAGAAAGAGGTATCGCCGGCAGCTCCACTCTGTGTTTCCATGCATATGTGAGGTGAGCTAGTCACTTAAGACTTAGGAGAGAGTGTGTTTCTGGAGAATGTTACTTGTGCAAAGGGAAGTTACAGCCAGTGCTTCTCAGCTCTAGGACAGTGTGTGTGGCTGCTGTAGAAAGAGTTCTCTAAGCCACTGTTTCTCTGCCGGGAAGACAAGCACCTATCAGACAGGCTGAAGTCGAGCAGTTTTCACAGGGCACTCTGCTGCCTGGTTCCCAGAATGTGCGCTCCAGGTGGATCTTAACAGCTACAGCTGAGTGGGTTTCTGGCCTGGGTTATTTCTTCAAATGGAACTTATACCGAGTTCATCTCAGTTCTACTCCAACGTTTCTAGTGGAATCAGATGAATAGGATTGGGAATAGTGCATCTGCATTCTGCCTTGATCGGCAGAGCAGCCTGTTCAATGAACTCTCCTGCACACTCCCTAGTAACAGGTAGAACTGCGTGTGTTTCTGCACACTGTTAGTTCTTCAAAGGGAAGTTCTTCCCAGTCCTTCTCAGCTCCATTGAGTTGCTTGTATTTGCTGTGCAACAAGATTCCTAAGCAGCTACTTGTAAGCCACTATCACACAGAGCCGTCTGGCAGCATCCAAGCAATAGGTATCGCCGGCAGCTCCACTCTGTGTTTCCATGCATATGTGAGGTGAGCTAGTCACTTAAGACTTAGGAGAGAGAGTGTTTCTGGAGAATGTTACTTCTGCAAAGGGAAGTTACAGCCAGTGCTTCTCAGCTCTAGGGCAGAGTGTGTGGCTGCTGTAGAAAGAGTTCTCTAAGCCACTGTTTCTCTGCCGGGAAGACAAACACCTATCAGACAAGCTGAAATCGAGCAGTTTCCACAGGGCACTCTGCTGCCTGGTTCCCAGAATGTGCGCTCCAGATGAATCTTAACAGCTACAGCTGAGTGGGTTTCTGGCCTAGGTTATTTCTTCAAATGGAACTTATACCGAGTTCATCTCAGTTCTACTCCAACGTTTCTAAGACTCAGAAGAATAGGCTTGGGAACTGTGTATCTGCATTCTGCCTTGTGGGGGCAGAGCGTCCTGTTCACTGAACTCTCCTGCACACTCCCCAGGAAGAGATAGAACTGCGTGTGTTTCTGCACACTGTTAGTTCTTCAAAGGGAAGATCCTCCCAGCGCTTCTCAGCTCCAGTGAGAAGCTTGGACTTGCTGTGCAACTAGATTGCTAAGCGGCTACTTGCAAGCCACTATCACACAGAGCCTTCTTGCAGCATCCAAGAAAGAGGTATCGCCGGCAGCTCCACTCTGTGTTTCCATGCATATGTGAGGTGAGCTAGTCACTTAAGAGTTAGGAGAGAGTGTGTTTCTGGAGAATGTTACTTGTGCAAGGGGAAGTTACAGCCAGTGCTTCTCAGCTCTAGGACAGTGTGTGTGGCTGCTGTAGAAAGAGTTCTCTAAGCCACTGTTTCTCTGCCGGGAAGACAAGCACCTATCAGACAGGCTGAAGTCGAGCAGTTTCCACAGGGCACTCTGCTGCCTGGTTCCCAGAATGTGCGCTCCAGGTGGATCTTAACATCTACAGCTGAGTGGGTTTCTGGCCTGGGTTATTTCTTCAAATGGAACTTATACCGAGTTCATCTCAGTTCTACTCCAACGTTTCTAGTGGAATCAGATGAATAGGCTTGGGAAGAGTGCATCTGCATTCTGCCTTGATCGGCAGAGCGGCCTGTTCAATGAACTCTCCTGCACACTCCCTAGTAACAGGTAGAACTGCGTGTGTTTCTGCACACTGTTAGTTCTTCAAAGGGAAGTTCTTCCCAGTCCTTCTCGGCTCCAGTGAGATGCTTGTATTTGCTGTGCAACTAGATTCCTAAGCAGGTACTTGTAAGCCACTATCACACAGAGACTTCTGGCAGTATCCAAGCAATAGGTATCGCCGGCAGCTGCACTCTGTGTTTCCATGCATATGTGAGTTGAGCTAGTTACTTAAGACTTAGGAGAGTGTGTTTCTGGAGAATGTTACTTTGGCAAAGGGAAGTTACAGCCAGTGCTTCTCAGCTCTAGGGCAGAGTGTGTGGCTGCTGTAGAAAGAGTTCTCTAAGCCACTGTTTCTCTGCCGGGAAGACAAGCTCCTATCAGACAAGCTGAAATCGAGCAGTTTCCACAGGGCACTCTGCTGCCTGGTTCCCAGAATGTGCGCTCCAGATGAATCATAACAGCTACAGCTGAGTGGGTTTCTGGACTGGGTTATTTCTTCAAATGGAACTTATACCGAGTTCATCTCAGTTCTACTCCAACGTTTCTAGTAGACTCAGAAGAATAGGCTTGGGAACAGTGCATCTGCATTCTGCCTTGCTCGGGCAGACTGGCCTGTTCAATGAACTCTCCTGCACACTCACTAGTAACAGATAGAACTGCGTGTGTTTCTGCACACTGTTAGTTCTTCAAAGGGAAGTTCTTCCCAGTCATTCTCAGGTCCAGGGAGAAGCTTGTGCTTGCTGTGCTACTAGATACCTAAGCAGATACTTGCAAGCCACTATCACACAGAACCTTCTTGGCAGCACCAAGCAAGAGCTATCGCCGGCTGCTCCACTCTGTTTTTCCATGCATATGTGAGGTGAGCTAATCACTTAAGAGTTAGGAGGGAGTGTGTTTCTGGAGAATGTTACTTCTGCAAAGGGAAGTTACAGCCAGTGCTTCTCAGCTCTAGAGCAGAGTGTGTGGCTGCTGTAGAAAGAGTTCTCTAAGCCACTGTTTCTCTGCCGGGAAGAAAAGCTCCTATCAGACAAGCTGAAATCGAGCAGTTTCCACAGGGCACTCTGCTGCCTGGTTCCCAGAATGTGCGCTCCAGATGAAGCTTAACAGCTACAGCTGAGTGGGTTTCTGGCCTAGGTTATTTCTTCAAAGGGAACTTATACCGAGTTCATCTCAGTTCTACTCCAAGGTTTCTAGTAGACTCAGAAGAATAGGCTTGGGAACAGTGCATCTGCATTCTGCCTTGATCGGCAGAGTGGCCTGTTCAATGAACTCTCCTGCACACTCCCTAGTAACAGGTAGAACTGCGTGTGTTTCTGCACACTGTTAGTTCTTCAAAGGGAAGTTCTTCCCAGTCCTTCTCAGCTCCAGTGAGATGCTTGTATTTGCTCTGCAACTAGATTCCTAAGCAGCTACTTGCTAGCCACTATCACACAGAGCCTTCCGGCAGAATCCAAGCAAGAGCTATCGCCGGCTGCTCCACTCTGTGTTTCCATGCATATGTGAGGTGAGCTAGTCACTTAAGAGTTAGGAGAGAGTGTGTTTCTGGAGAATGTTACTTGTGCAAGGGGAAGTTACAGCCAGTGCTTCTCAGCTCTAGGACAGTGTGTGGCTGCTGTAGAAAGAGTTCTCTAAGCCACTGTTTCTCTGCCGGGAAGACAAGCACCTATCAGACAGGCTGAAGTCGAGCAGTTTCCACAGGGCACTCTGCTGCCTGGTTCCCAGAATGTGCGCTCCAGGTGGATCTTAACATCTACAGCTGAGTGGGTTTCTGGCCTGGGTTATTTCTTCAAATGGAACTTATACCGAGTTCATCTCAGTTCTACTCCAACGTTTCTAGTGGAATCAGATGAATAGGCTTGGGAAGAGTGCATCTGCATTCTGCCTTGATCGGCAGAGCGGCCTGTTCAATGAACTCTCCTGCACACTCCCTAGTAACAGGTAGAACTGCGTGTGTTTATGCACACTGTTAGTTCTTCAAAGGGAAGTTCTTCCCAGTCCTTCTCGGCTCCAGTGAGATGCTTGTATTTGCTGTGCAACTAGATTCCTAAGCAGGTACTTGTAAGCCACTATCACACAGAGACTTCTGGCAGTATCCAAGCAATAGGTATCGCCGGCAGCTGCACTCTGTGTTTCCATGCATATGTGAGTTGAGCTAGTCACTTAAGACTTAGGAGAGTGTGTTTCTGGAGAATGTTACTTTGGCAAAGGGAAGTTACAGCCAGTGCTTCTCAGCTCTAGGGCAGAGTGTGTGGCTGCTGTAGAAAGAGTTCTCTAAGCCACTGTTTCTCTGCCGGGAAGACAAGCTCCTATCAGACAAGCTGAAATCGAGCAGTTTCCACAGGGCACTCTGCTGCCTGGTTCCCAGAATGTGCGCTCCAGATGAATCTTAACAGGTACAGCTGAGTGGGTTTCTGGACTGGGTTATTTCTTCAAATGGAACTTATACCGAGTTCATCTCAGTTCTACTCCAACGTTTCAAGTGGACTCAGAAGAATAGGCTTGGGAACAGTGCATCTGCATTCTGCCTTGATCGGCAGAGAGGCCTGTTCAATGAACTCTCCTGCACACTCCCTAGTAACAGGTCGAACTGCGTGTGTTTCTGCACCCTGTTAGTTCTTCAAAGGGAAGTTCTTCCCAGTCCTTCTCAGCTCCAGTGAGATGCTTGTATTTGCTGTGCAACTAGATTCCTAAGCGGCTACTTGTAAGCCACTATCAAACAGAACCGTCTGGCAGCATCCAAGCCAGATCTATCGCCAGCTGCTCCACTCTGTGTTTCCATGCATATGTGAGGTGAGCTAGTCACTTAAGAGTTAGGAGAGAGTGTGTTTCTGGAGAATGTTACTTCTGCAAAGGGAAGTTACAGCCAGTGCTTCTCAGCTCTAGGGCAGAGTGTGTGGCTGCTGTAGAAAGAGTTCTCTAAGCCACTGTTTCTCTGCCGGGAAGACAAACTCTTATCAGACAAGCGAAATTGAGCAGTTTCCACAGGGCACTCTGCTGCCTGGTTCCCAGAGGGTGTGCTCCAGTTGGATCTTAACAGCTACAGCTGAGTGGGTTTCTGGCCTAGGTTATTTCTTCAAATGGAACTTATACCGAGTTCATCTCAGTTCTACTCCAACATTTCTAGTAGACTCAGAAGAATAAGATTGGGAACAGTGCATCTGCATTCTGCCTTGCTCGGGCAGAGTGGCCTGTTCAATGAACTCTCCTGCACACTGCCTTGTAACAGATAGAACTTCGTGTGTTTCTGCACACTGTTAGTTCTTCAAAGGGAAGATCCTCCCAGCGCTTCTCAGCTCCAGTGAGAATCTTGTACTTGCAGTGCAACTAGATTGCTAAGCGGCTACTTGCAAGCCACTATCACACAGAGCCTTCTGGCAGCATCCAAGAAAGAGGTATCGCCGGCAGCTCCACTCTGTGTTTCCATGCATATGTGAGGTGAGCTAGTCACTTAAGAGTTAGGAGAGAGTGTGTTTCTGGAGAATGTTACTTGTGCAAAGGGAAGTTACAGCCAGTGCTTCTCAGCTCTAGGGCAGAGTGTGTGGCTGCTGTAGAAAGAGTTCTCTAAGCCACTGTTTCTCTGCCGGGAAGACAAACACCTATCAGACAAGCTGAAATCGAGCAGTTTCCACAGGGCACTCTGCTGCCTGGTTCCCAGACTGTGCGCTCCAGGTGAATCAGAACAGCTACAGCTGAGTGGGTTTCTGGCCTAGGTTATTTCTTCAAATGGAACTTATACCGAGTTCATCTCAGTTCTACTCCAACATTTCTAGTAGACTCAGAACAATAGGCTTGGGAACAGTGCATCTGCATTCTGCCTTGATCGGCACAGCGGCCTGTTCACTGAACTCTCCTGCACACTCCCTAGTAACAGGTAGAAATGCGTGTGTTTCTGCACACTGTTAGTTCTTCAAAGGGAAGTTCTTCCCAGTCCTTCTCAGCTCCAGTGAGATGCTTGTATTTGCTGTGCAACTAGATTCCTAAGCAGCTACTTGTAAGCCACTATCACACAGAGCCTTCTGGCAGCATCCAAGCAGGAGCTATCGCCGGCTGCTCCACTCTGTGTTTCCATGCATATGTGAGGTCAGCTAGTCAGTTAAGAGTTAGGAGAGAGTGTGTTTCTGGAGAATGTTACTTCTGCAAAGGGAAGTTACAGCCAGTGCTTCTCAGCTCTAGGGCAGAGTGTGTGGCTGCTGTAGAAAGAGTTCTCTAAGCCACTGTTACTCTGCCGGGAAGACAAGGACCTATCAGACAAGCTGAAATCGAGCAGTTTCCACAGGGCACTCTGCTGCCTGGTTCCCAGAATGTGCGCTCCAGATGAATCTAAGCAGCTACAGCTGAGTGGGTTTCAGCTGAGTGGGCCTAGGTTATTTCTTCAAATGGAACTTATACCGAGTTCATCTCAGTTCTACTCCAACGTTTCTAGTAGACTCAGAAGAATAGGCTTGGGAACAGTGCATCTGCATTCTGCCTTGCTCGGGCAGAGTAGCCTGTTCAATGAACTCTCCTGCACACTCACTAGTAACAGATAGAACTGCGTGTGTTTCTGCACACTGTTAGTTCTTCAAAGGGAAGTTCTTCCCAGTCATTCTCAGGTCCAAGGAGAAGCTTGTGCTTGCTGTGCTACTAGATACCTAAGCAGATACTTGCAAGCCACTATCACACAGAGCTTTCCGGCAGCATCCAAGCAAGAGCTATCGCCGGCTGCTCCACTCTGTGTTTCCATGCATATGTGAGGTGAGCTAGTCACTTAAGAGTTAGGAGAGAGAGTGTTTCTGGAGAATGTTACTTCTGCAAAGGGAAGTTACAGCCAGTGCTTCTCAGCTCTAGGGCAGAGTGTGTGGCTGCTGTAGAAAGAGTTCTCTAAGCCACTGTTTCTCTGCCGGGAAGACAAGCTCCTATCAGACAAGCTGAAATCGAGCAGTTTCCACAGGGCACTCTGCTGCCTGGTTCCCAGAATGTGCGCTCCAGATGAATCTTAACAGCTATAGCTGAGTGGGTTTCTGGCCTATGTTATTTCTTCAAATGGAACTTATACCGAGTTCATCTCAGTTCTACTCCAACGTTTCTAGTAGACTCAGAAGAATAGGCTTGGGAACAGTGCATCTGCATTCTGCCTTGATCGGCAGAGCGGCCTGTTCAATGAACTCTCCTGCACACTCCCTAGTGACAGGTAGAACTGCGTGTGTTTCTGCACACTGTTAGTTCTTCAAAGGGAAGTTCTTCCCAGTCCTTCTCAGCTCCAGTGAGATGCTTGTATTTGCTGTGCAACTAGATTCCTAAGCAGCTACTTGTAAGCCACTATCACACAGAGCCTTCCGGCAGCATCCAAGCAAGAGCTATCGCCGGCTGCTCCACTCTGTGTTTCCATGCATATGTGAGGTGAGCTAGTCACTTAAGAGTTAGGAGAGAGTGTGTTTCTGGAGAATGTTACTTCTGCAAAGGGAAGTTACAGCCAGTGCTTCTCAGCTCTAGGGCAGAGTGTGTGGCTGCTGTAGAAAGAGTTCTCTAAGCCACTGTTTCTCTGCCGGGAAGACAAACACCTATCAGACAAGCTGAAATCGAGCAGTTTCCACAGGGCACTCTGCTGCCTGGTTCCCAGAATGTGCGCTCCAGGTGAATCTTAACAGCTACAGCTGAGTTGGTTTCTGGCCTAGGTTATTTCTTCAAATGAAACTTATACCGAGTTGATCTCAGTTCTACTCCAACGTTTCTAGTAGACTCAGAAGAATAGGCTTGGGAACAGTGCATCTGCATTCTGCCTTGATCGGCAGCGCGGCCTGTTCAGTGAACTCTCCTGCACACTCCCTAGTAACAGGTAGAACTGCGTGTTTTTATGCACACTGTTAGTTCTTCAAAGGGAAGTTCTTCCCAGTCCTTCTCAGCTCCAGTGAGATGCTTGTATTTGCTGTGCAACTAGATTCCTAAGCAGCTACTTGTAAGCCACTATCAAACAGAGCCGTCTGGCAGCATCCAAGCCAGACCTATCGCCGGCTGCTCCACTCTGTGTTTCCATGCATATGTGAGGTGAGCTAGTCACTTAAGAGTTAGGAGAGAGAGTGTTTCTGGAGAATGTTACTTCTGCAAAGGGAAGTTACAGCCAGTGCTTCTCAGCTCTAGGGCAGAGTGTGTGGCTGCTGTAGAAAGAGTTCTCTAAGCCACTGTTTCTCTGCCGGGAAGACAAACTCTTATCAGACAAGCGAAATCGAGCAGTTTCCACAGGGCACTCTGCTGCCTGGTTCCCAGAGGGTGTGCTCCAGTTGGATCTTAACAGCTACAGCTGAGTGGGTCTCTGGCCTAGGTTATTTCTTCAAATGGAACTTATACCGAGTTCATCTCAGTTCTACTCCAACATTTCTAGTAGACTCAGAAGAATAAGCTTGGGAACAGTGCCTCTGCATTCTGCCTTGCTCGGGCAGAGTGGCCTGTTCAATGAACTCTCCTGCACACTCCCATGTAACAGATAGAACTGCGTGTGTTTCTGCACACTGTTAGTTCTTCAAAGGGAAGATCCTCCCAGCGCTTCTCAGCTCCAGTGAGAAGCTTGTACTTGCAGTGCAACTAGATTGCTAAGCGGCTACTGGAAAGTCACTATCACACAGAGCCTTCTGGCAGCAACCAAGAAAGAGGTATCGCCGGCAGCTGCACTCTGTGTTTCCATGCATATGTGAGGTGAGCTAGTCAGTTAAGAGATACGAGAGAGTGTGTTTCTGGAGAATGTTACTTGTGCAAAGGGAAGTTACAGCCAGTGCTTCTCAGCTCTAGGGCAGAGTGTGTGGCTGCTGTAGAAAGAGTTCTCTAAGCCACTGTTTCTCTGCCGGGAAGACAAACACCTATCAGACAAGCTGAAATCGAGCAGTTTCCACAGGGCACTCTGCTGCCTGGTTCCCAGAATGTGCGCTCCAGATGAATCTTAGCAGCTACAGCTGAGTGGGTTTCAGCTGAGTGGGCCTATGTTATTTCTTCAAATGGAACTTATACCGAGTTCATCTCAGTTCTACTCCAACATTTCTAGTAGACTCAGAAGAATAGGCTTGGGAACAGTGCATCTGCATTCTGCCTTGATCGGCAGAGCGGCCTGTTCAATGAACTCTCCTGCACACTCCCTAGTCACAGGTAGAACTGCGTGTGTTTCTGCACACTGTTAGTTCTTCAAAGGGAAGTTCTTCCCAGTCCTTCTCAGCTCCAGTGAGATGCTTGTATTTGCTGTGCAACTAGATTCCTAAGCAGCTACATGTAAGCCACTATCAAAGAGAGCCGTCTGGCAGCATCAAAGCAAGAGCTATCGCCGGCTGCTCCACTCTGTGTTTCCATGCATATGTGAGGTGAGCTAGTCACTTCAGCGTTAGGAGAGAGTGGGTTTCTGGAGAATGTTACTTGTGCAAAGGGAAGTTACAGCCAGTGCTTCTCAGCTCTAGGGCAGAGTGTGTGGCTGCTGTAGAAAGAGTTCTCTAAGCCACAGTTTCTCTGCCGTGATGGCAAACACCTATAAGACAAGCTGAAATCGAGCAGATTCCACAGGGCACTCTGCTGCCTGGTTCCCAGAATGTGCGCTCCAGATGAATCTTAACAGCTACAGCTGAGTGGGTTTCTGGCCTAGGTTATTTCTTCAAATGGAACTTATACCGAGTTCATCTCAGTTCTACTCCAACGTTTCTAGTAGACTCAGAAGAATAGGTTGGGAACAGTGCATCTGCATTCTGCCTTGATCGGCAGAGCGGCCTGTTCAATGAACTCTCCTGCACACTCCGTAGTAACAGGTAGAACTGCGTGTGTTTCTGCACACTGTTAGTTCCTCAAAGGGAAGTTCTTCCCAGTACTTCTCAGCTCCAGTGAGATGCTTGTATTTGCTGTGCAACCAGATTCCTAAGCAGCTACATGTAAGCCACTATCAAAGAGAGCCGACTGGCAGCATCAAAGCAAGAGCTATCGCCTTCTGCTCCACTCTATGTTTCCATGCATATGTGAGGTGAGCTAGTCACTTAAGAGTTAGGAGAGAGAGTGTTTCTCAGAATGTTACTTCTGCAAAGGGAAGTTACAGCCAGTGCTTCTCAGCTCTAGGGCAGAGTGTGTGGCTGCTGTAGAAAGAGTTCTCTAAGCCACTGTTTCTCTGCCGGGAAGAAAAACAACTATCAGACAAGCTGAAATCGAGCAGTTTCCACAGGGCACTCTGCTGCCTGCTTCCCAGAATGTGCGCTCCAGATGAATCTTAACAGCTACAGCTGAGTGGGTTTCTGGCCTAGGTTATTTCTTCAAATGGAACTTATACCGAGTTCATCTCAGTTCTACTCCAACATTACTAGTAGACTCAGAAGAGTATGCTTGGGAACTGTACATCTGCATTCTGCCTTGTTTGAGCAGAGCGGCCTGTTCACTGAACTCTCCTGCACACTCCCCAGGAAGAGATAGAAATGCGTGTGTTTCTGCACACTGTTAGTTCTTCAAAGGGAAGATCCTACCAGTGCTTCTCAGCTCCAGTGAGAAGCTTGTACTTGCTGTGCAACTAGATTGCTAAGCGGCTACTTGCAAGACACTATCACACAGAGCCTTCTTGCAGCATCCAAGCAAGAGGTATCGCCGGCAGCTCCACTCGGTGTTTCCATGCATATGTGAGGTGAGCTAGTCAGTTAAGAGATAGGAGAGAGTGTGTTTCTGGAGAATGTTACTTCTGCAAAGGGAAGTTACAGCCAGTGCTTCTCAGCTCTAGGGCAGAGTGTGTGGCTGCTGTAGAAAGAGTTCTCTAAGCCACTGTTTCTCTGCCAGGAAGACAAACATCTATCAGACAAGCTGAAATCGAGCAGTTTCCACAGGGCACTCTGCTGCCTGGTTCCCAGAATGTGCGCTCCAGATGAATCTTAACAGCTACAGCTGAGTGGGTTTCTGGCCTAGGTTATTTCTTCAAATGGAACTTATACCGAGTTCATCTCAGTTCTACTCCAACGTTTCTAGTAGACTCAGAAGAATAGGCTTGGGAACAGTGCATCTGCATTCTGCCTTGATCGGCAGAGCGGCCTGTTCAATGAACTCTCCTGCACACTCCGTAGTAACAGGTAGAAATGCGTGTGTTTCTGCACACTGTTAGTTCTTCAAAGGGAAGTTCTTCCCTGTCCTTCTCAGCTCCAGTGAGATGCTTGTATTTGCTGTGCAACTAGATTCCTAAGCAGCTACATGTAAGCCACTATCAAAGAGAGCCGTCTGGCAGCATCAAAGCAGGAGCTATCGCCGGCTGCTCCACTCTGTGTTTCCATGCATATGTGAGGTGAGCTAGTCACTTAAGAGTTAGGAGAGAGAGTGCTTCTGGAGAATGTTACTTCTGCAAAGTGAAGTTACAACCAGTGCTTCTCAGCTCTAGGGCAGAGTTTGTGGCTGCTGTAGAAAGAGTTCTTTAAGCCACTGTTTCTCTGCCGGGAAGACAAACACCTATCAGACAAGCTGAAATCGAGCAGTTTCCACAGGGCACTCTGCTGCCTGGTTCCCAGAATGTGCGCTCCAGATGAATCTTAACAGCTACAGCTGAGTGGGTTTCTGGCCTAGGTTATTTCTTCAAATGGAACTTATACCGAGTTCATCTCAGTTCTACTCCAACGTTTCTAGTAGACTCAGAAGAATATGCTTGGGAACTGCACATCTGCATTCTGCCTTGTTCGGGCAGAGCGGCCTGTTCACTGAACTCTCCTGCACACTCCCCAGGAAGATATAGAACTGCGTGTGTTTCTGTACACTGTTAGTTCTTCAAAGGGAAGATCCTCCCAGTGATTCTCAGCTCCAGTGAGAAGCTTGTACTTGCTGTGCAACTAGATTGCTAAGCGGCTACTTGCAAGCCACTATCACACAGAGCCTTCTGGCAGCATCCAAGCAAGAGGGATCGCCGGCAGCTCCACTCTGTGTTTCCATGCATATGTGAGGTGAGCTAGTCAGTTAAGAGATAGGAGAGAGTGTGTTTCTGGAGAATGTTACTTCTGCAAAGGGAAGTTACAGCCAGTGCTTCTCAGCTCTAGGGCAGAGTGTGTGGCTGCTGTAGAAAGAGTTCTCTAAGCCACTGTTTCTCTGGCGGGAAGACAAACACCTATCAGACAAGCTGAAATCGAGCAGTTTCCACAGGGCACTCTGCTGCCTGGTTCCCAGAATGTGCGCTCCAGATGAATCTTAACAGCTACAGCTGAGTGGGTTTCTGGCCTAGGTTATTTCTTCAAATGGAGCTTATACCGAGTTCATCTCAGTTTTACTCCAACGTTTCTAGTAGACTCAGAAGAATAGGCTTGGGAAAAGTGCATCTGCATTCTGCCTTCATCGGCAGAGCGGCCTGTTCAATGAACTCTCCTGCACACTCCGTAGTAACAGGTAGAAATGCGTGTGTTTCTGCACACTGTTAGTTCTTCAAAGGGAAGTTCTTCCCTGTCCTTCTCAGCTCCAGTGAGATGCTTGTATTTGCTGTGCAACTAGATTCCTAAGCAGCTACATGTAAGCCACTATCAAAGAGAGCCGTCTGGCAGCATCAAAGCAGGAGCTATCGCCGGCTGCTCCACTCTGTGTTTCCATGCATATGTGAGGTGAGCTAGTCACTTAAGAGTTAGGAGAGAGAGTGTTTCTGGAGAATGTTACTTCTGCAAAGTGAAGTTACAACCAGTGCTTCTCAGCTAAGGGCAGAGTGTGTGGCTGCTGTAGAAAGAGTTCTCTAAGCCACTGTTTCTCTGCCGGGAAGACAAACACCTATCAGACAAGCTGAAATCGAGCAGTTTCCACAGGGCACTCTGCTGCCTGGTTCCCAGAATGTGCGCTCCAGATGAATCTTAACAGCTACAGCTGAGTGGGTTTCTGGCCTAGGTTATTTCTTCAAATGGAGCTTATACCGAGTTCATCTCAGTTTTATTCCAACGTTTCTAGTAGACTCAGAAGAATAGGCTTGGGAACAGTGCATCTGCATTCTGCCTTGATCGGCAGAGCGGCCTGTTCAATGAACTCTCCTGCACACTCCGTAGTAACAGGTAGAAATGCGTGTGTTTCTGCACACTGTTAGTTCTTCAAAGGGAAGTTCTTCCCTGTCCTTCTCAGCTCCAGTGAGATGCTTGTATTTGCTGTGCAACTAGATTCCTAAGCAGCTACATGTAAGCCACTATCAAAGAGAGCCGTCTGGCAGCATCAAAGCAGGAGCTATCGCCGGCTGCTCCACTCTGTGTTTCCATGCATATGTGAGGTGAGCTAGTCACTTAAGAGTTAGGAGAGAGAGTGTTTCTGGAGAATGTTACTTCTGCAAAGTAAAGTTACAACCAGTGCTTCTCAGCTCTAGGGCAGAGTGTGTGGCTGCTGTAGAAAGAGTTCTCTAAGCCACTGTTTCTCTGCCGGGAAGACAAACACCTATCAGACAAGCTGAAATCGAGCAGTTTCCACAGGGCACTCTGCTGCCTGGTTCCCAGAATGTGCGCTCCAGATGAATCTTAACAGCTACAGCTGAGTGGGTTTCTGGCCTAGGTTATTTCTTCAAATGGAACTTATACCGAGTTCATCTCAGTTCTACTCCAACGTTTCTAGTAGACTCAGAAGAGTATGCTTGGGACCTGCACATCTGCATTCTGCCTTGTTCGGGCAGAGCGGCCTGTTCAATGAACTCTCCTGCACACTCCCCAGGAAGAGATAGAACTTCGTGTGTTTCTGCACACTGTTAGTTCTTCAAAGGGAAGATCCTCCCTGTGCTTCTCAGCTCCAGTGAGATGATTGTACTTGCTGTGCAACTAGATTGCTAAGGGGCTACTTGCAAGCCACTATCACACAGAGCCTTCTGGCAGCATCCAAGCAAGAGCTATCGCCGGCTGCTCCACTCTGTGTTTCCATGCATATGTGAGGTGAGCTAGTCAGTTAAGAGATAGGAGAGAGTGTGTTTCTGGAGAATGTTACTTCTGCAAAGGGAAGTTACAGCCAGTGTTTCTCAGCTGTAGGGCAGAGTGTGTGGCTGCTGTAGAAAGAGTTCTCTAAGCCAATGTTTCTCTGCCGGGAAGACAAACACCTATCAGACAAGCTGAAATCGAGCAGATTCCACAGGGCACTCTGCTGCCTGGTTCCCAGAATGTGCGCTCCAGATGAATCTTAACAGCTACAGCTGAGTGGGTTTCTGGCCTAGGTTATTTCTTCAAATGGAACTTATACCGAGTTCATCTCAGTTCTACTCCAACGTTTCTAGTAAACTCAGATGAATAGGCTTGGGAACAGTGCATCTGCATTCTGCCTTGATCGGCAGAGCGGCCTATTCAATGAACTCTCCTGCACACTCCCTAGTAACAGGTAGAACTGCGTGTGTTTCTGCACACTGTTAGGTCTTCAAAGGGAAGTTCTTCCCAGTCCTTCTCAGCTCCAGTGAGATGCTTGTATTTGCTGTGCAACTAGATTCCTAAGCAGCTACATGTAAGCCACTATCAAACAGAGCCGTCTGGCAGCATCAAAGCAAGAGCTATCGCCGGCTGCTCCACTCTGTGTTTCCATGCATATGTGAGGTGAGCTAGTCACTTAAGTGTTAGGAGAGAGTGTGTTTCTGGAGAATGTTACTTCTGCAAAGGGAAGTTACAGCCAGTGCTTCTCAGCTCTAGGGCAGAGTGTGTGGGTGCTGTAGAAAGAGTTCTCTAAGCCACTGATTCTCTGCCGGGAAGACAAACACCTATCAGACAAGCTGAAATCGAGCAGTTTCCACAGGGCACTCTGCTGCCTGGTTCCCAGAATGTGCGCTCCAGATGAATCTTAGCTACAGCTGAGTGGGTTTCTGGCCTAGGTTATTTCTTCAAATGGAACTTATACCGAGTTCATCTCAGTTCTACTCCAACGTTTCTAGTAGACTCAGATGAATAGGCTTGGGAACAGTGCATCTGCATTCTGCCTTGATCGGCAGAGCGGCCTGTTCAATGAACTCTCCTGCACACTCCCTAGTTACAGACACAACTGCGTGTGTTTCTGCACACTGTTAGTTCTTCAAAGGGAAGTTCTTCCCAGTCCTTCTCAGCTCCAGGGAGAAGCTTGTGCTTGCTGTGCTACTAGATTCTTAAGCAGCTACTTGCAAGCCACTATCACACAGAGCCTTCTGGCAGCATCCAAGCAAGAGCTATCGCCGGCTGCTCCACTCTGTGTTTCCATGCATATGTGAGGTGAGCTAGTCACTCAAGAGATAGGAGAGAGTGTGTTTCTGGAGAATGTTACTTCTGCAAAGGGAAGTACAGCCAGTGCTTCTCAGCTCTAGGGCAGAGTGTGTGGCTGCCGTAGAAAGAGTTCTCTAAGCCACTGTTTCTCTACCGGGAAGACAAACACCTATCAGACAAGCTGAAGTCCAGCAGTTTCCACAGGGCACTCTGCTGCCTGGTTCCCAGAATGTGCGCTCCAGATGAATCTTAACAGCTACAGCTGAGTGGGTTTCTGGCATGGGTTATTTCTTCAAATGGAACTTATACCGAGTTCATCTCAGTTCTACTCCAACGTTTCTAGTAGACTCAGAAGAGTATGCTTGGGACCTGCACATCTGCATTCTGCCTTGATCGGCAGAGCGGCCTGTTCAATGAACTCTCCTGCACACTCCGTAGTAACAGGTAGAACTGCGTGTGTTTCTGCACACTGTTAGTTCCTCAAAGGGAAGTTCTTCCCAGTCCTTCTCAGCTCCAGTGAGATGCTTGTATTTGCTGTGCAACTAGATTCCTAAGCAGCTACATGTAAGCCACTATCAAAGAGAGCCGTCTGGCAGCATCAATGCAAGAGCTATCGCCGGCTGCTCCACTCTGTGTTTCCATGCATATGTGAGGTGAGCTAGTCAGTTAAGAGATAGGAGAGAGTGTGTTTCTGGAGAATGTTACTTCTGCAAAGGGAAGTTACAGCCAGTGCTTCTCAGCTCTAGGGCAGAGTGTGTGGCTGCTGTAGAAAGAGTTCTCTAAGCCACTGTTTCTCTGCCGGGAAGACAAACACCTATCAGACAAGCTGAAATCGAGCAGTTTCCACAGGGCACTCTGCTGCCTGCTTCCCAGAATGTGCGCTCCAGATGAATCTTAACAGCTACAGCTGAGTGGGTTTCTGGCCTAGGTTATTTCTTCAAATGGAACTTATACCGAGTTCATCTCAGTTCTACTCCAACATTACTAGTAGACTCAGAAGAGTATGCTTGGGAACTGCACATCTGCATTCTGCCTTGTTCGAGCAGAGCGGCCTGTTCACTGAACTCTCCTGCACACTCCCCAGGAAGAGATAGAACTGCGTGTGTTTCTGCACACTGTTAGTTCTTCAAAGGGAAGACCCTCCCAGTGCTTCTCAGCTCCAGTGAGAAGCTTGTACTTGCAGTGCAACTAGATTGCTAAGCGTCTACTTGCAAGCCACTATCACACAGAGCCTTCTGGCAGCATCCAAGCAAGAGGGATCGCCGGCAGCTCCACTCTGTGTTTCCATGCATATGTGAGGTGAGCTAGTCAGTTAAGAGATAGGAGAGAGTGTGTTTCTGGAGAATGTTACTTCTGCAAAGGGAAGTTACAGCCAGTGCTTCTCAGCTCTAGGGCAGAGTGTGTGGCTGCTGTAGAAAGAGTTCTCTAAGCCACTGTTTCTCTGCCAGGAAGACAAACATCTATCAGACAAGCTGAAATCGAGCAGTTTCCACAGGGCACTCTGCTGCCTGGTTCCCAGAATGTGCGCTCCAGATGAATCTTAACAGCTACAGCTGAGTGGGTTTCTGGCCTAGGTTATTTCTTCAAATGGAACTTATACCGAGTTCATCTCAGTTCTACTCCAACGTTTCTAGTAGACTCAGAAGAATAGGCTTGGGAACAGTGCATCTGCATTCTGCCTTGAACGGCAGAGCGGCCTGTTCAATGAACTCTCCTGCACACTCTGTAGTAACAGGTAAAAATGCGTGTGTTTCTGCACACTGTTAGTTCTTCAAAGGGAAGTTCTTCCCAGTCCTTCTCAGCTCCAGTGAGATGCTTGTATTTGCTGTGCAACTAGATTCCTAAGCAGCTACATGTAAGCCACTATCAAAGAGAGCCGTCTGGCAGCATCAAAGCAAGAGCTATCACCGGCTGCTCCACTCTGTGTTTCCATGCATATGTGAGGTGAGCTAGTCAGTTAAGAGATAGGAGAGAGTGTGTTTCTGGAGAATGTTACATCTGCAAAGGGAAGTTACAGCCAGTGCTTCTCAGCTCTAGGGCAGAGTGTGTGGCTGCTGTAGAAAGAGTTCTCTAAGCCACTGTTTCTCTGCCGGGAAGACAAACACCTATCAGACAAGCTGAAATCGAGCAGTTTCCACAGGGCACTCTGCTGCCTGCTTCCCAGAATGTGCGCTCCAGATGAATCTTAACAGCTACAGCTGAGTGGGTTTCTGGCCTAGGTTATTTCTTCAAATGGAGCTTATACCGAGTTCATCTCAGTTTTACTCCAACGTTTCTAGTAGACTCAGAAGAATAGGCTTGGGAACAGTGCATCTGCATTCTGCCTTGATCGGCAGAGCGGCCTGTTCAATGAACTCTCCTGCACACTCCGTAGTAACAGGTAGAACTGCGTGTGTTTCTGCACACTGTTAGTTCTTCAAAGGGAAGTTCTTCCCAGTCCTTCTCAGCTCCAGTGAGATGCTTGTATTTGCTGTGCAACTAGATTCCTAAGCAGATACACGTAAGCCACTATCAAAGAGAGCCGTCTGGCAGCATCAAAGCAAGAGCTATCGCCGGCTGCTCCACTCTGTGTTTCCATGCATATGTGAGGTGAGCTAGTCAGTTAAGAGATAGGAGAGAGTGTGTTTCTGGAGAATGTTACTTCTGCAAAGGGAAGTTAGAGCCAGTGCTTCTCAGCTCTAGGGCAGAGTGTGTGGCTGCTGTAGAAAGAGTTCTCTAAGCCACTGTTTCTCTGCCAGGAAGACAAACATCTATCAGACAAACTGAAATCGAGCAGTTTCCACAGGGCACTCTGCTGCCTGGTTCCCAGAATGTGCGCTCCAGATGAATCTTAACAGCTACAGCTGAGTGGGTTTCTGGCCTAGGTTATTTCTTCAAATGGAACTTATACCGACTTCATCTCAGTTCTACTCCAACGTTTCTAGTAGACTCAGAAGAATAGGCTTGGGAACAGTGCATCTGCATTCTGCCTTGATCGGCAGAGCGGCCTGTTCAATGAACTCTCCTGGACACTCCGTAGTAACAGGTAGAACTGCGTGTGTTTCTGCACACTGTTAGTTCTTCAAAGGGAAGTTCTTCCCAGTCCTTCTCAGCTCCAGTGAGATGCTTGTATTTGCTGTGCAACTAGATTCCTAAGCAGCTACATGTAAGCCACTATCAAAGAGAGCCGTCTGGCAGCATCAAAGCAAGAGCTATCGCCGGCTCCTCCACTCTGTGTTTCCATGCATATGTGAGGTGAGCTAGTCAATTAAGAGTTAGGAGAGAGAGTGTTTCTGGAGAATGTTACTTCTGCAAAGGGAAGTTACAACCAGTGCTTCTCAGCTCTAGGGCAGAGTGTGTGGCTGCTGTAGAAAGAGTTCTCTAAGCCACTGTTTCTCTGCCGGGAAGACAAACACCTATCAGACAAGCTGAAATCGAGCAGTTTCCACAGGGCACTCTGCTGCCTGGTTCCCAGAATGTGCGCTCCAGATGAATCTTAACAGCTACAGCTGAGTGGGTTTCTGGCCTAGGTTATTTCTTCAAATGGAACTTATACCGAGTTCATCTCAGTTCTACTCCAACGTTTCTAGTAAACTCAGATGAATAGGCTTGGGAACAGTGCATCTGCATTCTGCCTTGATCGGCAGAGCGGCCTATTCAATGAACTCTCCTGCACACTCCCTAGTAACAGGTAGAACTGCGTGTGTTTCTGCACACTGTTAGGTCTTCAAAGGGAAGTTCTTCCCAGTCCTTCTCAGCTCCAGTGAGATGCTTGTATTTGCTGTGCAACTAGATTCCTAAGCAGCTACATGTAAGCCACTATCAAACAGAGCCGTCTGGCAGCATCAAAGCAAGAGCTATCGCCGGCTGCTCCACTCTGTGTTTCCATGCATATGTGAGGTGAGCTAGTCACTTAAGTGTTAGGAGAGAGTGTGTTTCTGGAGAATGTTACTTCTGCAAAGGGAAGTTACAGCCAGTGCTTCTCAGCTCTAGGGCAGAGTGTGTGGGTGCTGTATAAAGAGTTCTCTAAGCCACTGATTCTCTGCCGGGAAGACAAACACCTATCAGACAAGCTGAAATCGAGCAGTTTCCACAGGGCACTCTGCTGCCTGGTTCCCAGAATGTGCGCTCCAGATGAATCTTAGCTACAGCTGAGTGGGTTTCTGGCCTAGGTTATTTCTTCAAATGGAACTTATACCGAGTTCATCTCAGTTCTACTCCAACGTTTCTAGTAGACTCAGATGAATAGGCTTGGGAACAGTGCATCTGCATTCTGCCTTGATCGGCAGAGCGGCCTGTTCAATGAACTCTCCTGCACACTCCCTAGTTACAGACACAACTGCGTGTGTTTCTGCACACTGTTAGTTCTTCAAAGGGAAGTTCTTCCCAGTCCTTCTCAGCTCCAGGGAGAAGCTTGTGCTTGCTGTGCTACTAGATTCTTAAGCAGCTACTTGCAAGCCACTATCACACAGAGCCTTCTGGCAGCATCCAAGCAAGAGCTATCGCCGGCTGCTCCACTCTGTGTTTCCATGCATATGTGAGGTGAGCTAGTCACTCAAGAGATAGGAGAGAGTGTGTTTCTGGAGAATGTTACTTCTGCAAAGGGAAGTACAGCCAGTGCTTCTCAGCTCTAGGGCAGAGTGTGTGGCTGCCGTAGAAAGAGTTCTCTAAGCCACTGTTTCTCTACCGGGAAGACAAACACCTATCAGACAAGCTGAAGTCCAGCAGTTTCCACAGGGCACTCTGCTGCCTGGTTCCCAGAATGTGCGCTCCAGATGAATCTTAACAGCTACAGCTGAGTGGGTTTCTGGCATGGGTTATTTCTTCAAATGGAACTTATACCGAGTTCATCTCAGTTCTACTCCAACGTTTCTAGTAGACTCAGAAGAGTATGCTTGGGACCTGCACATCTGCATTCTGCCTTGATCGGCAGAGCGGCCTGTTCAATGAACTCTCCTGCACACTCCGTAGTAACAGGTAGAACTGCGTGTGTTTCTGCACACTGTTAGTTCCTCAAAGGGAAGTTCTTCCCAGTCCTTCTCAGCTCCAGTGAGATGCTTGTATTTGCTGTGCAACTAGATTCCTAAGCAGCTACATGTAAGCCACTATCAAAGAGAGCCGTCTGGCAGCATCAATGCAAGAGCTATCGCCGGCTGCTCCACTCTGTGTTTCCATGCATATGTGAGGTGAGCTAGTCAGTTAAGAGATAGGAGAGAGTGTGTTTCTGGAGAATGTTACTTCTGCAAAGGGAAGTTACAGCCAGTGCTTCTCAGCTCTAGGGCAGAGTGTGTGGCTGCTGTAGAAAGAGTTCTCTAAGCCACTGTTTCTCTGCCGGGAAGACAAACACCTATCAGACAAGCTGAAATCGAGCAGTTTCCACAGGGCACTCTGCTGCCTGCTTCCCAGAATGTGCGCTCCAGATGAATCTTAACAGCTACAGCTGAGTGGGTTTCTGGCCTAGGTTATTTCTTCAAATGGAACTTATACCGAGTTCATCTCAGTTCTACTCCAACATTACTAGTAGACTCAGAAGAGTATGCTTGGGAACTGCACATCTGCATTCTGCCTTGTTCGAGCAGAGCGGCCTGTTCACTGAACTCTCCTGCACACTCCCCAGGAAGAGATAGAACTGCGTGTGTTTCTGCACACTGTTAGTTCTTCAAAGGGAAGACCCTCCCAGTGCTTCTCAGCTCCAGTGAGAAGCTTGTACTTGCAGTGCAACTAGATTGCTAAGCGTCTACTTGCAAGCCACTATCACACAGAGCCTTCTGGCAGCATCCAAGCAAGAGGGATCGCCGGCAGCTCCACTCTGTGTTTCCATGCATATGTGAGGTGAGCTAGTCAGTTAAGAGATAGGAGAGAGTGTGTTTCTGGAGAATGTTACTTCTGCAAAGGGAAGTTACAGCCAGTGCTTCTCAGCTCTAGGGCAGAGTGTGTGGCTGCTGTAGAAAGAGTTCTCTAAGCCACTGTTTCTCTGCCAGGAAGACAAACATCTATCAGACAAGCTGAAATCGAGCAGTTTCCACAGGGCACTCTGCTGCCTGGTTCCCAGAATGTGCGCTCCAGATGAATCTTAACAGCTACAGCTGAGTGGGTTTCTGGCCTAGGTTATTTCTTCAAATGGAACTTATACCGAGTTCATCTCAGTTCTACTCCAACGTTTCTAGTAGACTCAGAAGAATAGGCTTGGGAACAGTGCATCTGCATTCTGCCTTGAACGGCAGAGCGGCCTGTTCAATGAACTCTCCTGCACACTCTGTAGTAACAGGTAAAAATGCGTGTGTTTCTGCACACTGTTAGTTCTTCAAAGGGAAGTTCTTCCCAGTCCTTCTCAGCTCCAGTGAGATGCTTGTATTTGCTGTGCAACTAGATTCCTAAGCAGCTACATGTAAGCCACTATCAAAGAGAGCCGTCTGGCAGCATCAAAGCAAGAGCTATCACCGGCTGCTCCACTCTGTGTTTCCATGCATATGTGAGGTGAGCTAGTCAGTTAAGAGATAGGAGAGAGTGTGTTTCTGGAGAATGTTACATCTGCAAAGGGAAGTTACAGCCAGTGCTTCTCAGCTCTAGGGCAGAGTGTGTGGCTGCTGTAGAAAGAGTTCTCTAAGCCACTGTTTCTCTGCCGGGAAGACAAACACCTATCAGACAAGCTGAAATCGAGCAGTTTCCACAGGGCACTCTGCTGCCTGCTTCCCAGAATGTGCGCTCCAGATGAATCTTAACAGCTACAGCTGAGTGGGTTTCTGGCCTAGGTTATTTCTTCAAATGGAGCTTATACCGAGTTCATCTCAGTTTTACTCCAACGTTTCTAGTAGACTCAGAAGAATAGGCTTGGGAACAGTGCATCTGCATTCTGCCTTGATCGGCAGAGCGGCCTGTTCAATGAACTCTCCTGCACACTCCGTAGTAACAGGTAGAACTGCGTGTGTTTCTGCACACTGTTAGTTCTTCAAAGGGAATTTCTTCCCAGTCCTTCTCAGCTCCAGTGAGATGCTTGTATTTGCTGTGCAACTAGATTCCTAAGCAGATACACGTAAGCCACTATCAAAGAGAGCCGTCTGGCAGCATCAAAGCAAGAGCTATCGCCGGCTGCTCCACTCTGTGTTTCCATGCATATGTGAGGTGAGCTAGTCAGTTAAGAGATAGGAGAGAGTGTGTTTCTGGAGAATGTTACTTCTGCAAAGGGAAGTTAGAGCCAGTGCTTCTCAGCTCTAGGGCAGAGTGTGTGGCTGCTGTAGAAAGAGTTCTCTAAGCCACTGTTTCTCTGCCAGGAAGACAAACATCTATCAGACAAACTGAAATCGAGCAGTTTCCACAGGGCACTCTGCTGCCTGGTTCCCAGAATGTGCGCTCCAGATGAATCTTAACAGCTACAGCTGAGTGGGTTTCTGGCCTAGGTTATTTCTTCAAATGGAACTTATACCGACTTCATCTCAGTTCTACTCCAACGTTTCTAGTAGACTCAGAAGAATAGGCTTGGGAACAGTGCATCTGCATTCTGCCTTGATCGGCAGAGCGGCCTGTTCAATGAACTCTCCTGGACACTCCGTAGTAACAGGTAGAACTGCGTGTGTTTCTGCACACTGTTAGTTCTTCAAAGGGAAGTTCTTCCCAGTCCTTCTCAGCTCCAGTGAGATGCTTGTATTTGCTGTGCAACTAGATTCCTAAGCAGCTACATGTAAGCCACTATCAAAGAGAGCCGTCTGGCAGCATCAAAGCAAGAGCTATCGCCGGCTCCTCCACTCTGTGTTTCCATGCATATGTGAGGTGAGCTAGTCAATTAAGAGTTAGGAGAGAGAGTGTTTCTGGAGAATGTTACTTCTGCAAAGGGAAGTTACAACCAGTGCTTCTCAGCTCTAGGGCAGAGTGTGTGGCTGCTGTAGAAAGAGTTCTCTAAGCCACTGTTTCTCTGCCGGGAAGACAAACACCTATCAGACAAGCTGAAATCGAGCAGTTTCCACAGGGCACTCTGCTGCCTGGTTCCCAGAATGTGCGCTCCAGATGAATCTTAACAGCTACAGCTGAGTGGGTTTCTGGCCTAGGTTATTTCTTCAAATGGAACTTATACCGAGATCATCTCAGTTATACTCCAACGTTTCCAGTAGACTCTGAAGAATATGCTTGGGAACTGCACATCTGCATTCTGCCTTGTTCGGGCAGAGCGGCCTGTTCACTGAACTATCCTGCACACTTCCCAGGAAGAGATAGAACTGCGTGTGTTTCTGCACACTGTTAGTTCTTCAAAGGTAGATCCTCCCAGTGCTTCTCAGCTCCAGTGAGAAGCTTGTACTTGCTGTGCAACTAGATTGCTAAGCGGCTACTTGCAAGCCACTATCACACAGAGCCTTCTGGCAGCATCCAAGCAAGAGGGATCGCCGGCAGCTCCACTCTGTGTTTCCATGCATATGTGAGGTGAGCTAGTCAGTTAAGAGATAGGAGAGAGTGTGGTTGTGGAGAATGTTACTTCTGCAAAGGGAAGTTACAGCCAGTGCTTCTCAGCTCTAGGGCAGAGTGTGTGGCTGCTGTAGAAAGAGTTCTCTAAGCCACTGTTTCTCTGCCGGGAAGACAAACACCTATCAGACAAGCTGAAATCGAGCAGTTTCCACAGGGCACTCTGCTGCCTGGTTCCCAGAATGTGCGCTCCAGATGAATCTTAACAGCTACAGTTGAGTGGGTTTCTCGCCTAGGTTAATTCTTCAAATGGAACTTATACCGAGTTCATCTCAGTTCTACTCCAACGTTTCTAGTAGACTCAGAAGATTATGCTTGGGAATTGCACATCTGCATTCTGCCTTGATCGGCAGAGCGGCCTATTCAATGAACTCTCCTGCACACTCCCTAGTAACAGGTAGAACTGCGTGTGTTTCTGCACACTGTTAGTTCTTCAAAGGGAAGTTCTTCCCAGTCCTTCTCAGCTCCAGTGAGATGCTTGTATTTGCTGTGCAACTAGATTCCTAAGCAGCTACATGTAAGCCACTATCAAACAGAGCCGTCTGGCAGCATCAAAGCAAGAGCTATCGCCGGCTGCTCCACTCTGTGTTTCCATGCATATGTGAGGTGAGCTAGTCACTTAAGAGTTAGGAGAGAGTGTGTTTCTGGAGAATGTTACTTCTGCAAAGGGAAGTTACAGCCAGTGCTTCTCAGCTCTAGGGCAGAGTGTGTGGGTGCTGTAGAAAGAGTTCTCTAAGCCACTGATTCTCTGCCGGGAAGACAAACACCTATCAGACAAGCTGAAATCGAGCAGTTTCCACAGGGCACTAAGCTGCCTGGTTCCCAGAATGTGCGCTCCAGATGAATCTTAGCTACAGCTGAGTGTGTTTCTGGCCTAGGTTATTTCTTCAAATGGAACTTATACCGAGTTCATCTCAGTTCTACTCCAACGTTTCTAGTAGACTCAGATGAATAGGCTTGGGAACAGTGCATCTGCATTCTGCCTTGATCGGCAGAGCGGCCTGTTCAATGAACTCTCCTGCACACTCCCTAGTTACAGACACAACTGCGTGTGTTTCTGCACACTGTTAGTTCTTCAAAGGGAAGTTCTTCCCAGTCCTTCTCAGCTCCAGGGAGAAGCTTGTGCTTGCTGTGCTACTAGATTCCTAAGCAGCTACTTGCAAGCCACTATCACACAGAGCCTTCTGGCAGCATCCAAGCAAGAGCTATCGCCGGCTGCTCCACTCTGTGTTTCCATGCATATGTGAGGTGAGCTAGTCACTCAAGAGTTAGGAGAGAGTGTGTTTCTGGAGAATGTTACTTCTGCAAAGGGAAGTACAGCCAGTGCTTCTCAGCTCTAGGGCAGAGTGTGTGGCTGCTTTAGAAAGAGTTCTCTAAGCCACTGTTTCTCTACCGGGAAGACAAACACCTATCAGACAAGCTGAAGTCCAGCAGTTTCCACAGGTCACTCTGCTGCCTGGTTCCCAGAATGTGCGCTCCAGATGAATCTTAACAGCTACAGCTGAGTGGGTTTCTGGCATGGGTTATTTCTTCAAATGGAACTTATACCGAGTTCATCTCAGTTCTACTCCAACGTTTCTAGTAGACTCAGAAGAATAGGTTGGGAACAGTGCATCTTCATTCTGCCTTGATCGGCAGAGCGGCCTGTTCAATGAACTCTCCTGCACACTCCGTAGTAACAGGTAGAACTGCGTGTGTTTCTGCACACTGTTAGTTCCTCAAAGGGAAGTTCTTCCCAGTACTTCTCAGCTCCAGTGAGATGCTTGTATTTGCTGTGCAACTAGATTCCTAAGCAGCTACATGTAAGCCACTATCAAAGAGAGCCGACTGGCAGCATCAAAGCAAGAGCTATCGCCGGCTGCTCCACTCTATGTTTCCATGCATATGTGAGGTGAGCTAGTCAGTTAAGAGATAGGAGAGAGTGTGTTTCTGGAGAATGTTACTTCTGCAAAGGGAAGTTAGAGCCAGTGCTTCTCAGCTCTAGGGCAGAGTGTGTGGCTGCTGTAGAAAGAGTTCTCTAAGCCACTGTTTCTCTGCCAGGAAGACAAACATCTATCAGACAAACTGAAATCGAGCAGTTTCCACAGGGCACTCTGCTGCCTGGTTCCCAGAATGTGCGCTCCAGATGAATCTTAACAGCTACAGCTGAGTGGGTTTCTGGCCTAGGTTATTTCTTCAAATGGAACTTATACCGAGTTCATCTCAGTTCTACTCCAACGTTTCTAGTAGACTCAGAAGAATAGGCTTGGGAACAGTGCATCTGCATTCTGCCTTGATCGGCAGAGCGGCCTGTTCAATGAACTCTCCTGCACACTCCGTAGTAACAGGTAGAACTGCGTGTGTTTCTGCACACTGTTAGTTCTTCAAAGGGAAGTTCTTCCCAGTCCTTCTCAGCTCCAGTGAGATGCTTGTATTTGCTGTGCAACTAGATTCCTAAGCAGATACATGTAAGCCACTATCAAAGAGAGCCGTCTGGCAGCATCAAAGCAAGAGCTATCGCCGGCTGCTCCACTCTGTGTTTCCATGCATATGTGAGGTGAGCTAGTCAGTTAAGAGATAGGAGAGAGTGTGTTTCTGGAGAATGTTACTTGTGCAAAGGGAAGTTACAGCCAGTGCTTCTCAGCTCTAGGGCAGAGTGTGTGTCTGCTGTAGATAGAGTTCTCTAAGCCACTGTTTCTCTGCCGGGAAGACAAACACCTATCAGACAAGCTGAAATCGAGCAGTTTCCACAGGGCACTCTGCTGCCTGGTTCCCAGAATATGCGCTCCAGATGAATCTTAACAGCTACAGCTGAGTGGGTTTCTGGCCTAGGTTATTTCTTCAAATGGAACTTATACCGAGTTCATCTCAGTTCTACTCCAACATTTCTAGTAGACTCAGAAGAGTATGCTTGGGACCTGCACATCTGCATTCTGCCTTGATCGGCAGAGCGGCCTGTTCAATGAACTCTCCTGCACACTCCGTAGTAACAGGTAGAACTGCGTGTGTTTCTGCACACTGTTAGTTCCTCAAAGGGAAGTTCTTCCCAGTCCTTCTCCGCTCCAGTGAGATGCTTGTATTTGCTGTGCAACTAGATTCCTAAGCAGCTACATGTAAGCCACTATCAAAGAGAGCCGTCTGGCAGCATCAATGCAAGAGCTATCGCCGGCTGCTCCACTCTGTGTTTCCATGCATATGTGAGGTGAGCTAGTCACTTAAGAGTTAGGAGAGAGAGTGTTTCTCAGAATGTTACTTCTGCAAAGGGAAGTTACAGCCAGTGCTTCTCAGCTCTAGGGCAGAGTGTGTGGCTGCTGTAGAAAGAGTTCTCTAAGCCACTGTTTCTCTGCTGGGAAGACAAACACCTATCAGACAAGCTGAAATCGAGCAGTTTCCACAGGGCACTCTGCTGCCTGCTTCCCAGAATGTGCGCTCCAGATGAATCTTAACAGCTACAGCTGAGTGGGTTTCTGGCCTAGGTTATTTCTTCAAATGGAACTTATACCGAGTTCATCTCAGTTCTACTCCAACATTACTAGTAGACTCAGAAGAGTATGCTTGGGAACTGCACATCTGCATTCTGCCTTGTTCGAGCAGAGCGGCCTGTTCACTGAACTCTCCTGCACACTCCCCAGGAAGAGATAGAACTGCGTGTGTTTCTGCACACTGTTAGTTCTTCAAAGGGAAGATCCTCCCAGTGCTTCTCAGCTCCAGTGAGAAGCTTGTACTTGCTGTGCAACTAGATTGCTAAGCGGCTACTTGCAAGCCACTATCACACAGAGCCTTCTGGCAGCATCCAAGCAAGAGGTATCGCCGGCAGCTCCACTCTGTGTTTCCATGCATATGTGAGGTGAGCTAGTCAGTTAAGAGATAGGAGAGAGTGTGTTTTCGGAGAATGTTACTTCTGCAAAGGGAAGTTACAGCCAGTGCTTCTCAGCTCTAGGGCAGAGTGTGTGGCTGCTGTAGAAAGAGTTCTCTAAGCCACTGTTTCTCTGCCAGGAAGACAAACATCTATCAGACAAGCTGAAATCGAGCAGTTTCCACAGGGCACTCTGCTGCCTGGTTCCCAGAATGTGCGCTCCAGATGAATCTTAACAGCTACAGCTGAGTGGGTTTCTGGCCTAGGTTATTTCTTCAAATGGAACTTATACCGAGTTCATCTCAGTTCTACTCCAACGTTTCTAGCAGACTCAGAAGAATAGGCTTGGGAACAGTGCATCTGCATTCTGCCTTGAACGGCAGAGCGGCCTGTTCAATGAACTCTCCTGCACACTCTGTAGTAACAGGTAGAAATGCGTGTGTTTCTGCACACTGTTAGTTCTTCTAAGGGAAGTTCTTCCCAGTCCTTCTCAGCTCCAGTGAGATGCTTGTATTTGCTGTGCAACTAGATTCCTAAGCAGCTACATGTAAGCCACTATCAAAGAGAGCCGTCTGGCAGCATCAAAGCAAGAGCTATCGCCGGCTGCTCCACTCTGTGTTTCCATGCATATGTGAGGTGAGCTAGTCAGTTAAGAGATAGGAGAGAGTGTGTTTCTGGAGAATGTTACTTCTGCAAAGGGAAGTTACAGCCAGTGCTTCTCAGCTCTAGGGCAGAGTGTGTGGCTGCTGTAGAAAGAGTTCTCTAAGCCACTGTTTCTCTGCCGGGAAGACAAACACCTATCAGACAAGCTGAAATCGAGCAGTTTCCACAGGGCACTCTGCTGCCTGCTTCCCAGAATGTGCGCTCCAGATGAATCTTAACAGCTACAGCTGAGTGGGTTTCTGGCCTAGGTTATTTCTTCAAATGGAACTTATACCGAGTTCATCTCAGTTCTACTCCAACGTTTCTAGTAGACTCAGAAGAGTATGCTTGGGAACTGCACATCTGCATTCTGCCTTGTTCGGGCAGAGCGGCCTGTTCACTGAAATCTCCTGCACACTCCCCAGGAAGAGATAGAACTGCGTGTGTTTCTGCACACTGTTAGTTCTTCAAATGTAGATCCTCCCAGTGCTTCTCAGCTCCAGTGAGAAGCTTGTACTTGCTGTGCAACTAGATTGCTAAGCGGCTACTTGCAAGCCACTATCACACAGAGCCTTCTGGCAGCATCCAAGCAAGAGGGATCGCCGGCTGCTCCACTCTGTGTTTCCATGCACATGTGAGTTGAGCTAGTCACTTAAGATTTAGGAGAGAGTGTGTTTCTGGAGAATGTTACTTCTGCAAAGGGAAGTTACAGCCAGTGCTTCTCAGCTCTAGGGCAGAGTGTGTGGCTGCTGTAGAAAGAGTTCTCTAAGCCACTGTTTCTCTGCCGGGAAGACAAACACCTATCAGACAAGCTGAAATCGAGCAGTTTCCACAGGGCACTCTGCTGCCTGGTTCCCAGAATGTGCGCTCCAGATGAATCTTAACAGCTACAGCTGAGTGGGTTTCTGGCATGGGTTATTTCTTCAAATGGAACTTATACCGAGTTCATCTCAGTTCTACTCCAACGTTTCCAGTAGAGTCAGAAGAATAGGTTGGGAACAGTGCATCTGCATTCTGCCTTGATCGGCAGAGCGGCCTGTTCAATGAACTCTCCTGCACACTCCGTAGTAACAGGTAGAACTGCGTGTGTTTCTGCACACTGTTAGTTCCTCAAAGGGAAGTTCTTCCCAGTACTTCTCAGCTCCAGTGAGATGCTTGTATTTGCTGTGCAACTAGATTCCTAAGCAGCTACATGTAAGCCACTATCAAAGAGAGCCGACTGGCAGCATCAAAGCAAGAGCTATCACCGGCTGCTCCACTCTATGTTTCCATGCATATGTGAGGTGAGCTAGTCACTTAAGAGTTAGGAGAGAGAGTGTTTCTGAGAATGTTAATTCTGGAAAGGGAAGTTAGAGCCAGTGCTTCTCAGCTCTAGGGCAGATTGTGTGGCTGCTGTAGAAAGAGTTCTCTAAGCCACTGTTTCTCTGCCGGGAAGACAAACACCTATCAGACAAGCTGAAATCGAGCAGTTTCCACAGGGCACTCTGCTGCCTGCTTCCCAGAATGTGCGCTCCAGATGAATCTTAACAGCTACAGCTGAGTGGGTTTCTGGCCTAGGTTATTTCTTCAAATGGAACTTATACCGAGTTCATCTCAGTTCTAATCCAAGATTACTAGTAGACTCAGAAGAGTATGCTTGGGAACTGCACATCTGCATTCTGCCTTGTTCGAGCAGAGCGGCATGTTCACTGAACTCTCCTGCACACTCCCCAGGAAGAGATAGAACTGCGTGTGTTTCTGCACACTGTTAGTTCTTCAAAGGGAAGATCCTCCCAGTGCTTCTCAGCTCCAGTGAGAAGCTTGTACTTGCTGTGCAACTAGATTGCTAAGCGGCTACTTGCAAGCCACTATCACACAGAGCCTTCTGGCAGCATCCAAGCAAGAGGTATCGCCGGCAGCTCCACTCTGTGTTTCCATGCATATGTGAGGTGAGCTAGTCAGTTAAGAGATAGGAGAGAGTGTGTTTCTGGAGAATGTTACTTCTGCAAAGGGAAGTTACAGCCAGTGCTTCTCAGCTCTAGGGCAGAGTGTGTGGCTGCTGTAGAAAGAGTTCTCTAAGCCACTGTTTCTCTGCCAGGAAGACAAACATCTATCAGACAAGCTGAAATCGAGCAGTTTCCACAGGGCACTCTGCTGCCTGGTTCCCAGAATGTGCGCTCCAGATGAATCTTAACAGCTACAGCTGAGTGGGTTTCTGGCCTAGGTTATTTCTTCAAATGGAACTTATACCGAGTTCATCTCAGTTCTACTCCAACGTTTCTAGTAGTCTCAGAAGAATAGGCTTGGGAACAGTGCATCTGCATTCTGCCTTGAACGGCAGAGCGGCCTGTTCAATGAACTCTCCTGCACACTCTGTAGTAACAGGTAGAAATGCGTGTGTTTCTGCACACTGTTAGTTCTTCTAAGGGAAGTTCTTCCCAGTCCTTCTCAGCTCCAGTGAGATGCTTGTATTTGCTGTGCAACTAGATTCCTAAGCAGCTACATGTAAGCTACTATCAAAGAGAGCCGTCTGGCAGCATCAAAGCAAGAGCTATCGCCGGCTGCTCCACTCTGTGTTTCCATGCATATGTGAGGTGAGCTAGTCAGTTAAGAGATAGGAGAGAGTGTGTTTCTGGAGAATGTTACTTCTGCAAAGGGAAGTTACAGCCAGTGCTTCTCAGCTCTAGGGCAGAGTGTGTGGCTGCTGTAGAAAGAGTTCTCTAAGCCACTGTTTCTCTGCCGGGAAGATAAACACCTATCAGACAAGCTGAAATCGAGCAGTTTCCACAGGGCACTCTGCTGCCTGCTTCCCAGAATGTGCGCTCCAGATGAATCTTAACAGCTACAGCTGAGTGGGTTTCTGGCCTAGGTTATTTCTTCAAATGGAACTTATACCGAGTTCATCTCAGTTCTACTCCAACGTTTCTAGTAGACTCAGAAGAGTATGCTTGGGAACTGCACATCTGCATTCTGCCTTGTTCGGGCAGAGCGGCCTGTTCACTGAAATCTCCTGCACACTCCCCAGGAAGAGATAGAACTGCGTGTGTTTCTGCACACTGTTAGTTCTTCAAATGTAGATCCTCCCAGTGCTTCTCAGCTCCAGTGAGAAGCTTGTACTTGCTGTGCAACTAGATTGCTAAGCGGCTACTTGCAAGCCACTATCACACAGAGCCTTCTGGCAGCATCCAAGCAAGAGGGATCGCCGGCTGCTCCACTCTGTGTTTCCATGCACATGTGAGTTGAGCTAGTCACTTAAGATTTAGGAGAGAGTGTGTTTCTGGAGAATGTTACTTCTGCAAAGGGAAGTTACAGCCAGTGCTTCTCAGCTCTAGGGCAGAGTGTGTGGCTGCTGTAGAAAGAGTTCTCTAAGCCACTGTTTCTCTGCCGGGAAGACAAACACCTATCAGACAAGCTGAAATCGAGCAGTTTCCACAGGGGACTCTGCTGCCTGGTTCCCAGAATGTGCGCTCCAGATGAATCTTAACAGCTACAGCTGAGTGTGTTTCTGGCATGGGTTATTTCTTCAAATGGAACTTATACCGAGTTCATCTCAGTTCTACTCCAACGTTTCTAGTAGACTCAGAAGAATAGGCTTGGGAACAGTGCATCTGCATTCTGCCTTGAACGGCAGAGCGGCCTGTTCAATGAACTCTCCTGCACACTCGGTAGTAACAGGTAGAAATGCGTGTGTTTCTGCACACTGTTAGTTCTTCAAAGGGAAGTTCTTCCCAGTCCTTCTCAGCTCCAGTGAGATGCTTGTATTTGCTGTGCAACTAGATTCCTAAGCAGCTATATGTAAGCCACTATCAAAGAGAGCCGTCTGGCAGCATCAAAGCAAGAGCTATCGCCGGCTGCTCCACTCTGTGTTTCCATGCATATGTGAGGTGAGCTAGTCAGTTAAGAGATAGGAGAGAGTTTGTTTCTGGAGAATGTTACTTCTGCAAAGGGAAGTTACAGCCAGTGCTTCTCAGCTCTAGGGCAGAGTGTGTGGCTGCTGTAGAAAGAGTTCTCTAAGCCACTGTTTCTCTGCCGGGAAGACAAACACCTATCAGACAAGCTGAAATCGAGCAGTTTCCACAGGGCACTCTGCTGCCTGGTTCCCAGAATGTGCGCTCCAGATGAATCTTAACAGCTACAGCTGAGTGGGTTTCTGGCCTAGGTTATTTCTTCAAATGGAACTTATACCGAGTTCATCTCAGTTCTACTCCAACATTACTAGTAGACTCAGAAGAGTATGCTTGGGAACTGCACATCTGCATTCTGCCTTGTTCGAGCAGAGCAGCCTGTTCACTGAACTCTCCTGCACACTCCCCAGGAAGAGATAGAACTGCGTGTGTTTCTGCACACTGTTAGTTCTTCAAAGGGAAGATCCTCCCAGTGCTTCTCAGCTCCAGTGAGAAGCTTGTACTTGCTGTGCAACTAGATTGCTAAGCGGCTACTTGCAAGCCACTATCACACAGAGCCTTCTGGCAGCATCCAAGCAAGAGGTATCGCCGGCAGCTCCACTCTGTGTTTCCATGCATATGTGAGGTGAGCTAGTCAGTTAAGAGATAGGAGAGAGTGTGTTTCTGGAGAATGTTACTTCTGCAAAGGGAAGTTACAGCCAGTGCTTCTCAGCTCTAGGGCAGAGTGTGTGGCTGCTGTAGAAAGAGTTCTCTAAGCCACTGTTTCTCTGCCGGGAAGACAAACACCTATCAGACAAGCTGAAATCGAGCAGTTTCCACAGGGCACTCTGCTGCCTGCTTCCCAGAATGTGCGCTCCAGATGAATCTTAACAGCTACAGCTGAGTGGGTTTCTGGCCTAGGTTATTTCTTCAAATGGAACTTATACCGAGTTCATCTCAGTTCTACTCCAACGTTTCTAGTAGACTCAGAAGAGTATGCTTGGGAACTGCACATCTGCATTCTGCCTTGTTCGGGCAGAGCGGCCTGTTCACTGAACTCTCCTGCACACTCCCCAGGAAGAGATAGAACTGCGTGTGTTTCTGCACACTGTTAGTTCTTCAAAGGGAAGATCCTCCCAGTGCTTCTCAGCTCCAGTGAGATGATTGTACTTGCTGTGCAACTAGATTGCTAAGGGGCTACTTGCAAGCCACTATCACACAGAGCCTTCTGGCAGCATCCAAGCAAGAGCTATCGCCGGCTGCTCCACTCTGTGTTTCCATGCATATGTGAGGTGAGCTAGTCAGTTAAGAGATAGGAGAGAGTGTGTTTCTGGAGAATGTTACTTCTGCAAAGGGAAGTTACAGCCAGTGTTTCTCAGCTCTAGGGCAGAGTGTGTGGCTGCTGTAGAAAGAGTTCTCTAAGCCAATGTTTCTCTGCCGGGAAGACAAACACCTATCAGACAAGCTGAAATCGAGCAGTTTCCACAGGGCACTCTGCTGCCTGGTTCCCAGAATGTGCGCTCCAGATGAATCTTAACAGCTACAGCTGAGTGGGTTTCTGGCCTAGGTTATTTCTTCAAATGGAACTTATACCGAGTTCATCTCAGTTCTACTCCAACGTTTCTAGTAGACTCAGAAGAATAGGCTTGGGAACAGTGCATCTGCATTCTGCCTTGATCGGCAGAGCGGCCTGTTCAATGAACTCTCCTGCACACTCCGTAGTAACAGGTAGAACTGCGTGTGTTTCTGCACACTGTTAGTTCCTCAAAGGGAAGTTCTTCCCAGTCCTTCTCCGCTCCAGTGAGATGCTTGTATTTGCTGTGCAACTAGATTCCTAAGCAGATACATGTAAGCCACTATCAAAGAGAGCCGTCTGGCAGCATCAAAGCAAGAGCTATCGCCGGCTGCTCCACTCTGTGTTTCCATGCATATGTGAGGTGAGCTAGTCAGTTAAGAGATAGGAGAGAGTGTGTTTCTGGAGAATGTTACTTCTGCAAAGGGAAGTTACAGCCAGTGCTTCTCAGCTCTAGGGCAGAGTGTGTGTCTGCTGTAGATAGAGTTCTCTAAGCCACTGTTTCTCTGCCGGGAAGACAAACACCTATCAGACAAGCTGAAATCGAGCAGTTTCCACAGGGCACTCTGCTGCCTGGTTCCCAGAATATGCGCTCCAGATGAATCTTAACAGCTACAGCTGAGTGGGTTTCTGGCCTAGGTTATTTCTTCAAATGGAACTTATACCGAGTTCATCTCAGTTCTACTCCAACATTTCTAGTAGACTCAGAAGAGTATGCTTGGGACCTGCACATCTGCATTCTGCCTTGATCGGCAGAGCGGCCTGTTCAATGAACTCTCCTGCACACTCCGTAGTAACAGGTAGAACTGCGTGTGTTTCTGCACACTGTTAGTTCCTCAAAGGGAAGTTCTTCCCAGTCCTTCTCCGCTCCAGTGAGATGCTTGTATTTGCTGTGCAACTAGATTCCTAAGCAGCTACATGTAAGCCACTATCAAAGAGAGCCGTCTGGCAGCATCAATGCAAGAGCTATCGCCGGCTGCTCCACTCTGTGTTTCCATGCATATGTGAGGTGAGCTAGTCACTTAAGAGTTAGGAGAGAGAGTGTTTCTCAGAATGTTACTTCTGCAAAGGGAAGTTACAGCCAGTGCTTCTCAGCTCTAGGGCAGAGTGTGTGGCTGCTGTAGAAAGAGTTCTCTAAGCCACTGTTTCTCTGCTGGGAAGACAAACACCTATCAGACAAGCTGAAATCGAGCAGTTTCCACAGGGCACTCTGCTGCCTGCTTCCCAGAATGTGCGCTCCAGATGAATCTTAACAGCTACAGCTGAGTGGGTTTCTGGCCTAGGTTATTTCTTCAAATGGAACTTATACCGAGTTCATCTCAGTTCTACTCCAACATTACTAGTAGACTCAGAAGAGTATGCTTGGGAACTGCACATCTGCATTCTGCCTTGTTCGAGCAGAGCGGCCTGTTCACTGAACTCTCCTGCACACTCCCCAGGAAGAGATAGAACTGCGTGTGTTTCTGCACACTGTTAGTTCTTCAAATGGAAGATCCTCCCAGTGCTTCTCAGCTCCAGTGAGAAGCTTGTACTTGCTGTGCAACTAGATTGCTAAGCGGCTACTTGCAAGCCACTATCACACAGAGCCTTCTGGCAGCATCCAAGCAAGAGGTATCGCCGGCAGCTCCACTCTGTGTTTCCATGCATATGTGAGGTGAGCTAGTCAGTTAAGAGATAGGAGAGAGTGTGTTTCTGGAGAATGTTACTTCTGCAAAGGGAAGTTACAGCCAGTGCTTCTCAGCTCTAGGGCAGAGTGTGTGGCTGCTGTAGAAAGAGTTCTCTAAGCCACTGTTTCTCTGCCGGGAAGACAAACACCTATCAGACAAGCTGAAATCGAGCAGTTTCCACAGGGCACTCTGCTGCCTGGTTCCCAGAATGTGCGCTCCAGATGAATCTTAACAGCTACAGCTGAGTGGGTTTCTGGCCTAGGTTATTTCTTCAAATGGAACTTATACCGAGTTCATCTCAGTTCTACTCCAACGTTTCTAGTAGACTCAGAAGAATAGGCTTGGGAACAGTGCATCTGCATTCTGCCTTGAACGGCAGAGCGGCCTGTTCAATGAACTCTCCTGCACACTCTGTAGTAACAGGTATAAATGCGTGTGTTTCTGCACACTGTTAGTTCTTCTAAGGGAAGTTCTTCCCAGTCCTTCTCAGCTCCAGTGAGATGCTTGTATTTGCTGTGCAACTAGATTCCTAAGCAGCTACATGTAAGCCACTATCAAAGAGAGCCGTCTGGCAGCATCAAAGCAAGAGCTATCGCCGGGTGCTCCACTCTGTGTTTCCATGCATATGTGAGGTGAGCTAGTCAGTTAAGAGATAGGAGAGAGTGTGTTTCTGGAGAATGTTACTTCTGCAAAGGGAAGTTACAGCCAGTGCTTCTCAGCTCTAGGGCAGAGTGTGTGGCTGCTGTAGAAAGAGTTCTCTAAGCCACTGTTTCTCTGCTGGGAAGACAAACACCTATCAGACAAGCTGAAATCGAGCAGTTTCCACAGGGCACTCTGCTGCCTGCTTCCCAGAATGTGCGCTCCAGATGAATCTTAACAGCTAGAGCTGAGTGGGTTTCTGGCCTAGGTTATTTCTTCAAATGGAACTTATACCGAGTTCATCTCAGTTCTACTCCAACGTTTCTAGTAGACTCAGAAGAGTATGCTTGGGAACTGCACATCTGCATTCTGCCTTGTTCGGGCAGAGCGGCCTGTTCACTGAACTCTCCTGCACACTCCCCAGGAAGAGATAGAACTGCGTGTGTTTCTGCACACTGTTAGTTCTTCAAATGTAGATCCTCCCAGTGCTTCTCAGCTCCAGTGAGAAGCTTGTACTTGCTGTGCAACTAGATTGCTAAGCGGCTACTTGCAAGCCACTATCACACAGAGCCTTCTGGCAGCATCCAAGCAAGAGGGATCGCCGGCAGCTCCACTCTGTGTTTCCATGCATATGTGAGGTGAGCTAGTCAGTTAAGAGATAGGAGAGAGTGTGTTTCTGGAGAATGTTACTTCTGCAAAGGGAAGTTACAGCCAGTGCTTCTCAGCTCTAGGGCAGAGTGTGTGGCTGCTGTAGAAAGAGTTCTCTAAGCCACTGTTTCTCTGCCGGGAAGACAAACACCTATCAGACAAGCTGAAATAGAGCAGTTTCCACAGGGCACTCTGCTGCCTGGTTCCCAGAATGTGCGCTCCAGATGAATCTTAACAGCTACAGCTGAGTGGGTTTCTGGCCTAGGTTATTTCTTCAAATGGAGCTTATACCGAGTTCATCTCAGTTTTACTCCAATGTTTCTAGTAGACTCAGAAGAATAGCCTTGGGAACAGTGCATCTGCATTTTGCCTTGATCGGCAGAGCGGCCTGTTCAATGAACTCTCCTGCACACTCCGTAGTAACAGGTAGAACTGCGTGTGTTTCTGCACACTGTTAGTTCTTCAAAGGGAAGTTCTTCCCAGTCCTTCTCAGCTCCAGTGAGATGCTTGTATTTGCTGTGCAACTAGATTCCTAAGCAGCTACATGTAAGCCACTATCAAAGAGAGCCGTCTGGCAGCATCAAAGCAAGAGCTATCGCCGGCTGCTCCACTCTGTGTTTCCATGCATATGTGAGGTGAGCTAGTCAGTTAAGAGATAGGAGAGAGTGTGTTTCTGGAGAATGTTACTTCTGCAAAGGGAAGTTACAGCCAGTGCTTCTCAGCTCTAGGGCAGAGTGTGTGGCTGCTGTAGAAAGAGTTCTCTAAGCCACTGTTTCTCTGCCAGGAAGACAAACATCTATCAGACAAACTGAAATCGAGCAGTTTCCACAGGGCACTCTGCTGCCTGGTTCCCAGAATGTGCGCTCCAGATGAATCTTAACAGCTACAGCTGAGTGGGTTTCTGGCCTAGGTTATATCTTCAAATGGAACTTATACCGAGTTCATCTCAGTTCTACTCCAACATTTCTAGTAGACTCAGAAGAATAGGCTCGGGAACAGTGCATCTGCATTCTACCTTGATTGGCAGAGCGGCCTGTTCAATGAACTCTCCTGCACACTCCGTAGTAACAGGTACAACTGCGTGTGTTTCTGCACACTGTTAGTTCTTCAAAGGGAAGTTCTTCCCAGTCCTTCTCAGCTCCAGTGAGATGCTTGTATTTGCTGTGCAACTAGATTCCTAAGCAGCTACTTGTAAGCCACTATCACACAGAGCCTTCTGGCAGCATCCAAGCAAGAGCTATTGCCGGCTGCTCCACTCTGTGTTTCCATGCACATGTGAGTTGAGCTAGTCACTTAAGATTTAGGAGAGAGTGTGTTTCTGGAGAATGTTACTTCTGCAAAGGGAAGTTACAGCCAGTGCTTCTCAGCTCTAGGGCAGAGTGTGTGGCTGCTGTAGAAAGAGTTCTCTAAGCCACTGTTTCTCTGCCGGGAAGACAAACACATATCAGACAAGCTGAAATCGAGCAGTTTCCACAGGGCACTCTGCTGCCTGGTTCCCAGAATGTGCGCTCCAGATGAATCTTAACAGCTACAGCTGAGTGGGTTTCTGGCATGGGTTATTTCTTCAAATGGAACTTATACCGAGTTCATCTCAGTTCTACTCCAACGTTTCTAGTAGAGTCAGAAGAATAGGTTGGGAACAGTGCATCTGCATTCTGCCTTGATCGGCAGAGCGGCCTGTTCAATGAACTCTCCTGCACACTCCGTAGTAACAGGTAGAACTGCGTGTGTTTCTGCACACTGTTAGTTCTTCAAAGGGAAGTTCTTCCCAGTCCTTCTCAGCTCCAGTGAGATGCTTGTATTTGCTGTGCAACTAGATTCCTAAGCAGCTACATGTAAGCCACTATCAAAGAGAGCCGTCTGGCAGCATCAAAGCAAGAGCTATCGCCGGCTGCTCCACTCTGTGTTTCCATGCATATGTGAGGTGAGCTAGTCAGTTAAGAGATAGGAGAGAGTGTGTTTCTGGAGAATGTTACTTCTGCAAAGGGAAGTTACAGCCAGTGCTTCTCAGCTCTAGGGCAGAGTGTGTGGCTGCTGTAGAAAGAGTTCTCTAAGCCACTGTTTCTCTGCCGGGAAGACAAACACCTATCAGACAAGCTGAAATCGAGCAGTTTCCACAGGGCACTCTGCTGCCTGGTTCCCAGAATGTGCGCTCCAGATGAATCTTAACAGCTACAGCTGAGTGGGTTTCTGGCCTAGGTTATTTCTTCAAATGGAACTTATACCGAGTTCATCTCAGTTCTACTCCAACATTACTAGTAGACTCAGAAGAGTATGCTTGGGAACTGCACATCTGCATTCTGCCTTGTTCGAGCAGAGCGGCCTGTTCACTGAACTCTCCTGCACACTCCCCAGGAAGAGATAGAACTGCGTGTGTTTCTGCACACTGTTAGTTCTTCAAAGGGAAGATCCTCCCAGTGCTTCTCAGCTCCAGCTAGAAGATTGTACTTGCTGTGCAACTAGATTGCTAAGCGGCTACTTGCAAGCCACTATCACACAGAGCCTTCTGGCAGCATCCAAGCAAGAGCGATCGCCGGCTGCTCCACTCTTTTTTTCCATGCATATGTGAGGTGAGATAGTCACTTAAGAGTTAGGAGGGAGAGTGTTTCTGGAGAATGTTACTTCTGCAATTGAAGTTACAGCCAGTGCTTCTCAGCTCTAGGGCAGAGTGTGTGGCTGCTGTAGAAAGAGTTCTCTAAGCCACTGTTTCTCTGCCGGGAAGACAAACACCTATCAGACAAGCTGAAATCGAGCAGTTTCCACAGGGCACTCTGCTGCCTGGTTCCCAGAATGTGCGCTCCAGATGAATCTTAACAGCTACAGCTGAGTGGGTTTCTGGCCTAGGTTATTTCTTCAAATGGAACTTATACCGAGTTCATCTCAGTTCTACTCCAACATTTCTAGTAGACTCAGAAGAGTATGCTTGGGAACTGCACATCTGCATTCTGCCTTGTTCGGGCAGAGCGGCCTGTTCACTGAACTCTCCTGCACACTCCCCAGGAAGAGATAGACCTGCGTGTGTTTCTGCACACTGTTAGTTCTTCAAAGGGAAGATCCTCCCAGTGCTTCTCAGCTCCAGTGAGAAGCTTGTACTTGCTGTGCAACTAGATTGCTAAGCGGCTACTTGCAAGCCACTATCACACAGAGCCTTCTGGCTGCATCCAAGCAAGAGAGATCGCCGGCAGCTCCACTCTGTGTTTCCATGCATATGTGAGGTGAGATAGTCAGTTAAGAGATAGGAGAGAGTGTGTTTCTGGAGAATGTTACTTCTGCAAAGGGAAGTTACAGCCAGTGCTTCTCAGCTCTAGGGCAGAGTGTGTGGCTGCTGTAGAAAGAGTTCTCTAAGCCACTGTTTCTCTGCCGGGAAGACAAACACCTATCAGACAAGCTGAAATCGAGCAGTTTCCACAGGGCACTCTGCTGCCTGGTTCCCAGAATGTGCACTCCAGATGAATCTTAACAGCTACAGCTGAGTGGGTTTCTGGCTTAGGTTATTTCTTCAAATGGAACTTATACCGAGTTCATCTCAGTTCTATTCCAACATTTCTAGTAGACTCAGAAGAGTATGCTTGGGACCTGCACATCTGCATTCTGCCTTGATCGGCAGAGCGGCCTGTTTAATGAACTCTCCTGCACACTCCGTAGTAACAGGTAGAACTGCGTGTGTTTCTGCACACTGTTAGTTCTTCAAAGGGAAGTTCTTCCCAGTCCTTCTCAGCTCCATTGAGATGCTTGTATTTGCTGTGCAAGTAGATTCCTAAGCAGCTACATGTAAGCCACTATCAAAGAGAGCCGTCTGGCAGCATCAAAGCAAGAGCTATCGCCGGCTGCTCCACTCTGTGTTTCCATGCATATGTGAGGTGAGCTAGTCACGTAAGAGTTAGGAGAGAGAGTGTTTCTCAGAATGTTAATTCTGGAAAGGGAAGTTACAGCCAGTGCTTCTCAGCTCTAGGGCAGAGTGTGTGGCTGCTGTAGAAAGAGTTCTCTAAGCCACTGTTTCTCTGCCGGGAAGACAAACACCTATCAGACAAGCTGAAATCGAGCAGTTTCCACAGGGCACTCTGCTGCCTGGTTCCCAGAATGTGCGCTCCAGATGAATCTTAACAGCTACAGCTGAGTGGGTTTCTGGCCTAGGTTATTTATTCAAATAGAACTTATACCGAGTTCATCTCAGTTCTACTCCAACATTACTAGTAGACTCAGAAGAGTATGCTTGGGAACTGCACATCTGCATTCTGCCTTGTTCGAGCAGAGCGGCCTGTTCACTGAACTCTCCTGCACACTCCCCAGGAAGAGATAGAACTGCGTGTGTTTCTGCACACTGTTAGTTCTTCAAAGGTAGATCCTCCCAGTGCTTCTCAGCTCCAGTGAGAAGCTTGTACTTGCTGTGCAATTAGATTGCTAAGCGCCTACTTGCAAGCCACTATCACACAGAGCCTTCTGGCAGCATCCAAGCAAGAGGGATCGCTGGCAGCTCCACTCTGTGTTTCCATGCATATGTGAGGTGAGCTAGTCAGTTAAGAGATAGGAGAGAGTGTGTTTCTGGAGAATGTTACTTCTGCAAAGGGAAGTTACAGCCAGTGCTTCTCAGCTCTAGGGCAGAGTGTGTGGCTGCTGTAGAAAGAGTTCTCTAAGCCACTGTTTCTCTGCCGGGAAGACAAACACCTATCAGACAAGCTGAAATCGAGCAGTTTCCACAGGGCACTCTGCTGCCTGGTTCCCAGAATGTGCGCTCCAGATGAATCTTAACAGCTACAGCTGAGTGGGTTTCTGGCCTAGGTTATATCTTCAAATGGAACTTATACCGAGTTCATCTCAGTTCTACTCCAACGTTTCTAGTGGACTCAGAAGAATAGGCTTGGGAACAGTGCATCTGCATTCTGCCTTGATCGGCAGAGCGGCCTGTTCAATGAACTCTCCTGCACACTCTGTAGTAACAGGTAGAACTGCGTGTGTTTCTGCACACTGTTAGTTCTTCAAAGGGAAGTTCTTCCCAGTCCTTCTCAGCTCCAGTGAGATGCTTGTATTTGCTGTGCAACTAGATTCCTAAGCAGCTACATGTAAGCCACTATCAAAGAGAGCCGTCTGGCAGCATCAAAGCAAGAGCTATCGCCGGCTGCTCCACTCTGTGTTTCCATGCATATGTGAGGTGAGCTAGTCACTTAAGTGTTAGGAGAGAGAGTGTTTCTCAGAATGTTACTTCTGCAAAGGGAAGTTACAGCCAGTGCTTCTCAGCTCTAGGGCAGAGTGTGTGGCTGCTGTAGAAAGAGTTCTCTAAGCCACTGTTTCTCTGCCGGGAAGACAAACACCTATCAGACAAGCTGAAATCGAGCAGTTTCCACAGGGCACTCTGCTGCCTGGTTCCCAGAATGTGCGCTCCAGATGAATCTTAACAGCTACAGCTGAGTGGGTTTCTGGCCTAGGTTATTTCTTCAAATGGAACTTATACCGAGTTCATCTCAGTTCTACTCCAACGTTTCTAGTAGACTCAGAAGAATAGGCTTGGGAACAGTGCATCTGCATTCTGCCTTGATCGGCAGAGCGGCCTGTTCAATGAACTCTCCTGCACACTTTGTAGTAACAGGTAGAAATGCGTGTGTTTCTGCACACTGTTAGTTCTTCAAAGGGAAGTTCTTCCCAGTCCTTCTCAGCTCCAGTGAGATGCTTGTATTTGCTGTGCAACTAGATTCCTAAGCAGCTACATGTAAGCCACTATCAAAGAGAGCCGTCTGGCAGCATCAAAGCAAGAGCTATCGCCGGCTGCTCCACTCTGTGTTTCCATGCATATGTGAGCTAGTCAGTTAAGAGATAGGAGAGAGTGTGTTTCTGGAGAATGTTACTTCTGCAAAGGGAAGTTACAGCCAGTGCTTCTCAGCTCTAGGGCAGAGTGTGTGGCTGCTGTAGAAAGAGTTCTCTAAGCCACTGTTTCTCTGCCAGGAAGACAAACACCTATCAGACAAGCTGAAATCGAGCAGTTTCCACAGGGCACTCTGCTGCCTGCTTCCCAGAATGTGCGCTCCAGATGAATCTTAACAGCTACAGCTGAGTGGGTTTCTGGCCTAGGTTATTTCTTCAAATGGAACTTATACCGAGTTCATCTCAGTTCTACTCCAACGTTTCTAGTAGACTCAGAAGAGTATGCTTGGGAACTGCACATCTGCATTCTGCCTTGTTCGGGCAGAGCGGCCTGTTCACTGAACTCTCCTGCACACTCCCCAGGAAGAGATAGAACTGCGTGTGTTTCTGCACACTGTTAGTTCTCCAAAGGTAGATCCTCCCAGTGCTTCTCAGCTCCAGTGAGAAGCTTGTACTTGCTGTGCAACTAGATTGCTAAGCGGCTACTTGCAAGCCACTATCACACAGAGCCTTCTGGCAGCATCCAAGCAAGAGGGATCGCCGGCAGCTCCACTCTGTGTTTCCATGCATATGTGAGGTGAGCTAGTCAGTTAAGAGATAGGAGAGTGTGTTTCTGGAGAATGTTACTTCTGCAAAGGCAAGTTACAGCCAGTGCTTCTCAGCTCTAGGGCAGAGTGTGTGGCTGCTGTAGAAAGAGTTCTCTAAGCCACTGTTTCTCTGCCGGGAAGACAAACACCTATCAGACAAGCTGAAATCGAGCAGTTTCCACAGGGCACTCTGCTGCCTGGATCCCAGAATGTGCGCTCCAGATGAATCTTAACAGCTACAGCTGAGTGGGTTTCTGGCCTAGGTTATATCTTCAAATGGAACTTATACCGAGTTCATCTCAGTTCTACTCCAACGTTTCTAGTGGACTCAGAAGAATAGGCTTGGGAACAGTGCATCTGCATTCTGCCTTGATCGGCAGAGCGGCCTGTTCAATGAACTCTCCTGCACACTCCGTAGTAACAGGTAGAACTGCGTGTGTTTCTGCACACTGTTAGTTCTTCAAAGGGAAGTTCTTCCCAGTCCTTCTCAGCTCCAGTGAGATGCTTGTATTTGCTGTGCAACTAGATTCCTAAGCAGCTACATGTAAGCCACTATCAAAGAGAGCCGTCTGGCAGCATCAAAGCAAGAGCTATCGCCGGCTGCTCCACTCTGTGTTTCCATGCATATGTGAGGTGAGCTAGTCACTTAAGAGTTATGAGAGAGAGTGTTTCTCAGAATGTTACTTCTGCAAAGGGAAGTTACAGCCAGTGCTTCTCAGCTCTAGGGCAGAGTGTGTGGCTGCTGTAGAAAGAGTTCTCTAAGCCACTGTTTCTCTGCCGGGAAGACAAACACCTATCAGACAAGCTGAAATCGAGCAGTTTCCACAGGGCACTCTGCTGCCTGCTTCCCAGAATGTGCGCTCCAGATGAATCTTAACAGCTACAGCTGAGTGGGTTTCTGGCCTAGGTTATTTCTTCAAATGGAACTTATACCGAGTTCATCTCAGTTCTACTCCAACATTACTAGTAGACTCAGAAGGGTATGCTTGGGAACTGCACATCTGCATTCTGCCTTGTTCGAGCAGAGCGGCCTGTTCACTGAACTCTCCTGCACACTCCCCAGGAAGAGATAGAACTGCGTGTGTTTCTGCACACTGTTAGTTCTTCAAAGGGAAGATCCTCCTAGTGCTTCTCAGCTCCAGTGAGAAGCTTGTACTTGCTGTGCAACTAGATTGCTAAGCGGCTACTTGCAAGCCACTATCACACAGAGCCTTCTGGCAGCATCCAAGCAAGAGGTATCGCCGGCAGCTCCACTCTGTGTTTCCATGCATATGTGAGGTGAGCTAGTCAGTTAAGAGATAGGAGAGAGTGTGTTTCTGGAGAATGTTACTTCTGCAAAGGGAAGTTACAGCCAGTGCTTCTCAGCTCTAGGGCAGAGTGTGTGGCTGCTGTAGAAAGAGTTCTCTAAGCCACTGTTTCTCTGCCGGGAAGACAAACACCTATCAGACAAGCTGAAATCGAGCAGTTTCCACAGGGCACTCTGCTGCCTGGTTCCCAGAATGTGCGCTCCAGATGAATCTTAACAGCTACAGCTGAGTGGGTTTCTGGCCTATGTTATATCTTCAAATGGAACTTATACCGAGTTCATCTCAGTTCTACTCCAACGTTTCTAGTGGACTCAGAAGAATAGGCTTGGGAACAGTGCATCTGCATTCTGCCTTGATCGGCAGAGCGGCCTGTTCAATGAACTCTCCTGCACACTCCGTAGTAACAGGTAGAACTGCGTGTGTTTCTGCACACTGTTAGTTCTTCAAAAGGAAGTTCTTCCCAGTCCTTCTCAGCTCCAGTGAGATGCTTGTATTTGCTGTGCAACTAGATTCCTAAGCAGCTACATGTCAGCCACTATCAAAGAGAGCCGTCTGGCAGCATCAAAGCAAGAGCTATCGCCGGCTGCTCCACTCTGTGTTTCCATGCATATGTGAGGTGAGCTAGTCACTTAAGAGTTAGGAGAGAGAGTGTTTCTCAGAATGTTACTTCTGCAAAGGGAAGTTACAGCCAGTGCTTCTCAGCTCTAGGGCAGAGTGTGTGGCTGCTGTAGAAAGAGTTCTCTAAGCCACTGTTTCTCTGCCGGGAAGACAAACACCTATCAGACAAGCTGAAATCGAGCAGTTTCCACAGGGCACTCTGCTGCCTGGTTCCCAGAATGTGCGCTCCAGATGAATCTTAACAGCTACAGCTGAGTGGGTTTCTGGCCTAGGTTATATCTTCAAATGGAACTTATACCGAGTTCATCTCAGTTCTACTCCAACGTTTCTAGTGGACTCAGAAGAATAGGCTTGGGAACAGTGCATCTGCATTCTGCCTTGATCGGCAGAGCGGCCTGTTCAATGAACTCTCCTGCACACTCCGTAGTAACAGGTAGAACTGCGTGTGTTTCTGCACACTGTTAGTTCTTCAAAGGGAAGTTCTTCCCAGTCCTTCTCAGCTCCAGTGAGATGCTTGTATTTGCTGTGCAACTAGATTCCTAAGCAGCTACATGTAAGCCACTATCAAAGAGAGCCGTCTGGCAGCATCAAAGCAAGAGCTATCGCCGGCTGCTCCACTCTGTGTTTCCATGCATATGTGAGGTGAGCTAGTCACTTAAGAGTTAGGAGAGAGAGTGTTTCTCAGAATGTTACTTCTGCAAAGGGAAGTTACAGCCAGTGCTTCTCAGCTCTAGGGCAGAGTGTGTGGCTGCTGTAGAAAGAGTTCTCTAAGCCACTGTTTCTCTGCCGGGAAGACAAACACCTATCAGACAAGCTGAAATCGAGCAGTTTCCACAGGGCACTCTGCTGCCTGCTTCCCAGAATGTGCGCTCCAGATGAATCTTAACAGCTACAGCTGAGTGGGTTTCTGGCCTAGGTTATTTCTTCAAATGGAACTTATACCGAGTTCATCTCAGTTCTACTCCAACATTACTAGTAGACTCAGAAGGGTATGCTTGGGAACTGCACATCTGCATTCTGCCTTGTTCGAGCAGAGCGGCCTGTTCACTGAACTCTCCTGCACACTCCCCAGGAAGAGATAGAACTGCGTGTGTTTCTGCACACTGTTAGTTCTTCAAAGGGAAGATCCTCCTAGTGCTTCTCAGCTCCAGTGAGAAGCTTGTACTTGCTGTGCAACTAGATTGCTAAGCGGCTACTTGCAAGCCACTATCACACAGAGCCTTCTGGCAGCATCCAAGCAAGAGGTATCGCCGGCAGCTCCACTCTGTGTTTCCATGCATATGTGAGTTGAGCTAGTCAGTTAAGAGATAGGAGAGAGTGTGTTTCTGGAGAATGTTACTTCTGCAAAGGGAAGTTACAGCCAGTGCTTCTCAGCTCTAGGGCAGAGTGTGTGGCTGCTGTAGAAAGAGTTCTCTAAGCCACTGTTTCTCTGCCGGGAAGACAAACATCTATCAGACAAGCTGAAATCGAGCAGTTTCCACAGGGCACTCTGCTGCCTGGTTCCCAGAATGTGCGCTCCAGATGAATCTTAACAGCTACAGCTGAGTGGGTTTGTGGCCTAGGTTATTTCTTCAAATGGAACTTATACCGAGTTCATCTCAGTTCTACTCCAACGTTTCTAGTAGACTCAGAAGAATAGGCTTGGGAACAGTGCATCTGCATTCTGCCTTGATCGGCAGAGCGGCCTGTTCAATGAACTCTCCTGCACACTTTGTAGTAACAGGTAGAAATGCGTGTGTTTCTGCACACTGTTAGTTCTTCAAAGGGAAGTTCTTCCCAGTCCTTCTCAGCTCCAGTGAGATGCTTGTATTTGCTGTGCAACTAGATTCCTAAGCAGCTACATGTAGGCCACTATCAAAGAGAGCCGTCTGGCAGCATCAATGCAAGAGCTATCGCCGGCTGCTCCACTCTGTGTTTCCATGCATATGTGAGGTGAGCTAGTCAGTTAAGAGATAGGAGAGAGTGTCTTTCTGGAGAATGTTACTTCTGCAAAGGGAAGTTACAGCCAGTGCTTCTCAGCTCTAGGGCAGAGTGTGTGGCTGCTGTAGAAAGAGTTCTCTAAGCCACTGTTTCTCTGCCGGGAAGACAAACACCTATCAGACAAGCTGAAATCGAGCAGTTTCCACAGGGCACTCTGCTGCCTGCTTCCCAGAATGTGCGCTCCAGATGAATCTTAACAGCTACAGCTGAGTGGGTTTCTGGCCTAGGTTATTTCTTCAAATGGAACTTATACCGAGTTCATCTCAGTTCTACTCCAACGTTTCTAGTAGACTCAGAAGAGTATGCTTGGGAACTGCACATCTGCATTCTGCCTTGTTCGGGCAGAGCGGCCTGTTCACTGAACTCTCCTGCACACTCCCCAGGAAGAGATAGAACTGCGTGTGTTTCTGCACACTGTTAGTTCTTCAAAGGTAGATCCTCCCAGTGCTTCTCAGCTCCAGTGAGAAGCTTGTACTTGCTGTGCAACTAGATTGCTAAGCGGCTACTTGCAAGCCACTATCACACAGAGCCTTCTGGCAGCATCCAAGCAAGAGGTATCGCCGGCAGCTCCACTCTGTGTTTCCATGCATATGTGAGTTGAGCTAGTCAGTTAAGAGATAGGAGAGAGTGTGTTTCTGGAGAATGTTACTTCTGCAAAGGGAAGTTACAGCCAGTGCTTCTCAGCTCTAGGGCAGAGTGTGTGGCTGCTGTAGAAAGAGTTCTCTAAGCCACTGTTTCTCTGCCGGGAAGACAAACATCTATCAGACAAGCTGAAATCGAGCAGTTTCCACAGGGCACTCTGCTGCCTGGTTCCCAGAATGTGCGCTCCAGATGAATCTTAACAGCTACAGCTGAGTGGGTTTGTGGCCTAGGTTATTTCTTCAAATGGAACTTATACCGAGTTCATCTCAGTTCTACTCCAACGTTTCTAGTAGACTCAGAAGAATAGGCTTGGGAACAGTGCATCTGCATTCTGCCTTGATCGGCAGAGCGGCCTGTTCAATGAACTCTCCTGCACACTTTGTAGTAACAGGTAGAAATGCGTGTGTTTCTGCACACTGTTAGTTCTTCAAAGGGAAGTTCTTCCCAGTCCTTCTCAGCTCCAGTGAGATGCTTGTATTTGCTGTGCAACTAGATTCCTAAGCAGCTACATGTAAGCCACTATCAAAGAGAGCCGTCTGGCAGCATCCAAGCAAGAGCTATCGCCGGCTGCTCCACTCTGTGTTTCCATGCATATGTGAGGTGAGCTAGTCAGTTAAGAGATAGGAGAGAGTGTCTTTCTGGAGAATGTTACTTCTGCAAAGGGAAGTTACAGCCAGTGCTTCTCAGCTCTAGGGCAGAGTGTGTGGCTGCTGTAGAAAGAGTTCTCTAAGCCACTGTTTCTCTGCCGGGAAGACAAACACCTATCAGACAAGCTGAAATCGAGCAGTTTCCACAGGGCACTCTGCTGCCTGCTTCCCAGAATGTGCGCTCCAGATGAATCTTAACAGCTACAGCTGAGTGGGTTTCTGGCCTAGGTTATTTCTTCAAATGGAACTTATACCGAGTTCATCTCAGTTCTACTCCAACGTTTCTAGTAGACTCAGAAGAGTATGCTTGGGAACTGCACATCTGCATTCTGCCTTGTTCGGGCAGAGCGGCCTGTTCACTGAACTCTCCTGCACACTCCCCAGGAAGAGATAGAACTGCGTGTGTTTCTGCACACTGTTAGTTCTTCAAAGGTAGATCCTCCCAGTGCTTCTCAGCTCCAGTGAGAAGCTTGTACTTGCTGTGCAACTAGATTGCTAAGCGGCTACTTGCAAGCCACTATCACACAGAGCCTTCTGGCAGCATCCAAGCAAGAGGGATCGCCGGCAGCTCCACTCTGTGTTTCCATGCATATGTGAGGTGAGCTAGTCACTTAAGAGATAGGAGAGAGTGTGGTTGTGGAGAATGTTACTTCTGCAAAGGGAAGTTACAGCCAGTGCTTCTCAGCTCTAGGGCAGAGTGTGTGGCTGCTGTAGAAAGAGTTCTCTAAGCCACTGTTTCTCTGCCGGGAAGACAAACACCTATCAGACAAGCTGAAATCGAGCAGTTTCCACAGGGCACTCTGCTGCCTGGTTCCCAGAATGTGCGCTCCAGATGAATCTTAACAGCTACAGCTGAGTGGGTTTCTGGCCTAGGTTATATCTTCAAATGGAACTTATACCGAGTTCATCTCAGTTCTACTCCAACGTTTCTAGTGGACTCAGAAGAATAGGCTTGGGAACAGTGCATCTGCATTCTGCCTTGATCGGCAGAGCGGCCTGTTCAATGAACTCTCCTGCACACTAAGTAGTAACAGGTAGAACTGCGTGTGTTTCTGCACACTGTTAGTTCTTCAAAGGGAAGTTCTTCCCAGTCCTTCTCAGCTCCAGTAAGATGCTTGTATTTGCTGTGCAACTAGATTCCTAAGCAGCTACATGTAAGCCACTATCAAAGAGAGCCGTCTGGCAGCATCAAAGCAAGAGCTATCGCCGGCTGCTCCACTCAGTGTTTCCATGCATATGTGAGGTGAGCTAGTCTCTTAAGAGTTAGGAGAGAGAGTGTTTCTGAGAATGTTAATTCTGGAAAGGGAAGTTACAGCCAGTGCTTCTCAGCTCTAGGGCAGAGTGTGTGGCTGCTGTAGAAAGAGTTCTCTAAGCCACTGTTTCTCTGCCGGGAAGACAAACACCTATCAGACAAGCTGAAGTAGAGCAGTTTCCACAGGGCACTCTGCTGCCTGGTTCCCAGAATGTGCGCTCCAGATGAATCTTAACAGCTACAGCTGAGTGGGTTTCTGGCCTAGGTTATTTCTTCAAATGGAACTTATACCGAGTTCATCTCAGTTCTACTCCAACGTTTCTAGTAGACTCAGATGAATAGGCTTGGGAACAGTGCATCTGCATTCTGCCTTGATCGGCAGAGCGGCCTGTTCACTGAACTCTCCTGCACACTCCCCAGGAAGAGATAGAACTGCGTGTGTTTCTGCACACTGTTAGTTCTTCAAAGGGAAGATCACCCAGTGCTTCTCAGCTCCAGTGAGATGCTTGTACTTGCTGTGCAACTAGATTGCTAAGCGGCTACTTGCAAGCCACTATCACACAGAGCCTTCTGGCAGCATCCAAGCAAGAGGGATCGCCGGCAGCTCCACTCTGTGTTTCCATGCATATGTGAGGTGAGCTAGTCAGTTAAGAGATAGGAGAGAGTGTGTTTCTGGAGAATGTTACTTCTGCAAAGGGAAGTTACAGCCAGTGCTTCTCAGCTCTAGGGCAGAGTGTGTGGCTGCTGTAGAAAGAGTTCTCTAAGCCACTGTTTCTCTGCAAGGAAGACAAACAACTATCAGACAAGCTGAAATCGAGCAGTTTCCACAGGGCACCCTGCTGCCTGGTTCCCAGAATGTGCGCTCCAGATGAATCTTAACAGCTACAGCTGAGTGGGTTTCTGGCCTAGGTTATTTCTTCAAATGGAACTTATACCGAGTTCATCTCAGTTCTACTCCAACGTTTCTAGTAGACTCAGAAGAGTATGCTTGGGAACTGCACATCTGCATTCTGCCTTGTTTGGCAGAGCGGCCTGTTCACTGAACTCTCCTGCACACTCCCCAGGAAGAGATAGAACTGCGTGTGTTTCTGCACACTGTTAGTTCTTCAAAGGGAAGATCCTACCAGTGCTTCTCAGCTCCAGTGAGAAGCTTGTACTTGCTGTGCAACTAGATTGCTAAGCGGCTACTTGCAAGCCACTATCACACAGAGCCTTCTGGCAGCATCCAAGCAAGAGGTATCGCCGGCAGCTCCACTCTGTGTTTCCATGCATATGTGAGGTGAGCTAGTCAGTTAAGAGATAGGAGAGAGTGTGTTTCTGGAGAATGTTACTTCTGCAAAGGGAAGTTACAGCCAGTGCTTCTGAGCTCTAGGGCAGAGTGTGTGGCTGCTGTAGAAAGAGTTCTCTAAGCCACTGTTTCTCTGCCTGGAAGACAAACACCTATCAGACAAGCTGAAATCGAGCAGTTTCCACAGGGCACTCTGCTGCCTGGTTCCCAGAATGTGCGCTCCAGATGAATCTTAACAGCTACAGGTGAGTGGGTTTCTGGCCTAGGTTACTTCTTCAAATGGAACTTATACCGAGTTCATCTCAGTTCTACAAAAACATTTCTAGTAGACTCAGAAGAGTATGCTTGGGAACTGCACATCTGCATTCTGCCTTGTTCGGGCAGAGCGGCCTGTTCACTGAACTCTCCTGCACACTCCCCAGGAAGAGATAGAACTGCGTGTGTTTCTGCACACTGTTAGTTCTTCAAAGGGAAGATCCTCCCAGTGCTTCTCAGCTCCAGTGAGAAGCTTGTACTTGCTGTGCAACTAGATTGCTAAGCGGCTACTTGCAAGCCACTATCACACAGAGCCTTCTGGCAGCATCCAAGCAAGAGGGATCGCCGGCAGCTCCACTCTGTGTTTCCATGCATATGTGAGGTGAGCTAGTCACTTAAGAGATAGGAGAGAGTGTGTTTCTGGAGAATGTTACTTCTGCAAAGGGAAGTTACAGCCAGTGCTTCTCAGCTCTAGGGCAGAGTGTGTGGCTGCTGTAGAAAGAGTTCTCTAAGCCACTGTTTCTCTGCCAGGAAGACAAACATCTATCAGACAAGCTGAAATCGAGCAGTTTCCACAGGGCACTCTGCTGCCTGGTTCCCAGAATGTGCGCTCCAGATGAATCTTAACAGCTACAGCTGAGTGGGTTTCTGGCCTAGGTTATTTCTTCAAATGGAACTTATACCGAGTTCATCTCAGTTCTACTCCAACGTTTCTAGTAGACTCAGATGAATAGGCTTGGGAACAGTGCATCTGCATTCTGCCTTGATCGGCAGAGCGGCCTGTTCACTGAACTCTCCTGCACACTCCCCAGGAAGAGATAGAACTGCGTGTGTTTCTGCACACTGTTAGTTCTTCAAAGGGAAGATCACCCAGTGCTTCTCAGCTCCAGTGAGATGCTTGTACTTGCTGTGCAACTAGATTGCTAAGCGGCTACTTGCAAGCCACTATCACACAGAGCCTTCTGGCAGCATCCAAGCAAGAGGGATCGCCGGCAGCTCCACTCTGTGTTTCCATGCATATGTGAGGTGAGCTAGTCAGTTAAGAGATAGGAGAGAGTGTGTTTCTGGAGAATGTTACTTCTGCAAAGGGAAGTTACAGCCAGTGCTTCTCAGCTCTAGGGCAGAGTGTGTGGCTGCTGTAGAAAGAGTTCTCTAAGCCACTGTTTCTCTGCAAGGAAGACAAACAACTATCAGACAAGCTGAAATCGAGCAGTTTCCACAGGGCACCCTGCTGCCTGGTTCCCAGAATGTGCGCTCCAGATGAATCTTAACAGCTACAGCTGAGTGGGTTTCTGGCCTAGGTTATTTCTTCAAATGGAACTTATACCGAGTTCATCTCAGTTCTACTCCAACGTTTCTAGTAGACTCAGAAGAGTATGCTTGGGAACTGCACATCTGCATTCTGCCTTGTTTGGCAGAGCGGCCTGTTCACTGAACTCTACTGCACACTCCCCAGGAAGAGATAGAACTGCGTGTGTTTCTGCACACTGTTAGTTCTTCAAAGGGAAGATCCTCCCAGTGCTTCTCAGCTCCAGTGAGAAGCTTGTACTTGCTGTGCAACTAGATTGCTAAGCGGCTAATTGCAAGCCACTATCACACAGAGCCTTCTGGCAGCATCCAAGCAAGTGGGATCGCCGGCAGCTCCACTCTGTGTTTCCATGCATATGTGAGGTGAGCTAGTCAGTTAAGAGATAGGAGAGAGTGTGTTTCTGGAGAATGTTACTTCTGCAAAGGGAAGTTACAGCCAGTGCTTCTGAGCTCTAGGGCAGAGTGTGTGGCTGCTGTAGAAAGAGTTCTCTAAGCCACTGTTTCTCTGCCGGGAAGACAAACACCTATCAGACAAGCTGAAATCGAGCAGTTTCCACAGGGCACTCTGCTGCCTGGTTCCCAGAATGTGCGCTCCAGATGAATCTTAACAGCTACAGGTGAGTGGGTTTCTGGCCTAGGTTACTTCTTCAAATGGAACTTATACCGAGTTCATCTCAGTTCTACAAAAACATTTCTAGTAGACTCAGAAGAGTATGCTTGGGAACTGCACATCTGCATTCTGCCTTGTTCGGGCAGAGCGGCCTGTTCACTGAACTCTCCTGCACACTCCCCAGGAAGAGATAGAACTGCGTGTGTTTCTGCACACTGTTAGTTCTTCAAAGGGAAGATCCTCCCAGTGCTTCTCAGCTCCAGTGAGAAGCTTGTACTTGCTGTGCAACTAGATTGCTAAGCGGCTACTTGCAAGCCACTATCACACAGAGCCTTCTGGCAGCATCCAAGCAAGAGGGATCGCCGGCAGCTCCACTCTGTGTTTCCATGCATATGTGAGGTGAGCTAGTCACTTAAGAGATAGGAGAGAGTGTGTTTCTGGAGAATGTTACTTCTGCAAAGGGAAGTTACAGCCAGTGCTTCTCAGCTCTAGGGCAGAGTGTGTGGCTGCTGTAGAAAGAGTTCTCTAAGCCACTGTTTCTCTGCCAGGAAGACAAACATCTATCAGACAAGCTGAAATCGAGCAGTTTCCACAGGGCACTCTGCTGCCTGGTTCCCAGAATGTGCGCTCCAGATGAATCTTAACAGCTACAGCTGAGTGGGTTTCTGGCCTAGGTTATTTCTTCAAATGGAACTTATACCGAGTTCATCTCAGTTCTACTCCAACGTTTCTAGTAGACTCAGAAGAATACGCTTGGGAACAGTGCATCTGCATTCTGCCTTGTTCGGGCAGAGCGGCCTGTTCAATGAACTCTCCTGCACACTCCGTAGTAACAGGTAGAACTGCGTGTGTTTCTGCACACTGTTAGTTCTTCAAAGGGAAGTTTTCCCAGTCCTTCTCAGCTCCAGTGAGATGCTTGTATTTGCTGTGCAACTAGATTCCTAAGCAGCTACATGTAAGCCACTATCAAAGAGAGCCGTCCGGCAGCATCAAAGCAAGAGCTATCGCCGGCTGCTCCACTCTGTGTTTCCATGCATATGTGAGGTGAGCTAGTCACTTAAGAGTTAGGAGAGAGAGTGTTTCTGGAGAATGTTACTTCTGCAAAGGGAAGTTACAGCCAGTGCTTCTCAGCTCTAGGGCAGAGTGTGTGGCTGCTGTAGAAAGAGTTCTCTAAGCCACTGTTTCTCTGCTGGGAAGACAAACACCTATCAGACAAGCTGAAATCGAGCAGTTTCCACAGGGCACTCTGCTGCCTGGTTCCCAGAATGTGCGCTCCAGATGAATCTTAACAGCTACAGCTGAGTGGGTTTCTGGCCTAGGTTATTTCTTCAAATGGAACTTATACCGAGTTCATCTCAGTTCTACTCCAACGTTTCTAGTAGACTCAGAAGAATAGGCTTGGGAACAGTGCATCTGCATTCTGCCTTGATCGGCAGAGCGGCCTGTTCAATGAACTCTCCTGCACACTCCGTAGTAACAGGTAGAACTGCGTGTGTTTCTGCACACTGTTAGTTCTTCAAAGGGAAGTTTTCCCAGTCCTTCTCAGCTCCAGTGAGATGCTTGTATTTGCTGTGCAACTAGATTCCTAAGCAGCTACATGTAAGCCACTATCAAAGAGAGCCGTCTGGCAGCATCAAAGCAAGAGCTATTGCCGGCTGCTCCACTCTGTGTTTCCATGCATATGTGAGGTGAGCTAGTCACTTAAGAGTTAGGAGAGAGAGTGTTTCTGGAGAATGTTACTTCTGCAAAGGGAAGTTACAGCCAGTGCTTCTCAGCTCTAGGGCAGAGTGTGTGGCTGCTGTAGAAAGAGTTCTCTAAGCCACTGTTTCTCTGCCGGGAAGACAAACACCTATCAGACAAGCTGAAATCGAGCAGTTTCCACAGGGCACCCTGCTGCCTGGTTCCCAGAATGTGCGCTCCAGATGAATCTTAACAGCTACAGCTGAGTGGGTTTCTGGCCTAGGTTATTTCCTCAAATGGAACTTATACCGAGTTCGTCTCAGTTCTACTCCAACGTTTCTAGTAGACTCAGATGAATAGGCTTGGGAACAGTGCATCTGCATTCTGCCTTGATCGGCAGAGCGGCCTGTTCAATGAACTCTCCTGCACACTCCGTAGTAACAGGTAGAAATGCGTGTGTTTCTGCACACTGTTAGTTCTTCAAAGGGAAGTTCTTCCCAGTCCTTCTCAGCTCCAGTGAGATGCTTGTATTTGCTGTGCAACTAGATTCCTAAGCAGCTACATGTAAGCCACTATCAAAGAGAGCCGTCTGGCAGCATCAAAGCAAGAGCTATCGCCGGCTGCTCCACTCTGTGTTTCCATGCATATGTGAGGTGAGCTAGTCACTTAAGAGTTAGGAGAGAGAGTGTTTCTGGAGAATGTTACTTCTGCAAAGGGAAGTTACAGCCAGTGATTCTCAGCTCTAGGGCAGAGTGTGTGTCTGCTGTAGAAAGAGTTCTCTAAGCCACTGTTTCTCTGCCGGGAAGACAAACACCTATCAGACAAGCTGAAATCGAGCAGTTTCCACAGGGCACTCTGCTGCCTGGTTCCCAGAATGTGCGCTCCAGATGAATCTTAACAGCTACAGCTGAGTGGGTTTCTGGCCTAGGTTATTTCTTCAAATGGAACTTATACCGAGTTCATCTCAGTTCTACTCCAAAGTTTCTAGTAGACTCAGAAGAATATGCTTGGGAACTGCACATCTGCATTCTGCCTTGTTCGGGCAGAGCGGCCTGTTCACTGAACTCTCCTGCACACTCCCCAGGAAGAGATAGAACTGCGTGTGTTTCTGCACACTGTTAGTTCTTCAAAGGGAATTCCTCCCAGTGCTTCTCAGCTCCAGTGAGAAGCTTGTACTTGCTGTGCAACTAGATTGCTAAGCGGCTACTTGCAAGCCACTATCACAGAGAGCCTTCTGGCAGCATCCAAGCAAGAGGGATCGCCGGCAGCTCCACTCTGTGTTTCCATGCATATATGAGGTGAGCTAGTCAGTTAAGAGATAGGAGAGAGTGTGTTTCTGGAGAATGTTACTTCTGCAAAGGGAAGTTACAGCCAGTGCTTCTCAGCTCTAGGGCAGAGTGTGTGGCTGCTGTAGAAAGAGTTCTCTAAGCCACTGTTTCTCTGCCGGGAAGACAAACACCTATCAGACAAGCTGAAATCGAGCAGTTTCCACAGGGCACTCTGCTGCCTGGTTCCCAGAATGTGCGCTCCAGATGAATCTTAACAGCTACAGCTGAGTGGGTTTCTGGCCTAGGTTATTTCTTCAAATGGAACTTATACCGAGTTCATCTCAGTTCTACTCCAACGTTTCTAGTAGACTCAGAAGAATATGCTTGGGAACTGCACATCTGCATTCTGCCTTGTTCGGGCAGAGCGGCCTGTTCACTGAACTCTCCTGCACACTCCCCAGGAAGAGATAGAACTGCGTGTGTTTCTGCACACTGTTAGTTCTTCAAAGGGAATTCCTCCCAGTGCTTCTCAGCTCCAGTGAGAAGCTTGTACTTGCTGTGCAACTAGATTGCTAAGCGGCTACTTGCAAGCCACTATCACACAGAGCCTTCTGGCAGCATCCAAGCAAGAGGGATCGCCGGCAGCTCCACTCTGTGTTTCCATGCATATATGAGGTGAGCTAGTCAGTTAAGAGATAGGAGAGAGTGTGTTTCTGGAGAATGTTACTTCTGCAAAGGGAAGTTACAACCAGTGCTTCTCAGCTCTAGGGCAGAGTGTGTGGCTGCTGTAGAAAGAGTTCTCTAAGCCACTGTTTCTCTGCCGGGAAGACAAACACCTATCAGACAAGCTGAAATCGAGCAGTTTCCTCAGGGCACTCTGCTGCCTGGTTCCCAGAATGTGCGCTCCAGATGAATCTTAACAGCTACAGCTGAGTGGGTTTCTGGCCTAGGTTATTTCTTCAAATGGAACTTATACCGAGTTCATCTCAGTTCTACTCCAACGTTTCTAGTAGACTCAGAAGAGTATGCTTGGGAACTGCACATCTGCATTCTGCCTTGTTCGGGCAGAGCGGCCTGTTCACTGAACTCTCCTGCAAACTCCCCAGGAAGAGATAGAACTGCGTGTGTTTCTGCACACTGTTAGTTCTTCAAAGGGAAGATCCTCCCAGTGCTTCTCAGCTCCAGTGAGAAGCTTGTACTTGCTGTGCAACTAGATTGCTAAGCGGCTACTTGCAAGCCACTATCACACAGAGCCTTCTGGCAGCATCCAAGCAAGAGGTATCGCCGGCAGCTCCACTCTGTGTTTCCATGCATATGTGAGGTGAGCTAGTCAGTTAAGAGATAGGAGAGAGTGTGTTTCTGGAGAATGTTACTTCTGCAAAGGGAAGTTACCGCCAGTGCTTCTCAGCTCTAGGGCAGAGTGTTTGGCTGCTGTAGAAAGAGTTATCTAAGCCACTGTTTCTCTGCCGAGAAGACAAACACCTATCAGACAAGCTGAAATCGAGCAGTTTCCACAGGGCACTCTGCTGCCTGGTTCCCAGAATGTGCGCTCCAGATGAATCTTAACAGCTACAGCTGAGTGGGTTTCTGGCCTAGGTTATTTCTTCAAATGGAACTTATACCGAGTTCATCTCAGTTCTACTCCAACGTTTCTAGCAGACTCAGAAGAATAGGCTTGGGAACAGTGCATCTGCATTCTGCCTTGATCGGCAGAGCGGCCTGTTCAATGAACTCTCCTGCACACTCCGTAGTAACAGGTAGAAATGCGTGTGTTTCTGCACACTGTTAGTTCTTCAAAGGGAAGTTCTTCCCAGTCCTTCTCAGCTCCAGTGAGATGCTTGTATTTGCTGTGCAACTAGATTCCTAAGCAGCTACATGTAATCACTATCAAAGAGAGCCGTCTGGCAGCATCAAAGCAAGAGCTATCGCCGGCTGCTCCACTCTGTGTTTCCATGCATATGTGAGGTGAGCTAGTCACTTAAGAGTTAGGAGAGAGAGTGTTTCTGGAGAATGTTACTTCTGCAAAGGGAAGTTACAGCCAGTGCTTCTCAGCTCTAGGGCAGAGTGTGTGGCTGCTGTAGAAAGAGTTCTCTAAGCCACTGTTTCTCTGCCGGGAAGACAAACACCTATCAGACAAGCTGAAATCGAGCAGTTTCCACAGGGCACTCTGCTGCCTGGTTCCCAGAATGTGCGCTCCAGATGAATCTTAACAGCTACAGCTGAGTGGGTTTCTGGCCTAGGTTATTTCTTCAAATGGAACTTATACCGAGTTCATCTCAGTTCTACTCCAAAGTTTCTAGTAGACTCAGAAGAATATGCTTGGGAACTGCACATGTGCATTCTGCCTTGTTCGGGCAGAGCGGCCTGTTCACTGAACTCTCCTGCACACTCCCCAGGAAGAGATAGAACTGCGTGTGTTTCTGCACACTGTTAGTTCTTCAAAGGGAATTCCTCCCAGTGCTTCTCAGCTCCAGTGAGAAGCTTGTACTTGCTGTGCAACTAGATTGCTAAGCGGCTACTTGCAAGCCACTATCACAGAGAGCCTTCTGGCAGCATCCAAGCAAGAGGGATCGCCGGCAGCTCCACTCTGTGTTTCCATGCATATATGAGGTGAGCTAGTCAGTTAAGAGATAGGAGAGAGTGTGTTTCTGGAGAATGTTACTTCTGCAAAGGGAAGTTACAGCCAGTGCTTCTCAGCTCTAGGGCAGAGTGTGTGGCTGCTGTAGAAAGAGTTCTCTAAGCCACTGTTTCTCTGCCGGGAAGACAAACACCTATCAGACAAGCTGAAATCGAGCAGTTTCCACAGGGCACTCTGCTGCCTGGTTCCCAGAATGTGCGCTCCAGATGAATCTTAAGAGCTACAGCTGAGTGGGTTTCTGGCCTAGGTTATTTCTTCAAATGGAACTTATACCGAGTTCATCTCAGTTCTACTCCAACGTTTCTAGTAGACTCAGAAGAATAGGCTTGGGAACAGTGCATCTGCATTCTGCCTTGATCGGCAGAGCGACCTGTTCAATGAACTCTCCTGCACACTCCGTAGTAACAGGTAGAACTGCGTGTGTTTCTGCACACTGTTAGTTCTTCAAAGGGAAGTTCTTCCCAGTCCTTCTCAGCTCCAGTGAGATGCTTGTATTTGCTGTGCAACTAGATTCCTAAGCAGCTACATGTAAGCCACTATCAAAGAGAGCCGTCTGGCAGCATCCAAGCAAGAGCTATCGCCGGCTGCTCCACTCTGTGTTTCCATGCATATGTGAGGTGAGCTAGTCACTTAAGAGTTAGGAGAGAGAGTGTTTCTGAGAATGTTAATTCTGGAAAGGGAAGTTACAGCCAGTGCTTCTCAGCTCTAGGGCAGAGTGTGTGGCTGCTGTAGAAAGAGTTCTCTAAGCCACTGTTTCTCTGCCGGGAAGACAAACACCTATCAGACAAGCTGAAATCGAGCAGTTTCCACAGGGCACTCTGCTGCCTGGTTCCCAGAATGTGCGCTCCAGATGAATCTTAACAGCTACAGCTAAGTGGGTTTCTGGCCTAGGTTATTTCTTCAAATGGAACTTACACCGAGTTCATCTCAGTTCTACTCCAACATTTCTAGTAGACTCAGAAGAGTATGCTTGGGAACTGCACATCTGCATTCTGCCTTGTTCGGGCAGAGCGGCCTGTTCACTGAACTCTCCTGCACACTCCCCAGGAAGAGATAGAACTGCGTGTGTTTCTGCACACTGTTAGTTCTTCAAAGGGAAGATCCTCCCAGTGCTTCTCAGCTCCAGTGAGAAGCTTGTACTTGCTGTGCAACTAGATTGCTAAGCGGCTACTTGCAAGCCACTATCACGCAGAGCCTTCTGGCAGCATCCAAGCAAGAGGGATCGCCGGCAGCTCCACTCTGTGTTTCCATGCATATGTGAGGTGAGCTAGTCAGTTAAGAGATAGGAGAGAGTGTGGTTCTGGAGAATGTTACTTCTGCAAAGGGAAGTTACAGGCAGTGCTTCTCAGCTCTAGGGCAGAGTGTGTGGCTGCTGTAGAAAGAGTTCTCTAAGCCACTGTTTCTCTGCCGGGAAGACAAACACCTATCAGACAAGCTGAAATCGAGCAGTTTCCACAGGGCACTCTGCTGCCTGGTTCCCAGAATGTGCGCTCCAGATGAATCTTAACAGCTACAGTTGAGTGGGTTTCTCGCCTAGGTTATTTCTTAAATGGAACTTATACCGAGTTCATCTCAGTTCTACTCCAACGTTTCTAGTAGACTCAGATGAATAGGCTTGGGAACAGTGCATTTGCATTCTGCCTTGATCGGCAGAGCGGCCTGTTCAATGAACTCTCCTGCACACTCCCTAGTAACAGGTAGAACTGCGTGTGTTTCTGCACACTGTTAGTTCTTCAAAGGGAAGTTCTTCCCAGTCCTTCTCAGCTCCAGTGAGATGCTTGTATTTGCTGTGCAACTAGATTCCTAAGCAGCTACATGTAAGCCACTCTCAAACAGAGCCGTCTGGCAGCATCAAAGCAAGAGCTATCGCCAGCTGCTCCACTCTGTGTTTCCATGCATATGTGAGGTGAGCTAGTCACTTAAGAGTTAGGAGAGAGTGTGTTTCTGGAGAATGTTACTTCTGCAAAGGGAAGTTACAGCCAGTGCTTCTCAGCTCTAGGGCAGAGTGTGTGGCTGCTGTAGAAAGAGTTCTCTAAGCCACTGTTTCTCTGCCGGGAAGACAAACACCTATCAGACAAGCTGAAATGGAGCAGTTTCCACAGGGCACTCTGCTGCCTGGTTCCCAGAATGTGCGCTCCAGATGAATCATAACAGCTACAGCTGAGTGGGTTTCTGGCCTAGGTTATTTCTTCAAATGGAACTTATACCGAGTTCATCTCAGTTCTACTCCAACATTTCTAGTAGACTCAGAAGAGTATGCTTGGGAACTGCACATCTGCATTCTGCCTTGTTCGGGCAGAGCGGCCTGTTCACTGAACTCTCCTGCACACTCCCCAGGAAGAGATAGAACTGCGTGTGTTTCTGCACACTGTTAGTTCTTCAAAGGGAAGATCCTCCCAGTGCTTCTCAGCTCCAGTGAGAAGCTTGTACTTGCTGTGCAACTAGATTGCTAAGCGGCTACTTGCAAGCCACTATCACACAGAGCCTTCTGGCAGCATCCAAGCAAGAGCTATCGCCGGCAGCTCCACTCTGTTTTTCCATGCATATGTGAGGTGAGCTAGTCACTTAAGAGTTAGGAGAGAGAGTGTTTCTGGAGAATGTTACTTCTGCAAAGGGAAGTTACAGCCAGTGCTTCTCAGCTCTAGGGCAGAGTGTGTGTCTGCTGTAGAAAGAGTTCTCTAAGCCACTGTTTCTCTGCCCGGAAGACAAACACCTATCAGACAAGCTGAAATCAAGCAGTTTCCACTGGGCACTCTGCTGCCTGGTTCCCAGAATGTGCGCTCCAGATGAATCTTAACAGCTACAGCTGAGTGGGTTTCTGGCCTAGGTTATTTCTTCAAATGGAACTAATACCGAGTTCATCTCAGTTCTACTCCAACATTTCTAGTAGACTCAGAAGAGTATGCTTGGGAACTGCACATCTGCATTCTGCCTTGTTCCGGCAGAGCGGCCTGTTCACTGAACTCTCCTTCACACTCCCCAGGAAGAGATAGAACTGCGTGTGTTTCTGCACACTGTTAGTTCTTCAAAGGGAAGATCCTTCCAGTGCTTCTCAGCTCAAGTGAGAAGCTTGTACTTGCTGTGCAACTAAATTGCTAAGCGGCTACATGCAAGCCACTATCACACAGAGCCTTCTGGCAGCCTCCAAGCAAGAGGGATCGCCGGCAGCTCCACTCTGTGTTTCCATGCATATGTGAGGTGAGCTAGTCAGTTAAGAGATAGGAGAGAGTGTGTTTCTGGAGAATGTTACTTCTGCAAAGGGAAGTTACAGCCAGTGCTTCTCAGCTCTAGGGCAGAGTGTGTGGCTGCTGTAGAAAGAGTTCTCTAAGCCACTGTTTCTCTGCCGGGAAGACAAACACCTATCAGACAAGCTGAAATCGAGCAGTTTCCACAGGGCACTCTGCTGCCTGGTTCCCAGAATGTGCGCTCCAGATGAATCTTAACAGCTACAGCTGAGTGGGTTTCTGGCCTAGGTTATTTCTTCAAATGGAACTTATACCGAGTTCATCTCAGTTCTACTCCAACGTTTCTAGTAGACTCAGATGAATAGGCTTGGGAACAGTGCATCTGCATTCTGCCTTGATCGGCAGAGCGGCCTGTTCAATGAACTCTCCTGCACACTCCGTAGTAACAGGTAGAACTGCGTGTGTTTCTGCACACTGTTAGTTCTTCACAGGGAAGATCCTCCCAGTGCTTCTCAGCTCTAGTGAGAAGCTAGTACTTGCTGTGCAACTAGATTGCTAAGCGGCTACTTGCAAGCCACTATCACACAGAGCCTTCTGGCAGCATCCAAGCAAGAGCTATCGCCGGCAGCTCCACTCTGTGTTTCCATGCATATGTGAGGTGAGCTAGTCAGTTAAGAGATAGGAGAGAGTGTGTTTCTGGAGAATGTTACTTCTGCAAAGGGAAGTTACAGCCAGTGCTTCTCAGCTCTAGGGCAGAGTGTGTGGCTGCTGTAGAAAGAGTTGTCTAAGCCACTGTTTCTCTGCCGGGAAGACAAACACCTATCAGACAAGCTGAAATGGAGCAGTTTCCACAGGGCACTCTGCTGCCTGGTTCCCAGAATGTGCGCTCCAGATGAATCTTAACAGCTACAGCTGAGTGGGTTTCTGGCCTAGGTTATTTCTTCAAATGGAACTTATACCGAGTTCATCTCAGTTCTACTCCAACGTTTCTGGTAGACTCAGAAGAGTATGCTTGGGAACTTCACATCTGCATTCTGCCTTGTTCGGGCAGAGCGGCCTGTTCACTGAACTCTCCTGCACACTCCCCAGGAAGAGATAGAACTGCGTGTGTTTCTGCACACTGTTAGTTCTTCAAAGGGAAGATCCTCCCAGTGCTTCTCAGCTCCAGTGAGAAGCTTGGACTTGCTGTGCAACTAGATTGCTAAGCGGCTACTTGCAAGCCACTATCACACAGAGCCTTCTGGCAGCATCCAAGCAAGAGCTATCGCCGGCAGCTCCACTCTGTGTTTCCATGCATATGTGAGGTGAGCTAGTCAGTTAAGAGATAGGAGAGAGTGTGTTTCTGGAGAATGTTACTTCTGCAAAGGGAAGTTACAGCCAGTGCTTCTCAGCTCTAGGGCAGAGTGTGTGGCTGCTGTAGAAAGAGTTCTCTAAGCCACTGTTTCTCTGCCGGGAAGACAAACACCTATCAGACAAGCTGAAATCGAGCAGTTTCCACAGGGCACTCTGCTGCCTGGTTCCCAGAATGTGCGCTCCAGATGAATCTTAACAGCTACAGCTGAGTGGGTTTCTGGCCTAGGTTATTTCTTCAAATGGAACTTATACCGAGTTCATCTCAGTTCTACTCCAACGTTTCTAGTAGACTCAGATGAATAGGCTTGGGAACAGTGCATCTGCATTCTGCCTTGATCGGCAGTGCGGCCTGTTCACTGAACTCTCCTGCACACTCCCCAGGAAGAGATAGAACTGCGTGTGTTTCTGCACACTGTTAGTTCTTCAAAGGGAAGATCCTCCCAGTGCTTCTCAGCTCCAGTGAGAAGCTTGTACTTGCTGTGCAACTAGATTGCTAAGCGGCTACTTGCAAGCCACTATCACACAGAGCCTTCTGGCAGCATCCAAGCAAGAGGGATCGCCGGCAGCTCCACTCTGTGTTTCCATGCATATGTGAGGTGAGCTAGTCACTTAAGAGATAGGAGAGAGTGTGTTTCTGGAGAATGTTACTTCTGCAAAGGGAAGTTACAGCCAGTGCTTCTCAGCTCTAGGGCAGAGTGTGTGGCTGCTGTAGAAAGAGTTCTCTAAGCCACTGTTTCTCTGCCAGGAAGACAAACATCTATCAGACAAGCTGAAATCGAGCAGTTTCCACAGGGCACCCTGCTGCCTGGTTCCCAGAATGTGCGCTCCAGATGAATCTTAACAGCTACAGCTGAGTGGGTTTCTGGCCTAGGTTATTTCTTCAAATGGAACTTATACCGAGTACATCTCAGTTCTACTCCAACGATTCTAGTAGACTCAGAAGAGTATGCTTGGGAACTGCACATCTGCATTCTGCCTTGTTCGGGCAGAGCGGCCTGTTCACTGAACTCTCCTGCACACTCCCCAGGAAGAGATAGAACTGCGTGTGTTTCTGCACACTGTTAGTTCTTCAAAGGGAAGATCCTCCCAGTGCTTCTCAGCTCCAGTGAGAAGCTTGTACTTGCTGTGCAACTAGATTGCTAAGCGGCTACTTGCAAGCCTATCACACAGAGCCTTCTGGCAGCATCCAAGCAAGAGGGATCGCCGGCAGCTCCACTCTGTGTTTCCATGCATATGTGAGGTGAGCTAGTCAGTTAAGAGATAGGAGAGAGTGTGTTTCTGGAGAATGTTACTTCTGCAAAGGGAAGTTACAGCCAGTGCTTCTGAGCTCTAGGGCAGAGTGTGTGGCTGCTGTAGAAAGAGTTCTCTAAGCCACTGTTTCTCTGCCGGGAAGACAAACACCTATCAGACAAGCTGAAATCGAGCAGTTTCCACAGGGCACTCTGCTGCCTGGTTCCCAGAATGTGCGCTCCAGATGAATCTTAACAGCTACATGTGAGTGGGTTTCTGGCCTAGGTTACTTCTTCAAATGGAACTTATACCGAGTTCATCTCAGTTCTACTCCAACATTTCTAGTAGACTCAGAAGAGTATGCTTGGGAACTGCACATCTGCATTCTGCCTTGTTCGGGCAGAGCGGCCTGTTCACTGAACTCTCCTGCACACTCCCCAGGAAGAGATAGAACTGCGTGTGTTTCTGCACACTGTTAGTTCTTCAAAGGGAAGATCCTCCCAGTGCTTCTCAGCTCCAGTGAGAAGCTTGTACTTGCTGTGCAACTAGATTGCTAAGCGGCTACTTGCAAGCCACTATCACACAGAGCCTTCTGGCAGCATCCAAGCAAGAGGGATCGCCTGCAGCTCCACTCTGTGTTTCCATGCATATGTGAGGTGAGCTAGTCACTTAAGAGATAGGAGAGAGTGTGTTTCTGGAGAATGTTACTTCTGCAAAGGGAAGTTACAGCCAGTGCTTCTCAGCTCTAGGGCAGAGTGTGTGGCTGCTGTAGAAAGAGTTCTCTAAGCCACTGTTTCTCTGCCGGGAAGACAAACATCTATCAGACAAGCTGAAATCGAGCAGTTTCCACAGGGCACTCTGCTGCCTGGTTCCCAGACTGTGCGCTCCAGATGAATCTTAACAGCTACAGCTGAGTGGGTTTCTGGCCTAGGTTATTTCTTCAAATGGAACTTATACCGAGTTCATCTCAGTTCTACTCCAACGTTTCTAGTAGACTCAGAAGAATAGGCTTGGGAACAGTGCATCTGCATTCTGCCTTGTTCGGGCAGAGCGGCCTGTTCAATGAACTCTCCTGCACACTCCGTAGTAACAGGTAGAACTGCGTGTGTTTCTGCACACTGTTAGTTCTTCAAAGGGAAGTTTTCCCAGTCCTTCTCAGCTCCAGTGAGATGCTTGTATTTGCTGTGCAACTAGATTCCTAAGCAGCTACATGTAAGCCACTATCAAAGAGAGCCGTCTGGCAGCATCAAAGCAAGAGCTATCGCCGGCTGCTCCACTCTGTGTTTCCATGCATATGTGAGGTGAGCTAGTCACTTAAGAGTTAGGAGAGAGAGTGTTTCTGGAGAATGTTACTTCTGCAAAGGGAAGTTACAGCCAGTGCTTCTCAGCTCTAGGGCAGAGTGTGTGGCTGCTGTAGAAAGAGTTCTCTAAGCCACTGTTTCTCTGCTGGGAAGACACACACCTATCAGACAAGCTGAAATCGAGCAGTTTCCACAGGGCACTCTGCTGCCTGGTTCCCAGAATGTGCGCTCCAGATGAATCTTAACAGCTACAGCTGAGTGGGTTTCTGGCCTAGGTTATTTCTTCAAATGGAACTTATACCGAGTTGATCTCAGTTCTACTCCAACGTTTCTAGTAGACTCAGAAGAGTATGCTTGGGAACTGCACATCTGCATTCTGCCTTGTTCGGGCAGAGCGGCCTGTTCACTGAACTCTCCTGCACACTTCCCAGGAAGAGATAGAAATGCGTGTGTTTCTGCACACTGTTAGTTCTTCAAAGGGAAGATCCTCCCAGTGCTTCTCTGCTCCAGTGAGAAGCTTGGACTTGCTGTGCAACTAGATTGCTAAGCGGCTACTTGCAAGCCACTATCACACAGAGCCTTCTGGCAGCATCCAAGCAAGAGCGATCGCCGGCAGCTCCACTCTGTGTTTCCATGGATATGTGAGGTGAGCTAGTCAGTTAAGAGATAGGAGAGAGTGTGTTTCTGGAGAATGTTACTTCTGCAAAGGGAAGTTACAGTCAGTGCTTCTCAGCTCTAGGGCAGAGTGTGTGGCTGCTGTAGAAAGAGATCTCTAAGCCACTGTTTCTCTGCCGGGAAGACAAACATCTATCAGACAAGCTGAAATCGAGCAGTTTCCACAGGGCACTCTGCTGCCTGGTTCCCAGAATGTGCGCTCCAGATGAATCTTAACAGCTACAGCTGAGTGGGTTTCTGGCCTAGGTTATATCTTCAAAAGGAACTTATACCGAGTTCATCTCAGTTCTACTCCAACGTTTCTAGTAGACTCAGAAAATAGGCTTGGGAACAGTGCATCTGTATTGTGCCTTGCTCGGGCAGAGCGGCCTGTTCAATGAACTCTCCTGCACACTCCGTAGTAACAGGTAGAAATGCGTGTGTTTCTGCACACTGTTAGTTCTTCACAGGGAAGATCCTCCCAGTGCTTCTCAGCTCTAGTGAGAAGCTTGTACTTGCTGTGCAACTAGATTACTAAGCGGCTACTTGCAAGCCACTATCACACAGAGCCTTCTGGCAGCATCCAAGCAAGAGCTATCGCCGGCAGCTCCACTCTGTGTTTCCATGCATATGTGAGGTGAGCTAGTCAGTTAAGAGATAGGAGAGAGTGTGTTTCTGGAGAATGTTACTTCTGCAAAGGGAAGTTACAGCCAGTGCTTCTCAGCTCTAGGGCAGAGTGTGTGGCTGCTGTAGAAAGAGTTCTCTAAGCCACTGTTTCTCTGCCGGGAAGACAAACACCTATCAGACAAGCTGAAATCGAGCAGTTTCCACAGGGCACTCTGCTGCCTGGTTCCCAGAATGTGCGCTCCAGATGAATCTTAACAGCTACAGCTGAGTGGGTTTCTGGCCTAGGTTATTTCTTCAAATGGAACTTATACCGAGTTCATCTCAGTTCTACTCCAACGTTTCTAGTAGACTCAGAAGAATAGGCTTGGGAACAGTGCATCTGCATTCTGCCTTGATCGGCAGAGCGGCCTGTTCAATGAACTCTCCTGCACACTCCGTAGTAACAGGTAGAAATGCGTGTGTTTCTGCACACTGTTAGTTCTTCAAAGGGAAGTTCTTCCCAGTCCTTCTCAGCTCCAGTGAGATGCTTGTATTTGCTGTGCAACTAGATTCCTAAGCAGCTACATGTAAGCCACTATCAAAGAGAGCCTTCTGGCAGCATCCAAGCAAGAGCTATCGCCGGCTGCTCCACTCTGTGTTTCCATGCATATGTGAGGTGAGCTAGTCAGTTAAGAGATAGGAGAGAGTGTGTTTCTGGAGAATGTTACTTCTGCAAAGGGAAGTTACAGCCAGTGCTTCTCAGCTCTAGGGCAGAGTGTGTGGCTGCTGTAGAAAGAGTTCTCTAAACCACTGTTTCTCTGCCGGGAAGACAAACATCTATCAGACAAGCTGAAATCGAGCAGTTTCCACAGGGCACTCTGCTGCCTGGTTCCCAGAATGTGCGCTCCAGATGAATCTTAACAGCTACAGCTGAGTGGGTTTCTGGCCTAGGTTATTTCTTCAAAAGGAACTTATACCGAGTTCATCTCAGTTCTACTCCAACGTTTTTAGTAGACTCAGAAGAATAGGCTTGGGAACAGTGCATCTGCATTCTGCCTTGCTCGGGCAGAGCGGCCTGTTCAATGAACTCTCCTGCACACTCCGTAGTAACAGGTAGAAATGCGTGTGTTTCTGCACACTGTTAGTTCTTCACAGGGAAGATCCTCCCAGTGCTTCTCAGCTCTAGTGAGAAGCTAGTACTTGCTGTGCAACTAGATTGCTAAGCGGCTACTTGCAAGCCACTATCACACAGAGCCTTCTGGCAGCATCCAAGCAAGAACTATCGCCGGCAGCTCCACTCTGTGTTTCCATGCATATGTGAGGTGAGCTAGTCAGTTAAGAGATAGGAGAGAGTGTGTTTCTGGAGAATGTTACTTCTGCAAAGGGAAGTTACAGCCAGTGCTTCTCAGCTCTAGGGCCGAGTGTGTGGCTGCTGTAGAAAGAGTTCTCTAAGCCACTGTTTCTCTGCCGGGAAGACAAACACCTATCAGACAAGCTGAAATCGAGCAGTTTCCACAGGGCACTCTGCTGCCTGGTTCCCAGAATGTGCGCTCCAGATGAATCTTAACAGCTACAGCTGAGTGGGTTTCTGGCCTAGGTTATTTCTTCAAATGGAACTTATACCGAGTTCATCTCAGTTCTACTCCAACGTTTCTAGTAGACTCAGATGAATAGGCTTGGGAACAGTGCATCTGCATTCTGCCTTGATCGGCAGAGCGGCCTGTTCAATGAACTCTCCTGCACACTCCGTAGTAACAGGTAGAACTGCGTGTGTTTCTGCACACTGTTAGTTCTTCAAAGGGAAGTTCTTCCCAGTCCTTCTCAGCTCCAGTGAGATGCTTGTATTTGCTGTGCAACTAGATTCCTAAGCAGCTACATGTAAGCCACTATCAAAGAGAGCCGTCTGGCAGCATCAAAGCAAGAGCTATCGCCGGCTGCTCCACTCTGTGTTTCCATGCATATGTGAGGTGAGCTAGTCACTTAAGAGTTAGCAGAGAGAGTGTTTCTGGAGAATGTTACTTCTGCAAAGGGAAGTTACAGCCAGTGCTTCTCAGCTCTAGGGCAGAGTGTGTGGCTGCTGTAGAAAGAGTTGTCTAAGCCACTGTTTCTCTGCCGGGAAGACAAACACCTATCAGACAAGCTGAAATGGAGCAGTTTCCACAGGGCACTCTGCTGCCTGGTTCCCAGAATGTGCGCTCCAGATGAATCTTAACAGCTACAGCTGAGTGGGTTTCTGGCCTAGGTTATTTCTTCAAATGGAACTTATACCGAGTTCATCTCAGTTCTACTCCAACGTTTCTGGTAGACTCAGAAGAGTATGCTTGGGAACTGCACATCTGCATTCTGCCTTGTTCGGGCAGAGCGGCCTGTTCACTGTACTCTCCTGCACACTCCCCAGGAAGAGATAGAACTGCGTGTGTTTCTGCACACTGTTAGTTCTTCAAAGGGAAGATCCTCCCAGTGCTTCTCAGCTCCAGTGAGAAGCTTGGACTTGCTGTGCAACTAGATTGCTAAGCGGCTACTTGCAAGCCACTATCACACAGAGCCTTCTGGCAGCATCCAAGCAAGAGCTATCGCCGGCAGCTCCACTCTGTGTTTCCATGCATATGTGAGGTGAGCTAGTCAGTTAAGAGATAGGAGAGAGTGTGTTTCTGGAGAATGTTACTTCTGCAAAGGGAAGTTACAGCCAGTGCTTCTCAGCTCTAGGGCAGAGTGTGTGGCTGCTGTAGAAAGAGTTCTCTAAGCCACTGTTTCTCTGCCGGGAAGACAAACACCTATCAGACAAGCTGAAATCGAGCAGTTTCCACAGGGCACTCTGCTGCCTGGTTCCCAGAATGTGCGCTCCAGATGAATCTTAACAGCTACAGCTGAGTGGGTTTCTGGCCTAGGTTATTTCTTCAAATGGAACTTATACCGAGTTCATCTCAGTTCTACTCCAACGTTTCTAGTAGACTCAGAAGAATAGGCTTGGGAACAGTGCATCTGCATTCTGCCTTGATCGGCAGAGCGGCCTGTTCAATGAACTCTCCTGCACACTCCGTAGTAACAGGTAGAAATGCGTGTGTTTCTGCACACTGTTAGTTCTTCAAAGGGAAGTTCTTCCCAGTCCTTCTCAGCTCCAGTGAGATGCTTGTATTTGCTGTGCAACTAGATTCCTAAGCAGCTACATGTAAGCCACTATCAAAGAGAGCCTTCTGGCAGCATCCAAGCAAGAGCTATCGCCGGCTGCTCCACTCTGTGTTTCCATGCATATGTGAGGTGAGCTAGTCAGTTAAGAGATAGGAGAGAGTGTGTTTCTGGAGAATGTTACTTCTGCAAAGGGAAGTTACAGCCAGTGCTTCTCAGCTCTAGGGCAGAGTGTGTGGCTGCTGTAGAAAGAGTTCTCTAAACCACTGTTTCTCTGCCGGGAAGACAAACATCTATCAGACAAGCTGAAATCGAGCAGTTTCCACAGGGCACTCTGCTGCCTGGTTCCCAGAATGTGCGCTCCAGATGAATCTTAACAGCTACAGCTGAGTGGGTTTCTGGCCTAGGTTATTTCTTCAAAAGGAACTTATACCGAGTTCATCTCAGTTCTACTCCAACGTTTTTAGTAGACTCAGAAGAATAGGCTTGGGAACAGTGCATCTGCATTCTGCCTTGCTCGGGCAGAGCGGCCTGTTCAATGAACTCTCCTGCACACTCCGTAGTAACAGGTAGAAATGCGTGTGTTTCTGCACACTGTTAGTTCTTCACAGGGAAGATCCTCCCAGTGCTTCTCAGCTCTAGTGAGAAGCTAGTACTTGCTGTGCAACTAGATTGCTAAGCGGCTACTTGCAAGCCACTATCACACAGAGCCTTCTGGCAGCATCCAAGCAAGAGGTATCGCCGGCAGCTCCACTCTGTGTTTCCATGCATATGTGAGGTGAGCTAGTCAGTTAAGAGATAGGAGAGAGTGTGTTTCTGGAGAATGTTACTTCTGCAAAGGGAAGTTACAGCCAGTGCTTCTCAGCTCTAGGGCAGAGTGTGTGGCTGCTGTAGAAAGAGTTCTCTAAGCCACTGTTTCTCTGCCGGGAAGACAAACACCTATCAGACAAGCTGAAATCGAGCAGTTTCCACAGGGCACTCTGCTGCCTGGTTCCCAGAATGTGCGCTCCAGATGAATCTTAACAGCTACAGCTGAGTGGGTTTCTGGCCTAGGTTATTTCTTCAAATGGAACTTATACCGAGTTCATCTCAGTTCTACTCCAACGTTTCTAGTAGACTCAGATGAATAGGCTTGGGAACAGTGCATCTGCATTCTGCCTTGATCGGCAGAGCGGCCTGTTCAATGAACTCTCCTGCACACTCCGTAGTAACAGGTAGAACTGCGTGTGTTTCTGCACACTGTTAGTTCTTCAAAGGGAAGTTCTTCCCAGTCCTTCTCAGCTCCAGTGAGATGCTTGTATTTGCTGTGCAACTAGATTCCTAAGCAGCTACATGTAAGCCACTATCAAAGAGAGCCGTCTGGCAGCATCAAAGCAAGAGCTATCGCCGGCTGCTCCACTCTGTGTTTCCATGCATATGTGAGGTGAGCTAGTCACTTAAGAGTTAGCAGAGAGAGTGTTTCTGGAGAATGTTACTTCTGCAAAGGGAAGTTACAGCCAGTGCTTCTCAGCTCTAGGGCAGAGTGTGTGGCTGCTGTAGAAAGAGTTGTCTAAGCCACTGTTTCTCTGCCGGGAAGACAAACACCTATCAGACAAGCTGAAATGGAGCAGTTTCCACAGGGCACTCTGCTGCCTGGTTCCCAGAATGTGCGCTCCAGATGAATCTTAACAGCTACAGCTGAGTGGGTTTCTGGCCTAGGTTATTTCTTCAAATGGAACTTATACCGAGTTCATCTCAGTTCTACTCCAACGTTTCTGGTAGACTCAGAAGAGTATGCTTGGGAACTGCACATCTGCATTCTGCCTTGTTCGGGCAGAGCGGCCTGTTCACTGAACTTTCCTGCACACTCCCCAGGAAGAGATAGAACTGCGTGTGTTTCTGCACACTGTTAGTTCCTCAAAGGGAAGATCCTCCCAGTGCTTCTCAGCTCCAGTGAGAAGCTTGGACTTGCTGTGCAACTAGATTGCTAAGCGGCTACTTGCAAGCCACTATCACACAGAGCCTTCTGGCAGCATCCAAGCAAGAGCTATCGCCGGCAGCTCCACTCTGTGTTTCCATGCATATGTGAGGTGAGCTAGTCAGTTAAGAGATAGGAGAGAGTGTGTTTCTGGAGAATGTTACTTCTGCAAAGGGAAGTTACAGCCAGTGCTTCTCAGCTCTAGGGCAGAGTGTGTGGCTGCTGTAGAAAGAGTTCTCTAAGCCACTGTTTCTCTGCCGGGAAGACAAACACCTATCAGACAAGCTGAAATCGAGCAGTTTCCACAGGGCACTCTGCTGCCTGGTTCCCAGAATGTGCGCTCCAGATGAATCTTAACAGCTACAGCTGAGTGGGTTTCTGGCCTAGGTTATTTCTTCAAATGGAACTTATACCGAGTTCATCTCAGTTCTACTCCAACGTTTCTAGTAGACTCAGATGAATAGGCTTGGGAACAGTGCATCTGCATTCTGCCTTGATCGGCAGAGCGGCCTGTTCACTGAACTCTCCTGCACACTCCCCAGGAAGAGATAGAACTGCGTGTGTTTCTGCACACTGTTAGTTCTTCAAAGGGAAGATCCTCCCAGTGCTTCTCAGCTCCAGTGAGAAGCTTGTACTTGCTGTGCAACTAGATTGCTAAGCGGCTACTTGCAAGCCACTATCACACAGAGCCTTCTGGCAGCATCCAAGCAAGAGGGATCGCCGGCAGCTCCACTCTGTGTTTCCATGCATATGTGAGGTGAGCTAGTCACTTAAGAGATAGGAGAGAGTGTGTTTCTGGAGAATGTTACTTCTGCAAAGGGAAGTTACAGCCAGTGCTTCTCAGCTCTAGGGCAGAGTGTGTGGCTGCTGTAGAAAGAGTTCTCTAAGCCACTGTTTCTCTGCCAGGAAGACAAACATCTATCAGACAAGCTGAAATCGAGCAGTTTCCACAGGGCACCCTGCTGCCTGGTTCCCAGAATGTGCGCTCCAGATGAATCTTAACAGCTACAGCTGAGTGGGTTTCTGGCCTAGGTTATTTCTTCAAATGGAACTTATACCGAGTACATCTCAGTTCTACTCCAACGATTCTAGTAGACTCAGAAGAGTATGCTTGGGAACTGCACATCTGCATTCTGCCTTGTTCGGGCAGAGCGGCCTGTTCACTGAACTCTCCTGCACACTCCCCAGGAAGAGATAGAACTGCGTGTGTTTCTGCACACTGTTAGTTCTTCAAATGGAAGATCCTCCCAGTGCTTCTCAGCTCCAGTGAGAAGCTTGTACTTGCTGTGCAACTAGATTGCTAAGCGGCTACTTGCAAGCCTATCACACAGAGCCTTCTGGCAGCATCCAAGCAAGAGGGATCGCCGGCAGCTCCACTCTGTGTTTCCATGCATATGTGAGGTGAGCTAGTCACTTAAGAGATAGGAGAGAGTGTGTTTCTGGAGAATGTTACTTCTGCAAAGGGAAGTTACAGCCAGTGCTTCTCAGCTCTAGGGCAGAGTGTGTGGCTGCTGTAGAAAGAGTTCTCTAAGCCACTGTTTCTCTGCCAGGAAGACAAACATCTATCAGACAAGCTGAAATCGAGCAGTTTCCACAGGGCACTCTGCTGCCTGGTTCCCAGAATGTGCGCTCCAGATGAATCTTAACAGCTACAGCTGAGTGGGTTTCTGGCCTAGGTTATTTCTTCAAATGGAACTTATACCGAGTTGATCTCAGTTCTACTCCAACGTTTCTAGTAGACTCAGAAGAGTATGCTTGGGAACTGCACATCTGCATTCTGCCTTGTTCGGTCAGAGCGGCCTGTTCACTGAACTCTCCTGCACACTTCCCAGGAAGAGATAGAACTGCGTGTGTTTCTGCACACTGTTAGTTCTTCAAAGGGAAGATCCTCCCAGTGCTTCTCTGCTCCAGTGAGAAGCTTGGACTTGCTGTGCAACTAGATTGCTAAGCGGCTACTTGCAAGCCACTATCACACAGAGCCTTCTGGCAGCATCCAAGCAAGAGGTATCGCCGGCAGCTCCACTCTGTGTTTCCATGCATATGTGAGGTGAGCTAGTCAGTTAAGAGATAGGAGAGAGTGTGTTTCTGGAGAATGTTACTTCTGCAAAGGGAAGTTACAGCCAGTGCTTCTCAGCTCTAGGGCAGAGTGTGTGGCTGCTGTAGAAAGAGTTCTCTAAGCCACTGTTTCTCTGCCGGGAAGACAAACACCTATCAGACAAGCTGAAATCGAGCAGTTTCCACAGGGCACTCTGCTGCCTGGTTCCCAGAATGTGCGCTCCAGATGAATCTTAACAGCTACAGCTGAGTGGGTTTCTGGCCTAGGTTATTTCTTCAAATGGAACTTATACCGAGTTCATCTCAGTTCTACTCCAACGTTTCTAGTAGACTCAGAAGAATAGGCTTGGGAACAGTGCATCTGCATTCTGCCTTGTTCGGGCAGAGCGGCCTGTTCAATGAACTCTCCTGCACACTCCGGAGTAACAGGTAGAACTGCGTGTGTTTCTGCACACTGTTAGTTCTTCAAAGGGAAGTTTTCGCAGTCCTTCTCAGCTCCAGTGAGATGCTTGTATTTGCTGTGCAACTAGATTCCTAAGCAGCTACATGTAAGCCACTATCAAATAGAGCCGTCTGGCAGCATCAAAGCAAGAGCTATCGCCGGCAGCTCCACTCTGTGTTTCCATGAATATGTGAGGTGAGCTAGTCAGTTAAGAGATAGGAGAGAGAGTGTTTCTGGAGAATGTTACTTCTGCAAAGGGAAGTTACAGCCAGTGCTTCTCAGCTCTAGGGCAGAGTGTGTGGCTGCTGTAGAAAGAGTTCTCTAAGCCACTGTTTCTCTGCCGGGAAGACAAACACCTATCAGACAAGCTGAAATCGAGCAGTTTCCACAGGGCACTCTGCTGCCTGGTTCCCAGAATGTGCGCTCCAGATGAATCTTAACAACTACAGCTGAGTGGGTTTCTGGCCTAGGTTATTTCTTCAAATGGAACTTATACCGAGTTCATCTCAGTTCTACTCCAACGTTTCTAGTAGACTCAGATGAATAGGCTTGGGAACAGTGCATCTGCATTCTGCCTTGATCGGCAGAGCGGCCTGTTCAATGAACTCTCCTGCACACTCCGTAGTAACAGGTAGAACTGCGTGTGTTTCTGCACACTGTTAGTTCTTCAAAGGGAAGTTCTTCCCAGTCCTTCTCAGCTCCAGTGAGATGCTTGTATTTGCTGTGCAACTAGATTCCTAAGCAGCTACATGTAAGCCACTATCAAAGAGAGCCGTCTGGCAGCATCAAAGCAAGAGCTATCGCCGGCTGCTCCACTCTGTGTTTCCATGCATATGTGAGGTGAGCTAGTCACTTAAGAGTTAGCAGAGAGAGTGTTTCTGGAGAATGTTACTTCTGCAAAGGGAAGTTACAGCCAGTGCTTCTCAGCTCTAGGGCAGAGTGTGTGGCTGCTGTAGAAAGAGTTGTCTAAGCCACTGTTTCTCTGCCGGGAAGACAAACACCTATCAGACAAGCTGAAATCGAGCAGTTTCCACAGGGCACTCTGCTGCCTGGTTCCCAGAATGTGCGCTCCAGATGAATCTTAACAGCTACAGCTGAGTGGGTTTCTGGCCTAGGTTATTTCTTCAAATGGAACTTATACCGAGTTCATCTCAGTTCTACTCCAACGTTTCTGGTAGACTCAGAAGAGTATGCTTGGGAACTGCACATCTGCATTCTGCCTTGTTCGGGCAGAGCGGCCTGTTCACTGAACTCTCCTGCACACTCCCCAGGAAGAGATAGAACTGCGTGTGTTTCTGCACACTGTTAGTTCTTCAAAGGGAAGATCCTCCCAGTGCTTCTCAGCTCCAGTGAGAAGCTTGTACTTGCTGTGCAACTAGATTGCTAAGCGGCTACTTGCAAGCCTATCACACAGAGCCTTCTGGCAGCATCCAAGCAAGAGGGATCGCCGGCAGCTCCACTCTGTGTTTCCATGCATATGTGAGGTGAGCTAGTCAGTTAAGAGATAGGAGAGAGTGTGTTTCTGGAGAATGTTACTTCTGCAAAGGGAAGTTACAGCCAGTGCTTCTGAGCTCTAGGGCAGAGTGTGTGGCTGCTGTAGAAAGAGTTCTCTAAGCCACTGTTTCTCTGCCGGGAAGACAAACACCTATCAGACAAGCTGAAATCGAGCAGTTTCCACAGGGCACTCTGCTGCCTGGTTCCCAGAATGTGCGCTCCAGATGAATCTTAATAGCTACAGGTGAGTGGGTTTCTGGCCTAGGTTACTTCTTCAAATGGAACTTATACCGAGTTCATCTCAGTTCTACTCCAACATTTCTAGTAGACTCAGAAGAGTATGCTTGGGAACTGCACATCTGCATTCTGCCTTGTTCGGGCAGAGCGGCCTGTTCACTGAACTCTCCTGCACACTCCCCAGGAAGAGATAGAACTGCGTGTGTTTCTGCACACTGTTAGTTCTTCAAAGGGAAGATCCTCCCAGTGCTTCTCAGCTCCAGTGAGAAGCTTGTACTTGCTGTGCAACTACATTGCTAAGCGGCTACTTGCAAGCCACTATCACACAGAGTCTTCTGGCAGCATCCAAGCAAGAGGGATCGCCGGCAGCTCCACTCTGTGTTTCCATGCATATGTGAGGTGAGCTAGTCACTTAAGAGTTAGCAGAGAGAGTGTTTCTGGAGAATGTTACTTCTGCAAAGGGAAGTTACAGCCAGTGCTTCTCAGCTCTAGGGCAGAGTGTGTGGCTGCTGTAGAAAGAGTTCTCTAAGCCACTGTTTCTCTGCCGGGAAGACAAACATCTATCAGACAAGCTGAAATCGAGCAGTTTCCACAGGGCACTCTGCTGCCTGGTTCCCAGAATGTGCGCTCCAGATGAATCTTAACAGCTACAGCTGAGTGGGTTTCTGGCCTAGGTTATTTCTTCAAATGGAACTTATACCGAGTTCATCTCAGTTCTACTCCAACGTTTCTAGTAGACTCAGAAGAATAGGCTTGGGAACAGTGCATCTGCATTCTGCCTTGTTCGGGCAGAGCGGCCTGTTAAATGAACTCTCCTGCACACTCCGTAGTAACAGGTAGAACTGCGTGTGTTTCTGCACACTGTTAGTTCTTCAAAGGGAAGTTTTCCCAGTCCTTCTCAGCTCCAGTGAGATGCTTGTATTTGCTGTGCAACTAGATTCCTAAGCAGCTACATGTAAGCCACTATCAAATAGAGCCGTCTGGCAGCATCAAAGCAAGAGCTATCGCCGGCAGCTCCACTCTGTGTTTCCATGAATATGTGAGGTGAGCTAGTCAGTTAAGAGATAGGAGAGAGAGTGTTTCTGGAGAATGTTACTTCTGCAAAGGGAAGTTACAGCCAGTGCTTCTCAGCTCTAGGGCAGAGTGTGTGGCTGCTGTAGAAAGAGTTCTCTAAGCCACTGTTTCTCTGCCGGGAAGACAAACACCTATCAGACAAGCTGAAATCGAGCAGTTTCCACAGGGCACTCTGCTGCCTGGTTCCCAGAATGTGCGCTCCAGATGAATCTTAACAGCTACAGCTGAGTGGGTTTCTGGCCTAGGTTATTTCTTCAAATGGAACTTATACCGAGTTCATCTCAGTTCTACTCCAACGTTTCTGGTAGACTCAGATGAGTATGCTTGGGAACTGCACATCTGCATTCTGCCTTGTTCGGGCAGAGCGGCCTGTTCACTGAACTCTCCTGCACACTCCCCAGGAAGAGATAGAACTGCGTGTGTTTCTGCACACTGTTAGTTCTTCAAAGGGAAGATCCTCCCAGTGCTTCTCAGCTCCAGTGAGAAGCTTGGACTTGCTGTGCAACTAGATTGCTAAGCGGCTACTTGCAAGCCACTATCACACAGAGCCTTCTGGCAGCATCCAAGCAAGAGGGATCGCCGGCGGCTCCACTCTGTGTTTCCATGCATATGTGAGGTGAGCTAGTCAGTTAAGAGATAGGAGAGCGTGTGTTTCTGGAGAATGTTACTTCTGCAAAGGGAAGTTACAGCCAGTGCTTCTCAGCTGTAGGGCAGAATGTGTGGCTGCTGTAGAAAGAGTTCTCTAAGCCACTGTTTCTCTGCCGGGAAGACAAACACCTATCAGACAAGCTGAAATCGAGCAGTTTCCACAGGGCACTCTGCTGCCTGGTTCCCAGAATGTGCGCTCCAGATGAATCTTAACAGCTACAGCTGAGTGGGTTTCTGGCCTAGGTTATTTCTTCAAATGGAACTTATACCGAGTTCATCTCAGTTCTACTCCAACGTTTCTAGTAGACTCAGAAGAATAGGCTTGGGAACAGTGCATCTGCATTCTGCCTTGATCGGCAGAGCGGCCTGTTCACTGAACTCTCCTGCACACTCCCCAGGAAGAGATAGAACTGCGTGTGTTTCTGCACACTGTTAGTTCTTCAAAGGGATGATCCTCCCAGTGCTTCTCAGCTCCAGTGAGAAGCTTGGACTTGCTGTGCAACTAGATTGCTAAGCGGCTACTTGCAAGCCACTATCACACAGAGCCTTCTGGCAGCATCCAAGCAAGAGGGATCGCCGGCAGCTCCACTCTGTGTTTCCATGCATATGTGAGGTGAGCTAGTCACTTAAGAGATAGGAGAGAGTGTGTTTCTGGAGAATGTTACTTCTGCAAAGGGAAGTTACAGCCAGTGCTTCTCAGCTCTAGGGCAGAGTGTGTGGCTGCTGTAGAAAGAGTTCTCTAAGCCACTGTTTCTCTGGCGGGAAGACAAACACCTATCAGACAAGCTGAAATCGAGCAGTTTCCACAGGGCACTCTGCTGCCTGGTTCCCAGAATGTGCGCTCCAGATGAATCTGAACAGCTACAGCTGAGTGGGTTTCTGGCCTAGGTTATTTCTTCAAATGGAACTTATACCGAGTTCATCTCAGTTCTACTCCAACGTTTCTAGTAGACTCAGAAGAGTATGCTTGGGAACTGCACATCTGCATTCTGCCTTAATCGGAAGAGCGACCTGTTCAATGAACTCTCCTGCACACTCCTTAGTAACAGGTAGATCTGCGTGTGTTTCTGCACACTGTTAATTCTTCAAAGGGAAGTTCTTCCCAGTCCTTCTCAGCTCCAGTGAGATGCTTGTATTTGCTGTGCAACTAGATTCCTAAGCAGCTACATGTAAGCCACTATCAAAGAGAGCCGTCTGGCAGCATCAAAGCAAGAGCTATCGCCGGCTGCTCCACTCTGTGTTTCCATGCATATGTGAGGTGAGCTAGTCACTTAAGAGTTAGGAGAGAGAGTGTTTCTGGAGAATGTTACTTCTGCAAAGGGAAGTTACAGCCAGTGCTTCTCAGCTCTAGGGCAGAGTGTGTGTCTGCTGTAGAAAGAGTTCTCTAAGCCACTGTTTCTCTGCCGGGAAGACAAACACCTATCAGACAAGCTGAAATCGAGCAGTTTCCACAGGGCACTCTGCTGCCTGGTTCCCAGAATGTGCGCTCCAGATGAATCTTAACAGCTACAGCTGAGTGGGTTTCTGGCCTAGGTTATTTCTTCAAATGGAACTCATACCGAATTCATCTCAGTTCTACTCCAACATTTCTAGTAGACTCAGAAGAGTATGCTTGGGAACTGCACATCTGCATTCTGCCTTGTTCGGGCAGAGCGGCCTGTTCAATGAACTCTCCTGCACACTCCCCAGGAAGAGATAGAACTGCGTGTGTTTCTGCACACTGTTAGTTCTTCAAAGGGAAGATCCTCCCAGTGCTTCTCAGCTCCAGTGAGAAGCTTGTACTTGCTGTGCAACTAGATTGCTAAGCGGCTACTTGCAAGCCACTATCACACAGAGCCTTCTGGCAGCATCCAAGCAAGAGCGATCGCCGTCAGCTCCACTCTGTGTTTCCATGCATATGTGAGGTGAGCTAGTCAGTTAAGAGATAGGAGAGAGTGTGTTTCTGGAGAATGTTACTTCTGCAAAGGGAAGTTACAGCCAGTGCTTCTCAGCTCTAGGGCAGAGTGTGTGGCTGCTGTAGAAAGAGTTGTCTAAGCCACTGTTTCTCTGCCGGGAAGACAAACACCTATCAGACAAGCTGAAATCGAGCAGTTTCCACAGGGCACTCTGCTGCCTGGTTCCCAGAATGTGCGCTCCAGATGAATCTTAACAGCTACAGCTGAGTGGGTTTCTGGCCTAGGTTATTTCTTCAAATGGAACTTATACCGAGTTCATCTCAGTTCTACTCCAACGTTTCTAGTAGACTCAGAAGAATAGGCTTGGGAACAGTGCATCTGCATTCTGCCTTGATCGGCAGAGGGGCCTGTTCAATGAACTCTCCTGCACACTCCGTAGTAACAGGTAGAACTGCGTGTGTTTCTGCACACTGTTAGTTCTTCAAAGGGAAGTTCTTCCCAGTCCTTCTCAGCTCCAGTGAGATGCTTGTATTTGCTGTGCAACTAGATTCCTAAGCAGCTACATGTAAGCCCCTATCAAAGAGAGCCGTCTGGCAGCATCAAAGCAAGAGCTATCGCCGGCTGCTCCACTCTGTGTTTCCATGCATATGTGAGGTGAGCTAGTCACTTAAGAGTTAGGAGAGAGAGTGTTTCTGGAGAATGTTACTTCTGCAAAGGGAAGTTACAGGCAGTGCTTCTCAGCTCTAGGGCAGAGTGTGTGGCTGCTGTAGAAAGAGTTCTCTAAGCCACTGTTTCTCTGCCAGGAAGACAAACACCTATCAGACAAGCTGAAATCGAGCAGTTTCCACAGGGCACTCTGCTGCCTGGTTCCCAGAATGTGCGCTCCAGATGAATCTTAACAGCTACAGCTGAGTGGGTTTCTGGCCTAGGTTATTTCTTCAAATGGAACTTATACCGAGTTCATCTCAGTTCTACTCCAACATTTCTAGTAGACTCAGAAGAGTATGCTTGGGAACTGCACATCTGCATTCTGCCTTGTTCGGGCAGAGCGGCCTGTTCACTGAACTCTCCTGCACACTCCCCAGGAAGAGATAGAACTGCGTGTGTTTCTGCACACTGTTAGTTCTTCAAAGGGAAGATCCTCCCAGTGCTTCTCAGCTCCAGTGAGAAGCTTGTACTTGCTGTGCAACTAGATTGCTAAGCGGCTACTTGCAAGCCACTATCACACAGAGTCTTCTGGCAGCATCCAAGCAAGAGGGATCGCCGGCAGCTCCACTCTGTGTTTCCATGCATATGTGAGGTGAGCTAGTCACTTAAGAGATAGGAGAGAGTGTGTTTCTGGAGAATGTTACTTCTGCAAAGGGAAGTTACAGCCAGTGCTTCTCAGCTCTAGGGCAGAGTGTGTGGCTGCTGTAGAAAGAGTTCTCTAAGCCACTGTTTCTCTGCCAGGAAGACAAACATCTATCAGACAAGCTGAAATCGAGCAGTTTCCACAGGGCACTCTGCTGCCTGGTTCCCAGAATGTGCGCTCCAGATGAATCTTAACAGCTACAGCTGAGTGGGTTTCTGGCCTAGGTTATTTCTTCAAATGGAACTTATACCGAGTTCATCTCAGTTCTACTCCAACGTTTCTAGTAGACTCAGAAGAATAGGCTTGGGAACAGTGCATCTGCATTCTGCCTTGATCGGGCAGAGCGGCCTGTTCAATGAACTCTCCTGCACACTCCCCAGGAAGAGATAGAACTGCGTGTGTTTCTGCACACTGTTAGTTCTTCAAAGGGAAGATCCTCCCAGTGCTTCTCAGCTCCAGTGAGAAGCTTGGACTTGCTGTGCAACTAGATTGCTAAGCGGCTACTTGCAAGCCACTATCACACAGAGCCTTCTGGCAGCATCCAAGCAAGAGGGATCGCCGGCAGCTCCACTCTGTGTTTCCATGCATATGTGAGGTGAGCTAGTCAGTTAAGAGATAGGAGAGAGTGTGTTTCTGGAGAATGTTACTTCTGCAAAGGGAAGTTACAGCCAGTGCTTCTCAGCTCTAGGGCAGAGTGTGTGGCTGCTGTAGAAAGAGTTCTCTAAGCCACTGTTTCTCTGCCGGGAAGACAAACACCTATCAGACAAGCTGAAATCGAGCAGTTTCCACAGGGCACTCTGCTGCCTGGTTCCCAGAATGTGCGCTCCAGATGAATCTGAACAGCTACAGCTGAGTGGGTTTCTGGCCTAGGTTATTTCTTCAAATGGAACTTATACCGAGTTCATCTCAGTTCTACTCCAACGTTTCTAGTAGACTCAGATGAATAGGCTTGGGAACAGTGCATCTGCATTCTGCCTTGATCGGCAGAGCGGCCTGTTCAATGAACTCTCCTGCACACTCCGTAGTAACAGGTAGAACTGCGTATGTTTCTGCACACTGTTAGTTCTTCAAAGGGAAGTTCTTTCCAGTCCTTCTCAGCTCCAGTGAGATGCTTGTATTTGCTGTGCAACTAGATTCCTAAGCAGCTACATGTAAGCCACTATCAAAGAGAGCCGTCTGGCAGCATCAAAGCAAGAGCTATCGCCGGCTGCTCCACTCTGTGTTTCCATGCATATGTGAGGTGAGCTAGTCACTTAAGAGTTAGCAGAGAGAGTGTTTCTGGAGAATGTTACTTCTGCAAAGGGAAGTTACAGCCAGTGCTTCTCAGCTCTAGGGCAGAGTGTGTGGCTGCTGTAGAAAGAGTTCTCTAAGCCACTGTTTCTCTGCCGGGAAGACAAACATCTATCAGACAAGCTGAAATCGAGCAGTTTCCACAGGGCACTCTGCTGCCTGGTTCCCAGAATGTGCGCTCCAGATGAATCTTAACAGCTACAGCTGAGTGGGTTTCTGGCCTAGGTTATTTCTTCAAATGGAACTTATACCGAGTTCATCTCAGTTCTACTCCAACGTTTCTAGTAGACTCAGAAGAATAGGCTTGGGAACAGTGCATCTGCATTCTGCCTTGTTCGGGCAGAGCGGCCTGTTCAATGAACTCTCCTGCACACTCCGTAGTAACAGGTAGAACTGCGTGTGTTTCTGCACACTGTTAGTTCTTCAAAGGGAAGTTTTCCCAGTCCTTCTCAGCTCCAGTGAGATGCTTGTATTTGCTGTGCAACTAGATTCCTAAGCAGCTACATGTAAGCCACTATCAAATAGAGCCGTCTGGCAGCATCAAAGCAAGAGCTATCGCCGGCAGCTCCACTCTGTGTTTCCATGAATATGTGAGGTGAGCTAGTCAGTTAAGAGATAGGAGAGAGAGTGTTTCTGGAGAATGTTACTTCTGCAAAGGGAAGTTACAGCCAGTGCTTCTCAGCTCTAGGGCAGAGTGTGTGGCTGCTGTAGAAAGAGTTCTCTAAGCCACTGTTTCTCTGCCGGGAAGACAAACACCTATCAGACAAGCTGAAATCGAGCAGTTTCCACAGGGCACTCTGCTGCCTGGTTCCCAGAATGTGCGCTCCAGATGAATCTTAACAGCTACAGCTGAGTAGGTTTCTGGCCTAGGTTATTTCTTCAAATGGAACTTATACCGAGTTCATCTCAGTTCTACTCCAACGTTTCTAGTAGACTCAGAAGAATAGGCTTGGTAACAGTGCATCTGCATTCTGCCTTGATCGGCAGAGCGGCCTGTTCAATGAACTCTCCTGCACACTACATAGTAACAGGTAGAACTGCGTGTGTTTCTGCACACTGTTAGTTCTTCAAAGGGAAGTTCTTCCCAGTCCTTCTCAGCTCCAGTGAGATGCTTGTATTTGCTGTGCAACTAGATTCCTAAGCAGCTACATGTAAGCCACTATCAAAGAGAGCCGTCTGGCAGCATCAAAGCAAGAGCTATCACCGGCTGCACCACTCTGTGTTTCCATGCATATGTGAGGTGAGCTAGTCACTTAAGAGTTAGCAGAGAGAGTGTTTCTGGAGAATGTTACTTCTGCAAAGGGAAGTTACAGCCAGTGCTTCTCAGCTGTAGGGCAGAGTGTGTGGCTGCTGTAGAAAGAGTTCTCTAAGCCACTGTTTCTCTGCCGGGAAGACAAACACCTATCAGACAAGCTGAAATCGAGCAGTTTCCACAGGGCACTCTGCTGCCTGGTTCCCAGAATGTGCGCTCCAGATGAATCTTAACAGCTACAGCTGAGTGGGTTTCTGGCCTAGGTTATTTCTTCAAATGGAACTTATACCGAGTTCATCTCAGTTCTACTCCAACGTTTCTGGTAGACTCAGATGAGTATGCTTGGGAACTGCACATCTGCATTCTGCCTTGTTCGGGCAGAGCGGCCTGTTCACTGAACTCTCCTGCACACTCCCCAGGAAGAGATAGAACTGCGTGTGTTTCTGCACACTGTTAGTTCTTCAAAGGGAAGATCCTCCCAGTGCTTCTCAGCTCCAGTGAGAAGCTTGGACTTGCTGTGCAACTAGATTGCTAAGCGGCTACTTGCAAGCCACTATCACACAGAGTCTTCTGGCAGCATCCAAGCAAGAGGGATCGCCGGCAGCTCCACTCTGTGTTTCCATGCATATGTGAGGTGAGCTAGTCACTTAAGAGATAGGAGAGAGTGTGTTTCTGGAGAATGTTACTTCTGCAAAGGGAAGTTACAGCCAGTGCTTCTCAGCTCTAGGGCAGAGTGTGTGGCTGCTGTAGAAAGAGTTCTCTAAGCCACTGTTTCTCTGCCAGGAAGACAAACATCTATCAGACAAGCTGAAATCGAGCAGTTTCCACAGGGCACTCTGCTGCCTGGTTCCCAGAATGTGCGCTCCAGATGAATCTTAACAGCTACAGCTGAGTGGGTTTCTGGCCTAGGTTATTTCTTCAAATGGAACTTATACCGAGTTCATCTCAGTTCTACTCCAACGTTTCTAGTAGACTCAGAAGAATAGGCTTGGGAACAGTGCATCTGCATTCTGCCTTGTTCGGGCAGAGCGGCCTGTTCAATGAACTCTCCTGCACACTCCCCAGGAAGAGATAGAACTGCGTGTGTTTCTGCACACTGTTAGTTCTTCAAAGGGAAGATCCTCCCAGTGCTTCTCAGCTCCAGTGAGAAGCTTGGACTTGCTGTGCAACTAGATTGCTAAGCGGCTACTTGCAAGCCACTATCACACAGAGCCTTCTGGCAGCATCCAAGCAAGAGGTATCGCCGGCAGCTCCACTCTGTGTTTCCATGCATATGTGAGGTGAGCTAGTCAGTTAAGAGATAGGAGAGAGTGTGTTTCTGGAGAATGTTACTTCTGCAAAGGGAAGTTACAGCCAGTGCTTCTCAGCTCTAGGGCAGAGTGTGTGGCTGCTGTAGAAAGAGTTCTCTAAGCCACTGTTTCTCTGCCGGGAAGACAAACACCTATCAGACAAGCTGAAATCGAGCAGTTTCCACAGGGCACTCTGCTGCCTGGTTCCCAGAATGTGCGCTCCAGATGAATCTTAACAGCTACAGCTGAGTGGGTTTCTGGCCTAGGTTATTTCTTCAAATGGAACTTATACCGAGTTCATCTCAGTTCTACTCCAACGTTTCTAGTAGACTCAGATGAATAGGCTTGGGAACAGTGCATCTGCATTCTGCCTTGATCGGCAGAGCGGCCTGTTCAATGAACTCTCCTGCACACTCCGTAGTAACAGGTAGAACTGCGTATGTTTCTGCACACTGTTAGTTCTTCAAAGGGAAGTTCTTTCCAGTCCTTCTCAGCTCCAGTGAGATGCTTGTATTTGCTGTGCAACTAGATTCCTAAGCAGCTACATGTAAGCCACTATCAAAGAGAGCCGTCTGGCAGCATCAAAGCAAGAGCTATCACCGGCTGCTCCACTCTGTGTTTCCATGCATATGTGAGGTGAGCTAGTCACTTAAGAGTTAGCAGAGAGAGTGTTTCTGGAGAATGTTACTTCTGCAAAGGGAAGTTACAGCCAGTGCTTCTCAGCTGTAGGGCAGAGTGTGTGGCTGCTGTAGAAAGAGTTCTCTAAGCCACTGTTTCTCTGCCGGGAAGACAAACACCTATCAGACAAGCTGAAATCGAGCAGTTTCCACAGGGCACTCTGCTGCCTGGTTCCCAGAATGTGCGCTCCAGATGAATCTTAACAGCTACAGCTGAGTGGGTTTCTGGCCTAGGTTATTTCTTCAAATGGAACTTATACCGAGTTCATCTCAGTTCTACTCCAACGTTTCTGGTAGACTCAGATGAGTATGCTTGGGAACTGCACATCTGCATTCTGCCTTGTTCGGGCAGAGCGGCCTGTTCACTGAACTCTCCTGCACACTCCCCAGGAAGAGATAGAACTGCGTGTGTTTCTGCACACTGTTAGTTCTTCAAAGGGAAGATCCTCCCAGTGCTTCTCAGCTCCAGTGAGAAGCTTGGACTTGCTGTGCAACTAGATTGCTAAGCGGCTACTTGCAAGCCACTATCACACAGAGTCTTCTGGCAGCATCCAAGCAAGAGGGATCGCCGGCAGCTCCACTCTGTGTTTCCATGCATATGTGAGGTGAGCTAGTCACTTAAGAGATAGGAGAGAGTGTGTTTCTGGAGAATGTTACTTCTGCAAAGGGAAGTTACAGCCAGTGCTTCTCAGCTCTAGGGCAGAGTGTGTGGCTGCTGTAGAAAGAGTTCTCTAAGCCACTGTTTCTCTGCCAGGAAGACAAACATCTATCAGACAAGCTGAAATCGAGCAGTTTCCACAGGGCACTCTGCTGCCTGGTTCCCAGAATGTGCGCTCCAGATGAATCTTAACAGCTACAGCTGAGTGGGTTTCTGGCCTAGGTTATTTCTTCAAATGGAACTTATACCGAGTTCATCTCAGTTCTACTCCAACGTTTCTAGTAGACTCAGAAGAATAGGCTTGGGAACAGTGCATCTGCATTCTGCCTTGTTCGGGCAGAGCGGCCTGTTCAATGAACTCTCCTGCACACTCCCCAGGAAGAGATAGAACTGCGTGTGTTTCTGCACACTGTTAGTTCTTCAAAGGGAAGATCCTCCCAGTGCTTCTCAGCTCCAGTGAGAAGCTTGGACTTGCTGTGCAACTAGATTGCTAAGCGGCTACTTGCAAGCCACTATCACACAGAGCCTTCTGGCAGCATCCAAGCAAGAGGTATCGCCGGCAGCTCCACTCTGTGTTTCCATGCATATGTGAGGTGAGCTAGTCAGTTAAGAGATAGGAGAGAGTGTGTTTCTGGAGAATGTTACTTCTGCAAAGGGAAGTTACAGCCAGTGCTTCTCAGCTCTAGGGCAGAGTGTGTGGCTGCTGTAGAAAGAGTTCTCTAAGCCACTGTTTCTCTGCCGGGAAGACAAACACCTATCAGACAAGCTGAAATCGAGCAGTTTCCACAGGGCACTCTGCTGCCTGGTTCCCAGAATGTGCGCTCCAGATGAATCTTAACAGCTACAGCTGAGTGGGTTTCTGGCCTAGGTTATTTCTTCAAATGGAACTTATACCGAGTTCATCTCAGTTCTACTCCAACGTTTCTAGTAGACTCAGATGAATAGGCTTGGGAACAGTGCATCTGCATTCTGCCTTGATCGGCAGAGCGGCCTGTTCAATGAACTCTCCTGCACACTCCGTAGTAACAGGTAGAACTGCGTATGTTTCTGCACACTGTTAGTTCTTCAAAGGGAAGTTCTTTCCAGTCCTTCTCAGCTCCAGTGAGATGCTTGTATTTGCTGTGCAACTAGATTCCTAAGCAGCTACATGTAAGCCACTATCAAAGAGAGCCGTCTGGCAGCATCAAAGCAAGAGCTATCACCGGCTGCTCCACTCTGTGTTTCCATGCATATGTGAGGTGAGCTAGTCACTTAAGAGTTAGCAGAGAGAGTGTTTCTGGAGAATGTTACTTCTGCAAAGGGAAGTTACAGCCAGTGCTTCTCAGCTCTAGGGCAGAGTGTGTGGCTGCTGTAGAAAGAGTTCTCTAAGCCACTGTTTCTCTGCCGGGAAGACAAACATCTATCAGACAAGCTGAAATCGAGCAGTTTCCACAGGGCACTCTGCTGCCTGGTTCCCAGAATGTGCGCTCCAGATGAATCTTAACAGCTACAGCTGAGTGGGTTTCTGGCCTAGGTTATTTCTTCAAATGGAACTTATACCGAGTTCATCTCAGTTCTACTCCAACGTTTCTAGTAGACTCAGAAGAATAGGCTTGGGAACAGTGCATCTGCATTCTGCCTTGTTCGGGCAGAGCGGCCTGTTCAATGAACTCTCCTGCACACTCCGTAGTAACAGGTAGAACTGCGTGTGTTTCTGCACACTGTTAGTTCTTCAAAGGGAAGTTTTCCCAGTCCTTCTCAGCTCCAGTGAGATGCTTGTATTTGCTGTGCAACTAGATTCCTAAGCAGCTACGTGTAAGCCACTATCAAATAGAGCCGTCTGGCAGCATCAAAGCAAGAGCTATCGCCGGCAGCTCCACTCTGTGTTTCCATGAATATGTGAGGTGAGCTAGTCAGTTAAGAGATAGGAGAGAGAGTGTTTCTGGAGAATGTTACTTCTGCAAAGGGAAGTTACAGCCAGTGCTTCTCAGCTCTAGGGCAGAGTGTGTGGCTGCTGTAGAAAGAGTTCTCTAAGCCACTGTTTCTCTGCCGGGAAGACAAACACCTATCAGACAAGCTGAAATCGAGCAGTTTCCACAGGGCACTCTGCTGCCTGGTTCCCAGAATGTGCGCTCCAGATGAATCTTAACAGCTACAGCTGAGTGGGTTTCTGGCCTAGGTTATTTCTTCAAATGGAACTTATACCGAGTTCATCTCAGTTCTACTCCAACGTTTCTAGTAGACTCAGAAGAATAGGCTTGGGAACAGTGCATCTGCATTCTGCCTTGATCGGCAGAGCGGCCTGTTCACTGAACTCTCCTGCACACTCCCCAGGAAGAGATAGAACTGCGTGTGTTTCTGCACACTGTTAGTTCTTCAAAGGGAAGATCCTCCCAGTGCTTCTCAGCTCCAGTGAGAAGCTTGTACTTGCTGTGCAACTAGATTGCTAAGCGGCTACTTGCAAGCCACTATCACACAGAGCCTTCTGGCAGCATCCAAGCAAGAGGGATCTCCGGCAGCTCCACTCTGTGTTTCCATGCATATGTGAGGTGAGCTAGTCACTTAAGAGATAGGAGAGAGTGTGTTTCTGGAGAATGTTACTTCTGCAAAGGGAAGTTACAGCCAGTGCTTCTCAGCTCTAGGGCAGAGTGTGTGGCTGCTGTAGAAAGAGTTCTCTAAGCTACTGTTTCTCTGCCGGGAAGACAAACACCTATCAGACAAGCTGAAATCGAGCAGTTTCCACAGGGCACTCTGCTGCCTGGTTCCCAGAATGTGCGCTCCAGATGAATCTGAACAGCTACAGCTGAGTGGGTTTCTGGCCTAGGTTATTTCTTCAAATGGAACTTATACCGAGTTCATCTCAGTTCTACTCCAACGTTTCTAGTAGACTCAGAAGAATAGGCTTGGGAACTGCACATCTGCATTCTGCCTTGATCGGAAGAGCGACCTGTTCAATGAACTCTCCTGCACACTCCTTAGTAACAGGTAGATCTGCGTGTGTTTCTGCACACTGTTAATTCTTCAAAGGGAAGTTCTTCCCAGTCCTTCTCAGCTCCAGTGAGATGCTTGTATTTGCTGTGCAACTAGATTCCTAAGCAGCTACATGTAAGCCACTATCAAAGAGAGCCGTCTGGCAGCATCAAAGCAAGAGCTATCGCCGGCTGCTCCACTCTGTGTTTCCATGCATATGTGAGGTGAGCTAGTCACTTAAGAGTTAGGAGAGAGAGTGTTTCTGGAGAATGTTACTTCTGCAAAGGGAAGTTACAGCCAGTGCTTCTCAGCTCTAGGGCAGAGTGTGTGTCTGCTGTAGAAAGAGTTCTCTAAGCCACTGTTTCTCTGCCGGGAAGACAAACACCTATCAGACAAGCTGAAATCGAGCAGTTTCCACAGGGCACTCTGCTGCCTGGTTCCCAGAATGTGCGCTCCAGATGAATCTTAACAGCTACAGCTGAGTGGGTTTCTGGCCTAGGTTATTTCTTCAAATGGAACTTATACCGAGTTCATCTCAGTTCTACTCCAACGTTTCTAGTAGACTCAGAAGAATAGGCTTGGGAACAGTGCATCTGCATTCTGCCTTGATCGGCAGAGCGGCCTGTTCAATGAACTCTCCTGCACACTCCGTAGTAACAGGTAGAAATGCGTGTGTTTCTGCACACTGTTAGTTCTTCAAAGGGAAGTTCTTCCCAGTCCTTCTCAGCTCCAGTGAGATGCTTGTATTTGCTGTGCAACTAGATTCCTAAGCAGCTACATGTAAGCCCCTATCAAAGAGAGCCGTCTGGCAGCATCAAAGCAAGAGCTATCGCCGGCTGCTCCACTCTGTGTTTCCATGCATATGTGAGGTGAGCTAGTCACTTAAGAGTTAGGAGAGAGAGTGTTTCTGGAGAATGTTACTTCTGCAAAGGGAAGTTACAGCCAGTGCTTCTCAGCTCTAGGGCAGAGTGTGTGGCTGCTGTAGAAAGAGTTCTCTAAGCCACTGTTTCTCTGCCAGGAAGACAAACACCTATCAGACAAGCTGAAATCGAGCAGTTTCCACAGGGCACTCTGCTGCCTGGTTCCCAGAATGTGCGCTCCAGATGAATCTTAACAGCTACAGCTGAGTGGGTTTCTGGCCTAGGTTATTTCTTCAAATGGAACTTATACCGAGTTCATCTCAGTTCTACTCCAACGTTTCTAGTAGACTCAGAAGAATATGCTTGGGAACTGCACATCTGCATTCTGCCTTGTTCGGGCAGAGCGGCCTGTTCACTGAACTCTCCTGCACACTCCCCAGGAAGAGATAGAACTGCGTGTGTTTCTGCACACTGTTAGTTCTTCAAAGGGAAGATCCTCCCAGTGCTTCTCAGCTCCAGTGAGAAGCTTGTACTTGCTGTGCAACTAGATTGCTAAGCGGCTACTTGCAAGCCACTATCACACAGAGCCTTCTGGCAGCATCCAAGCAAGAGGTATCGCCGGCAGCTCCACTCTGTGTTTCCATGCATATGTGAGGTGAGCTAGTCAGTTAAGAGATAGGAGAGAGTGTGTTTCTGGAGAATGTTACTTCTGCAAAGGGAAGTTACCGCCAGTGCTTCTCAGCTCTAGGGCAGAGTGTGTGGCTGCTGTAGAAAGAGTTCTCTAAGCCACTGTTTCTCTGCCGGGAAGACAAACACCTATCAGACAAGCTGAAATCGAGCAGTTTCCACAGGGCACTCTGCTGCCTGGTTCCCAGAATGTGCGCTCCAGATGAATCTTAACAGCTACAGCTGAGTGGGTTTCTGGCCTAGGTTATATCTTCAAATGGAACTTATACCGAGTTCATCTCAGTTCTACTCCAACGTTTCTAGCAGACTCAGAAGAATAGGCTTGGGAACAGTGCATCTGCATTCTGCCTTGATCGGCAGAGCGGCCTGTTCAATGAACTCTCCTGCACACTCCGTAGTAACAGGTAGAAATGCGTGTGTTTCTGCACACTGTTAGTTCTTCAAAGGGAAGTTCTTCCCAGTCCTTCTCAGCTCCAGTGAGATGCTTGTATTTGCTGTGCAACTAGATTCCTAAGCAGCTACATGTAATCACTATAAAAGAGAGCCGTCTGGCAGCATCAAAGCAAGAGCTATCGCCGGCTGCTCCACTCTGTGTTTCCATGCATATGTGAGGTGAGCTAGTCACTTAAGAGTTAGGAGAGAGAGTGTTTCTGGAGAATGTTACTTCTGCAAAGGGAAGTTACAGCCAGTGCTTCTCAGCTCTAGGGCAGAGTGTGTGGCTGCTGTAGAAAGAGTTCTCTAAGCCACTGTTTCTCTGCCGGGAAGACAAACACCTATCAGACAAGCTGAAATCGAGCAGTTTCCACAGGGCACTCTGCTGCCTGGTTCCCAGAATGTGCGCTCCAGATGAATCTTAACAGCTACAGCTGAGTGGGTTTCTGGCCTAGGTTATTTCTTCAAATGGAACTTATACCGAGTTCATCTCAGTTCTACTCCAACGTTTCTAGTAGACTCAGAAGAATATGCTTGGGAACTGCACATCTGCATTCTGCCTTGTTCGGGCAGAGCGGCCTGTTCACTGAACTCTCCTGCACACTCCCCAGGAAGAGATAGAACTGCGTGTGTTTCTGCACACTGTTAGTTCTTCAAAGGGAAGATCCTCCCAGTGCTTCTCAGCTCCAGTGAGAAGCTTGTACTTGCTGTGCAACTAGATTGCTAAGCGGCTACTTGCAAGCCACTATCACACAGAGCCTTCTGGCAGCATCCAAGCAAGAGGTATCGCCGGCAGCTCCACTCTGTGTTTCCATGCATATGTGAGGTGAGCTAGTCAGTTAAGAGATAGGAGAGAGTGTGTTTCTGGAGAATGTTACTTCTGCAAAGGGAAGTTACCGCCAGTGCTTCTCAGCTCTAGGGCAGAGTGTGTGGCTGCTGTAGAAAGAGTTCTCTAAGCCACTGTTTCTCTGCCGGGAAGACAAACACCTATCAGACAAGCTGAAATCGAGCAGTTTCCACAGGGCACTCTGCTGCCTGGTTCCCAGAATGTGCGCTCCAGATGAATCTTAACAGCTACAGCTGAGTGGGTTTCTGGCCTAGGTTATATCTTCAAATGGAACTTATACCGAGTTCATCTCAGTTCTACTCCAACGTTTCTAGCAGACTCAGAAGAATAGGCTTGGGAACAGTGCATCTGCATTCTGCCTTGATCGGCAGAGCGGCCTGTTCAATGAACTCTCCTGCACACTCCGTAGTAACAGGTAGAAATGCGTGTGTTTCTGCACACTGTTAGTTCTTCAAAGGGAAGTTCTTCCCAGTCCTTCTCAGCTCCAGTGAGATGCTTGTATTTGCTGTGCAACTAGATTCCTAAGCAGCTACATGTAATCACTATAAAAGAGAGCCGTCTGGCAGCATCAAAGCAAGAGCTATCGCCGGCTGCTCCACTCTGTGTTTCCATGCATATGTGAGGTGAGCTAGTCACTTAAGAGTTAGGAGAGAGAGTGTTTCTGGAGAATGTTACTTCTGCAAAGGGAAGTTACAGCCAGTGCTTCTCAGCTCTAGGGCAGAGTGTGTGGCTGCTGTAGAAAGAGTTCTCTAAGCCACTGTTTCTCTGCCGGGAAGACAAACACCTATCAGACAAGCTGAAATCGAGCAGTTTCCACAGGGCACTCTGCTGCCTGGTTCCCAGAATGTGCGCTCCAGATGAATCTTAACAGCTACAGCTGAGTGGGTTTCTGGCCTAGGTTATTTCTTCAAATGGAACTTATACCGAGTTCATCTCAGTTCTACTCCAACGTTTCTAGTAGACTCAGAAGAATATGCTTGGGAACTGCACATCTGCATTCTGCCTTGTTCGGGCAGAGCGGCCTGTTCACTGAACTCTCCTGCACACTCCCCAGGAAGAGATAGAACTGCGTGTGTTTCTGCACACTGTTAGTTCTTCAAAGGGAAGATCCTCCCAGTGCTTCTCAGCTCCAGTGAGAAGCTTGTACTTGCTGTGCAACTAGATTGCTAAGCGGCTACTTGCAAGCCACTATCACACAGAGCCTTCTGGCAGCATCCAAGCAAGAGGTATCGCCGGCAGCTCCACTCTGTGTTTCCATGCATATGTGAGGTGAGCTAGTCAGTTAAGAGATAGGAGAGAGTGTGTTTCTGGAGAATGTTACTTCTGCAAAGGGAAGTTACCGCCAGTGCTTCTCAGCTCTAGGGCAGAGTGTGTGGCTGCTGTAGAAAGAGTTCTCTAAGCCACTGTTTCTCTGCCGGGAAGACAAACACCTATCAGACAAGCTGAAATCGAGCAGTTTCCACAGGGCACTCTGCTGCCTGGTTCCCAGAATGTGCGCTCCAGATGAATCTTAACAGCTACAGCTGAGTGGGTTTCTGGCCTAGGTTATATCTTCAAATGGAACTTATACCGAGTTCATCTCAGTTCTACTCCAACGTTTCTAGCAGACTCAGAAGAATAGGCTTGGGAACAGTGCATCTGCATTCTGCCTTGATCGGCAGAGCGGCCTGTTCAATGAACTCTCCTGCACACTCCGTAGTAACAGGTAGAAATGCGTGTGTTTCTGCACACTGTTAGTTCTTCAAAGGGAAGTTCTTCCCAGTCCTTCTCAGCTCCAGTGAGATGCTTGTATTTGCTGTGCAACTAGATTCCTAAGCAGCTACATGTAATCACTATCAAAGAGAGCCGTCTGGCAGCATCAAAGCAAGAGCTATCGCCGGCTGCTCCACTCTGTGTTTCCATGCATATGTGAGGTGAGCTAGTCACTTAAGAGTTAGGAGAGAGAGTGTTTCTGGAGAATGTTACTTCTGCAAAGGGAAGTTACAGCCAGTGCTTCTCAGCTCTAGGGCAGAGTGTGTGGCTGCTGTAGAAAGAGTTCTCTAAGCCACTGTTTCTCTGCCGGGAAGACAAACACCTATCAGACAAGCTGAAATCGAGCAGTTTCCACAGGGCACTCTGCTGCCTGGTTCCCAGAATGTGCACTCCAGATGAATCTTAACAGCTACAGCTGAGTGGGTTTCTGGCCTAGGTTATTTCTTCAAATGGAACTTATACCGAGTTCATCTCAGTTCTACTCCAAAGTTTCTAGTAGACTCAGAAGAATATGCTTGGGAACTGCACATGTGCATTCTGCCTTGTTCGGGCAGAGCGGCCTGTTCACTGAACTCTCCTGCACACTCCCCAGGAAGAGATAGAACTGCGTGTGTTTCTGCACACTGTTAGTTCTTCAAAGGGAATTCCTCCCAGTGCTTCTCAGCTCCAGTGAGAAGCTTGTACTTGCTGTGCAACTAGATTGCTAAGCGGCTACTTGCAAGCCACTATCACAGAGAGCCTTCTGGCAGCATCCAAGCAAGAGGGATCGCCGGCAGCTCCACTCTGTGTTTCCATGCATATATGAGGTGAGCTAGTCAGTTAAGAGATAGGAGAGAGTGTGTTTCTGGAGAATGTTACTTCTGCAAAGGGAAGTTACAACCAGTGCTTCTCAGCTCTAGGGCAGAGTGTGTGGCTGCTGTAGAAAGAGTTCTGTAAGCCACTGTTTCTCTGCCGGGAAGACAAACACCTATCAGACAAGCTGAAATCGAGCAGTTTCCACAGGGCACTCTGCTGCCTGGTTCCCAGAATGTGCGCTCCAGATGAATCTTAACAGCTACAGCTGAGTGGGTTTCTGGCCTAGGTTATTTCTTCAAATGGAACTTATACCGAATTCATCTCAGTTCTACTCCAACGTTTCTAGTAGACTCAGAAGAGTATGCTTGGGAACTGCACATCTGCATTCTGCCTTGTTTGGGCAGAGCGGCCTGTTCACTGAACTCTCCTGCAAACTCCCCAGGAAGAGATAGAACTGCGTGTGTTTCTGCACACTGTTAGTTCTTCAAAGGGAAGATCCTCCCAGTGCTTCTCAGCTCCAGTGAGAAGCTTGTACTTGCTGTGCAACTAGATTGCTAAGCGGCTACTTGCAAGCCACTATCACACAGAGCCTTCTGGCAGCATCCAAGCAAGAGGTATCGCCGGCAGCTCCACTCTGTGTTTCCATGCATATGTGAGGTGAGCTAGTCAGTTAAGAGATAGGAGAGAGTGTGTTTCTGGAGAATGTTACTTCTGCAAAGGGAAGTTACAGCCAGTGCTTCTCAGCTCTAGGGCAGAGTGTGTGGCTGCTGTAGAAAGAGTTCTCTAAGCCACTGTTTCTCTGCCGGGAAGACAAACACCTATCAGACAAGCTGAAATCGAGCAGTTTCCACAGGGCACTCTGCTGCCTGGTTCCCAGAATGTGCGCTCCAGATGAATCTTAACAGCTACAGCTGAGTGGGTTTCTGGCCTAGGTTATTTCTTCAAATGGAACTTATACCGAGTTCATCTCAGTTCTACTCCAACGTTTCTAGTAGACTCAGAAGAGTATGCTTGGGAACTGCACATCTGCATTCTGCCTTGTTCGGGCAGAGCGGCCTGTTCACTGAACTCTCCTGCAAACTCCCCAGGAAGAGATAGAACTGCGTGTGTTTCTGCACACTGTTAGTTCTTCAAAGGGAAGATCCTCCCAGTGCTTCTCAGCTCCAGTGAGAAGCTTGTACTTGCTGTGCAACTAGATTGCTAAGCGGCTACTTGCAAGCCACTATCACACAGAGCCTTCTGGCAGCATCCAAGCAAGAGGTATCGCCGGCAGCTCCACTCTGTGTTTCCATGCATATGTGAGGTGAGCTAGTCAGTTAAGAGATAGGAGAGAGTGTGTTTCTGGAGAATGTTACTTCTGCAAAGGGAAGTTACCGCCAGTGCTTCTCAGCTCTAGGGCAGAGTGTGTGGCTGCTGTAGAAAGAGTTCTCTAAGCCACTGTTTCTCTGCCGGGAAGACAAACACCTATCAGACAAGCTGAAATCGAGCAGTTTCCACAGGGCACTCTGCTGCCTGGTTCCCAGAATGTGCGCTCCAGATGAATCTTAAGAGCTACAGCTGAGTGGGTTTCTGGCCTAGGTTATTTCTTCAAATGGAACTTATACCGAGTTCATCTCAGTTCTACTCCAACGTTTCTAGTAGACTCAGAAGAATAGGCTTGGGAACAGTGCATCTGCATTCTGCCTTGATCGGCAGAGCGGCCTGTTCAATGAACTCTCCTGCACACTCCGTAGTAACAGGTAGAAATGCGTGTGTTTCTGCACACTGTTAGTTCTTCAAAGGGAAGTTCTTCCCAGTCCTTCTCAGCTCCAGTGAGATGCTTGTATTTGCTGTGCAACTAGATTCCTAAGCAGCTACATGTAATCACTATCAAAGAGAGCCGTCTGGCAGCATCAAAGCAAGAGCTATCGCCGGCTGCTCCACTCTGTGTTTCCATGCATATGTGAGGTGAGCTAGTCACTTAAGAGTTAGGAGAGAGAGTGTTTCTGGAGAATGTTACTTCTGCAAAGGGAAGTTACAGCCAGTGCTTCTCAGCTCTAGGGCAGAGTGTGTGGCTGCTGTAGAAAGAGTTCTCTAAGCCACTGTTTCTCTGCCGGGAAGACAAACACCTATCAGACAAGCTGAAATAGAGCAGTTTCCACAGGGCACTCTGCTGCCTGGTTCCCAGAATGTGCGCTCCAGATGAATCTTAACAGCTACAGCTGAGTGGGTTTCTGGCCTAGGTTATTTCTTCAAATGGAACTTATACCGAGTTCATCTCAGTTCTACTCCAAAGTTTCTAGTAGACTCAGAAGAATATGCTTGGGAACTGCACATGTGCATTCTGCCTTGTTCGGGCAGAGCGGCCTGTTCACTGAACTCTCCTTCACACTCCCCAGGAAGAGATAGAACTGCGTGTGTTTCTGCACACTGTTAGTTCTTCAATGGGAATTCCTCCCAGTGCTTCTCAGCTCCAGTGAGAAGCTTGTACTTGCTGTGCAACTAGATTGCTAAGCGGCTACTTGCAAGCCACTATCACAGAGAGCCTTCTGGCAGCATCCAAGCAAGAGGGATCGCCGGCAGCTCCACTCTGTGTTTCCATGCATATATGAGGTGAGCTAGTCAGTTAAGAGATAGGAGAGAGTGTGTTTCTGGAGAATGTTACTTCTGCAAAGGGAAGTTACAACCAGTGCTTCTCAGCTCTAGGGCAGAGTGTGTGGCTGCTGTAGAAAGAGTTCTGTAAGCCACTGTTTCTCTGCCGGGAAGACAAACACCTATCAGACAAGCTGAAATCGAGCAGTTTCCACAGGGCACTCTGCTGCCTGGTTCCCAGAATGTGCGCTCCAGATGAATCTTAACAGCTACAGCTGAGTGGGTTTCTGGCCTAGGTTATTTCTTCAAATGGAACTTATACCGAGTTCATCTCAGTTCTACTCCAACGTTTCTAGTAGACTCAGAAGAGTATGCTTGGGAACTGCACATCTGCATTCTGCCTTGTTTGGGCAGAGCGGCCTGTTCACTGAACTCTCCTGCAAACTCCCCAGGAAGAGATAGAACTGCGTGTGTTTCTGCACACTGTTAGTTCTTCAAAGGGAAGATCCTCCCAGTGCTTCTCAGCTCCAGTGAGAAGCTTGTACTTGCTGTGCAACTAGATTGCTAAGCGGCTACTTGCAAGCCACTATCACACAGAGCCTTCTGGCAGCATCCAAGCAAGAGGTATCGCCGGCAGCTCCACTCTGTGTTTCCATGCATATGTGAGGTGAGCTAGTCAGTTAAGAGATAGGAGAGAGTGTGTTTCTGGAGAATGTTACTTCTGCAAAGGGAAGTTACAGCCAGTGCTTCTCAGCTCTAGGGCAGAGTGTGTGGCTGCTGTAGAAAGAGTTCTCTAAGCCACTGTTTCTCTGCCGGGAAGACAAACACCTATCAGACAAGCTGAAATCGAGCAGTTTCCACAGGGCACTCTGCTGCCTGGTTCCCAGAATGTGCGCTCCAGATGAATCTTAACAGCTACAGCTGAGTGGGTTTCTGGCCTAGGTTATTTCTTCAAATGGAACTTATACCGAGTTCATCTCAGTTCTACTCCAAAGTTTCTAGTAGACTCAGAAGAGTATGCTTGGGAACTGCACATCTGCATTCTGCCTTGTTCGGGCAGAGCGGCCTGTTCACTGAACTCTCCTGCAAACTGCCCAGGAAGAGATAGAACTGCGTGTGTTTCTGCACACTGTTAGTTCTTCAAAGGGAAGATCCTCCCAGTGCTTCTCAGCTCCAGTGAGAAGCTTGTACTTGCTGTGCAACTAGATTGCTAAGCGGCTACTTGCAAGCCACTATCACACAGAGCCTTCTGGCAGCATCCAAGCAAGAGCGATCGCCGGCAGCTCCACTCTGTGTTTCCATGCATATGTGAGGTGAGCTAGTCAGTTAAGAGATAGGAGAGAGTGTGTTTCTGGAGAATGTTACTTCTGCAAAGGGAAGTTACAGCCAGTGCTTCTCAGCTCTAGGGCAGAGTGTGTGGCTGCTGTAGAAAGAGTTCTCTAAGCCACTGTTTCTCTGCCGGGAAGACAAACACCTATCAGACAAGCTGAAATCGAGCAGTTTCCACAGGGCACTCTGCTGCCTGGTTCCCAGAATGTGCGCTCCAGATGAATCTTAACAGCTACAGCTGAGTGGGTTTCTGGCCTAGGTTATTTCTTCAAATGGAACTTATACCGAGTTCATCTCAGTTCTACTCCAACGTTTCTAGTAGACTCAGAAGAATAGGCTTGGGAACAGTGCATCTGCATTCTGCCTTGATCGGCAGAGCGGCCTGTTCAATGAACTCTCCTGCACACTCCGTAGTAACAGGTAGAAATGCGTGTGTTTCTGCACACTGTTAGTTCTTCAAAGGGAAGTTCTTCCCAGTCCTTCTCAGCTCCACTGAGATGCTTGTATTTGCAGTGCAACTAGATTCCTAAGCAGCTACATGTAAGCCACTATCAAAGAGAGCCGTCTGGCAGCATCAAAGCAAGAGCTATCGCCGGCTGCTCCACTCTGTGTTTCCATGCATATGTGAGGTGAGCTAGTCACTTAAGAGTTAGGAGAGAGAGTGTTTCTGCAGAATGTTACTTCTGCAAAGGGAAGTTACAGCCAGTGCTTCTCAGCTCTAGGGCAGAGTGTGTGGCTGCTGTAGAAAGAGTTCTCTAAGCCACTGTTTCTCTGCCGGGAAGACAAACACCTATCAGACAAGCTGAAATCGAGCAGTTTCCACAGGGCACTCTGCTGCCTGGTTCCCAGAATGTGCGCTCCAGATGAATCTTAACAGCTACAGCTGAGTGGGTTTCTGGCCTAGGTTATATCTTCAAATGGAACTTATACCGAGTTCATCTCAGTTCTACTCCAACGTTTCTAGTAGACTCAGAAGAATAGGCTTGGGAACAGTGCATCTGCATTCTGCCTTGTTCGGGCAGAGCGGCCTGTTCAATGAACTCTCCTGCACACTCCGTAGTAACAGGTAGAAATGCGTGTGTTTCTGCACACTGTTAGTTCTTCAAAGGGAAGTTCTTCCCAGTCCTTCTCAGCTCCAGTGAGATGCTTGTATTTGCTGTGCAACTAGATTCCTAAGCAGCTACATGTAAGCCACTATCAAAGAGAGCCGTCTGGCAGCATCAAAGCAAGAGCTATCGCCGGCTGTTCCACTCTGTGTTTCCATGCATATGTGAGGTGAGCTAGTCACTTAAGAGTTAGGAGAGAGAGTGTTTCTGGAGAATGTTACTTCTGCAAAGGGAAGTTACAGCCAGTGCTTCTCAGCTCTAGGGCAGAGTGTGTGTCTGCTGTAGAAAGTGTTTTCTAAGCCACTGTTTCTCTGCCGGGAAGACAAACACCTATCAGACAAGCTGAAATCGAGCAGCTTCCACAGGGCACTAAGCTGCCTGGTTCCGAGAATGTGCGCTCCAGATGAATCTTAACAGCTACAGCTGAGTGGGTTTCTGGCCTAGGTTATTTCTTCAAATGGAACTTATACCGAGTTCATCTCAGTTCTACTCCAACGTTTCTAGTAGACTCAGAAGAATATGCTTGGGAACTGCACATCTGCATTCTGCCTTGTTCGGGCAGAGCGGCCTGTTCACTGAACTCTCCTGCACACTCCCCAGGAAGAGATAGAACTGCATGTGTTTCTGCACACTGTTAGTTCTTCAAAGGATAGATGCTCCCAGTGCTTCTCAGCTCCAGTGAGATGATTGTACTTGCTGTGCAACTAGATTGCTAAGCGGCTACTTGCAAGCCACTATCACAGAGAGCCTTCTGGCAGCATCCAAGCAAGAGGTATCGCCGGCAGGTCCACTCTGTGTTTCCATGCATACATGAGGTGAGCTAGTCAGTTAAGAGATAGGAGAGAGTGTGTTTCTGGAGAATGTTACTTCTGCAAAGGGAAGTTACAGCCAGTGCTTCTCAGCTCTAGGGCAGAGTGTGTGGCTGCTGTAGAAAGAGTTCTCTAAGCCACTGTTTCTCTGCCGGGAAGACAAACACCTATCAGACAAGCTGAAATCGAGCAGTTTCCACAGGGCACTAAGCTGCCTGGTTCTCAGAATGTGCGCTCCAGATGAATCTTAACAGCTACAGCTGAGTGGGTTTCTGGCCTAGGTTATTTCTTCAAATGGAACTTATACCGAGTTCATCTCAGTTCTACTCCAACGTTTCTAGTAGACTCAGAAGAGTATGCTTGGGAACTGCACATCTGCATTCTGCCTTGTTCGGGCAGAGCGGCCTGTTCACTGAACTCTCCTGCACACTCCCCAGGAAGAGATAGAACTGCGTGTGTTTCTGCACACTGTTAGTTCTTCAAAGGGAAGATCCTCCCAGTGCTTCTCAGCTCCAGTGAGAAGCTTGTACTTTCTGTGCAACTAGATTGCTAAGCGGCTACTTGCAAGCCACTATCACACAGAGCCTTCTGGCAGCATCCAAGCAAGAGGGATCGCCGGGAGCTCCACTCTGTGTTTCCATGCATATGTGAGGTGAGCTAGTCAGTTAAGAGATAGGAGAGAGTGTGTTTCTGGAGAATGTTACTTCTGCAAAGGGAAGTTACAGCCAGTGCTTCTCAGCTCTAGGGCAGAGTGTGTGGCTGCTGTAGAAAGAGTTCTCTAAGCCACTGTTTCTCTGCCAGGAAGACAAACATCTATCAGACAAGCTGAAATCGAGCAGTTTCCACAGGGCACTCTGCTGCCTGGTTCCCAGAATGTGCACTCCAGATGAATCTTAACAGCTACAGCTGAGTGGGTTTCTGGCCTAGGTTATTTCTTCAAATGGAACTTATACCGAGTTCATCTCAGTTCTACTCCAACGTTTCTAGTAGACTCAGAAGAATAGGCTTGGGAACAGTGCATCTGCATTCTGCCTTGATCGGCACAGGGGCCTGTTCAATGAACTCTCCTGCACACTCCGTAGTAACAGGTAGAAATGCGTGTGTTTCTGCGCACTGTTAGTTCTTCAAAGGGAAGTTCTTCCCAGTCCTTCTCAGCTCCAGTGAGATGCTTGTATTTGCTGTGCAACTAGATTCCTAAGCAGCTACATGTAAGCCACTATCAAAGAGAGCCGTCTGGCAGCATCCAAGCAAGAGCTATCGCCGGCTGCTCCACTCTGTGTTTCCATGCATATGTGAGGTGAGCTAGTCAGTTAAGAGATAGGAGAGAGTGTGTTTCTGGAGAATGTTACTTCTGCAAAGGGAAGTTACAGCCAGTGCTTCTGAGCTCTAGAGCAGAGTGTGTGGCTGCTGTAGAAAGAGTTCTCTAAGCCACTGTTTCTCTGCCGGGAAGACAAACACCTATCAGACAAGCTGAAATCGAGCAGTTTCCACAGGGCACTCTGCTGCCTGGTTCCCAGAATGTGCGCTCCAGATGAATCTTAACAGCTACAGCTGAGTGGGTTTCTGGCCTAGGTTATTTCTTCAAATGGAACTTATACCGAGTTCATCTCAGTTCTACTCCAACGTTTCTAGTAGACTCAGAAGAATAGGCTTGGGAACAGTGCATCTGCATTCTGCCTTGATCGGCAGAGGGGCCTGTTCAATGAACTCTCCTGCACACTCCGTAGTAACAGGTAGAACTGCGTGTGTTTCTGCACACTGTTAGTTCTTCAAAGGAAAGTTCTTCCCAGTCCTTCTCAGCTCCAGTGAGATGCTTGTATTTGCTGTGCAACTAGATTCCTAAGCAGCTACATGTAAGCCACTATCAAAGAGAGCCGTCTGGCAGCATCAAAGCAAGAGCTATCGCCGGCTGCTCCACTCTGTGTTTCCATGCATATGTGAGGTGAGCTAGTCACTTAAGAGTTAGGAGAGAGAGTGTTTCTGGAGAATGTTACTTCTGCAAAGGGAAGTTACAGCCAGTGCTTCTCAGCTCTAGGGCAGAGTGTGTGGCTGCTGTAGAAAGAGTTCTCTAAGCCACTGTTTCTCTGCCGGGAAGACAAACACCTATCAGACAAGCTGAAATCGAGCAGTTTCCACAGGGCACTCTGCTGCCTGGTTCCCAGAATGTGCGCTCCAGATGAATCTTAACAGCTACAGCTGAGTGGGTTTCTGGCCTAGGTTATTTCTTCAAATGGAACTTATACCGAGTTCATCTCAGTTCTACTCCAACGTTTCTAGTAGACTCAGAAGAATAGGCTTGGGAACAGTGCATCTGCATTCTGCCTTGATCGGCAGAGCGGCCTGTTCAATGAACTCTCCTGCACACTCCGTAGTAACAGGTAGAAATGCGTGTGTTTCTGCACACTGTTAGTTCTTCTAAGGGAAGTTCTTCCCAGTCCTTCTCAGCTCCAGTGAGATGCATGTATTTGCTGTGCAACTAGATTCCTAAGCAGCTACATGTAAGCCACTATCAAAGAGAGCCGTCTGGCAGCATCAAAGCAAGAGCTATCGCCGGCTGCTCCACTCTGTGTTTCCATGCATATGTGAGGTGAGCTAGTCACTTAAGAGTTAGGAGAGAGAGTGTTTCTGGAGAATGTTACTTCTGCAAAGGGAAGTTACAGCCAGTGCTTCTCACCCTTAGGGCAGAGTGTGTGGCTGCTGTAGAAAGAGTTCTCTAAGCCACTGTTTCTCTGCCGGGAAGACAAACACCTATCAGACAAGCTGAAATCGAGCAGTTTCCACAGGGCACTCTGCTGCCTGGTTCCCAGAATGTGCGCTCCAGATGAATCTTAACAGCTACAGCTGAGTGGGTTTCTGGCCTAGGTTATTTCTTCAAATGGAACTTATACCGAGTTCATCTCAGTTCTACTCCAACATTTGTAGTAGACACAGAAGAGTATGCTTGGGAACTGCACATCTGCATTCTGCCTTGTTCGGGCAGAGCGGCCTGTTCACTGAACTCTCCTGCACACTCCCCAGGAAGAGATAGAACTACGTGTGTTTCTGCACACTGTTAGTTCTTCAAAGGGAAGATCCTCCCAGTGCTTCTCAGCTCCAGTGAGAAGCTTGTACTTGCTGTGCAACTAGATTGCTAAGCGGCTACTTGCAAGCCACTATCACACAGAGCCTTCTGGCAGCATCCAAGCAAGAGCTATCGCCAGCTGCTCCACTCTGTGTTTCCATGCATATGTGAGGTGAGCTAGTCACTTAAGAGTTAGGAGAGAGAGTGTTTCTGGAGAATGTTACTTCTGCAAAGGGAAGTTACAGCCAGTGCTTCTCAGCTCTAGGGCAGAGTGTGTGGCTGCTGTAGAAAGAGTTCTCTAAGCCACTGTTTCTCTGCCGGGAAGACAAACACCTATCAGACAAGCTGACATCGATCAGTTTCCACAGGGCACTCTGCTGCCTGGTTCCAAGAATGTGCGCTGCAGATGAATCTTAACAGCTACAGCTGAGTGGGTTTCTGGCCTAGGTTATTTCTTCAAATGGAACTTATACCGAGTTCATCTCAGTTCTACTCCAACATTTCTAGTAGACTCAGAAGAGTATGCTTGGGAACTGCACATCTGCATTCTGCCTTGTTCGGGCAGAGCGGCCTGTTCACTGAACTCTCCTGCACACTCCCCAGGAAGAGATAGAACTGCGTGTGTTTCTGCACACTGTTAGTTCTTCAAAGGGAAGATCCTCCCAGTGCTTCTCAGCTCCAGTGAGAAGATTGTACTTGCTGTGCAACTAGATTGCTAAGCGGCTACTTGCAAGCCGCTATCACACAGAGCCTTCTGGCAGCATCCAAGCAAGAGGGATCGCCGGCAGCTCCACTCTGTGTTTCCATGCATATGTGAGGTGAGCTAGTCAGTTAAGAGATAGGAGAGAGTGTGTTTCTGGAGAATGTTACTTCTGCAAAAGGGAAGTTACAGCCAGTGCTTCTCAGCTCTAGGGCAGAGTGTGTGGCTGCTGTAGAAAGAGTTCTCTAAGCCACTGTTTCTCTGCCGGGAAGACAAACACCTATCAGACAAGCTGAAATCGAGCAGTTTCCACAGGGCACTCTGCTGCCTGGTTCCCAGAATGTGCGCTCCAGATGAATCTTAACAGCTACAGCTGAGTGGGTTTCTGGCCTAGGTTATTTCTTCAAATGGAACTTATACCGAGTTCATCTCAGTTCTACTCCAACGTTTCTAGTAGACTCAGAAGAATAGGCTTGGGAACAGTGCATCTGCATTCTGCCTTGATCGGCAGAGCGACCTGTTCAATGAACTCTCCTGCACACTCCGTAGTAACAGGTAGAACTGCGTGTGTTTCTGCACACTGTTAGTTCTTCAAAGGGAAGTTCTTCCCAGTCCTTCTCAGCTCCAGTGAGATGCTTGTATTTGCTGTGCAACTAGATTCCTAAGCAGCTACATGTAAGCCACTATCAAAGAGAGCCGTCTGGCAGCATCAAAGCAAGAGCTATCGCCGGCTGCTCCACTCTGTGTTTCCATGCATATGTGAGGTGAGCTAGTCACTTAAGAGTTAGGAGAGAGAGTGTTTCTGAGAATGTTAATTCTGGAAAGGGAAGTTACAGCCAGTGCTTCTCAGCTCTAGGGCAGAGTGTGTGTCTGCTGTAGAAAGAGTTCTCTAAGCCACTGTTTCTCTGCCGGGAAGACAAACACCTTTCAGACAAGCTGAAATCGAGCAGTTTCCACAGGGCACTCTGCTGCCTGGTTCCCAGAATGTGCGCTCCAGATGAATCTTAACAGCTACAGCTGAGTGGGTTTCTGGCCTAGGTTATTTCTTCAAATGGAACTTATACCGAGTTCATCTCAGTTCTACTCCAACGTTTCTAGTAGACTCAGAAGAATATGCTTGGGAACTGCACATCTGCATTCTGCCTTGTTCGGGCAGAGCGGCCTGTTCACTGAACTCTCCTGCACACTTCCCAGGAAGAGATAGAACTGCGTGTGTTTCTGCACACTGTTAGTTCTTCAAAGGGAAGATCCTCCCAGTGCTTCTCAGCTCCAGTGAGAAGCTTGTACTTGCTGTGCAACTAGATTGCTAAGCGGCTACTTGCAAGCCACTATCACACAGAGCCTTCTGGCAGCATCCAAGCAAGAGGGATCGCCGGCAGCTCCAGTCTGTGTTTCCATGCATATGTGAGGTGAGCTAGTCAGTTAAGAGATAGGAGAGAGTGTGGTTCTGGAGAATGTTACTTCTGCAAAGGGAAGTTACAGCCAGTGCTTCTCAGCTCTAGGGCAGAGTGTGTGGCTGCTGTAGAAAGAGTTCTCTAAGCCACTGTTTCTCTGCCGGGAAGACAAACACCTATCAGACAAGCTGAAATCGAGCAGTTTCCACAGGGCACTCTGCTGCCTGGTTCCCAGAATGTGCGCTCCAGATGAATCTTAACAGCTACAGTTGAGTGGGTTTCTCGCCTAGGTTATTTCTTAAATGGAACTTATACCGAGTTCATCTCAGTTCTACTCCAACGTTTCTAGTAGACTCAGATGAATAGGCTTGGGAACAGTGCATATGCATTCTGCCTTGATCGGCAGAGCGGCCTGTTCAATGAACTCTCCTGCACACTCCCTAGTAACAGGTAGAACTGCGTGTGTTTCTGCACACTGTTAGTTCTTCAAAGGGAAGTTCTTCCCAGTCCTTCTCAGCTCCAGTGAGATGCTTGTATTTGCTGTGCAACTAGATTCCTAAGCAGCTACATGTAAGCCACTATCAAAGAGAGCCGTCTGGCAGCATCCAAGCAAGAGCTATCGCCGGCTGCTCCACTCTGTGTTTCCATGCATATGTGAGGTGAGCTAGTCACTTAAGAGTTAGGAGAGAGAGTGTTTCTGAGAATGTTAATTCTGGAAAGGGAAGTTACAGCCAGTGCTTCTCAGCTCTAGGGCAGAGTGTGTGGCTGCTGTAGAAAGAGTTCTCTAAGCCACTGTTTCTCTGCCGGGAAGACAAACACCTATCAGACAAGCTGAAATCGAGCAGTTTCCACAGGGCACTCTGCTGCCTGGTTCCCAGAATGTGCGCTCCAGATGAATCTTAACAGCTACAGCTAAGTGGGTTTCTGGCCTAGGTTATTTCTTCAAATGGAACTTACACCGAGTTCATCTCAGTTCTACTCCAACATTTCTAGTAGACTCAGAAGAGTATGCTTGGGAACTGCACATCTGCATTCTGCCTTGTTCGGGCAGAGCGGCCTGTTCACTGAACACTCCTGCACACTCCCCAGGAAGAGATAGAACTGCGTGTGTTTCTGCACACTGTTAGTTCTTCAAAGGGAAGATCCTCCCAGTGCTTCTCAGCTCCAGTGAGAAGCTTGTACTTGCTGTGCAACTAGATTGCTAAGCGGCTACTTGCAAGCCACTATCACGCAGAGCCTTCTGGCAGCATCCAAGCAAGAGGGATCGCCGGCAGCTCCACTCTGTGTTTCCATGCATATGTGAGGTGAGCTAGTCAGTTAAGAGATAGGAGAGAGTGTGGTTCTGGAGAATGTTACTTCTGCAAAGGGAAGTTACAGGCAGTGCTTCTCAGCTCTAGGGCAGAGTGTGTGGCTGCTGTAGAAAGAGTTCTCTAAGCCACTGTTTCTCTGCCGGGAAGACAAACACCTATCAGACAAGCTGAAATCGAGCAGTTTCCACAGGGCACTCTGCTGCCTGGTTCCCAGAATGTGCGCTCCAGATGAATCTTAACAGCTACAGTTGAGTGGGTTTCTCGCCTAGGTTATTTCTTAAATGGAACTTATACCGAGTTCATCTCAGTTCTACTCCAACGTTTCTAGTAGACTCAGATGAATAGGCTTGGGAACAGTGCATTTGCATTCTGCCTTGATCGGCAGAGCGGCCTGTTCAATGAACTCTCCTGCACACTCCTGGGTAACAGGTAGAACTGCGTGTGTTTCTGCACACTGTTAGTTCTTCAAAGGGAAGTTCTTCCCAGTCCTTCTCAGCTCCAGTGAGATGCTTGTATTTGCTGTGCAACTAGATTCCTAAGCAGCTACATGTAAGCCACTCTCAAACAGAGCCGTCTGGCAGCATCAAAGCAAGAGCTATCGCCAGCTGCTCCACTCTGTGTTTCCATGCATATGTGAGGTGAGCTAGTCACTTAAGAGTTAGGAGAGAGTGTGTTTCTGGAGAATGTTACTTCTGCAAAGGGAAGTTACAGCCAGTGCTTCTCAGCTCTAGGGCAGAGTGTGTGGCTGCTGTAGAAAGAGTTCTCTAAGCCACTGTTTCTCTGCCGGGAAGACAAACACCTATCAGACAAGCTGAAATGGAGCAGTTTCCACAGGGCACTCTGCTGCCTGGTTCCCAGAATGTGCGCTCCAGATGAATCATAACAGCTACAGCTGAGTGGGTTTCTGGCCTAGGTTATTTCTTCAAATGGAACTTATACCGAGTTCATCTCAGTTCTACTCCATCATTTCTAGTAGACTCAGAAGAGTATGCTTGGGAACTGCACATCTGCATTCTGCCTTGTTCGGGCAGAGCGGCCTGTTCACTGAACTCTCCTGCACACTCCCCAGGAAGAGATAGAACTGCGTGTGTTTCTGCACACTGTTAGTTCTTCAAAGGGAAGATCCTCCCAGTGCTTCTCAGCTCCAGTGTGAAGCTTGTACTTGCTGTGCAACTAGATTGCTAAGCGGCTACTTGCAAGCCACTATCACACAGAGCCTTCTGGCAGCATCCAAGCAAGAGCTATCGCCGGCAGCTCCACTCTGTTTTTCCATGCATATGTGAGGTGAGCTAGTCACTTAAGAGTTAGGAGAGAGAGTGTTTCTGGAGAATGTTACTTCTGCAAAGGGAAGTTACAGCCAGTGCTTCTCAGCTCTAGGGCAGAGTGTGTGTCTGCTGTAGAAAGAGTTCTCTAAGCCACTGTTTCTCTGCCCGGAAGACAAACACCTATCAGACAAGCTGAAATCAAGCAGTTTCCACTGGGCACTCTGCTGCCTGGTTCCCAGAATGTGCGCTCCAGATGAATCTTAACAGCTACAGCTGAGTGGGTTTCTGGCCTAGGTTATTTCTTCAAATGGAACTTATACCGAGTTCATCTCAGTTCTACTCCAACATTTCTAGTAGACTCAGAAGAGTATGCTTGGGAACTGCACATCTGCATTCTGCCTTGTTCGGGCAGAGCGGCCTGTTCACTGAACTCTCCTTCACACTCCCCAGGAAGAGATAGAACTGCGTGTGTTTCTGCACACTGTTAGTTCTTCAAAGGGAAGATCCTTCCAGTGCTTCTCAGCTCAAGTGAGAAGCTTGTACTTGCTGTGCAACTAAATTGCTAAGCGGCTACATGCAAGCCACTATCACACAGAGCCTTCTGGCAGCCTCCAAGCAAGAGGGATCGCCGGCAGCTCCACTCTGTGTTTCCATGCATATGTGAGGTGAGCTAGTCAGTTAAGAGATAGGAGAGAGTGTGTTTCTGGAGAATGTTACTTCTGCAAAGGGAAGTTACAGCCAGTGCTTCTCAGCTCTAGGGCAGAGTGTGTGGCTGCTGTAGAAAGAGTTCTCTAAGCCACTGTTTCTCTGCCGGGAAGACAAACACCTATCAGACAAGCTGAAATCGAGCAGTTTCCACAGGGCACTCTGCTGCCTGGTTCCCAGAATGTGCGCTCCAGATGAATCTTAACAGCTACAGCTGAGTGGGTTTCTGGCCTAGGTTATTTCTTCAAATGGAACTTATACCGAGTTCATCTCAGTTCTACTCCAACGTTTCTAGTAGACTCAGATGAATAGGCTTGGGAACAGTGCATCTGCATTCTGCCTTGATCGGCAGAGCGGCCTGTTCAATGAACTCTCCTGCACACTCCGTAGTAACAGGTAGAACTGCGTGTGTTTCTGCACACTGTTAGTTCTTCAAAGGGAAGTTCTTCCCAGTCCTTCTCAGCTCCAGTGAGATGCTTGTATTTGCTGTGCAACTAGATTCCTAAGCAGCTACATGTAAGCCACTATCAAAGAGAGCCGTCTGGCAGCATCAAAGCAAGAGCTATCGCCGGCTGCTCCACTCTGTGTTTCCATGCATATGTGAGGTGAGCTAGTCACTTAAGAGTTAGCAGAGAGAGTGTTTCTGGAGAATGTTACTTCTGCAAAGGGAAGTTACAGCCAGTGCTTCTCAGCTCTAGGGCAGAGTGTGTGGCTGCTGTAGAAAGAGTTGTCTAAGCCACTGTTTCTCTGCCGGGAAGACAAACACCTATCAGACAAGCTGAAATGGAGCAGTTTCCACAGGGCACTCTGCTGCCTGGTTCCCAGAATGTGCGCTCCAGATGAATCTTAACAGCTACAGCTGAGTGGGTTTCTGGCCTAGGTTATTTCTTCAAATGGAACTTATACCGAGTTCATCTCAGTTCTACTCCAACGTTTCTGGTAGACTCAGAAGAGTATGCTTGGGAACTTCACATCTGCATTCTGCCTTGTTCGGGCAGAGCGGCCTGTTCACTGAACTCTCCTGCACACTCCCCAGGAAGAGATAGAACTGCGTGTGTTTCTGCACACTGTTAGTTCTTCAAAGGGAAGATCCTCCCAGTGCTTCTCAGCTCCAGTGAGAAGCTTGTACTTGCTGTGCAACTAGATTGCTAAGCGGCTACTTGCAAGCCACTATCACACAGAGCCTTCTGGCAGCATCCAAGCAAGAGCTATCGCCGGCAGCTCCACTCTGTGTTTCCATGCATATGTGAGGTGAGCTAGTCAGTTAAGAGATAGGAGAGAGTGTGTTTCTGGAGAATGTTACTTCTGCAAAGGGAAGTTACAGCCAGTGCTTCTCAGCTCTAGGGCAGAGTGTGTGGCTGCTGTAGAAAGAGTTCTCTAAGCCACTGTTTCTCTGCCGGGAAGACAAACACCTATCAGACAAGCTGAAATCGAGCAGTTTCCACAGGGCACTCTGCTGCCTGGTTCCCAGAATGTGCGCTCCAGATGAATCTTAACAGCTACAGCTGAGTGGGTTTCTGGCCTAGGTTATTTCTTCAAATGGAACTTATACCGAGTTCATCTCAGTTCTACTCCAACGTTTCTAGTAGACTCAGAAGAATAGGCTTGGGAACAGTGCATCTGCATTCTGCCTTGATCGGCAGAGCGGCCTGTTCAATGAACTCTCCTGCACACTCCGTAGTAACAGGTAGAAATGCGTGTGTTTCTGCACACTGTTAGTTCTTCAAAGGGAAGTTCTTCCCAGTCCTTCTCAGCTCCAGTGAGATGCTTGTATTTGCTGTGCAACTAGATTCCTAAGCAGCTACATGTAAGCCACTATCAAAGAGAGCCTTCTGGCAGCATCCAAGCAAGAGCTATCGCCGGCTGCTCCACTCTGTGTTTCCATGCATATGTGAGGTGAGCTAGTCAGTTAAGAGATAGGAGAGAGTGTGTTTCTGGAGAATGTTACTTCTGCAAAGGGAAGTTACAGCCAGTGCTTCTCAGCTCTAGGGCAGAGTGTGTGGCTGCTGTAGAAAGAGTTCTCTAAACCACTGTTTCTCTGCCGGGAAGACAAACATCTATCAGACAAGCTGAAATCGAGCAGTTTCCACAGGGCACTCTGCTGCCTGGTTCCCAGAATGTGCGCTCCAGATGAATCTTAACAGCTACAGCTGAGTGGGTTTCTGGCCTAGGTTATTTCTTCAAAAGGAACTTATACCGAGTTCATCTCAGTTCTACTCCAACGTTTTTAGTAGACTCAGAAGAATAGGCTTGGGAACAGTGCATCTGCATTCTGCCTTGCTCGGGCAGAGCGGCCTGTTCAATGAACTCTCCTGCACACTCCGTAGTAACAGGTAGAAATGCGTGTGTTTCTGCACACTGTTAGTTCTTCACAGGGAAGATCCTCCCAGTGCTTCTCAGCTCTAGTGAGAAGCTAGTACTTGCTGTGCAACTAGATTGCTAAGCGGCTACTTGCAAGCCACTATCACACAGAGCCTTCTGGCAGCATCCAAGCAAGAGCTATCGCCGGCAGCTCCACTCTGTGTTTCCATGCATATGTGAGGTGAGCTAGTCAGTTAAGAGATAGGAGAGAGTGTGTTTCTGGAGAATGTTACTTCTGCAAAGGGAAGTTACAGCCAGTGCTTCTCAGCTCTAGGGCAGAGTGTGTGGCTGCTGTAGAAAGAGTTGTCTAAGCCACTGTTTCTCTGCCGGGAAGACAAACACCTATCAGACAAGCTGAAATGGAGCAGTTTCCACAGGGCACTCTGCTGCCTGGTTCCCAGAATGTGCGCTCCAGATGAATCTTAACAGCTACAGCTGAGTGGGTTTCTGGCCTAGGTTATTTCCTCAAATGGAACTTATACCGAGTTCATCTCAGTTCTACTCCAACGTTTCTGGTAGACTCAGAAGAGTATGCTTGGGAACTTCACATCTGCATTCTGCCTTGTTCGGGCAGAGCGGCCTGTTCACTGAACTCTCCTGCACACTCCCCAGGAAGAGATAAAACTGCGTGTGTTTCTGCACACTGTTAGTTCTTCAAAGGGAAGATCCTCCCAGTGCTTCTCAGCTCCAGTGAGAAGCTTGGACTTGCTGTGCAACTAGATTGCTAAGCGGCTACTTGCAAGCCACTATCACACAGAGCCTTCTGGCAGCATCCAAGCAAGAGCTATCGCCGGCAGCTCCACTCTGTGTTTCCATGCATATGTGAGGTGAGCTAGTCAGTTAAGAGATAGGAGAGAGTGTGTTTCTGGAGAATGTTACTTCTGCAAAGGGAAGTTACAGCCAGTGCTTCTCAGCTCTAGGGCAGAGTGTGTGGCTGCTGTAGAAAGAGTTCTCTAAGCCACTGTTTCTCTGCCGGGAAGACAAACACCTATCAGACAAGCTGAAATCGAGCAGTTTCCACAGGGCACTCTGCTGCCTGGTTCCCAGAATGTGCGCTCCAGATGAATCTTAACAGCTACAGCTGAGTGGGTTTCTGGCCTAGGTTATTTCCTCAAATGGAACTTATACCGAGTTCATCTCAGTTCTACTCCAACGTTTCTAGTAGACTCAGATGAATAGGCTTGGGAACAGTGCATCTGCATTCTGCCTTGATCGGCAGTGCGGCCTGTTCACTGAACTCTCCTGCACACTCCCCAGGAAGAGATAGAACTGCGTGTGTTTCTGCACACTGTTAGTTCTTCAAAGGGAAGATCCTCCCAGTGCTTCTCAGCTCCAGTGAGAAGCTTGTACTTGCTGTGCAACTAGATTGCTAAGCGGCTACTTGCAAGCCACTATCACACAGAGCCTTCTGGCAGCATCCAAGCAAGAGGGATCGCCGGCAGCTCCACTCTGTGTTTCCATGCATATGTGAGGTGAGCTAGTCACTTAAGAGATAGGAGAGAGTGTGTTTCTGGAGAATGTTACTTCTGCAAAGGGAAGTTACAGCCAGTGCTTCTCAGCTCTAGGGCAGAGTGTGTGGCTGCTGTAGAAAGAGTTCTCTAAGCCACTGTTTCTCTGCCAGGAAGACAAACATCTATCAGACAAGCTGAAATCGAGCAGTTTCCACAGGGCACCCTGCTGCCTGGTTCCCAGAATGTGCGCTCCAGATGAATCTTAACAGCTACAGCTGAGTGGGTTTCTGGCCTAGGTTATTTCTTCAAATGGAACTTATACCGAGTACATCTCAGTTCTACTCCAACGATTCTAGTAGACTCAGAAGAGTATGCTTGGGAACTGCACATCTGCATTCTGCCTTGTTCGGGCAGAGCGGCCTGTTCACTGAACTCTCCTGCACACTCCCCAGGAAGAGATAGAACTGCGTGTGTTTCTGCACACTGTTAGTTCTTCAAAGGGAAGATCCTCCCAGTGCTTCTCAGCTCCAGTGAGAAGCTTGTACTTGCTGTGCAACTAGATTGCTAAGCGGCTACTTGCAAGCCTATCACACAGAGCCTTCTGGCAGCATCCAAGCAAGAGGGATCGCCGGCAGCTCCACTCTGTGTTTCCATGCATATGTGAGGTGAGCTAGTCAGTTAAGAGATAGGAGAGAGTGTGTTTCTGGAGAATGTTACTTCTGCAAAGGGAAGTTACAGCCAGTGCTTCTCAGCTCTAGGGCAGAGTGTGTGGCTGCTGTAGAAAGAGTTCTCTAAGCCACTGTTTCTCTGCCGGGAAGACAAACACCTATCAGACAAGCTGAAATCGAGCAGTTTCCACAGGGCACTCTGCTGCCTGGTTCCCAGAATGTGCGCTCCAGATGAATCTTAACAGCTACATGTGAGTGGGTTTCTGGCCTAGGTTACTTCTTCAAATGGAACTTATACCGAGTTCATCTCAGTTCTACTCCAACATTTCTAGTAGACTCAGAAGAGTATGCTTTGGAACTGCACATCTGCATTCTGCCTTGTTCGGGCAGAGCGGCCTGTTCACTGAACTCTCCTGCACACTCCCCAGGAAGAGATAGAACTGCGTGTGTTTCTGCACACTGTTAGTTCTTCAAAGGGAAGATCCTCCCAGTGCTTCTCAGCTCCAGTGAGAAGCTTGTACTTGCTGTGCAACTAGATTGCTAAGCGGCTACTTGCAAGCCACTATCACACAGAGCCTTCTGGCAGCATCCAAGCAAGAGGGATCGCCTGCAGCTCCACTCTGTGTTTCCATGCATATGTGAGGTGAGCTAGTCACTTAAGAGATAGGAGAGAGTGTGTTTCTGGAGAATGTTACTTCTGCAAAGGGAAGTTACAGCCAGTGCTTCTCAGCTCTAGGGCAGAGTGTGTGGCTGCTGTAGAAAGAGTTCTCTAAGCCACTGTTTCTCTGCCAGGAAGACAAACATCTATCAGACAAGCTGAAATCGAGCAGTTTCCACAGGGCACTCTGCTGCCTGGTTCCCAGAATGTGCGCTCCAGATGAATCTTAACAGCTACAGCTGAGTGGGTTTCTGGCCTAGGTTATTTCTTCAAATGGAACTTATACCGAGTTCATCTCAGTTCTACTCCAACGTTTCTAGTAGACTCAGAAGAATAGGCTTGGGAACAGTGCATCTGCATTCTGCCTTGTTCGGGCAGAGCGGCCTGTTCAATGAACTCTCCTGCACACTCCGTAGTAACAGGTAGAACTGCGTGTGTTTCTGCACACTGTTAGTTCTTCAAAGGGAAGTTTTCCCAGTCCTTCTCAGCTCCAGTGAGATGCTTGTATTTGCTGTGCAACTAGATTCCTAAGCAGCTACATGTAAGCCACTATCAAAGAGAGCCGTCTGGCAGCATCAAAGCAAGAGCTATCGCCGGCTGCTCCACTCTGTGTTTCCATGCATATGTGAGGTGAGCTAGTCACTTAAGAGTTAGGAGAGAGAGTGTTTCTGGAGAATGTTACTTCTGCAAAGGGAAGTTACAGCCAGTGCTTCTCAGCTCTAGGGCAGAGTGTGTGGCTGCTGTAGAAAGAGTTCTCTAAGCCACTGTTTCTCTGCTGGGAAGACACACACCTATCAGACAAGCTGAAATCGAGCAGTTTCCACAGGGCACTCTGCTGCCTGGTTCCCAGAATGTGCGCTCCAGATGAATCTTAACAGCTACAGCTGAGTGGGTTTCTGGCCTAGGTTATTTCTTCAAATGGAACTTATACCGAGTTGATCTCAGTTCTACTCCAACGTTTCTAGTAGACTCAGAAGAGTATGCTTGGGAACTGCACATCTGCATTCTGCCTTGTTCGGGCAGAGCGGCCTGTTCACTGAACTCTCCTGCACACTTCCCAGGAAGAGATAGAAATGCGTGTGTTTCTGCACACTGTTAGTTCTTCAAAGGGAAGATCCTCCCAGTGCTTCTCTGCTCCAGTGAGAAGCTTGGACTTGCTGTGCAACTAGATTGCTAAGCGGCTACTTGCAAGCCACTATCACACAGAGCCTTCTGGCAGCATCCAAGCAAGAGCGATCGCCGGCAGCTCCACTCTGTGTTTCCATGGATATGTGAGGTGAGCTAGTCAGTTAAGAGATAGGAGAGAGTGTGTTTCTGGAGAATGTTACTTCTGCAAAGGGAAGTTACAGTCAGTGCTTCTCAGCTCTAGGGCAGAGTGTGTGGCTGCTGTAGAAAGAGATCTCTAAGCCACTGTTTCTCTGCCGGGAAGACAAACATCTATCAGACAAGCTGAAATCGAGCAGTTTCCACAGGGCACTCTGCTGCCTGGTTCCCAGAATGTGCGCTCCAGATGAATCTTAACAGCTACAGCTGAGTGGGTTTCTGGCCTAGGTTATATCTTCAAAAGGAACTTATACCGAGTTCATCTCAGTTCTACTCCAACGTTTCTAGTAGACTCAGAAAATAGGCTTGGGAACAGTGCATCTGTATTCTGCCTTGCTCGGGCAGAGCGGCCTGTTCAATGAACTCTCCTGCACACTCCGTAGTAACAGGTAGAAATGCGTGTGTTTCTGCACACTGTTAGTTCTTCACAGGGAAGATCCTCCCAGTGCTTCTCAGCTCTAGTGAGAAGCTTGTACTTGCTGTGCAACTAGATTACTAAGCGGCTACTTGCAAGCCACTATCACACAGAGCCTTCTGGCAGCATCCAAGCAAGAGCTATCGCCGGCAGCTCCACTCTGTGTTTCCATGCATATGTGAGGTGAGCTAGTCAGTTAAGAGATAGGAGAGAGTGTGTTTCTGGAGAATGTTACTTCTGCAAAGGGAAGTTACAGCCAGTGCTTCTCAGCTCTAGGGCAGAGTGTGTGGCTGCTGTAGAAAGAGTTCTCTAAGCCACTGTTTCTCTGCCGGGAAGACAAACACCTATCAGACAAGCTGAAATCGAGCAGTTTCCACAGGGCACTCTGCTGCCTGGTTCCCAGAATGTGCGCTCCAGATGAATCTTAACAGCTACAGCTGAGTGGGTTTCTGGCCTAGGTTATTTCTTCAAATGGAACTTATACCGAGTTCATCTCAGTTCTACTCCAACGTTTCTAGTAGACTCAGAAGAATAGGCTTGGGAACAGTGCATCTGCATTCTGCCTTGATCGGCAGAGCGGCCTGTTCAATGAACTCTCCTGCACACTCCGTAGTAACAGGTAGAAATGCGTGTGTTTCTGCACACTGTTAGTTCTTCAAAGGGAAGTTCTTCCCAGTCCTTCTCAGCTCCAGTGAGATGCTTGTATTTGCTGTGCAACTAGATTCCTAAGCAGCTACATGTAAGCCACTATCAAAGAGAGCCTTCTGGCAGCATCCAAGCAAGAGCTATCGCCGGCTGCTCCACTCTGTGTTTCCATGCATATGTGAGGTGAGCTAGTCAGTTAAGAGATAGGAGAGAGTGTGTTTCTGGAGAATGTTACTTCTGCAAAGGGAAGTTACAGCCAGTGCTTCTCAGCTCTAGGGCAGAGTGTGTGGCTGCTGTAGAAAGAGTTCTCTAAACCACTGTTTCTCTGCCGGGAAGACAAACATCTATCAGACAAGCTGAAATCGAGCAGTTTCCACAGGGCACTCTGCTGCCTGGTTCCCAGAATGTGCGCTCCAGATGAATCTTAACAGCTACAGCTGAGTGGGTTTCTGGCCTAGGTTATTTCTTCAAAAGGAACTTATACCGAGTTCATCTCAGTTCTACTCCAACGTTTTTAGTAGACTCAGAAGAATAGGCTTGGGAACAGTGCATCTGCATTCTGCCTTGCTCGGGCAGAGCGGCCTGTTCAATGAACTCTCCTGCACACTCCGTAGTAACAGGTAGAAATGCGTGTGTTTCTGCACACTGTTAGTTCTTCACAGGGAAGATCCTCCCAGTGCTTCTCAGCTCTAGTGAGAAGCTAGTACTTGCTGTGCAACTAGATTGCTAAGCGGCTACTTGCAAGCCACTATCACACAGAGCCTTCTGGCAGCATCCAAGCAAGAGCTATCGCCGGCAGCTCCACTCTGTGTTTCCATGCATATGTGAGGTGAGCTAGTCAGTTAAGAGATAGGAGAGAGTGTGTTTCTGGAGAATGTTACTTCTGCAAAGGGAAGTTACAGCCAGTGCTTCTCAGCTCTAGGGCCGAGTGTGTGGCTGCTGTAGAAAGAGTTCTCTAAGCCACTGTTTCTCTGCCGGGAAGACAAACACCTATCAGACAAGCTGAAATCGAGCAGTTTCCACAGGGCACTCTGCTGCCTGGTTCCCAGAATGTGCGCTCCAGATGAATCTTAACAGCTACAGCTGAGTGGGTTTCTGGCCTAGGTTATTTCTTCAAATGGAACTTATACCGAGTTCATCTCAGTTCTACTCCAACGTTTCTAGTAGACTCAGATGAATAGGCTTGGGAACAGTGCATCTGCATTCTGCCTTGATCGGCAGAGCGGCCTGTTCAATGAACTCTCCTGCACACTCCGTAGTAACAGGTAGAACTGCGTGTGTTTCTGCACACTGTTAGTTCTTCAAAGGGAAGTTCTTCCCAGTCCTTCTCAGCTCCAGTGAGATGCTTGTATTTGCTGTGCAACTAGATTCCTAAGCAGCTACATGTAAGCCACTATCAAAGAGAGCCGTCTGGCAGCATCAAAGCAAGAGCTATCGCCGGCTGCTCCACTCTGTGTTTCCATGCATATGTGAGGTGAGCTAGTCACTTAAGAGTTAGCAGAGAGAGTGTTTCTGGAGAATGTTACTTCTGCAAAGGGAAGTTACAGCCAGTGCTTCTCAGCTCTAGGGCAGAGTGTGTGGCTGCTGTAGAAAGAGTTGTCTAAGCCACTGTTTCTCTGCCGGGAAGACAAACACCTATCAGACAAGCTGAAATGGAGCAGTTTCCACAGGGCACTCTGCTGCCTGGTTCCCAGAATGTGCGCTCCAGATGAATCTTAACAGCTACAGCTGAGTGGGTTTCTGGCCTAGGTTATTTCTTCAAATGGAACTTATACCGAGTTCATCTCAGTTCTACTCCAACGTTTCTGGTAGACTCAGAAGAGTATGCTTGGGAACTGCACATCTGCATTCTGCCTTGTTCGGGCAGAGCGGCCTGTTCACTGAACTCTCCTGCACACTCCCCAGGAAGAGATAGAACTGCGTGTGTTTCTGCACACTGTTAGTTCTTCAAAGGGAAGATCCTCCCAGTGCTTCTCAGCTCCAGTGAGAAGCTTGGACTTGCTGTGCAACTAGATTGCTAAGCGGCTACTTGCAAGCCACTATCACACAGAGCCTTCTGGCAGCATCCAAGCAAGAGCTATCGCCGGCAGCTCCACTCTGTGTTTCCATGCATATGTGAGGTCAGCTAGTCAGTTAAGAGATAGGAGAGAGTGTGTTTCTGGAGAATGTTACTTCTGCAAAGGGAAGTTACAGCCAGTGCTTCTCAGCTCTAGGGCAGAGTGTGTGGCTGCTGTAGAAAGAGTTCTCTAAGCCACTGTTTCTCTGCCGGGAAGACAAACACCTATCAGACAAGCTGAAATCGAGCAGTTTCCACAGGGCACTCTGCTGCCTGGTTCCCAGAATGTGCGCTCCAGATGAATCTTAACAGCTACAGCTGAGTGGGTTTCTGGCCTAGGTTATTTCTTCAAATGGAACTTATACCGAGTTCATCTCAGTTCTACTCCAACGTTTCTAGTAGACTCAGAAGAATAGGCTTGGGAACAGTGCATCTGCATTCTGCCTTGATCGGCAGAGCGGCCTGTTCAATGAACTCTCCTGCACACTCCGTAGTAACAGGTAGAAATGCGTGTGTTTCTGCACACTGTTAGTTCTTCAAAGGGAAGTTCTTCCAAGTCCTTCTCAGCTCCAGTGAGATGCTTGTATTTGCTGTGCAACTAGATTCCTAAGCAGCTACATGTAAGCCACTATCAAAGAGAGCCTTCTGGCAGCATCCAAGCAAGAGCTATCGCCGGCTGCTCCACTCTGTGTTTCCATGCATATGTGAGGTGAGCTAGTCAGTTAAGAGATAGGAGAGAGTGTGTTTCTGGAGAATGTTACTTCTGCAAAGGGAAGTTACAGCCAGTGCTTCTCAGCTCTAGGGCAGAGTGTGTGGCTGCTGTAGAAAGAGTTCTCTAAACCACTGTTTCTCTGCCGGGAAGACAAACATCTATCAGACAAGCTGAAATCGAGCAGTTTCCACAGGGCACTCTGCTGCCTGGTTCCCAGAATGTGCGCTCCAGATGAATCTTAACAGCTACAGCTGAGTGGGTTTCTGGCCTAGGTTATTTCTTCAAAAGGAACTTATACCGAGTTCATCTCAGTTCTACTCCAACGTTTTTAGTAGACTCAGAAGAATAGGCTTGGGAACAGTGCATCTGCATTCTGCCTTGCTCGGGCAGAGCGGCCTGTTCAATGAACTCTCCTGCACACTCCGTAGTAACAGGTAGAAATGCGTGTGTTTCTGCACACTGTTAGTTCTTCACAGGGAAGATCCTCCCAGTGCTTCTCAGCTCTAGTGAGAAGCTAGTACTTGCTGTGCAACTAGATTGCTAAGCGGCTACTTGCAAGCCACTATCACACAGAGCCTTCTGGCAGCATCCAAGCAAGAGCTATCGCCGGCAGCTCCACTCTGTGTTTCCATGCATATGTGAGGTGAGCTAGTCAGTTAAGAGATAGGAGAGAGTGTGTTTCTGGAGAATGTTACTTCTGCAAAGGGAAGTTACAGCCAGTGCTTCTCAGCTCTAGGGCAGAGTGTGTGGCTGCTGTAGAAAGAGTTCTCTAAGCCACTGTTTCTCTGCCGGGAAGACAAACACCTATCAGACAAGCTGAAATCGAGCAGTTTCCACAGGGCACTCTGCTGCCTGGTTCCCAGAATGTGCGCTCCAGATGAATCTTAACAGCTACAGCTGAGTGGGTTTCTGGCCTAGGTTATTTCTTCAAATGGAACTTATACCGAGTTCATCTCAGTTCTACTCCAACGTTTCTAGTAGACTCAGATGAATAGGCTTGGGAACAGTGCATCTGCATTCTGCCTTGATCGGCAGAGCGGCCTGTTCAATGAACTCTCCTGCACACTCCGTAGTAACAGGTAGAACTGCGTGTGTTTCTGCACACTGTTAGTTCTTCAAAGGGAAGTTCTTCCCAGTCCTTCTCAGCTCCAGTGAGATGCTTGTATTTGCTGTGCAACTAGATTCCTAAGCAGCTACATGTAAGCCACTATCAAAGAGAGCCGTCTGGCAGCATCAAAGCAAGAGCTATCGCCGGCTGCTCCACTCTGTGTTTCCATGCATATGTGAGGTGAGCTAGTCACTTAAGAGTTAGCAGAGAGAGTGTTTCTGGAGAATGTTACTTCTGCAAAGGGAAGTTACAGCCAGTGCTTCTCAGCTCTAGGGCAGAGTGTGTGGCTGCTGTAGAAAGAGTTGTCTAAGCCACTGTTTCTCTGCCGGGAAGACAAACACCTATCAGACAAGCTGAAATGGAGCAGTTTCCACAGGGCACTCTGCTGCCTGGTTCCCAGAATGTGCGCTCCAGATGAATCTTAACAGCTACAGCTGAGTGGGTTTCTGGCCTAGGTTATTTCTTCAAATGGAACTTATACCGAGTTCATCTCAGTTCTACTCCAACGTTTCTGGTAGACTCAGAAGAGTATGCTTGGGAACTGCACATCTGCATTCTGCCTTGTTCGGGCAGAGCGGCCTGTTCACTGAACTCTCCTGCACACTCCCCAGGAAGAGATAGAACTGCGTGTGTTTCTGCACACTGTTAGTTCTTCAAAGGGAAGATCCTCCCAGTGCTTCTCAGCTCCAGTGAGAAGCTTGGACTTGCTGTGCAACTAGATTGCTAAGCGGCTACTTGCAAGCCACTATCACACAGAGCCTTCTGGCAGCATCCAAGCAAGAGCTATCGCCGGCAGCTCCACTCTGTGTTTCCATGCATATGTGAGGTGAGCTAGTCAGTTAAGAGATAGGAGAGAGTGTGTTTCTGGAGAATGTTACTTCTGCAAAGGGAAGTTACAGCCAGTGCTTCTCAGCTCTAGGGCAGAGTGTGTGGCTGCTGTAGAAAGAGTTCTCTAAGCCACTGTTTCTCTGCCGGGAAGACAAACACCTATCAGACAAGCTGAAATCGAGCAGTTTCCACAGGGCACTCTGCTGCCTGGTTCCCAGAATGTGCGCTCCAGATGAATCTTAACAGCTACAGCTGAGTGGGTTTCTGGCCTAGGTTATTTCTTCAAATGGAACTTATACCGAGTTCATCTCAGTTCTACTCCAACGTTTCTAGTAGACTCAGATGAATAGGCTTGGGAACAGTGCATCTGCATTCTGCCTTGATCGGCAGAGCGGCCTGTTCACTGAACTCTCCTGCACACTCCCCAGGAAGAGATAGAACTGCGTGTGTTTCTGCACACTGTTAGTTCTTCAAAGGGAAGATCCTCCCAGTGCTTCTCAGCTCCAGTGAGAAGCTTGTACTTGCTGTGCAACTAGATTGCTAAGCGGCTACTTGCAAGCCACTATCACACAGAGCCTTCTGGCAGCATCCAAGCAAGAGGGATCGCCGGCAGCTCCACTCTGTGTTTCCATGCATATGTGAGGTGAGCTAGTCACTTAAGAGATGGGAGAGAGTGTGTTTCTGGAGAATGTTACTTCTGCAAAGGGAAGTTACAGCCAGTGCTTCTCAGCTCTAGGGCAGAGTGTGTGGCTGCTGTAGAAAGAGTTCTCTAAGCCACTGTTTCTCTGCCAGGAAGACAAACATCTATCAGACAAGCTGAAATCGAGCAGTTTCCACAGGGCACCCTGCTGCCTGGTTCCCAGAATGTGCGCTCCAGATGAATCTTAACAGCTACAGCTGAGTGGGTTTCTGGCCTAGGTTATTTCTTCAAATGGAACTTATACCGAGTACATCTCAGTTCTACTCCAACGATTCTAGTAGACTCAGAAGAGTATGCTTGGGAACTGCACATCTGCATTCTGCCTTGTTCGGGCAGAGCGGCCTGTTCACTGAACTCTCCTGCACACTCCCCAGGAAGAGATAGAACTGCGTGTGTTTCTGCACACTGTTAGTTCTTCAAATGGAAGATCCTCCCAGTGCTTCTCAGCTCCAGTGAGAAGCTTGTACTTGCTGTGCAACTAGATTGCTAAGCGGCTACTTGCAAGCCTATCACACAGAGCCTTCTGGCAGCATCCAAGCAAGAGGGATCGCCGGCAGCTCCACTCTGTGTTTCCATGCATATGTGAGGTGAGCTAGTCACTTAAGAGATAGGAGAGAGTGTGTTTCTGGAGAATGTTACTTCTGCAAAGGGAAGTTACAGCCAGTGCTTCTCAGCTCTAGGGCAGAGTGTGTGGCTGCTGTAGAAAGAGTTCTCTAAGCCACTGTTTCTCTGCCAGGAAGACAAACATCTATCAGACAAGCTGAAATCGAGCAGTTTCCACAGGGCACTCTGCTGCCTGGTTCCCAGAATGTGCGCTCCAGATGAATCTTAACAGCTACAGCTGAGTGGGTTTCTGGCCTAGGTTATTTCTTCAAATGGAACTTATACCGAGTTGATCTCAGTTCTACTCCAACGTTTCTAGTAGACTCAGAAGAGTATGCTTGGGAACTGCACATCTGCATTCTGCCTTGTTCGGGCAGAGCGGCCTGTTCACTGAACTCTCCTGCACACTTCCCAGGAAGAGATAGAAATGCGTGTGTTTCTGCACACTGTTAGTTCTTCAAAGGGAAGATCCTCCCAGTGCTTCTCTGCTCCAGTGAGAAGCTTGGACTTGCTGTGCAACTAGATTGCTAAGCGGCTACTTGCAAGCCACTATCACACAGAGCCTTCTGGCAGCATCCAAGCAAGAGGTATCGCCGGCAGCTCCACTCTGTGTTTCCATGCATATGTGAGGTGAGCTAGTCAGTTAAGAGATAGGAGAGAGTGTGTTTCTGGAGAATGTTACTTCTGCAAAGGGAAGTTACAGCCAGTGCTTCTCAGCTCTAGGGCAGAGTGTGTGGCTGCTGTAGAAAGAGTTCTCTAAGCCACTGTTTCTCTGCCGGGAAGACAAACACCTATCAGACAAGCTGAAATCGAGCAGTTTCCACAGGGCACTCTGCTGCCTGGTTCCCAGAATGTGCGCTCCAGATGAATCTTAACAGCTACAGCTGAGTGGGTTTCTGGCCTAGGTTATTTCTTCAAATGGAACTTATACCGAGTTCATCTCAGTTCTACTCCAACGTTTCTAGTAGACTCAGAAGAATAGGCTTGGGAACAGTGCATCTGCATTCTGCCTTGTTCGGGCAGAGCGGCCTGTTCAATGAACTCTCCTGCACACTCCGGAGTAACAGGTAGAACTGCGTGTGTTTCTGCACACTGTTAGTTCTTCAAAGGGAAGTTTTCGCAGTCCTTCTCAGCTCCAGTGAGATGCTTGTATTTGCTGTGCAACTAGATTCCTAAGCAGCTACATGTAAGCCACTATCAAATAGAGCCGTCTGGCAGCATCAAAGCAAGAGCTATCGCCGGCAGCTCCACTCTGTGTTTCCATGAATATGTGAGGTGAGCTAGTCAGTTAAGAGATAGGAGAGAGAGTGTTTCTGGAGAATGTTACTTCTGCAAAGGGAAGTTACAGCCAGTGCTTCTCAGCTCTAGGGCAGAGTGTGTGGCTGCTGTAGAAAGAGTTCTCTAAGCCACTGTTTCTCTGCCGGGAAGACAAACACCTATCAGACAAGCTGAAATCGAGCAGTTTCCACAGGGCACTCTGCTGCCTGGTTCCCAGAATGTGCGCTCCAGATGAATCTTAACAGCTACAGCTGAGTGGGTTTCTGGCCTAGGTTATTTCTTCAAATGGAACTTATACCGAGTTCATCTCAGTTCTACTCCAACGTTTCTAGTAGACTCAGATGAATAGGCTTGGGAACAGTGCATCTGCATTCTGCCTTGATCGGCAGAGGGGCCTGTTCAATGAACTCTCCTGCACACTCCGTAGTAACAGGTAGAACTGCGTGTGTTTCTGCACACTGTTAGTTCTTCAAAGGGAAGTTCTTCCCAGTCCTTCTCAGCTCCAGTGAGATGCTTGTATTTGCTGTGCAACTAGATTCCTAAGCAGCTACATGTAAGCCACTATCAAAGAGAGACGTCTGGCAGCATCAAAGCAAGAGCTATCGCCGGCTGCTCCACTCTGTGTTTCCATGCATATGTGAGGTGAGCTAGTCACTTAAGAGTTAGCAGAGAGAGTGTTTCTGGAGAATGTTACTTCTGCAAAGGGAAGTTACAGCCAGTGCTTCTCAGCTCTAGGGCAGAGTGTGTGGCTGCTGTAGAAAGAGTTGTCTAAGCCACTGTTTCTCTGCCGGGAAGACAAACACCTATCAGACAAGCTGAAATCGAGCAGTTTCCACAGGGCACTCTGCTGCCTGGTTCCCAGAATGTGCGCTCCAGATGAATCTTAACAGCTACAGCTGAGTGGGTTTCTGGCCTAGGTTATTTCTTCAAATGGAACTTATACCGAGTTCATCTCAGTTCTACTCCAACGTTTCTGGTAGACTCAGAAGAGTATGCTTGGGAACTGCACATCTGCATTCTGCCTTGTTCGGGCAGAGCGGCCTGTTCACTGAACTCTCCTGCACACTCCCCAGGAAGAGATAGAACTGCGTGTGTTTCTGCACACTGTTAGTTCTTCAAAGGGAAGATCCTCCCAGTGCTTCTCAGCTCCAGTGAGAAGCTTGTACTTGCTGTGCAACTAGATTGCTAAGCGGCTACTTGCAAGCCTATCACACAGAGCCTTCTGGCAGCATCCAAGCAAGAGGGATCGCCGGCAGCTCCACTCTGTGTTTCCATGCATATGTGAGGTGAGCTAGTCAGTTAAGAGATAGGAGAGAGTGTGTTTCTGGAGAATGTTACTTCTGCAAAGGGAAGTTACAGCCAGTGCTTCTGAGCTCTAGGGCAGAGTGTGTGGCTGCTGTAGAAAGAGTTCTCTAAGCCACTGTTTCTCTGCCGGGAAGACAAACACCTATCAGACAAGCTGAAATCGAGCAGTTTCCACAGGGCACTCTGCTGCCTGGTTCCCAGAATGTGCGCTCCAGATGAATCTTAATAGCTACAGGTGAGTGGGTTTCTGGCCTAGGTTACTTCTTCAAATGGAACTTATACCGAGTTCATCTCAGTTCTACTCCAACATTTCTAGTAGACTCAGAAGAGTATGCTTGGGAACTGCACATCTGCATTCTGCCTTGTTCGGGCAGAGCGGCCTGTTCACTGAACTCTCCTGCACACTCCCCAGGAAGAGATAGAACTGCGTGTGTTTCTGCACACTGTTAGTTCTTCAAAGGGAAGATCCTCCCAGTGCTTCTCAGCTCCAGTGAGAAGCTTGTACTTGCTGTGCAACTAGATTGCTAAGCGGCTACTTGCAAGCCACTATCACACAGAGTCTTCTGGCAGCATCCAAGCAAGAGGGATCGCCGGCAGCTCCACTCTGTGTTTCCATGCATATGTGAGGTGAGCTAGTCACTTAAGAGATAGGAGAGAGTGTGTTTCTGGAGAATGTTACTTCTGCAAAGGGAAGTTACAGCCAGTGCTTCTCAGCTCTAGGGCAGAGTGTGTGGCTGCTGTAGAAAGAGTTCTCTAAGCCACTGTTTCTCTGCCAGGAAGACAAACATCTATCAGACAAGCTGAAATCGAGCAGTTTCCACAGGGCACTCTGCTGCCTGGTTCCCAGAATGTGCGCTCCAGATGAATCTTAACAGCTACAGCTGAGTGGGTTTCTGGCCTAGGTTATTTCTTCAAATGGAACTTATACCGAGTTCATCTCAGTTCTACTCCAACGTTTCTAGTAGACTCAGAAGAATAGGCTTGGGAACAGTGCATCTGCATTCTGCCTTGTTCGGGCAGAGCGGCCTGTTCAATGAACTCTCCTGCACACTCCCCAGGAAGAGATAGAACTGCGTGTGTTTCTGCACACTGTTAGTTCTTCAAAGGGAAGATCCTCCCAGTGCTTCTCAGCTCCAGTGAGAAGCTTGGACTTGCTGTGCAACTAGATTGCTAAGCGGCTACTTGCAAGCCACTATCACACAGAGCCTTCTGGCAGCATCCAAGCAAGAGCTATCGCCGGCAGCTCCACTCTGTGTTTCCATGCATATGTGAGGTGAGCTAGTCAGTTAAGAGATAGGAGAGAGTGTGTTTCTGGAGAATGTTACTTCTGCAAAGGGAAGTTACCGCCAGTGCTTCTCAGCTCTAGGGCAGAGTGTGTGGCTGCTGTAGAAAGAGTTCTCTAAGCCACTGTTTCTCTGCCGGGAAGACAAACACCTATCAGACAAGCTGAAATCGAGCAGTTTCCACAGGGCACTCTGCTGCCTGGTTCCCAGAATGTGCGCTCCAGATGAATCTGAACAGCTACAGCTGAGTGGGTTTCTGGCCTAGGTTATTTCTTCAAATGGAACTTATACCGAGTTCATCTCAGTTCTACTCCAACGTTTCTAGTAGACTCAGATGAATAGGCTTGGGAACAGTGCATCTGCATTCTGCCTTGATCGGCAGAGCGGCCTGTTCAATGAACTCTCCTGCACACTCCGTAGTAACAGGTAGAACTGCGTGTGTTTCTGCACACTGTTAGTTCTTCAAAGGGAAGTTCTTCCCAGTCCTTCTCAGCTCCAGTGAGATGCTTGTATTTGCTGTGCAACTAGATTCCTAAGCAGCTACATGTAAGCCACTATCAAAGAGAGCCGTCTGGCAGCATCAAAGCAAGAGCTATCGCCGGCTGCTCCACTCTGTGTTTCCATGCATATGTGAGGTGAGCTAGTCACTTAAGAGTTAGCAGAGAGAGTGTTTCTGGAGAATGTTACTTCTGCAAAGGGAAGTTACAGCCAGTGCTTCTCAGCTCTAGGGCAGAGTGTGTGGCTGCTGTAGAAAGAGTTCTCTAAGCCACTGTTTCTCTGCCGGGAAGACAAACATCTATCAGACAAGCTGAAATCGAGCAGTTTCCACAGGGCACTCTGCTGCCTGGTTCCCAGAATGTGCGCTCCAGATGAATCTTAACAGCTACAGCTGAGTGGGTTTCTGGCCTAGGTTATTTCTTCAAATGGAACTTATACCGAGTTCATCTCAGTTCTACTCCAACGTTTCTAGTAGACTCAGAAGAATAGGCTTGGGAACAGTGCATCTGCATTCTGCCTTGTTCGGGCAGAGCGGCCTGTTAAATGAACTCTCCTGCACACTCCGTAGTAACAGGTAGAACTGCGTGTGTTTCTGCACACTGTTAGTTCTTCAAAGGGAAGTTTTCCCAGTCCTTCTCAGCTCCAGTGAGATGCTTGTATTTGCTGTGCAACTAGATTCCTAAGCAGCTACATGTAAGCCACTATCAAATAGAGCCGTCTGGCAGCATCAAAGCAAGAGCTATCGCCGGCAGCTCCACTCTGTGTTTCCATGAATATGTGAGGTGAGCTAGTCAGTTAAGAGATAGGAGAGAGAGTGTTTCTGGAGAATGTTACTTCTGCAAAGGGAAGTTACAGCCAGTGCTTCTCAGCTCTAGGGCAGAGTGTGTGGCTGCTGTAGAAAGAGTTCTCTAAGCCACTGTTTCTCTGCCGGGAAGACAAACACCTATCAGACAAGCTGAAATCGAGCAGTTTCCACAGGGCACTCTGCTGCCTGGTTCCCAGAATGTGCGCTCCAGATGAATCTTAACAGCTACAGCTGAGTGGGTTTCTGGCCTAGGTTATTTCTTCAAATGGAACTTATACCGAGTTCATCTCAGTTCTACTCCAACGTTTCTGGTAGACTCAGATGAGTATGCTTGGGAACTGCACATCTGCATTCTGCCTTGTTCGGGCAGAGCGGCCTGTTCACTGAACTCTCCTGCACACTCCCCAGGAAGAGATAGAACTGCGTGTGTTTCTGCACACTGTTAGTTCTTCAAAGGGAAGATCCTCCCAGTGCTTCTCAGCTCCAGTGAGAAGCTTGGACTTGCTGTGCAACTAGATTGCTAAGCGGCTACTTGCAAGCCACTATCACACAGAGCCTTCTGGCAGCATCCAAGCAAGAGGGATCGCCGGCGGCTCCACTCTGTGTTTCCATGCATATGTGAGGTGAGCTAGTCACTTAAGAGTTAGGAGAGCGTGTGTTTCTGGAGAATGTTACTTCTGCAAAGGGAAGTTACAGCCAGTGCTTCTCAGCTGTAGGGCAGAATGTGTGGCTGCTGTAGAAAGAGTTCTCTAAGCCACTGTTTCTCTGCCGGGAAGACAAACACCTATCAGACAAGCTGAAATCGAGCAGTTTCCACAGGGCACTCTGCTGCCTGGTTCCCAGAATGTGCGCTCCAGATGAATCTTAACAGCTACAGCTGAGTGGGTTTCTGGCCTAGGTTATTTCTTCAAATGGAACTTATACCGAGTTCATCTCAGTTCTACTCCAACGTTTCTAGTAGACTCAGAAGAATAGGCTTGGGAACAGTGCATCTGCATTCTGCCTTGATCGGCAGAGCGGCCTGTTCACTGAACTCTCCTGCACACTCCCCAGGAAGAGATAGAACTGCGTGTGTTTCTGCACACTGTTAGTTCTTCAAAGGGATGATCCTCCCAGTGCTTCTCAGCTCCAGTGAGAAGCTTGGACTTGCTGTGCAACTAGATTGCTAAGCGGCTACTTGCAAGCCACTATCACACAGAGCCTTCTGGCAGCATGCAAGCAAGAGGGATCGCCGGCAGCTCCACTCTGTGTTTCCATGCATATGTGAGGTGAGCTAGTCACTTAAGAGATAGGAGAGAGTGTGTTTCTGGAGAATGTTACTTCTGCAAAGGGAAGTTACAGCCAGTGCTTCTCAGCTCTAGGGCAGAGTGTGTGGCTGCTGTAGAAAGAGTTCTCTAAGCCACTGTTTCTCTGGCGGGAAGACAAACACCTATCAGACAAGCTGAAATCGAGCAGTTTCCACAGGGCACTCTGCTGCCTGGTTCCCAGAATGTGCGCTCCAGATGAATCTTAACAGCTACAGCTGAGTGGGTTTCTGGCCTAGGTTATTTCTTCAAATGGAACTTATACCGAGTTCATCTCAGTTCTACTCCAACGTTTCTAGTAGACTCAGAAGAGTATGCTTGAGAACTGCACATCTGCATTCTGCCTTAATCGGAAGAGCGACCTGTTCAATGAACTCTCCTGCACACTCCTTAGTAACAGGTAGATCTGCGTGTGTTTCTGCACACTGTTAATTCTTCAAAGGGAAGTTCTTCCCAGTCCTTCTCAGCTCCAGTGAGATGCTTGTATTTGCTGTGCAACTAGATTCCTAAGCAGCTACATGTAAGCCACTATCAAAGAGAGCCGTCTGGCAGCATCAAAGCAAGAGCTATCGCCGGCTGCTCCACTCTGTGTTTCCATGCATATGTGAGGTGAGCTAGTCACTTAAGAGTTAGGAGAGAGAGTGTTTCTGGAGAATGTTACTTCTGCAAAGGGAAGTTACAGCCAGTGCTTCTCAGCTCTAGGGCAGAGTGTGTGTCTGCTGTAGAAAGAGTTCTCTAAGCCACTGTTTCTCTGCCGGGAAGACAAACACCTATCAGACAAGCTGAAATCGAGCAGTTTCCACAGGGCACTCTGCTGCCTGGTTCCCAGAATGTGCGCTCCAGATGAATCTTAACAGCTACAGCTGAGTGGGTTTCTGGCCTAGGTTATTTCTTCAAATGGAACTCATACCGAATTCATCTCAGTTCTACTCCAACATTTCTAGTAGACTCAGAAGAGTATGCTTGGGAACTGCACATCTGCATTCTGCCTTGTTCGGGCAGAGCGGCCTGTTCAATGAACTCTCCTGCACACTCCCCAGGAAGAGATAGAACTGCGTGTGTTTCTGCACACTGTTAGTTCTTCAAAGGGAAGATCCTCCCAGTGCTTCTCAGCTCCAGTGAGAAGCTTGTTTGCTGTGCAACTAGATTGCTAAGCGGCTACTTGCAAGCCACTATCACACAGAGCCTTCTGGCAGCATCCAAGCAAGAGCGATCGCCGTCAGCTCCACTCTGTGTTTCCATGCATATGTGAGGTGAGCTAGTCAGTTAAGAGATAGGAGAGAGTGTGTTTCTGGAGAATGTTACTTCTGCAAAGGGAAGTTACAGCCAGTGCTTCTCAGCTCTAGGGCAGAGTGTGTGGCTGCTGTAGAAAGAGTTGTCTAAGCCACTGTTTCTCTGCCGGGAAGACAAACACCTATCAGACAAGCTGAAATCGAGCAGTTTCCACAGGGCACTCTGCTGCCTGGTTCCCAGAATGTGCGCTCCAGATGAATCTTAACAGCTACAGCTGAGTGGGTTTCTGGCCTAGGTTATTTCTTCAAATGGAACTTATACCGAGTTCATCTCAGTTCTACTCCAACGTTTCTAGTAGACTCAGAAGAATAGGCTTGGGAACAGTGCATCTGCATTCTGCCTTGATCGGCAGAGGGGCCTGTTCAATGAACTCTCCTGCACACTCCGTAGTAACAGGTAGAACTGCGTGTGTTTCTGCACACTGTTAGTTCTTCAAAGGGAAGTTCTTCCCAGTCCTTCTCAGCTCCAGTGAGATGCTTGTATTTGCTGTGCAACTAGATTCCTAAGCAGCTACATGTAAGCCCCTATCAAAGAGAGCCGTCTGGCAGCATCAAAGCAAGAGCTATCGCCGGCTGCTCCACTCTGTGTTTCCATGCATATGTGAGGTGAGCTAGTCACTTAAGAGTTAGGAGAGAGAGTGTTTCTGGAGAATGTTACTTCTGCAAAGGGAAGTTACAGGCAGTGCTTCTCAGCTCTAGGGCAGAGTGTGTGGCTGCTGTAGAAAGAGTTCTCTAAGCCACTGTTTCTCTGCCAGGAAGACAAACACCTATCAGACAAGCTGAAATCGAGCAGTTTCCACAGGGCACTCTGCTGCCTGGTTCCCAGAATGTGCGCTCCAGATGAATCTTAACAGCTACAGCTGAGTGGGTTTCTGGCCTAGGTTATTTCTTCAAATGGAACTTATACCGAGTTCATCTCAGTTCTACTCCAACATTTCTAGTAGACTCAGAAGAGTATGCTTGGGAACTGCACATCTGCATTCTGCCTTGTTCGGGCAGAGCGGCCTGTTCACTGAACTCTCCTGCACACTCCCCAGGAAGAGATAGAACTGCGTGTGTTTCTGCACACTGTTAGTTCTTCAAAGGGAAGATCCTCCCAGTGCTTCTCAGCTCCAGTGAGAAGCTTGTACTTGCTGTGCAACTAGATTGCTAAGCGGCTACTTGCAAGCCACTATCACACAGAGTCTTCTGGCAGCATCCAAGCAAGAGGGATCGCCGGCAGCTCCACTCTGTGTTTCCATGCATATGTGAGGTGAGCTAGTCACTTAAGAGATAGGAGAGAGTGTGTTTCTGGAGAATGTTACTTCTGCAAAGGGAAGTTACAGCCAGTGCTTCTCAGCTCTAGGGCAGAGTGTGTGGCTGCTGTAGAAAGAGTTCTCTAAGCCACTGTTTCTCTGCCAGGAAGACAAACATCTATCAGACAAGCTGAAATCGAGCAGTTTCCACAGGGCACTCTGCTGCCTGGTTCCCAGAATGTGCGCTCCAGATGAATCTTAACAGCTACAGCTGAGTGGGTTTCTGGCCTAGGTTATTTCTTCAAATGGAACTTATACCGAGTTCATCTCAGTTCTACTCCAACGTTTCTAGTAGACTCAGAAGAATAGGCTTGGGAACAGTGCATCTGCATTCTGCCTTGATCGGGCAGAGCGGCCTGTTCAATGAACTCTCCTGCACACTCCCCAGGAAGAGATAGAACTGCGTGTGTTTCTGCACACTGTTAGTTCTTCAAAGGGAAGATCCTCCCAGTGCTTCTCAGCTCCAGTGAGAAGCTTGGACTTGCTGTGCAACTAGATTGCTAAGCGGCTACTTGCAAGCCACTATCACACAGAGCCTTCTGGCAGCATCCAAGCAAGAGGGATCGCCGGCAGCTCCACTCTGTGTTTCCATGCATATGTGAGGTGAGCTAGTCAGTTAAGAGATAGGAGAGAGTGTGTTTCTGGAGAATGTTACTTCTGGAAAGGGAAGTTACAGCCAGTGCTTCTCAGCTCTACGGCAGAGTGTGTGGCTGCTGTAGAAAGAGTTCTCTAAGCCACTGTTTCTGTGCCGGGAAGACAAACACCTATCAGACAAGCTGAAATCGAGCAGTTTCCACAGGGCACTCTGCTGCCTGGTTCCCAGAATGTGCGCTCCAGATGAATCTGAACAGCTACAGCTGAGTGGGTTTCTGGCCTAGGTTATTTCTTCAAATGGAACTTATACCGAGTTCATCTCAGTTCTACTCCAACGTTTCTAGTAGACTCAGATGAATAGGCTTGGGAACAGTGCATCTGCATTCTGCCTTGATCGGCAGAGCGGCCTGTTCAATGAACTCTCCTGCACACTCCGTAGTAACAGGTAGAACTGCGTATGTTTCTGCACACTGTTAGTTCTTCAAAGGGAAGTTCTTTCCAGTCCTTCTCAGCTCCAGTGAGATGCTTGTATTTGCTGTGCAACTAGATTCCTAAGCAGCTACATGTAAGCCACTATCAAAGAGAGCCGTCTGGCAGCATCAAAGCAAGAGCTATCGCCGGCTGCTCCACTCTGTGTTTCCATGCATATGTGAGGTGAGCTAGTCACTTAAGAGTTAGCAGAGAGAGTGTTTCTGGAGAATGTTACTTCTGCAAAGGGAAGTTACAGCCAGTGCTTCTCAGCTCTAGGGCAGAGTGTGTGGCTGCTGTAGAAAGAGTTCTCTAAGCCACTGTTTCTCTGCCGGGAAGACAAACATCTATCAGACAAGCTGAAATCGAGCAGTTTCCACAGGGCACTCTGCTGCCTGGTTCCCAGAATGTGCGCTCCAGATGAATCTTAACAGCTACAGCTGAGTGGGTTTCTGGCCTAGGTTATTTCTTCAAATGGAACTTATACCGAGTTCATCTCAGTTCTACTCCAACGTTTCTAGTAGACTCAGAAGAATAGGCTTGGGAACAGTGCATCTGCATTCTGCCTTGTTCGGGCAGAGCGGCCTGTTCAATGAACTCTCCTGCACACTCCGTAGTAACAGGTAGAACTGCGTGTGTTTCTGCACACTGTTAGTTCTTCAAAGGGAAGTTTTCCCAGTCCTTCTCAGCTCCAGTGAGATGCTTGTATTTGCTGTGCAACTAGATTCCTAAGCAGCTACATGTAAGCCACTATCAAATAGAGCCGTCTGGCAGCATCAAAGCAAGAGCTATCGCCGGCAGCTCCACTCTGTGTTTCCATGAATATGTGAGGTGAGCTAGTCAGTTAAGAGATAGGAGAGAGAGTGTTTCTGGAGAATGTTACTTCTGCAAAGGGAAGTTACAGCCAGTGCTTCTCAGCTCTAGGGCAGAGTGTGTGGCTGCTGTAGAAAGAGTTCTCTAAGCCACTGTTTCTCTGCCGGGAAGACAAACACCTATCAGACAAGCTGAAATCGAGCAGTTTCCACAGGGCACTCTGCTGCCTGGTTCCCAGAATGTGCGCTCCAGATGAATCTTAACAGCTACAGCTGAGTAGGTTTCTGGCCTAGGTTATTTCTTCAAATGGAACTTATACCGAGTTCATCTCAGTTCTACTCCAACGTTTCTAGTAGACTCAGAAGAATAGGCTTGGTAACAGTGCATCTGCATTCTGCCTTGATCGGCAGAGCGGCCTGTTCAATGAACTCTCCTGCACACTACATAGTAACAGGTAGAACTGCGTGTGTTTCTGCACACTGTTAGTTCTTCAAAGGGAAGTTCTTCCCAGTCCTTCTCAGCTCCAGTGAGATGCTTGTATTTGCTGTGCAACTAGATTCCTAAGCAGCTACATGTAAGCCACTATCAAAGAGAGCCGTCTGGCAGCATCAAAGCAAGAGCTATCACCGGCTGCACCACTCTGTGTTTCCATGCATATGTGAGGTGAGCTAGTCACTTAAGAGTTAGCAGAGAGAGTGTTTCTGGAGAATGTTACTTCTGCAAAGGGAAGTTACAGCCAGTGCTTCTCAGCTGTAGGGCAGAGTGTGTGGCTGCTGTAGAAAGAGTTCTCTAAGCCACTGTTTCTCTGCCGGGAAGACAAACACCTATCAGACAAGCTGAAATCGAGCAGTTTCCACAGGGCACTCTGCTGCCTGCTTCCCAGAATGTGCGCTCCAGATGAATCTTAACAGCTACAGCTGAGTGGGTTTCTGGCCTAGGTTATTTCTTCAAATGGAACTTATACCGAGTTCATCTCAGTTCTACTCCAACGTTTCTGGTAGACTCAGATGAGTATGCTTGGGAACTGCACATCTGCATTCTGCCTTGTTCGGGCAGAGCGGCCTGTTCACTGAACTCTCCTGCACACTCCCCAGGAAGAGATAGAACTGCGTGTGTTTCTGCACACTGTTAGTTCTTCAAAGGGAAGATCCTCCCAGTGCTTCTCAGCTCCAGTGAGAAGCTTGGACTTGCTGTGCAACTAGATTGCTAAGCGGCTACTTGCAAGCCACTATCACACAGAGTCTTCTGGCAGCATCCAAGCAAGAGGGATCGCCGGCAGCTCCACTCTGTGTTTCCATGCATATGTGAGGTGAGCTAGTCACTTAAGAGATAGGAGAGAGTGTGTTTCTGGAGAATGTTACTTCTGCAAAGGGAAGTTACAGCCAGTGCTTCTCAGCTCTAGGGCAGAGTGTGTGGCTGCTGTAGAAAGAGTTCTCTAAGCCACTGTTTCTCTGCCAGGAAGACAAACATCTATCAGACAAGCTGAAATCGAGCAGTTTCCACAGGGCACTCTGCTGCCTGGTTCCCAGAATGTGCGCTCCAGATGAATCTTAACAGCTACAGCTGAGTGGGTTTCTGGCCTAGGTTATTTCTTCAAATGGAACTTATACCGAGTTCATCTCAGTTCTACTCCAACGTTTCTAGTAGACTCAGAAGAATAGGCTTGGGAACAGTGCATCTGCATTCTGCCTTGTTCGGGCAGAGCGGCCTGTTCAATGAACTCTCCTGCACACTCCCCAGGAAGAGATAGAACTGCGTGTGTTTCTGCACACTGTTAGTTCTTCAAAGGGAAGATCCTCCCAGTGCTTCTCAGCTCCAGTGAGAAGCTTGGACTTGCTGTGCAACTAGATTGCTAAGCGGCTACTTGCAAGCCACTATCACACAGAGCCTTCTGGCAGCATCCAAGCAAGAGGTATCGCCGGCAGCTCCACTCTGTGTTTCCATGCATATGTGAGGTGAGCTAGTCAGTTAAGAGATAGGAGAGAGTGTGTTTCTGGAGAATGTTACTTCTGCAAAGGGAAGTTACAGCCAGTGCTTCTCAGCTCTAGGGCAGAGTGTGTGGCTGCTGTAGAAAGAGTTCTCTAAGCCACTGTTTCTCTGCCGGGAAGACAAACACCTATCAGACAAGCTGAAATCGAGCAGTTTCCACAGGGCACTCTGCTGCCTGGTTCCCAGAATGTGCGCTCCAGATGAATCTTAACAGCTACAGCTGAGTGGGTTTCTGGCCTAGGTTATTTCTTCAAATGGAACTTATACCGAGTTCATCTCAGTTCTACTCCAACGTTTCTAGTAGACTCAGATGAATAGGCTTGGGAACAGTGCATCTGCATTCTGCCTTGATCGGCAGAGCGGCCTGTTCAATGAACTCTCCTGCACACTCCGTAGTAACAGGTAGAACTGCGTATGTTTCTGCACACTGTTAGTTCTTCAAAGGGAAGTTCTTTCCAGTCCTTCTCAGCTCCAGTGAGATGCTTGTATTTGCTGTGCAACTAGATTCCTAAGCAGCTACATGTAAGCCACTATCAAAGAGAGCCGTCTGGCAGCATCAAAGCAAGAGCTATCGCCGGCTGCTCCACTCTGTGTTTCCATGCATATGTGAGGTGAGCTAGTCACTTAAGAGTTAGCAGAGAGAGTGTTTCTGGAGAATGTTACTTCTGCAAAGGGAAGTTACAGCCAGTGCTTCTCAGCTCTAGGGCAGAGTGTGTGGCTGCTGTAGAAAGAGTTCTCTAAGCCACTGTTTCTCTGCCGGGAAGACAAACATCTATCAGACAAGCTGAAATCGAGCAGTTTCCACAGGGCACTCTGCTGCCTGGTTCCCAGAATGTGCGCTCCAGATGAATCTTAACAGCTACAGCTGAGTGGGTTTCTGGCCTAGGTTATTTCTTCAAATGGAACTTATACCGAGTTCATCTCAGTTCTACTCCAACGTTTCTAGTAGACTCAGAAGAATAGGCTTGGGAACAGTGCATCTGCATTCTGCCTTGTTCGGGCAGAGCGGCCTGTTCAATGAACTCTCCTGCACACTCCGTAGTAACAGGTAGAACTGCGTGTGTTTCTGCACACTGTTAGTTCTTCAAAGGGAAGTTTTCCCAGTCCTTCTCAGCTCCAGTGAGATGATTGTATTTGCTGTGCAACTCTATTCCTAAGCAGCTACGTGTAAGCCACTATCAAATAGAGCCGTCTGGCAGCATCAAAGCAAGAGCTATCGCCGGCAGCTCCACTCTGTGTTTCCATGAATATGTGAGGTGAGCTAGTCAGTTAAGAGATAGGAGAGAGAGTGTTTCTGGAGAATGTTACTTCTGCAAAGGGAAGTTACAGCCAGTGCTTCTCAGCTCTAGGGCAGAGTGTGTGGCTGCTGTAGAAAGAGTTCTCTAAGCCACTGTTTCTCTGCCGGGAAGACAAACACCTATCAGACAAGCTGAAATCGAGCAGTTTCCACAGGGCACTCTGCTGCCTGGTTCCCAGAATGTGCGCTCCAGATGAATCTTAACAGCTACAGCTGAGTGGGTTTCTGGCCTAGGTTATTTCTTCAAATGGAACTTATACCGAGTTCATCTCAGTTCTACTCCAACGTTTCTAGTAGACTCAGAAGAATAGGCTTGGGAACAGTGCATCTGCATTCTGCCTTGATCGGCAGAGCGGCCTGTTCACTGAACTCTCCTGCACACTCCCCAGGAAGAGATAGAACTGCGTGTGTTTCTGCACACTGTTAGTTCTTCAAAGGGAAGATCCTCCCAGTGCTTCTCAGCTCCAGTGAGAAGCTTGTACTTGCTGTGCAACTAGATTGCTAAGCGGCTACTTGCAAGCCACTATCACACAGAGCCTTCTGGCAGCATCCAAGCAAGAGGGATCGCCGGCAGCTCCACTCTGTGTTTCCATGCATATGTGAGGTGAGCTAGTCACTTAAGAGATAGGAGAGAGTGTGTTTCTGGAGAATGTTACTTCTGCAAAGGGAAGTTACAGCCAGTGCTTCTCAGCTCTAGGGCAGAGTGTGTGGCTGCTGTAGAAAGAGTTCTCTAAGCTACTGTTTCTCTGCCGGGAAGACAAACACCTATCAGACAAGCTGAAATCGAGCAGTTTCCACAGGGCACTCTGCTGCCTGGTTCCCAGAATGTGCGCTCCAGATGAATCTTAACAGCTACAGCTGAGTGGGTTTCTGGCCTAGGTTATTTCTTCAAATGGAACTTATACCGAGTTCATCTCAGTTCTACTCCAACGTTTCTAGTAGACTCAGAAGAATAGGCTTGGGAACTGCACATCTGCATTCTGCCTTGATCGGAAGAGCGACCTGTTCAATGAACTCTCCTGCACACTCCTTAGTAACAGGAAGATCTGCGTGTGTTTCTGCACACTGTTAATTCTTCAAAGGGAAGTTCTTCCCAGTCCTTCTCAGCTCCAGTGAGATGCTTGTATTTGCTGTGCAACTAGATTCCTAAGCAGCTACATGTAAGCCACTATCAAAGAGAGCCGTCTGGCAGCATCAAAGCAAGAGCTATCGCCGGCTGCTCCACTCTGTGTTTCCATGCATATGTGAGGTGAGCTAGTCACTTAAGAGTTAGGAGAGAGAGTGTTTCTGGAGAATGTTACTTCTGCAAAGGGAAGTTACAGCCAGTGCTTCTCAGCTCTAGGGCAGAGTGTGTGTCTGCTGTAGAAAGAGTTCTCTAAGCCACTGTTTCTCTGCCGGGAAGACAAACACCTATCAGACAAGCTGAAATCGAGCAGTTTCCACAGGGCACTCTGCTGCCTGGTTCCCAGAATGTGCGCTCCAGATGAATCTTAACAGCTACAGCTGAGTGGGTTTCTGGCCTAGGTTATTTCTTCAAATGGAACTTATACCGAGTTCATCTCAGTTCTACTCCAACGTTTCTAGTAGACTCAGAAGAATAGGCTTGGGAACAGTGCATCTGCATTCTGTCTTGATCGGCAGAGGGGCCTGTTCAATGAACTCTCCTGCACACTCCGTAGTAACAGGTAGAACTGCGTGTGTTTCTGCACACTGTTAGTTCTTCAAAGGGAAGTTTTCCCAGTCCTTCTCAGCTCCAGTGAGATGCTTGTATTTGCTGTGCAACTAGATTCCTAAGCAGCTACATGTAAGCCCCTATCAAAGAGAGCCGTCTGGCAGCATCAAAGCAAGAGCTATCGCCGGCTGCTCCACTCTGTGTTTCCATGCATATGTGAGGTGAGCTAGTCACTTAAGAGTTAGGAGAGAGAGTGTTTCTGGAGAATGTTACTTCTGCAAAGGGAAGTTACAGCCAGTGCTTCTCAGCTCTAGGGCAGAGTGTGTGGCTGCTGTAGAAAGAGTTCTCTAAGCCACTGTTTCTCTGCCAGGAAGACAAACACCTATCAGACAAGCTGAAATCGAGCAGTTTCCACAGGGCACTCTGCTGCCTGGTTCCCAGAATGTGCGCTCCAGATGAATCTTAACAGCTACAGCTGAGTGGGTTTCTGGCCTAGGTTATTTCTTCAAATGGAACTTATACCGAGTTCATCTCAGTTCTACTCCAACATTTCTAGTAGACTCAGAAGAGTATGCTTGGGAACTGCACATCTGCATTCTGCCTTGTTCGGGAAGAGCGGCCTGTTCACTGAACTCTCCTGCACACTCCCCAGGAAGAGATAGAACTGCGTGTGTTTCTGCACACTGTTAGTTCTTCAAAGGGAAGATCCTCCCAGTGCTTCTCAACTCCAGTGAGAAGATTGTACTTGCTGTGCAACTAGATTGCTAAGCGGCTACTTGCAAGCCACTATCACACAGAGCCTTCTGGCAGCATCCAAGCAAGAGGGATCGCCGGCAGCTCCACTCTGTGTTTCCATGCATATGTGAGGTGAGCTAGTCACTTAAGTGTTAGGAGAGAGAGTGTTTCTGAGAATGTTAATTCTGGAAAGGGAAGTTACAGCCAGTGCTTCTCAGCTCTAGGGCAGAGTGTGTGTCTGCTGTAGAAAGAGTTCTCTAAGCCACTGTTTCTCTGCCGGGAAGACAAACACCTATCAGACAAGCTGAAATCGAGCAGTTTCCACAGGGCACTCTGCTGCCTGCTTCCCAGAATGTGCGCTCCAGATGAATCTTAACAGCTACAGCTGAGTGGGTTTCTGGCCTAGGTTATTTCTTCAAATGGAACTTATACCGAGTTCATCTCAGTTCTACTCCAACGTTTCTAGTAGACTCAGAAGAATAGGCTTGGGAACAGTGCATCTGCATTCTGCCTTGATCGGCAGAGGGGCCTGTTCAATGAACTCTCCTGCACACTCCGTAGTAACAGGTAGAACTGCGTGTGTTTCTGCACACTGTTAGTTCTTCAAAGGGAAGTTCTTCCCAGTACTTCTCAGCTCCAGTGAGATGCTTGTATTTGCTGTGCAACTAGATTCCTAAGCAGCTACATGTAAGCCCCTATCAAAGAGAGCCGTCTGGCAGCATCAAAGCAAGAGCTATCGCCGGCTGCTCCACTCTGTGTTTCCATGCATATGTGAGGTGAGCTAGTCACTTAAGAGTTAGGAGAGAGAGTGTTTCTGGAGAATGTTACTTCTGCAAAGGGAAGTTACAGCCAGTGCTTCTCAGCTCTAGGGCAGAGTGTGTGGCTGCTGTAGAAAGAGTTCTCTAAGCCACTGTTTCTCTGCCAGGAAGACAAACACCTATCAGACAAGCTGAAATCGAGCAGTTTCCACAGGGCACTCTGCTGCCTGGTTCCCAGAATGTGCGCTCCAGATGAATCTTAACAGCTACAGCTGAGTGGGTTTCTGGCCTAGGTTATTTCTTCAAATGGAACTTATACCGAGTTCATCTCAGTTCTACTCCAACATTTCTAGTAGACTCAGAAGAGTATGCTTGGGAACTGCACATCTGCATTCTGCCTTGTTCGGGAAGAGCGGCCTGTTCACTGAACTCTCCTGCACACTCCCCAGGAAGAGATAGAACTGCGTGTGTTTCTGCACACTGTTAGTTCTTCAAAGGGAAGATCCTCCCAGTGCTTCTCAACTCCAGTGAGAAGATTGTACTTGCTGTGCAACTAGATTGCTAAGCGGCTACTTGCAAGCCACTATCACACAGAGCCTTCTGGCAGCATCCAAGCAAGAGGGATCGCCGGCAGCTCCACTCTGTGTTTCCATGCATATGTGAGGTGAGCTAGTCAGTTAAGAGATAGGAGAGAGTGTGTGTCTGGAGAATGTTACTTCTGCAAAGGGAAGTTACAGCCAGTGCTTCTGAGCTCTAGGGCAGAGTGTGTGGCTGCTGTAGAAAGAGTTCTCTAAGCCACTGTTTCTCTGCCGGGAAGACAAACACCTATCAGACAAGCTGAAATCGAGCAGTTTCCACAGGGCACTCTGCTGCATGGTTCCCAGAATGTGCGCTCCAGATGAATCTTAACAGCTACAGCTGAGTGGGTTTCTGGCCTAGGTTATTTCTTCAAATGGAACTTATACCGAGTTCATCTCAGTTCTACTCCAACGTTTCTAGTAGACTCAGAAGAGTATGCTTGGGAACTGCACATCTGCATTCTGCCTTGTTCGGGCAGAGCGGCCTGTTCCCTGTACTCGCCTGCACACTCCCCAGGAAGAGATGGAACTGCGTTTGTTTCTGCACACTGTTAGTTCTTCAAAGGGAAGATCCTCCCAGTGCTTCTCAGCTCCAGTGAGAAGCTTGTACTTGCTGTGCAACTAGATTGCTAAGCGGCTACTTGCAAGCCACTATCACACAGAGCCTTCTGGCAGCATCCAAGCAAGAGCGATTGCCGTCAGCTCCACTCTGTGTTTCCATGCATATGTGAGGTGAGCTAGTCAGTTAAGAGATAGGAGAGAGTGTGTTTCTGGAGAATGTTACTTCTGCAAAGGGAAGTTACAGCCAGTGCTTCTCAGCTGTAGGGCAGAGTGTGTGGCTGCTGTAGAAAGAGTTCTCTAAGCCACTGTTTCTCTGCCGGGAAGACAAACACCTATCAGACAAGCTGAAATCGAGCAGTTTCCACAGGGCACTCTGCTGCCTGGTTCCCAGAATGTGCGCTCCAGATGAATCTTAACAGCTACAGCTGAGTGGGTTTCTGGCCTAGGTTATTTCTTCAAATGGAACTTATACCGAGCTCATCTCAGTTCTACTCCAACGTTTCTAGTAGACTCAGAAGAATAGGCTTGGGAACAGTGCATCTGCATTCTGCCTTGATCGGCAGAGGGGCCTGTTCAATGAACTCTCCTGCACACTCCGTAGTAACAGGTAGAACTGCGTGTGTTTCTGCACACTGTTAGTTCTTCAAAGGGAAGTTCTTCCCAGTCCTTCTCAGCTCCAGTGAGATGCTTGTATTTGCTGTGCAACTAGATTCCTAAGCAGCTACATGTAAGCCCCTATCAAAGAGAGCCGTCTGGCAGCATCAAAGCAACAGCTATCGCCGGCTGCTCCACTCTGTGTTTCCATGCATATGTGAGGTGAGCTAGTCACTTAAGAGTTAGGAGAGAGAGTGTTTCTGGAGAATGTTACTTCTGTAAAGGGAAGTTACTGCCAGTGCTTCTCAGCTCTAGGGCAGAGTGTGTGGCTGCTGTAGAAAGAGTTCTCTAAGCCACTGTTTCTCTGCCAGGAAGACAAACACCTATCAGACAAGCTGAAATCGAGCAGTTTCCACAGGGCACTCTGCTGCCTGGTTCCCAGAATGTGCGCTCCAGATGAATCTTAACAGCTACAGCTGAGTGGGTTTCTGGCCTAGGTTATTTCTTCAAATGGAACTTATACCGAGTTCATCTCAGTTCTACTCCAACATTTCTAGTAGACTCAGAAGAGTATGCTTGGGAACTGCACATCTGCATTCTGCCTTGTTCGGGAAGAGCGGCCTGTTCACTGAACTCTCCTGCACACTCCCCAGGAAGAGATAGAACTGCGTGTGTTTCTGCACACTGTTAGTTCTTCAAAGGGAAGATCCTCCCAGTGCTTCTCAGCTCCAGTGAGAAGATTGTACTTGCTGTGCAACTAGATTGCTAAGCGGCTACTTGCAAGCCACTATCACACAGAGCCTTCTGGCAGCATCCAAGCAAGAGGGATCGCCGGCAGCTCCACTCTGTGTTTCCATGCATATGTGAGGTGAGCTAGTCACTTAAGTGTTAGGAGAGAGAGTGTTTCTGAGAATGTTAATTCTGGAAAGGGAAGTTACAGCCAGTGCTTCTCAGCTCTAGGGCAGAGTGTGTGTCTGCTGTAGAAAGAGTTCTCTAAGCCACTGTTTCTCTGCCGGGAAGACAAACACCTATCAGACAAGCTGAAATCGAGCAGTTTCCACATGGCACTCTGCTGCCTGGTTCCCAGAATGTGCGCTCCAGATGAATCTTAACAGCTACAGCTGAGTGGGTTTCTGGCCTAGGTTATTTCTTCAAATGGAACTTATACCGAGTTCATCTCAGTTCTACTCCAACATTTCTAGTAGACTCAGAAGAGTATGCTTGGGAACTGCACATCTGCATTCTGCCTTGTTCGGGCAGAGCGGTCTGTTCACTGAACTCTCCTGCACACTCCCCAGGAAGAGATAGAACTGCGTGTGTTTCTGCACACTGTTAGTTCTTCAAAGGGAAGATCCTCCCAGTGCTTCTCAGCTCCAGTGAGAAGCTTGTACTTGCTGTGCAACTAGATTGCTAAGCGGCTACTTGCAAGCCACTATCACACAGAGCCTTCTGGCAGCATCCAAGCAAGAGCTATCGCCGGCAGCTCCACTCTGTGTTTCCATGCATATGTGAGGTGAGCTAGTCAGTTAAGAGATAGGAGAGAGTGTGTTTCTGGAGAATGTTACTTCTGCAAAGGGAAGTTACAGCCAGTGCTTCTCAGCTCTAGGGCAGAGTGTGTGGCTGCTGTAGAAAGAGTTCTCTAAGCCACTGTTTCTCTGCCGGGAAGACAAACACCTATCAGACAAGCTGAAATCGAGCAGTTTCCACAGGGCACTAAGCTGCCTGGTTCCCAGAATGTGCGCTCCAGATGAATCTTAACAGCTACAGCTGAGTGGGTTTCTGGCCTAGGTTATTTCTTCAAATGGAACTTATACCGAGTTCATCTCAGTTCTACTCCAACGTTTCTAGTAGACTCAGAAGAATAGGCTTGGGAACAGTGCATCTGCATTCTGCCTTGATCGGCAGAGCGGCCTGTTCAATGAACTCTCCTGCACACTCTGTAGTAACAGGTAGAACTGCGTGTGTTTCTGCACACTGTTAGTTCTTCAAAGGGAAGTTCTTCCCAGTCCTTCTCAGCTCCAGTGAGATGCTTGTATATGCTGTGCAACTAGATTCCTAAGCAGCTACATGTAAGCCACTATCAAAGAGAGCCGTCTGGCAGCATCAAAGCAAGAGCTATCGCCGGATGCTCCACTCTGTGTTTCCATGCATATGTGAGGTGAGCTAGTCACTTAAGAGTTAGGAGAGAGAATGTTTCTGGAGAATGTTACTTCTGCAAAGGGAAGTTACAGCCAGTGCTTCTCAGCCTTAGGGCAGAGTGTGTGGCTGCTGTAGAAAGAGTTCTCTAAGCCACTGTTTCTCTGCCGGGAAGACAAACACCTATCAGACAAGCTGAAATCGAGCAGTTTCCACAGGGCACTCTGCTGCCTGGTTCCCAGAATGTGCGCTCCAGATGAATCTTAACAGCTACAGCTGAGTGGGTTTCTGGCCTAGGTTATTTCTTCAAATGGAACTTATACCGAGTTCATCTCAGTTCTACTCCAACATTTCTAGTAGACTCAGAAGAGTATGCTTGGGAAGTGCACATCTGCATTCTGCCTTGTTCGGGCAGAGCGGCCTGTTCACTGAACTCTCCTGCACACTCCCCAGGAAGAGATAGAACTGCGTGTGTTTCTGCACACTGTTAGTTCTTCAAAGGGAAGATCCTCCCAGTGCTTCTCAGCTCCAGTGAGAAGCTTTTACTTGCTGTGCAACTAGATTGCTAAGCGGCTACTTGCAAGCCACTATCACACAGAGCCTTCTGGCAGCATCCAAGCAAGAGCGATCGCCGTCAGCTCCACTCTGTGTTTCCATGCATATGTGAGGTGAGCTAGTCAGTTAAGAGATAGGAGAGAGTGTGTTTCTGGAGAATGTTACTTCTGCAAAGGGAAGTTACAGCCAGTGCTTCTCAGCTCTAGGGCAGAGTGTGTGGCTGCTGTAGAAAGAGTTCTCTAAGCCACTGTTTCTCTGGCGGGAAGACAAACACCTATCAGACAAGCTGAAATCGAGCAGTTTCCACAGGGCACTCTGCTGCCTGGTTCCCAGAATGTGCGCTCCAGATGAATCTTAACAGCTACAGCTGAGTGGGTTTCTGGCCTAGGTTATTTCTTCAAATGGAACTTATACCGAGTTCATCTCAGTTCTACTCCAACGTTTCTAGTAGACTCAGAAGAATAGGCTTGGGAACAGTGCATCTGCATTCTGCCTTGATCGGCAGAGGGGCCTGTTCAATGAACTCTCCTGCACACTCCGTAGTAACAGGTAGAACTGCGTGTGTTTCTGCACACTGTTAGTTCTTCAAAGGGAAGTTCTTCCCAGTCCTTCTCAGTTCCAGTGAGATGCTTGTATTTGCTGTGCAACTAGATTCCTAAGCAGCTACATGTAAGCCCCTATCAAAGAGAGCCGTCTGGCAGCATCAAAGCAAGAGCTATCGCCGGCTGCTCCACTCTGTGTTTCCATGCATATGTGAGGTGAGCTAGTCACTTAAGAGTTAGGAGAGAGAGTGTTTCTGGAGAATGTTACTTCTGTAAAGGGAAGTTACAGCCAGTGCTTCTCAGCTCTAGGGCAGAGTGTGTGGCTGCTGTAGAAAGAGTTCTCTAAGCCACTGTTTCTCTGCCAGGAAGACAAACACCTATCAGACAAGCTGAAATCGAGCAGTTTCCACAGGGCACTCTGCTGCCTGGTTCCCAGAATGTGCGCTCCAGATGAATCTTAACAGCTACAGCTGAGTGGGTTTCTGGCCTAGGTTATTTCTTCAAATGGAACTTATACCGAGTTCATCTCAGTTCTACTCCAACATTTCTAGTAGACTCAGAAGAGTATGCTTGGGAACTGCACATCTGCATTCTGCCTTGTTCGGGAAGAGCGGCCTGTTCACTGAACTCTCCTGCACACTCCCCAGGAAGAGATAGAACTGCGTGTGTTTCTGCACACTGTTAGTTCTTCAAAGGGAAGATCCTCCCAGTGCTTCTCAGCTCCAGTGAGAAGATTGTACTTGCTGTGCAACTAGATTGCTAAGCGGCTACTTGCAAGCCACTATCACACAGAGCCTTCTGGCAGCATCCAAGCAAGAGGGATCGCCGGCAGCTCCACTCTGTGTTTCCATGCATATGTGAGGTGAGCTAGTCACTTAAGTGTTAGGAGAGAGAGTGTTTCTGAGAATGTTAATTCTGGAAAGGGAAGTTACAGCCAGTGCTTCTCAGCTCTAGGGCAGAGTGTGTGTCTGCTGTAGAAAGAGTTCTCTAAGCCACTGTTTCTCTGCCGGGAAGACAAACACCTATCAGACAAGCTGAAATCGAGCAGTTTCCACAGGGCACTCTGCTGCCTGCTTCCCAGAATGTGCGCTCCAGATGAATCTTAACAGCTACAGCTGAGTGGGTTTCTGGCCTAGGTTATTTCTTCAAATGGAACTTATACCGAGTTCATCTCAGTTCTACTCCAACATTTCTAGTAGACTCAGAAGAGTATGCTTGGGAACTGCACATCTGCATTCTGCCTTGTTAGGGCAGAGCGGCCTGTTCACTGAACTCTCCTGCACACTCCCCAGGAAGAGATAGAACTGCGTGTGTTTCTGCACACTGTTAGTTCTTCAAAGGGAAGATCCTCCCAGTGCTTCTCAGCTCCAGTGAGAAGCTTGTACTTGCTGTGCAACTAGATTGCTAAGCGGCTACTTGCAAGCCACTATCACACAGAGCCTTCTGGCAGCATCCAAGCAAGAGCTATCGCCGGCAGCTCCACTCTGTGTTTCCATGCATATGTGAGGTGAGCTAGTCAGTTAAGAGATAGGAGAGAGTGTGTTTCTGGAGAATGTTACTTCTGCAAAGGGAAGTTACAGCCAGTGCTTCTCAGCTCTAGGGCAGAGTGTGTGGCTGCTGTAGAAAGAGTTCTCTAAGCCACTGTTTCTCTGCCGGGAAGACAAACACCTATCAGACAAGCTGAAATCGAGCAGTTTCCACAGGGCACTAAGCTGCCTGGTTCCCAGAATGTGCGCTCCAGATGAATCTTAACAGCTACAGCTGAGTGGGTTTCTGGCCTAGGTTATTTCTTCAAATGGAACTTATACCGAGTTCATCTCAGTTCTACTCCAACGTTTCTAGTAGACTCAGAAGAATAGGCTTGGGAACAGTGCATCTGCATTCTGCCTTGATCGGCAGAGCGGCCTGTTCAATGAACTCTCCTGCACACTCTGTAGTAACAGGTAGAACTGCGTGTGTTTCTGCACACTGTTAGTTCTTCAAAGGGAAGTTCTTCCCAGTCCTTCTCAGCTCCAGTGAGATGCTTGTATATGCTGTGCAACTAGATTCCTAAGCAGCTACATGTAAGCCACTATCAAAGAGAGCCGTCTGGCAGCATCAAAGCAAGAGCTATCGCCGGATGCTCCACTCTGTGTTTCCATGCATATGTGAGGTGAGCTAGTCACTTAAGAGTTAGGAGAGAGAATGTTTCTGGAGAATGTTACTTCTGCAAAGGGAAGTTACAGCCAGTGCTTCTCAGCCTTAGGGCAGAGTGTGTGGCTGCTGTAGAAAGAGTTCTCTAAGCCACTGTTTCTCTGCCGGGAAGACAAACACCTATCAGACAAGCTGAAATCGAGCAGTTTCCACAGGGCACTCTGCTGCCTGGTTCCCAGAATGTGCGCTCCAGATGAATCTTAACAGCTACAGCTGAGTGGGTTTCTGGCCTAGGTTATTTCTTCAAATGGAACTTATACCGAGTTCATCTCAGTTCTACTCCAACATTTCTAGTAGACTCAGAAGAGTATGCTTGGGAAGTGCACATCTGCATTCTGCCTTGTTCGGGCAGAGCGGCCTGTTCACTGAACTCTCCTGCACACTCCCCAGGAAGAGATAGAACTGCGTGTGTTTCTGCACACTGTTAGTTCTTCAAAGGGAAGATCCTCCCAGTGCTTCTCAGCTCCAGTGAGAAGCTTGTACTTGCTGTGCAACTAGATTGCTAAGCGGCTACTTGCAAGCCACTATCACACAGAGCCTTCTGGCAGCATCCAAGCAAGAGCGATCGCCGTCAGCTCCACTCTGTGTTTCCATGCATATGTGAGGTGAGCTAGTCAGTTAAGAGATAGGAGAGAGTGTGTTTCTGGAGAATGTTACTTCTGCAAAGGGAAGTTACAGCCAGTGCTTCTCAGCTCTAGGGCAGAGTGTGTGGCTGCTGTAGAAAGAGTTCTCTAAGCCACTGTTTCTCTGGCGGGAAGACAAACACCTATCAGACAAGCTGAAATCGAGCAGTTTCCACAGGGCACTCTGCTGCCTGGTTCCCAGAATGTGCGCTCCAGATGAATCTTAACAGCTACAGCTGAGTGGGTTTCTGGCCTAGGTTATTTCTTCAAATGGAACTTATACCGAGTTCATCTCAGTTCTACTCCAACGTTTCTAGTAGACTCAGAAGAATAGGCTTGGGAACAGTGCATCTGCATTCTGCCTTGATCGGCAGAGGGGCCTGTTCAATGAACTCTCCTGCACACTCCGTAGTAACAGGTAGAACTGCGTGTGTTTCTGCACACTGTTAGTTCTTCAAAGGGAAGTTCTTCCCAGTCCTTCTCAGTTCCAGTGAGATGCTTGTATTTGCTGTGCAACTAGATTCCTAAGCAGCTACATGTAAGCCCCTATCAAAGAGAGCCGTCTGGCAGCATCAAAGCAAGAGCTATCGCCGGCTGCTCCACTCTGTGTTTCCATGCATATGTGAGGTGAGCTAGTCACTTAAGAGTTAGGAGAGAGAGTGTTTCTGGAGAATGTTACTTCTGTAAAGGGAAGTTACAGCCAGTGCTTCTCAGCTCTAGGGCAGAGTGTGTGGCTGCTGTAGAAAGAGTTCTCTAAGCCACTGTTTCTCTGCCAGGAAGACAAACACCTATCAGACAAGCTGAAATCGAGCAGTTTCCACAGGGCACTCTGCTGCCTGGTTCCCAGAATGTGCGCTCCAGATGAATCTTAACAGCTACAGCTGAGTGGGTTTCTGGCCTAGGTTATTTCTTCAAATGGAACTTATACCGAGTTCATCTCAGTTCTACTCCAACATTTCTAGTAGACTCAGAAGAGTATGCTTGGGAACTGCACATCTGCATTCTGCCTTGTTCGGGAAGAGCGGCCTGTTCACTGAACTCTCCTGCACACTCCCCAGGAAGAGATAGAACTGCGTGTGTTTCTGCACACTGTTAGTTCTTCAAAGGGAAGATCCTCCCAGTGCTTCTCAGCTCCAGTGAGAAGATTGTACTTGCTGTGCAACTAGATTGCTAAGCGGCTACTTGCAAGCCACTATCACACAGAGCCTTCTGGCAGCATCCAAGCAAGAGGGATCGCCGGCAGCTCCACTCTGTGTTTCCATGCATATGTGAGGTGAGCTAGTCACTTAAGTGTTAGGAGAGAGAGTGTTTCTGAGAATGTTAATTCTGGAAAGGGAAGTTACAGCCAGTGCTTCTCAGCTCTAGGGCAGAGTGTGTGTCTGCTGTAGAAAGAGTTCTCTAAGCCACTGTTTCTCTGCCGGGAAGACAAACACCTATCAGACAAGCTGAAATCGAGCAGTTTCCACAGGGCACTCTGCTGCCTGCTTCCCAGAATGTGCGCTCCAGATGAATCTTAACAGCTACAGCTGAGTGGGTTTCTGGCCTAGGTTATTTCTTCAAATGGAACTTATACCGAGTTCATCTCAGTTCTACTCCAACATTTCTAGTAGACTCAGAAGAGTATGCTTGGGAACTGCACATCTGCATTCTGCCTTGTTAGGGCAGAGCGGCCTGTTCACTGAACTCTCCTGCACACTCCCCAGGAAGAGATAGAACTGCGTGTGTTTCTGCACACTGTTAGTTCTTCAAAGGGAAGATCCTCCCAGTGCTTCTCAGCTCCAGTGAGAAGCTTGTACTTGCTGTGCAACTAGATTGCTAAGCGGCTACTTGCAAGCCACTATCACACAGAGCCTTCTGGCAGCATCCAAGCAAGAGCTATCGCCGGCAGCTCCACTCTGTGTTTCCATGCATATGTGAGGTGAGCTAGTCAGTTAAGAGATAGGAGAGAGTGTGTGTCTGGAGAATGTTACTTCTGCAAAGGGAAGTTACAGCCAGTGCTTCGGAGCTCTAGGGCAGAGTGTGTGGCTGCTGTAGAAAGAGTTCTCTAAGCCACTGTTTCTCTGCCGGGAAGACAAACACCTATCAGACAAGCTGAAATCGAGCAGTTTCCACAGGGCACTCTGCTGCATGGTTCCCAGAATGTGCGCTCCAGATGAATCTTAACAGCTACAGCTGAGTGGGTTTCTGGCCTAGGTTATTTCTTCAAATGGAACTTATACCGAGTTCATCTCAGTTCTACTCCAACGTTTCTAGTAGACTCAGAAGAGTATGCTTGGGAACTGCACATCTGCATTCTGCCTTGTTCGGGCAGAGCGGCCTGTTCCCTGTACTCGCCTGCACACTCCCCAGGAAGAGATGGAACTGCGTTTGTTTCTGCACACTGTTAGTTCTTCAAAGGGAAGATCCTCCCAGTGCTTCTCAGCTCCAGTGAGAAGCTTGTACTTGCTGTGCAACTAGATTGCTAAGCGGCTACTTGCAAGCCACTATCACACAGAGCCTTCTGGCAGCATCCAAGCAAGAGCGATTGCCGTCAGCTCCACTCTGTGTTTCCATGCATATGTGAGGTGAGCTAGTCAGTTAAGAGATAGGAGAGAGTGTGTTTCTGGAGAATGTTACTTCTGCAAAGGGAAGTTACAGCCAGTGCTTCTCAGCTGTAGGGCAGAGTGTGTGGCTGCTGTAGAAAGAGTTCTCTAAGCCACTGTTTCTCTGCCGGGAAGACAAACACCTATCAGACAAGCTGAAATCGAGCAGTTTCCACAGGGCACTCTGCTGCCTGGTTCCCAGAATGTGCGCTCCAGATGAATCTTAACAGCTACAGCTGAGTGGGTTTCTGGCCTAGGTTATTTCTTCAAATGGAACTTATACCGAGCTCATCTCAGTTCTACTCCAACGTTTCTAGTAGACTCAGAAGAATAGGCTTGGGAACAGTGCATCTGCATTCTGCCTTGATCGGCAGAGGGGCCTGTTCAATGAACTCTCCTGCACACTCCGTAGTAACAGGTAGAACTGCGTGTGTTTCTGCACACTGTTAGTTCTTCAAAGGGAAGTTCTTCCCAGTCCTTCTCAGCTCCAGTGAGATGCTTGTATATGCTGTGCAACTAGATTCCTAAGCAGCTACATGTAAGCCACTATCAAAGACAGCCGTCTGGCAGCATCAAAGCAAGAGCTATCGCCGGATGCTCCACTCTGTGTTTCCATGCATATGTGAGGTGAGCTAGTCACTTAAGAGTTAGGAGAGTGAGTGTTTCTGGAGAATGTTACTTCTGCAAAGGGAAGTTACAGCCAGTGCTTCTCAGCCTTAGGGCAGAGTGTGTGGCTGCTGTAGAAAGAGTTCTCTAAGCCACTGTTTCTCTGCCGGGAAGACAAACACCTATCAGACAAGCTGAAATCGAGCAGTTTCCACAGGGCACTCTGCTGCCTGGTTCCCAGAATGTGCGCTCCAGATGAATCTTAACAGCTACAGCTGAGTGGGTTTCTGGCCTAGGTTATTTCTTCAAATGGAACTTATACCGAGTTCATCTCAGTTCTACTCCAACATTTCTAGTAGACTCAGAAGAGTATGCTTGGGAACTGCACATCTGCATTCTGCCTTGTTCGGGCAGAGCGGCCTGTTCACTGAACTCTCCTGCACACTACCCAGGAAGAGATAGAACTGCGTGTGTTTCTGCACACTGTTAGTTCTTCAAAGGGAAGATCCTCCCAGTGCTTCTCAGCTCCAGTGAGAAGCTTGAACTTGCTGTGCAACTAGATTGCTAAGCGGTTACTTGCAAGCCACTATCACACAGAGCCTTCTGGCAGCATCCAAGCAAGAGCTATCGCCGGCTGCTCCACTCTGTGTTTCCAGGCATATGTGAGGTGAGCTAGTCACTTAAGAGTTAGGAGAGAGAGTGTTTCTGGAGAATGTTACTTCTGCAAAGGGAAGTTACAGCCAGTGCTTCTCAGCTCTAGGGCAGAGTGTGTGGCTGCTGTAGAAAGAGTTCTCTAAGCCACTGTTTCTCTGCCGGGAAGACAAACACCTATCAGACAAGCTGAAATCGAGCAGTTTCCACAGGGCACTCTGCTGCCTGGTTCCAAGAATGTGCGCTCCAGATGAATCTTAACAGCTACAGCTGAGTGGGTTTCTGGCCTAGGTTATTTCTTCAAATGGAACTTATACCGAGTTCATCTCAGTTCTACTCCAACGTTTCTAGTAGACTCAGAAGAATAGGCTTGGGAACAGTGCATCTGCATTCTGCCTTGATCGGCAGAGCGACCTGTTCAATGAACTCTCCTGCACACTCCTTAGTAACAGGTAGAACTGCGTGTCTTTCTGCACACTGTTAGTACTTCAAAGGGAAGTTCTTCCCAGTCCTTCTCAGCTCCAGTGAGATGCTTGTATTTGCTGTGCAACTAGATTCCTAAGCAGCTACATGTAAGCCACTATCAAAGAGAGCCGTCTGGCAGCATCAAAGCAAGAGCTATCGCCGGCTGCTCCACTCTGTGTTTCCATGCATATGTGAGGTGAGCTAGTCACTTAAGAGTTAGGAGAGAGAGTGTTTCTGAGAATGTTAATTCTGGAAAGGGAAGTTACATCCAGTGCTTCTCAGCTCTAGGGCAGAGTGTGTGTCTGCTGTAGAAATAGTTCTCTAAGCCACTGTTTCTCTGCCGGGAAGACAAACACCTATCAGACAAGCTGAAATCGAGCAGTTTCCACAGGGCACTCTGCTGCCTGGTTCCCAGAATGTGCGCTCCAGATGAATCTTAACAGCTACAGCTGAGTGGGTTTCTGGCCTAGGTTATTTCTTCAAATGGAACTTATACCGAGTTCATCTCAGTTCTACTCCAACATTTCTAGTAGACTCAGAAGAGTATGCTTGGGAACTGCACATCTGCATTCTGCCTTGTTCGGGCAGAGTGGCCTGTTCACTGAACTCTCTTGCACACTCCCAAGGAAGAGATAGAACTGCGTGTGTTTCTGCACACTGTTAGTTCTTCAAAGGGAAGATCCTCCCAGTGCTTCTCAGCTCCAGTGAGAAGCTTGTACTTGCTGTGCAACTAGATTGCTAAGCGGCTACTTGCAAGCCACTATCACACAGAGCCTTCTGGCAGCATCCAAGCAAGAGCGATCGCCGTCAGCTCCACTCTGTGTTTCCATTCATATGTGAGGTGAGCTAGTCACTTAAGAGATAGGAGAGAGTGTGTTTCTGGAGAATGTTACTTCTGCAAAGGGAAGTTACAGCCAGTGCTTCTCAGCTCTAGGGCAGAGTGTGTGGCTGCTGTAGAAAGTGTTCTGTAAGCCACTGTTTCTCTGCCAGGAAGACAAACACCTATCAGACAAGCTGAAATCGAGCAGTTTCCACAGGGCACTCTGCTGCCTGGTTTCCAGAATGTGCGCTCCAGATGAATCTTAACAGCTACAGCTGAGTGGGTTTCTGGCCTAGGTTATTTCTTCAAATGGAACTTATACCGAGTTCATCTCAGTTCTACTCCAACGTTTCTAGTAGACTCAGAAGAATAGGCTTGGGAACAGTGCATCTGCATTCTGCCTTGATCGGCAGAGGGGCCTGTTTACTGAACTCTCCTGCACACTCCGTAGTAACAGGTAGAAATGCGTGTGTTTCTGCACACTGTTAGTTCTTCCAAGGGAAGTTCTTCCCAGTCCTTCTCAGCTCCAGTGAGATGCTTGTATTTGCTGTGCAACTAGATTCCTAAGCAGCTACATGTAAGCCACTATCAAAGAGAGCTGTCTGGCAGCATCCAAGCAACAGGGATCGCCAGCAGCTCCACTCTGTGTTTCCATGCATATGTGAGGTGAGCTAGTCACTTAAGAGTTAGGAGAGAGAGTGTTTCTGGAGAATGTTACTTCTGCAAAGGGAAGTTACAGCCAGTGCTTCTCAGCTCTAGGGCAGAGTGTGTGGCTGCTGTAGAAAGAGTTCTCTAAGCCACTGTTTCTCTGCCGGGAAGACAAACACCTCTCAGACAAGCTGAAATCGAGCAGTTTCCACAGGGCACTCTGCTGCCTGCTTCCCAGAATGTGCGCTCCAGATGAATCTTAACAGCTACAGCTGAGTGGGTTTCTGGCCTAGGTTATTTCTTCAAATGGAACTTATACCGAGTTCATCTCAGTTCTACTCCAACGTTTCTAGTAGACTCAGAAGAGTATGCTTGGGAACTGCACATCTGCATTCTGCCTTGTTCGGGCAGAGCGGCCTGTTCACTGTACTCTCCTGCACACTCGCCAGGAAGAGATAGAACTGCGTGTGTTTCTGCACACTGTTAGTTCTTCAAAGGGAAGATCCTCCCAGTCCTTCTCAGCTCCAGTGAGAAGCTTGTACTTGCTGTGCAACTAGATTGCTAAGCGGCTACTTGCAAGCCACTATCACACAGAGCCTTCTGGCAAAATCCAAGCAAGAGGGATCGCCGGCAGCTCCACTCTGTGTTTCCATGCATATATGAGGTGAGCTAGTCAGTTAAGAGATAGGAGAGAGTGTGTTTCTGGAGAATGTTACTTCTGCAAAGGGAAGTTACAGCCAGTGCTACTCAGCTCTAGGGCATAGTGTGTGGCTGCTGTAGAAAGAGTTCTCTAAGCCACTGTTTCTCTGCCGGGAAGACAAACACCTATCAGACAAGCTGAAATCGAGCAGTTTCCACAGGGCACTCTGCTGCCTGGTTCCCAGAATGTGCGCTCCAGATGAATCTTAACAGCTACAGCTGAGTGGGTTTCTGGCCTAGGTTATTTCTTCAAATGGAACTTATACCGAGTTCATCTCAGTTCTACTCCAACGTTTCTAGTAGACTCAGAAGAATAGGCTTGGGAACAGTGCATCTGCATTCTGCCTTGATCGGCAGAGCGGCTTGTTCAATGAACTCTCCTGCACACTCCGTAGTAACAGGTAGAAATGCGTGTGTTTCTGCACACTGTTAGTTCTTCAAAGGGAAGTTCTTCCCAGTCCTTCTCAGCTCCAGTGAGATGCTTGTATTTGCTGTGCAACTAGATTCCTAAGCAGCTACATGTAAGCCACTATCAAAGAGAGCTGTCTGGCAGCATCAAAGCAAGAGCTATCGCCGGCTGCTCCACTCTGTGTTTCCATGCATATGTGAGGTGAGCTAGTCACTTAAGAGTTAGGAGAGAGAGTGTTTCTGGAGAATGTTACTTCTGCAAAGGGAAGTTACAGCCAGTGCTTCTCAGCTCTAGGGCAGAGTGTGTGGCTGCTGTAGAAAGAGTTCTCTAAGCCACTGTTTCTCTGCCAGGAAGACAAACACCTATCAGACAAGCTGAAATCGAGCAGTTTCCACAGGGCACTCTGCTGGCTGGTTCCTAGAATGTGCGCTCCAGATGAATCTTAACAGCTACAGCTGAGTGGGTTTCTGGCCTAGGTTATTTCTTCAAATGGAACTTATACCGAGTTCATCTCAGTTCTACTCCAACGTTTCTAGTAGACTCAGAAGAGTATGCTTGGGAACTGCACATCTGCATTCTGCCTTGTTCGGGCAGAGCGGCCTGTTCACTGTACTCGCCTGCACACTCCCCAGGAAGAGATAGAACTGCGTGTGTTTCTGCACACTGTTAGTTCTTCAAAGGGAAGATCCTCCCAGTGCTTCTCAGCTCCAGTGAGAAGCTTGTACTTGCTGTGCAACTAGATTGCTAAGCAGCTACTTGCAAGCCACTATCACACAGAGCCTTCTGGCAGCATCCAAGCAAGAGCGATCGCCGGCAGCTCCACTCTGTGTTTCCATGCATATTTGAGGTGAGCTAGTCAGTTAAGAGATAGGAGAGAGTGTGTTTCTGGCGAATGTTACTTCTGCAAAGGGAAGTTACAGCCAGTGCTTCTCAGCTCTAGGGCAGAGTGTGTGGCTGCTGTAGAAAGAGATCTGTAAGCCACTGTTTCTCTGCCGGGAAGACAAACACCTATCAGACAAGCTGAAATCGAGCAGTTTCCACAGGGCACTCTGCTGCCTGGTTCCCAGAATGTGCGCTCCAGATGAATCTTAACAGCTACAGCTGAGTGGGTTTCTGGCCTAGGTTATTTCTTCAAATGGAACTTATACCGAGTTCATCTCAGTTCTACTCCAACGTTTCTAGTAGACTCAGAAGATCATGCTTGGGAACTGCACATCTGCATTCTGCCTTGTTCGGGCAGAGCGGCCTGTTCACTGTACTCTCCTGCACACTCCCCAGGAAGAGATAGAACTGCGTGTGTTTCTGCACACTGTTAGTTCTTCAAAGGGAAGATCCTCCCAGTCCTTCTCAGCTCCAGTGAGAAGCTTGTACTTGCTGTGCAACTAGATTGCTAAGCGGCTACTTGCAAGCCACTATCACACAGAGCCTTCTGGCAGCATCCAAGCAAGAGCTATCGCCGGCTGCTCCACTCTGTGTTTCCATGCATATGTGAGGTGAGCTAGTCACTTAAGAGTTAGGAGAGAGAGTGTTTCTGGAGAATGTTACTTCTGCAAAGGGAAGTTACAGCCAGTGCTTCTCAGCTCTAGGGCAGAGTGTGTGGCTGCTGTAGAAAGAATTCTCTAAGCCACTGTTTCTCTGCCGGGAAGACAAACACCTATCAGACAAGCTGAAATCGAGCAGTTTCCACAGGGCACTCTGCTGCCTGGTTCCCAGAATGTGCGCTCCAGATGAATCTTAACAGCTACAGCTGAGTGGGTTTCTGGCCTAGGTTATTTCTTCAAATGGAACTTATACCGAGTTCATCTCAGTTCTACTCCAACGTTTCTAGTAGACTCAGAAGAATAGGCTTGGGAACAGTGCATCTGCATTCTGCCTTGATCGGCAGAGCGACCTGTTCAATGAACTCTCCTGCACACTCCTTAGTAACAGGTAGAAATGCGTGTGTTTCTGCACACTGTTAGTACTTCAAAGGGAAGTTCTTCCCAGTCCTTCTCAGCTCCAGTGAGATGCTTGTATTTGCTGTGCAACTAGATTCCTAAGCAGCTACATGTAAGCCACTATCAAAGAGAGCCGTCTGGCAGCATCAAAGCAAGAGCTATCGCCGGCTGCTCCACTCTGTGTTTCCATGCATATGTGAGGTGAGCTAGTCAGTTAAGAGTTAGGAGAGAGAGTGTTTCTGAGAATGTTACTTCTGGAAAGGGAAGTTACAGCCAGTGCTTCTCAGCTCTAGGGCAGAGTGTGTGTCTGCTGTAGAAAGAGTTCTCTAAGCCACTGTTTCTCTGCCGGGAAGAGAAACACCTATCAGACAAGCTGAAATCGAGCAGTTTCCACAGGGCACTCTGCTGCCTGGTTCCCAGAATGTGCGCTCCAGATGAATCTTAACAGCTACAGCTGAGTGGGTTTCTGGCCTAGGTTATTTCTTCAAATGGAACTTATACCGAGTTCATCTCAGTTCTACTCCAACATTTCTAGTAGACTCAGAAGAGTATGCTTGGGAACTGCACATCTGCATTCTGCCTTGTTCGGGCAGAGTGGCCTGTTCACTGAACTCTCTTGCACACTCCCCAGGAAGAGATAGAACTGCGTGTGTTTCTGCACACTGTTAGTTCTTCAAAGGGAAGATCCTCCCAGTGCTTCTCAGCTCCAGTGAGAAGCTTGTACTTGCTGTGCAACTAGATTGCTAAGCGGCTACTTGCAAGCCACTATCACACAGAGCCTTCTGGCAGCATCCAAGCAAGAGCGATCGCCGTCAGCTCCACTCTGTGTTTCCATGCATATGTGAGGTGAGCTAGTCACTTAAGAGTTAGGAGAGAGAGTGTTTCTGGAGAATGTTACTTCTGCAAAGGGAAGTTACAGCCAGTGCTTCTCAGCTCTAGGGCAGAGTGTGTGGCTGCTGTAGAAAGAGTTCTCTAAGCCACTGTTTCTCTGCCGGGAAGACAAACACCTATCAGACAAGCTGAAATCGAGCAGTTTCCACAGGGCACTCTGCTGCCTGCTTCCCAGAATGTGCGCTCCAGATGAATCTTAACAGCTACAGCTGAGTGGGTTTCTGGCCTAGGTTATTTCTTCAAATGGAACTTATACCGAGTTCATCTCAGTTCTACTCCAACGTTTCTAGTAGACTCAGAAGAATAGGCTTGGGAACAGTGCATCTGCATTCTGCCTTGATCGGCAGAGGGGCCTGTTTACTGAACTCTCCTGCACACTCCGTAGTAACAGGTAGAAATGCGTGTGTTTCTGCACACTGTTAGTTCTTCCAAGGGAAGTTCTTCCCAGTCCTTCTCAGCTCCAGTGAGATGCTTGTATTTGCTGTGCAACTAGATTCCTAAGCAGCTACATGTAAGCCACTATCAAAGAGAGCTGTCTGGCAGCATCCAAGCAACAGGGATCGCCAGCAGCCCCACTCTGTGTTTCCATGCATATGTGAGGTGAGCTAGTCACTTAAGAGTTAGGAGAGAGAGTGTTTCTGGAGAATGTTACTTCTGCAAAGGGAAGTTACAGCCAGTGCTTCTCAGCTCTAGGGCAGAGTGTGTGGCTGCTGTAGAAAGAGTTCTCTAAGCCACTGTTTCTCTGCCGGGAAGACAAACACCTATCAGACAAGCTGAAATCGAGCAGTTTCCACAGGGCACTCTGCTGCCTGCTTCCCAGAATGTGCGCTCCAGATGAATCTTAACAGCTACAGCTGAGTGGATTTCTGGCCTAGGTTATTTCTTCAAATGGAACTTATACCGAGTTCATCTCAGTTCTACTCCAACGTTTCTAGTAGACTCAGAAGAGTATGCTTGGGAACTGCACATCTGCATTCTGCCTTGTTCGGGCAGAGCGGCCTGTTCACTGTACTCTCCTGCACACTCGCCAGGAAGAGATAGAACTGCGTGTGTTTCTGCACACTGTTACTTCTTCAAAGGGAAGATCCTCCCAGTCCTTCTCAGCTCCAGTGAGAAGCTTGTACTTGCTGTGCAACTAGATTGCTAAGCGGCTACTTGCAAGCCACTATCACACAGAGCCTTCTGGCAGCATCCAAGCAAGAGCGATCGCCGGCAGCTCCACCCTGTGTTTCCATGCATATGTGAGGTGAGCTAGTCACTTAAGAGTTAGGAGAGAGAGTGTTTCTGGAGAATGTTACTTCTGCAAAGGGAAGTTACAGCCAGTGCTTCTCAGCTCTTGGGCAGAGTGTGTGGCTGCTGTAGAAAGAGTTCTCTAAGCCACTGTTTCTCTGCCGGGAAGACAAACACCTATCAGACAAGCTGAAATCGAGCAGTTTCCACAGGGCACTCTGCTGCCTGCTTCCCAGAATGTGCTCCAGATGAATCTTAACAGCTACAGCTGAGTGGGTTTCTGGCCTAGGTTATTTCTTCAAATGGAACTTATACCGAGTTCAGCTCAGTTTTACTCCAACGTTTCTAGTAGACTCAGATGAATAGGCTTGGGAACAGTGCATCTGCATTCTGCCTATATCGGCAGAGCGGCCTGTTCAATGAACTCTCCTGCACACTCCGTAGTAACAGGTAGAAATGCGTGTGTTTCTGCACACTGTTAGTTCTTCAAAGGGAAGTTCTTCCCAGTCCTTCTCAGCTCCAGTGAGATGCTTGTATTTGCTGTGCAACTAGATTCCTAAGCAGCTACATGTAAGCCACTATCAAAGAGAGCCGTCTGGCAGCATCAAAGCAAGAGCTATCGCCGGCTGCTCCACTCTGTGCTTCCATGCATATGTGAGGTGAGCTAGTCACTTAAGAGTTAGGAGAGAGAGTGTTTCTGGAGAATGTTACTTCTGCAAAGGGAAGTTACAGCCAGTGCTTCTCAGCTCTAGGGCAGAGTGTGTGGCTGCTGTAGAAAGAGTTCTCTAAGCCACTGTTTCTCTGCCGGGAAGACAAACACCTCTCAGACAAGCTGAAATCGAGCAGTTTCCACAGGGCACTCTGCTGCCTGGTTCCCAGAATGTGCGCTCCAGATGAATCTTAACAGCTACAGCGGAGTGGGTTTCTGGCCTAGGTTATTTCTTCAAATGGAACTTATACCGAGTTCATCTCAGTTCTACTCCAACATTTCTAGTAGACTCAGAAGAGTATGCTTGGGAACTGCACATCTGCATTCTGCCTTGTTCGTGCAGAGCGGCCTGTTCACTGTACTCTCCTGCACACTCGCCAGGAAGAGATAGAACTGCGTGTGTTTCTGCACACTGTTTCTTCTTCAAAGGGAAGATCCTCCCAGTCCTTCTCAGCTCCAGTGAGAAGCTTGTACTTGCTGTGCAACTAGATTGCTAAGCGGCTACTTGCAAGCCACTATCACACAGAGCCTTCTGGCAGCATCCAAGCAAGAGCGATCGCCGGCAGCTCCACTCTGTGTTTCCATGCATATGTGAGGTGAGCTAGTCACTTAAGAGTTAGGAGAGAGAGTGTTTCTGGAGAATGTTACTTCTGCAAAGGGAAGTTACAGCCAGTGCTTCTCAGCTCTTGGGCAGAGTGTGTGGCTGCTGTAGAAAGAGTTCTCTAAGCCACTGTTTCTCTGCCGGGAAGACAAACACCTATCAGACAAGCTGAAATCGAGCAGTTTCCACAGGGCACTCTGCTGCCTGCTTCCCAGAATGTGCTCCAGATGAATCTTAACAGCTACAGCTGAGTGGGTTTCTGGCCTAGGTTATTTCTTCAAATGGAACTTATACCGAGTTCATCTCAGTTTTACTCCAACGTTTCTAGTAGACTCAGATGAATAGGCTTGGGAACAGTGCATCTGCATTCTGCCTATATCGGCAGAGCGGCCTGTTCAATGAACTCTCCTGCACACTCCGTAGTAACAGGTAGAAATGCGTGTGTTTCTGCACACTGTTAGTTCTTCAAAGGGAAGTTCTTCCCAGTCCTTGTCAGCTCCAGTGAGATGCTTGTATTTGCTGTGCAACTAGATTCCTAAGCAGCTACATGTAAGCCACTAGCAAAGACAGCCTTCTGGCAGCATCAAAGCAAGAGCTATCGCCGGCTGCTCCACTCTGTGTTTCCATGCATATGTGAGGTGAGCTAGTCACTTAAGAGTTAGGAGAGAGAGTGTTTCTGGAGAATGTTACTTCTGCAAAGGGAAGTTACAGCCAGTGCTTCTCAGCTCTAGGGCAGAGTGTGTGGCTGCTGTAGAAAGAGTTCTCTAAGCCACTGTTTCTCTGCCGGGAAGACAAACACCTCTCAGACAAGCTGAAATCGAGCAGTTTCCACAGGGCACTCTGCTGCCTGGTTCCCACAATTTGCGCTCCAGATGAATCTTAACAGCTACAGCTGAGTGGGTTTCTGGCCTAGGTTATTTCTTCAAATGGAACTTATACCGAGTTCATCTCAGTTCTACTCCAACATTTCTAGTAGACTCAGAAGAGTATGCTTGGGAACTGCACATCTGCATTCTGCCTTGTTCGTGCAGAGCGGCCTGTTCACTGTACTCTCCTGCACACTCGCCAGGAAGAGATAGAACTGCGTGTGTTTCTGCACACTGTTACTTCTTCAAAGGGAAGATCCTCCCAGTCCTTCTCAGCTCCAGTGAGAAGCTTGTACTTGCTGTGCAACTAGATTGCTAAGCGGCTACTTGCAAGCCACTATCACACAGAGCCTTCTGGCAGCATCCAAGCAAGAGCGATCGCCGGCAGCTCCACTCTGTGTTTCCATGCATATGTGAGGTGAGCTAGTCACTTAAGAGTTAGGAGAGAGAGTGTTTCTGGAGAATGTTACTTCTGCAAAGGGAAGTTACAGCCAGTGCTTCTCAGCTCTTGGGCAGAGTGTGTGGCTGCTGTAGAAAGAGTTCTCTAAGCCACTGTTTCTCTGCCGGGAAGACAAACACCTATCAGACAAGCTGAAATCGAGCAGTTTCCACAGGGCACTCTGCTGCCTGCTTCCCAGAATGTGCTCCAGATGAATCTTAACAGCTACAGCTGAGTGGGTTTCTGGCCTAGGTTATTTCTTCAAATGGAACTTATACCGAGTTCATCTCAGTTTTACTCCAACGTTTCTAGTAGACTCAGATGAATAGGCTTGGGAACAGTGCATCTGCATTCTGCCTATATCGGCAGAGCGGCCTGTTCAATGAACTCTCCTGCACACTCCGTAGTAACAGGTAGAAATGCGTGTGTTTCTGCACACTGTTAGTTCTTCAAAGGGAAGTTCTTCCCAGTCCTTCTCAGCTCCAGTGAGATGCTTGTATTTGCTGTGCAACTAGATTCCTAAGCAGCTACATGTAAGCCACTATCAAAGAGAGCCGTCTGGCAGCATCAAAGCAAGAGCTATCGCCGGCTGCTCCACTCTGTGTTTCCATGCATATGTGAGGTGAGCTAGTCACTTAAGAGTTAGGAGAGAGAGTGTTTCTGGAGAATGTTACTTCTGCAAAGGGAAGTTACAGCCAGTGCTTCTCAGCTCTAGGGCAGAGTGTGTGGCTGCTGTAGAAAGAGTTCTCTAAGCCACTGTTTCTCTGCCGGGAAGACAAACACCTCTCAGACAAGCTGAAATCGAGCAGTTTCCACAGGGCACTCTGCTGCCTGGTTCCCAGAATGTGCGCTCCAGATGAATCTTAACAGCTACAGCTGAGTGGGTTTCTGGCCTAGGTTATTTCTTCAAATGGAACTTATACCGAGTTCATCTCAGTTCTACTCCAACGTTTCTAGTAGACTCAGAAGAGTATGCTTGGGAACTGCACATCTGCATTCTGCCTTGTTCGTGCAGAGCGGGCTGTTCACTGTACTCTCCTGCACACTCGCCAGGAAGAGATAGAACTGCGTGTGTTTCTGCACACTGTTACTTCTTCAAAGGGAAGATCCTCCCAGTCCTTCTCAGCTCCAGTGAGAAGCTTGTACTTGCTGTGCAACTAGATTGCTAAGCGGCTACTTGCAAGCCACTATCACACAGAGCCTTCTGGCAGCATCCAAGCAAGAGCGATCGCCGGCAGCTCCACTCTGTTTCCATGCATATGTGAGGTGAGCTAGTCAGTTAAGAGATAGGAGAGAGTGTGTTTCTGGAGAATGTTACTTCTGCAAAGGGAAGTTACAGCCAGTGCTTCTCAGCTCTAGGGCAGAGTGTGTGGCTGCTGTAGAAAGAGTTCTCTAAGCCACTGTTTCTCTGCCGGGAAGACAAACACCTATCAGACAAGCTGAAATCGAGCAGTTTCCACAGGGCACTCTGCTGCCTGGTTCCCAGAATGTGCGCTCCAGATGAATCTTAACAGCTACAGCTGAGGGGGTTTCTGGCCTAGGTTATTTCTTCAAATGGAACTTATACCGAGTTCATCTCAGTTCTACTCCAACGTTTCTAGTAGACTCAGAAGAGTATGCTTGGGAACTGCACATCTGCATTCTGCCTTGTTCGGGCAGAGCGGCCTGTTCACTGTACTCTCCTGCACACTCCCCAGGAAGAGATAGAACTGCGTGTGTTTCTGCACACTGTTAGTTCTTCAAAGGGAAGATCCTCCCAGTCCTTCTCAGCTCCAGTGAGAAGCTTGTACTTGCTGTGCAACTAGATTGCTAAGCGGCTACTTGCAAGCCACTATCACACAGAGCCTTCTGGCAGCATCCAAGCAAGAGCGATCGCCGGCAGCTCCACTCTGTGTTTCCATGCATATGTGAGGTGAGCTAGTCAGTTAAGAGATTGGAGACAGTGTGTTTCTGGAGAATGTTACTTCTGCAAAGGGAAGTTACAGCCAGTGCTTCTCAGCTCTAGGGCAGAGTGTGTGGCTGCTGTAGAAAGAGTTCTCTAAGCCACTGTTTCTCTGCCGGGAAGACAAACACCTATCAGACAAGCTGAAATCGAGCAGTTTCCACAGGGCACTCTGCTGCCTGGTTCCCAGAATGTGCGCTCCAGATGAATCTTAACAGCTACAGCTGAGTGGGTTTCTGGCCTAGCTTATTACTTCAAATGGAACTTATACCGAGTTCATCTCAGTTCTACTCCAACGTTTCTAGTAGACTCAGATGAATAGGCTTGGGAACAGTGCATCTGCATTCTGCCTTGATCGGCAGAGCGGCCTGTTCAATGAACTCTCCTGCACACTCCGTAGTAACAGGTAGAAATGCGTGTGTTTCTGCACACTGTTAGTTCTTCAAAGGGAAGTTCTTCCCAGTCCTTCTCAGCTCCAGTGAGATGCTTGTATTTGCTGTGCAACTAGATTCCTAAGCAGCTACATGTAAGCCACTATCAAAGAGAGCTGTCTGGCAGCATCAAAGCAAGAGCTATCGCCGGCTGCTCCACTCTGTGTTTCCATGCATATGTGAGGTGAGCTAGTCACTTAAGAGTTAGGAGAGAGAGTGTTTCTGGAGAATGTTACTTCTGCAAAGGGAAGTAACAGCCAGTGCTTCACAGCTCTAGGGCAGAGTGTGTGGCTGCTGTAGAAAGAGTTCTCTAAGCCACTGTTTCTCTGCCGGGAAGACAAACACCTCTCAGACAAGCTGAAATCGAGCAGTTTCCACAGGGCACTCTGCTGCCTGGTTCCCAGAATGTGCGCTCCAGATGAATCTTAACAGCTACAGCTGAGTGGGTTTCTGGCCTAGGTTATTTCTTCAAATGGAACTTATACCGAGTTCATCTCAGTTCTACTCCAACGTTTCTAGTAGACTCAGAAGAGTATGCTTGGGAACTGCACATCTGCATTCTGCCTTGTTCGGGCAGAGCGGCCTGTTCACTGTACTCTCCTGCACACTCCCCAGGAAGAGATAGAACTGCGTGTGTTTCTGCACACTGTTAGTTCTTCAAAGGGAAGATCCTCCCAGTCCTTCTCAGCTCCAGTTAGAAGCTTGTACTTGCTGTGCAACTAGATTGCTAAGCGGCTACTTGCAAGCCACTATCACACAGAGCCTTCTGGCAGCATCCAAGCAAGAGCGATCGCCGGCAGCTCCACTCAGTGTTTCCATGCATATGTGAGGTGAGCTAGTCAGTTAAGAGATAGGAGAGAGTGTGTTTCTGGAGAATGTTACTTCTGCAAAGGGAAGTTACAGCCAGTGCTTCTCAGCTCTAGGGCAGAGTGTGTGGCTGCTGTAGAAAGAGTTCTCTAAGCCACTGTTTCTCTGCCGGGAAGACAAACACCTCTCAGACAAGCTGAAATCGAGCAGTTTCCACAGGGCACTCTGCTGCCTGGTTCCCAGAATGTGCGCTCCAGATGAATCTTAACAGCTACAGCTGAGGGGGTTTCTGGCCTAGGTTATTTCTTCAAATGGAACTTATACCGAGTTCATCTCAGTTCTACTCCAACGTTTCTAGTAGACTCAGAAGAGTATGCTTGGGAACTGCACATCTGCATTCTGCCTTGTTCGGGCAGAGCGGCCTGTTCACTGTACTCTCCTGCACACTCCCCAGGAAGAGATAGAACTGCGTGTGTTTCTGCACACTGTTAGTTCTTCAAGGGAAGATCCTCCCAGTCCTTCTCAGCTCCAGTGAGAAGCTTGTACTTGCTGTGCAACTAGATTGCTAAGCGGCTACTTGCAAGCCACTATCACACAGAGCCTTCTGGCAGCATCCAAGCAAGAGCGATCGCCGGCAGCTCCACTCTGTGTTTCCATGCATATGTGAGGTGAGCTAGTCAGTTAAGAGATAGGAGAGAGTGTGTTTCTGGAGAATGTTACTTCTGCAAATGGAAGTTACAGCCAGTGCTTCTCAGCTCTAGGGCAGAGTGTGTGGCTGCTGTAGAAAGAGTTCTCTAAGCCACTGTTTCTCTGCCAGGAAGACAAACATCTATCAGACAAGCTGAAATCGAGCAGTTTCCACAGGGCACTCTGCTGCCTGGTTCCCAGAATGTGCGCTCCAGATGAATCTTAACAGCTACAGCTGAGTGGGTTTCTGGCCTAGGTTATTTCTTCAAATGGAACGTATACCGAGTTCATCTCAGTTCTACTCCAACGTTTCTAGTAGACTCAGATGAATAGGCTTGGGAACAGTGCATCTGCATTCTGCATTGATCGGCAGAGCGGCCTGTTCAATGAACTCTCCTGCACACTCCGTAGTAACAGGTAGAAATGCGTGTGTTTCTGCACACTGTTAGTTCTTCAAAGGGAAGTTCTTCCCAGTCCTTCTCAGCTCCAGTGAGATGCTTGTATTTGCTGTGCAACTAGATTCCTAAGCAGCTACATGTAAGCCACTATCAAAGAGAGCCGTCTGGCATCATCAAAGCAAGAGCTATCGCCGGCTGCTCCACTCTGTGTTTCCATGCATATGTGAGGTGAGCTAGTCACTTAAGAGTTAGGAGAGAGAGTGTTTCTGGAGAATGTTACTTCTGCAAAGGGAAGTTACAGCCAGTGCTTCTCAGCTCTTGGGCAGAGTGTGTGGCTGCTGTAGAAAGAGTTCTCTAAGCCACTGTTTCTCTGCCGGGAAGACAAACACCTATCAGACAAGCTGAAATCGAGCAGTTTCCACAGGGCACTCTGCTGCCTGCTTCCCAGAATGTGCTCCAGATGAATCTTAACAGCTACAGCTGAGTGGGTTTCTGGCCTAGGTTATTTCTTCAAATGGAACTTATACCGAGTTCATCTCAGTTTTACTCCAACGTTTCTAGTAGACTCAGATGAATAGGCTTGGGAACAGTGCATCTGCATTCTGCCTTGATCGGCAGAGCGGCCTGTTCAATGAACTCTCCTGCACACTCCGTAGTAACAGGTAGAAATGCGTGTGTTTCTGCACACTGTTAGTTCTTCAAAGGGAAATTCTTCCCAGTCCTTCTCAGCTGCAGTGAGATGCTTGTATTTGCTGTGCAACTAGATTCCTAAGCAGCTACATGTAAGCCACTATCAAAGAGAGCCGTCTGGCAGCATCAAAGCAAGAGCTATCGCCGGCTGCTCCACTCTGTGTTTCCATGCATATGTGAGGTGAGCTAGTCACTTAAGAGTTAGGAAAGAGAGTGTTTCTGGAGAATGTTACTTCTGCAAAGGGAAGTTACAGCCAGTGCTTTTCAGCTCTAGGGCAGAGTGTGTGGCTGCTGTAGAAAGAGTTCTCTAAGCCACTGTTTCTCTGCCGGGAAGACAAACACCTCTCAGACAAGCTGAAATCGAGCAGTTTCCACAGGGCACTCTGCTGCCTGGTTCCCAGAATGTGCGCTCCAGATGAATCTTAACAGCTACAGCTGAGTGGGTTTCTGGCCTAGGTTATTTCTTCAAATGGAACTTATACCGAGTTCATCTCAGTTCTACTCCAACGTTTCTAGTAGACTCAGAAGAGTATGCTTGGGAACTGCACATCTGCATTCTGCCTTGTTCGGGCAGAGCGGCCTGTTCACTGTACTCTCCTGCACACTCCCCAGGAAGAGATAGAACTGCGTGTGTTTCTGCACACTGTTAGTTCTTCAAAGGGAAGATCCTCCCAGTCCTTCTCAGCTCCAGTGAGAAGCTTGTACTTGCTGTGCAACTAGATTGCTAAGCGGCTACTTGCAAGCCACTATCACACAGAGCCTTCTGGCAGCATCCAAGCAAGAGCGATCGCCGGCAGCTCCACTCAGTGTTTCCATGCATATGTGAGGTGAGCTAGTCAGTTAAGAGATAGGAGAGAGTGTGTTTCTGGAGAATGTTACTTCTGCAAAGGGAAGTTACAGCCAGTGCTTCTCAGCTCTAGGGCAGAGTGTGTGGCTGCTGTAGAAAGAGTTCTCTAAGCCACTGTTTCTCTGCCGGGAAGACAAACACCTCTCAGACAAGCTGAAATCGAGCAGTTTCCACAGGGCACTCTGCTGCCTGGTTCCCAGAATGTGCGCTCCAGATGAATCTTAACAGCTACAGCTGAGGGGGTTTCTGGCCTAGGTTATTTCTTCAAATGGAACTTATACCGAGTTCATCTCAGTTCTACTCCAACGTTTCTAGTAGACTCAGAAGAGTATGCTTGGGAACTGCACATCTGCATTCTGCCTTGTTCGGGCAGAGCGGCCTGTTCACTGTACTCTCCTGCACACTCCCCAGGAAGAGATAGAACTGCGTGTGTTTCTGCACACTGTTAGTTCTTCAAGGGAAGATCCTCCCAGTCCTTCTCAGCTCCAGTGAGAAGCTTGTACTTGCTGTGCAACTAGATTGCTAAGCGGCTACTTGCAAGCCACTATCACACAGAGCCTTCTGGCAGCATCCAAGCAAGAGCGATCGCCGGCAGCTCCACTCAGTGTTTCCATGCATATGTGAGGTGAGCTAGTCAGTTAAGAGATAGGAGAGAGAGTGTTTCTGGAGAATGTTACTTCTGCAAAGGGAAGTTACAGCCAGTGCTTCTCAGCTCTAGGGCAGAGTGTGTGGCTGCTGTAGAAAGAGTTCTCTAAGCCACTGCTTCTCTGCCGGGAAGACAAACACCTCTCAGACAAGCTGAAATCGAGCAGTTTCCACAGGGCACTCTGCTGCCTGGTTCCCAGAATGTGCGCTCCAGATGAATCTTAACAGCTACAGCGGAGTGGGTTTCTGGCCTAGGTTATTTCTTCAAATGGAACTTATACCGAGTTCATCTCAGTTCTACTCCAACATTTCTAGTAGACTCAGAAGAGTATGCTTGGGAACTGCACATCTGCATTCTGCCTTGTTCGTGCAGAGCGGCCTGTTCACTGTACTCTCCTGCACACTCGCCAGGAAGAGATAGAACTGCGTGTGTTTCTGCACACTGTTACTTCTTCAAAGGGAAGATCCTCCCAGTCCTTCTCAGCTCCAGTGAGAAGCTTGTACTTGCTGTGCAACTAGATTGCTAAGCGGCTACTTGCAAGCCACTATCACACAGAGCCTTCTGGCAGCATCCAAGCAAGAGCGATCGCCGGCAGCTCCACTCTGTGTTTCCATGCATATGTGAGGTGAGCTAGTCACTTAAGAGTTAGGAGAGAGAGTGTTTCTGGAGAATGTTACTTCTGCAAAGGGAAGTTACAGCCAGTGCTTCTCAGCTCTTGGGCAGAGTGTGTGGCTGCTGTAGAAAGAGTTCTCTAAGCCACTGTTTCTCTGCCGGGAAGACAAACACCTATCAGACAAGCTGAAATCGAGCAGTTTCCACAGGGCACTCTGCTGCCTGCTTCCCAGAATGTGCTCCAGATGAATCTTAACAGCTACAGCTGAGTGGGTTTCTGGCCTAGGTTATTTCTTCAAATGGAACTTATACCGAGTTCATCTCAGTTTTACTCCAACGTTTCTAGTAGACTCAGATGAATAGGCTTGGGAACAGTGCATCTGCATTCTGCCTATATCGGCAGAGCGGCCTGTTCAATGAACTCTCCTGCACACTCCGTAGTAACAGGTAGAAATGCGTGTGTTTCTGCACACTGTTAGTTCTTCAAAGGGAAGTTCTTCCCAGTCCTTCTCAGCTCCAGTGAGATGCTTGTATTTGCTGTGCAACTAGATTCCTAAGCAGCTACATGTAAGCCACTATCAAAGAGAGCCGTCTGGCAGCATCAAAGCAAGAGCTATCGCCGGCTGCTCCACTCTGTGTTTCCATGCATATGTGAGGTGAGCTAGTCACTTAAGAGTTAGGAGAGAGAGTGTTTCTGGAGAATGTTACTTCTGCAAAGGGAAGTTACAGCCAGTGCTTCTCAGCTCTAGGGCAGAGTGTGTGGCTGCTGTAGAAAGAGTTCTCTAAGCCACTGTTTCTCTGCCGGGAAGACAAACACCTCTCAGACAAGCTGAAATCGAGCAGTTTCCACAGGGCACTCTGCTGCCTGGTTCCCAGAATGTGCGCTCCAGATGAATCTTAACAGCTACAGCTGAGTGGGTTTCTGGCCTAGGTTATTTCTTCAAATGGAACTTATACCGAGTTCATCTCAGTTCTACTCCAACGTTTCTAGTAGACTCAGAAGAGTATGCTTGGGAACTGCACATCTGCATTCTGCCTTGTTCGTGCAGAGCGGGCTGTTCACTGTACTCTCCTGCACACTCGCCAGGAAGAGATAGAACTGCGTGTGTTTCTGCACACTGTTACTTCTTCAAAGGGAAGATCCTCCCAGTCCTTCTCAGCTCCAGTGAGAAGCTTGTACTTGCTGTGCAACTAGATTGCTAAGCGGCTACTTGCAAGCCACTATCACACAGAGCCTTCTGGCAGCATCCAAGCAAGAGCGATCGCCGGCAGCTCCACTCTGTTTCCATGCATATGTGAGGTGAGCTAGTCAGTTAAGAGATAGGAGAGAGTGTGTTTCTGGAGAATGTTACTTCTGCAAAGGGAAGTTACAGCCAGTGCTTCTCAGCTCTAGGGCAGAGTGTGTGGCTGCTGTAGAAAGAGTTCTCTAAGCCACTGTTTCTCTGCCGGGAAGACAAACACCTATCAGACAAGCTGAAATCGAGCAGTTTCCACAGGGCACTCTGCTGCCTGGTTCCCAGAATGTGCGCTCCAGATGAATCTTAACAGCTACAGCTGAGGGGGTTTCTGGCCTAGGTTATTTCTTCAAATGGAACTTATACCGAGTTCATCTCAGTTCTACTCCAACGTTTCTAGTAGACTCAGAAGAGTATGCTTGGGAACTGCACATCTGCATTCTGCCTTGTTCGGGCAGAGCGGCCTGTTCACTGTACTCTCCTGCACACTCTCCAGGAAGAGATAGAACTGCGTGTGTTTCTGCACACTGTTAGTTCTTCAAAGGGAAGATCCTCCCAGTCCTTCTCAGCTCCAGTGAGAAGCTTGTACTTGCTGTGCAACTAGATTGCTAAGCGGCTACTTGCAAGCCACTATCACACAGAGCCTTCTGGCAGCATCCAAGCAAGAGCGATCGCCGGCAGCTCCACTCTGTGTTTCCATGCATATGTGAGGTGAGCTAGTCAGTTAAGAGATTGGAGACAGTGTGTTTCTGGAGAATGTTACTTCTGCAAAGGGAAGTTACAGCCAGTGCTTCTCAGCTCTAGGGCAGAGTGTGTGGCTGCTGTAGAAAGAGTTCTCTAAGCCACTGTTTCTCTGCCGGGAAGACAAACACCTCTCAGACAAGCTGAAATCGAGCAGTTTCCACAGGGCACTCTGCTGCCTGGTTCCCAGAATGTGCGCTCCAGATGAATCTTAACAGCTACAGCTGAGTGGGTTTCTGGCCTAGCTTATTACTTCAAATGGAACTTATACCGAGTTCATCTCAGTTCTACTCCAACGTTTCTAGTAGACTCAGATGAATAGGCTTGGGAACAGTGCATCTGCATTCTGCCTTGATCGGCAGAGCGGCCTGTTCAATGAACTCTCCTGCACACTCCGTAGTAACAGGTAGAAATGCGTGTGTTTCTGCACACTGTTAGTTCTTCAAAGGGAAGTTCTTCCCAGTCCTTCTCAGCTCCAGTGAGATGCTTGTATTTGCTGTGCAACTAGATTCCTAAGCAGCTACATGTAAGCCACTATCAAAGAGAGCCGTCTGGCATCATCAAAGCAAGAGCTATCGCCGGCTGCTCCACTCTGTGTTTCCATGCATATGTGAGGTGAGCTAGTCACTTACGAGTTAGGAGAGAGAGTGTTTCTGAGAATGTTAATTCTGGAAAGGGAAGTTACAGCCAGTGCTTCTCAGCTCTAGGGCAGAGTGTGTGGCTGCTGTAGAAAGAGTTCTCTAAGCCACTGTTTCTCTGCCGGGAAGACAAACATCTATCAGACAAGCTGAAATCGAGCAGTTTCCACAGGGCACTCTGCTGCCTGCTTCCCAGAATGTGCGCTCCAGATGAATCTTAACACCTACAGCTGAGGGGGTTTCTGGCCTAGGTTATTTCTTCAAATGGAACTTATACCGAGTTCATCTCAGTTCTACTCCAACGTTTCTAGTAGACTCAGAAGAGTATGCTTGGGAACTGCACATCTGCATTCTGCCTTGTTCGTGCAGAGCGGCCTGTTCACTGTACTCTCCTGCACACTCGCCAGGAAGAGATAGAACTGCGTGTGTTTCTGCACACTGTTACTTCTTCAAAGGGAAGATCCTCCCAGTCCTTCTCAGCTCCAGTGAGAAGCTTGTACTTGCTGTGCAACTAGATTGCTAAGCGGCTACTTGCAAGCCACTATCACACAGAGCCTTCTGGCAGCATCCAAGCAAGAGCGATCGCCGGCAGCTCCACTCTGTGTTTCCATGCATATGTGAGGTGAGCTAGTCACTTAAGAGTTAGGAGAGAGAGTGTTTCTGGAGAATGTTACTTCTGCAAAGGGAAGTTACAGCCAGTGCTTCTCAGCTCTTGGGCAGAGTGTGTGGCTGCTGTAGAAAGAGTTCTCTAAGCCACTGTTTCTCTGCCGGGAAGACAAACACCTATCAGACAAGCTGAAATCGAGCAGTTTCCACAGGGCACTCTGCTGCCTGGTTCCCAGAATGTGCGCTCCAGATGAATCTTAACAGCTACAGCTGAGGGGGTTTCTGGCCTAGGTTATTTCTTCAAATGGAACTTATACCGAGTTCATCTCAGTTCTACTCCAACGTTTCTAGTAGACTCAGAAGAGTATGCTTGGGAACTGCACATCTGCATTCTGCCTTGTTCGGGCAGAGCGGCCTGTTCACTGTACTCTCCTGCACACTCCCCAGGAAGAGATAGAACTGCGTGTGTTTCTGCACACTGTTAGTTCTTCAAAGGGAAGATCCTCCCAGTCCTTCTCAGCTCCAGTGAGAAGCTTGTACTTGCTGTGCAACTAGATTGCTAAGCGGCTACTTGCAAGCCACTATCACACAGAGCCTTCTGGCAGCATCCAAGCAAGAGCGATCGCCGGCAGCTCCACTCTGTGTTTCCATGCATATGTGAGGTGAGCTACTCAGTTAAGAGATTGGAGACAGTGTGTTTCTGGAGAATGTTACTTCTGCAAAGGGAAGTTACAGCCAGTGCTTCTCAGCTCTAGGGCAGAGTGTGTGGCTGCTGTAGAAAGAGTTCTCTAAGCCACTGTTTCTCTGCCGGGAAGACAAACCCCTCTCAGACAAGCTGAAATCGAGCAGTTTCCACAGGGCACTCTGCTGCCTGGTTCCCAGAATGTGCGCTCCAGATGAATCTTAACAGCTACAGCTGAGTGGGTTTCTGGCCTAGCTTATTACTTCAAATGGAACTTATACCGAGTTCATCTCAGTTCTACTCCAACGTTTCTAGTAGACTCAGATGAATAGGCTTGGGAACAGTGCATCTGCATTCTGCCTTGATCGGCAGAGCGGCCTGTTCAATGAACTCTCCTGCACACTCCGTAGTAACAGGTAGAAATGCGTGTGTTTCTGCACACTGTTAGTTCTTCAAAGGGAAGTTCTTCCCAGTCCTTCTCAGCTCCAGTGAGATGCTTGTATTTGCTGTGCAACTAGATTCCTAAGCAGCTACATGTAAGCCACTATCAAAGAGAGCTGTCTGGCAGCATCAAAGCAAGAGCTATCGCCGGCTGCTCCACTCTGTGTTTCCATGCATATGTGAGGTGAGCTAGTCACTTAAGAGTTAGGAGAGAGAGTGTTTCTGGAGAATGTTACTTCTGCAAAGGGAAGTAACAGCCAGTGCTTCACAGCTCTAGGGCAGAGTGTGTGGCTGCTGTAGAAAGAGTTCTCTAAGCCACTGTTTCTCTGCCGGGAAGACAAACACCTCTCAGACAAGCTGAAATCGAGCAGTTTCCACAGGGCACTCTGCTGCCTGCTTCCCAGAATGTGCGCTCCAGATGAATCTTAACAGCTACAGCTGAGTGGGTTTCTGGCCTAGGTTATTTCTTCAAATGGAACTTATACCGAGTTCATCTCAGTTTTACTCCAACGTTTCTAGTAGACTCAGATGAATAGGCTTGGGAACAGTGCATCTGCATTCTGCCTTGATCGGCAGAGCGGCCTGTTCAATGAACTCTCCTGCACACTCCGTAGTAACAGGTAGAAATGCGTGTGTTTCTGCACACTGTTAGTTCTTCAAAGGGAAATTCTTCCCAGTCCTTCTCAGCTGCAGTGAGATGCTTGTATTTGCTGTGCAACTAGATTCCTAAGCAGCTACATGTAAGCCACTATCAAAGAGAGCCGTCTGGCAGCATCAAAGCAAGAGCTATCGCCGGCTGCTCCACTCTGTGTTTCCATGCATATGTGAGGTGAGCTAGTCACTTAAGAGTTAGGAAAGAGAGTGTTTCTGGAGAATGTTACTTCTGCAAAGGGAAGTTACAGCCAGTGCTTTTCAGCTCTAGGGCAGAGTGTGTGGCTGCTGTAGAAAGAGTTCTCTAAGCCACTGTTTCTCTGCCGGGAAGACAAACACCTCTCAGACAAGCTGAAATCGAGCAGTTTCCACAGGGCACTCTGCTGCCTGGTTCCCAGAATGTGCGCTCCAGATGAATCTTAACAGCTACAGCTGAGTGGGTTTCTGGCCTAGGTTATTTCTTCAAATGGAACTTATACCGAGTTCATCTCAGTTCTACTCCAACGTTTCTAGTAGACTCAGAAGAGTATGCTTGGGAACTGCACATCTGCATTCTGCCTTGTTCGGGCAGAGCGGCCTGTTCACTGTACTCTCCTGCACACTCCCCAGGAAGAGATAGAACTGCGTGTGTTTCTGCACACTGTTAGTTCTTCAAAGGGAAGTTCTTCCCAGTCCTTCTCAGCTCCAGTGAGATGCTTGTATTTGCTGTGCAACTAGATTCCTAAGCAGCTACATGTAAGCCACTATCAAAGAGAGCCGTCTGGCATCATCAAAGCAAGAGCTATCGCCGGCTGCTCCACTCTGTGTTTCCATGCATATGTGAGGTGAGCTAGTCACTTAAGAGTTAGGAGAGAGAGTGTTTCTGAGAATGTTAATTCTGGAAAGGGAAGTTACAGCCAGTGCTTCTCAGCTCTAGGGCAGAGTGTGTGGCTGCTGTAGAAAGAGTTCTCTAAGCCACTGTTTCTCTGCCGGGAAGACAAACATCTATCAGACAAGCTGAAATCGAGCAGTTTCCACAGGGCACTCTGCTGCCTGCTTCCCAGAATGTGCGCTCCAGATGAATCTTAACACCTACAGCTGAGGGGGTTTCTGGCCTAGGTTATTTCTTCAAATGGAACTTATACCGAGTTCATCTCAGTTCTACTCCAACGTTTCTAGTAGACTCAGAAGAGTATGCTTGGGAACTGCACGTCTGCATTCTGCCTTGTTCGTGCAGAGCGGCCTGTTCACTGTACTCTCCTGCACACTCGCCAGGAAGAGATAGAACTGCGTGTGTTTCTGCACACTGTTACTTCTTCAAAGGGAAGATCCTCCCAGTCCTTCTCAGCTCCAGTGAGAAGCTTGTACTTGCTGTGCAACTAGATTGCTAAGCGGCTACTTGCAAGCCACTATCACACAGAGCCTTCTGGCAGCATCCAAGCAAGAGCGATCGCCGGCAGCTCCACTCTGTGTTTCCATGCATATGTGAGGTGAGCTAGTCAGTTAAGAGATAGGAGAGAGTGTGTTTCTGGAGAATGTTACTTCTGCAAATGGAAGTTACAGCCAGTGCTTCTCAGCTCTAGGGCAGAGTGTGTGGCTGCTGTAGAAAGAGTTCTCTAAGCCACTGTTTCTCTGCCAGGAAGACAAACATCTATCAGACAAGCTGAAATCGAGCAGTTTCCACAGGGCACTCTGCTGCCTGGTTCCCAGAATGTGCGCTCCAGATGAATCTTAACAGCTACAGCTGAGTGGGTTTCTGGCCTAGGTTATTTCTTCAAATGGAACGTATACCGAGTTCATCTCAGTTCTACTCCAACGTTTCTAGTAGACTCAGATGAATAGGCTTGGGAACAGTGCATCTGCATTCTGCATTGATCGGCAGAGCGGCCTGTTCAATGAACTCTCCTGCACACTCCGTAGTAACAGGTAGAAATGCGTGTGTTTCTGCACACTGTTAGTTCTTCAAAGGGAAGTTCTTCCCAGTCCTTCTCAGCTCCAGTGAGATGCTTGTATTTGCTGTGCAACTAGATTCCTAAGCAGCTACATGTAAGCCACTATCAAAGAGAGCCGTCTGGCATCATCAAAGCAAGAGCTATCGCCGGCTGCTCCACTCTGTGTTTCCATGCATATGTGAGGTGAGCTAGTCACTTAAGAGTTAGGAGAGAGAGTGTTTCTGAGAATGTTAATTCTGGAAAGGGAAGTTACAGCCAGTGCTTCTCAGCTCTAGGGCAGAGTGTGTGGCTGCTGTAGAAAGAGTTCTCTAAGCCACTGTTTCTCTGCCGGGAAGACAAACATCTATCAGACAAGCTGAAATCGAGCAGTTTCCACAGGGCACTCTGCTGCCTGCTTCCCAGAATGTGCGCTCCAGATGAATCTTAACACCTACAGCTGAGGGGGTTTCTGGCCTAGGTTATTTCTTCAAATGGAACTTATACCGAGTTCATCTCAGTTCTACTCCAACGTTTCTAGTAGACTCAGAAGAGTATGCTTGGGAACTGCACATCTGCATTCTGCCTTGTTCGTGCAGAGCGGCCTGTTCACTGTACTCTCCTGCACACTCGCCAGGAAGAGATAGAACTGCGTGTGTTTCTGCACACTGTTACTTCTTCAAAGGGAAGATCCTCCCAGTCCTTCTCAGCTCCAGTGAGAAGCTTGTACTTGCTGTGCAACTAGATTGCTAAGCGGCTACTTGCAAGCCACTATCACACAGAGCCTTCTGGCAGCATCCAAGCAAGAGCGATCGCCGGCAGCTCCACTCTGTGTTTCCATGCATATGTGAGGTGAGCTAGTCACTTAAGAGTTAGGAGAGAGAGTGTTTCTGGAGAATGTTACTTCTGCAAAGGGAAGTTACAGCCAGTGCTTCTCAGCTCTTGGGCAGAGTGTGTGGCTGCTGTAGAAAGAGTTCTCTAAGCCACTGTTTCTCTGCCGGGAAGACAAACACCTATCAGACAAGCTGAAATCGAGCAGTTTCCACAGGGCACTCTGCTGCCTGCTTCCCAGAATGTGCTCCAGATGAATCTTAACAGCTACAGCTGAGTGGGTTTCTGGCCTAGGTTATTTCTTCAAATGGAACTTATACCGAGTTCATCTCAGTTTTACTCCAACGTTTCTAGTAGACTCAAATGAATAGGCTTGGGAACAGTGCATCTGCATTCTGCCTATATCGGCAGAGCGGCCTGTTCAATGAACTCTCCTGCACACTCCGTAGTAACAGGTAGAAATGCGTGTGTTTCTGCACACTGTTAGTTCTTCAAAGGGAAGTTCTTCCCAGTCCTTCTCAGCTCCAGTGAGATGCTTGTATTTGCTGTGCAACTAGATTCCTAAGCAGCTACATGTAAGCCACTATCAAAGAGAGCCGTCTGGCAGCATCAAAGCAAGAGCTATCGCCGGCTGCTCCACTCTGTGTTTCCATGCATATGTGAGGTGAGCTAGTCACTTAAGAGTTAGGAGAGAGAGTGTTTCTGGAGAATGTTACTTCTGCAAAGGGAAGTTACAGCCAGTGCTTCTCAGCTCTAGGGCAGAGTGTGTGGCTGCTGTAGAAAGAGTTCTCTAAGCCACTGTTTCTCTGCCGGGAAGACAAACACCTCTCAGACAAGCTGAAATCGAGCAGTTTCCACAGGGCACTCTGCTGCCTGGTTCCCAGAATGTGCGCTCCAGATGAATCTTAACAGCTACAGCTGAGTGGGTTTCTGGCCTAGGTTATTTCTTCAAATGGAACTTATACCGAGTTCATCTCAGTTCTACTCCAACGTTTCTAGTAGACTCAGAAGAGTATGCTTGGGAACTGCACATCTGCATTCTGCCTTGTTCGTGCAGAGCGGGCTGTTCACTGTACTCTCCTGCACACTCGCCAGGAAGAGATAGAACTGCGTGTGTTTCTGCACACTGTTACTTCTTCAAAGGGAAGATCCTCCCAGTCCTTCTCAGCTCCAGTGAGAAGCTTGTACTTGCTGTGCAACTAGATTGCTAAGCGGCTACTTGCAAGCCACTATCACACAGAGCCTTCTGGCAGCATCCAAGCAAGAGCGATCGCCGGCAGCTCCACTCTGTGTTTCCATGCATATGTGAGGTGAGCTAGTCAGTTAAGAGATAGGAGAGAGTGTGTTTCTGGAGAATGTTACTTCTGCAAAGGGAAGTTACAGCCAGTGCTTCTCAGCTCTAGGGCAGAGTGTGTGGCTGCTGTAGAAAGAGTTCTCTAAGCCACTGTTTATCTGCCGGGAAGACAAACACCTATCAGACAAGCTGAAATCGAGCAGTTTCCACAGGGCACTCTGCTGCCTGGTTCCCAGAATGTGCGCTCCAGATGAATCTTAACAGCTACAGCTGAGGGGGTTTCTGGCCTAGGTTATTTCTTCAAATGGAACTTATACCGAGTTCATCTCAGTTCTACTCCAACGTTTCTAGTAGACTCAGAAGAGTATGCTTGGGAACTGCACATCTGCATTCTGCCTTGTTCGGGCAGAGCGGCCTGTTCACTGTACTCTCCTGCACACTCCCCAGGAAGAGATAGAACTGCGTGTGTTTCTGCACACTGTTAGTTCTTCAAAGGGAAGTTCTTCCCAGTCCTTCTCAGCTCCAGTGAGATGCTTGTATTTGCTGTGCAACTAGATTCCTAAGCAGCTACATGTAAGCCACTATCAAAGAGAGCTGTCTGGCAGCATCAAAGCAAGAGCTATCGCCGGCTGCTCCACTCTGTGTTTCCATGCATATGTGAGGTGAGCTAGTCACTTAAGAGTTAGGAGAGAGAGTGTTTCTGGAGAATGTTACTTCTGCAAAGGGAAGTAACAGCCAGTGCTTCTCAGCTCTAGGGCAGAGTGTGTGGCTGCTGTAGAAAGAGTTCTCTAAGCCACTGTTTCTCTGCCGGGAAGACAAACACCTCTCAGACAAGCTGAAATCGAGCAGTTTCCACAGGGCACTCTGCTGCCTGCTTCCCAGAATGTGCGCTCCAGATGAATCTTAACAGCTACAGCTGAGTGGGTTTCTGGCCTAGGTTATTTCTTCAAATGGAACTTATACCGAGTTCATCTCAGTTTTACTCCAACGTTTCTAGTAGACTCAGATGAATAGGCTTGGGAACAGTGCATCTGCCTTCTGCCTTGATCGGCAGAGCGGCCTGTTCAATGAACTCTCCTGCACACTCCGTAGTAACAGGTAGAAATGCGTGTGTTTCTGCACACTGTTAGTTCTTCAAAGGGAAATTCTTCCCAGTCCTTCTCAGCTGCAGTGAGATGCTTGTATTTGCTGTGCAACTAGATTCCTAAGCAGCTACATGTAAGCCACTATCAAAGAGAGCCGTCTGGCAGCATCAAAGCAAGAGCTATCGCCGGCTGCTCCACTCTGTGTTTCCATGCATATGTGAGGTGAGCTAGTCACTTAAGAGTTAGGAAAGAGAGTGTTTCTGGAGAATGTTACTTCTGCAAAGGGAAGTTACAGCCAGTGCTTCTCAGCTCTAGGGCAGAGTGTGTGGCTGCTGTAGAAAGAGTTCTCTAAGCCACTGTTTCTCTGCCGGGAAGACAAACACCTCTCAGACAAGCTGAAATCGAGCAGTTTCCACAGGGCACTCTGCTGCCTGGTTCCCAGAATGTGCGCTCCAGATGAATCTTAACAGCTACAGCTGAGTGGGTTTCTGGCCTAGGTTATTTCTTCAAATGGAACTTATACCGAGTTCATCTCAGTTCTACTCCAACGTTTCTAGTAGACTCAGAAGAGTATGCTTGGGAACTGCACATCTGCATTCTGCCTTGTTCGGGCAGAGCGGCCTGTTCACTGTACTCTCCTGCACACTCCCCAGGAAGAGATAGAACTGCGTGTGTTTCTGCACACTGTTAGTTCTTCAAAGGGAAGATCCTCCCAGTCCTTCTCAGCTCCAGTGAGAAGCTTGTACTTGCTGTGCAACTAGATTGCTAAGCGGCTACTTGCAAGCCACTATCACACAGAGCCTTGTGGCAGCATCCAAGCAAGAGCGATCGCCGGCAGCTCCACTCAGTGTTTCCATGCATATGTGAGGTGAGCTAGTCAGTTAAGAGATAGGAGAGACTGTGTTTCTGGAGAATGTTACTTCTGCAAAGGGAAGTTACAGCCAGTGCTTCTCAGCTCTAGGGCAGAGTGTGTGGCTGCTGTAGAAAGAGTTCCCTAAGCCACTGTTTCTCTGCCGGGAAGACAAACACCTATCAGACAAGCTGAAATCGAGCAGTTTCCACAGGGCACTCTGCTGCCTGGTTCACAGAATGTGCGCTCCAGATGAATCTTAACAGCTACAGCTGAGGGGGTTTCTGGCCTAGGTTATTTCTTCAAATGGAACTTATACCGAGTTCATCTCAGTTCTACTCCAACGTTTCTAGTAGACTCAGAAGAGTATGCTTGGGAACTGCACATCTGCATTCTGCCTTGTTCAGTCAGAGCGGCCTGTTCACTGTACTCTCCTGCACACTCCCCAGGAAGAGATAGAACTGCGTGTGTTTCTGCACACTGTTAGTTCTTCAAGGGAAGATCCTCCCAGTCCTTCTCAGCTCCAGTGAGAAGCTTGTACTTGCTGTGCAACTAGATTGCTAAGCGGCTACTTGCAAGCCACTATCACACAGAGCCTTCTGGCAGCATCCAAGCAAGAGCGATCGCCGGTAGCTCCACTCTGTGTTTCCATGCATATGTGAGGTGAGCTAGTCAGTTAAGAGATAGGAGAGAGTGTGTTTCTGGAGAATGTTACTTCTGCAAAGGGAAGTTACAGCCAGTGCTTCTCAGCTCTAGGGCAGAGTGTGTGGCTGCTGTAGAAAGAGTTCTCTAAGCCACTGTTTCTCTGCCGGGAAGACAAACACCTATCAGACAAGCTGAAATCGAGCAGTTTCCACAGGGCACTCTGCTGCCTGGTTCCCAGAATGTGCGCTCCAGATGAATCTTAACAGCTACAGCTGAGTGGGTTTCTGGCCTAGGTTATTTCTTCAAATGGAACTTATACCGAGTTCATCTCAGTTCTACTCCAACGTTTCTAGTAGACTCAGATGAATAGGCTTGGGAACAGTGCATCTGCATTCTGCCTTGATCGGCAGAGCGGCCTGTTCAATGAACTCTCCTGCACACTCCGTAGTAACAGGTAGAAATGCGTGTGTTTCTGCACACTGTTAGTTCTTCAAAGGGAAGTTCTTCCCAGTCCTTCTCAGCTCCAGTGAGAGGCTTGTATTTGCTGTGCAACTAGATTCCTAAGCAGCTACATGTAAGCCACTATCAAAGAGAGCCGTCTGGCAGCATCAATGCAAGAGCTATCGCCGGCTGCTCCACTCTGTGTTTCCATGCATATGTGAGGTGAGCTAGTCAGTTAAGAGATAGGAGAGAGTGTGTTTCTGGAGAATGTTACTTCTGCAAAGGGAAGTTACAGCCAGTGCTTCTCAGCTCTAGGGCAGAGTGTGTGGCTGCTGTAGAAAGAGTTCTCTAAGCCACTGTTTCTCTGCCGGGAAGACAAACACCTATCAGACAAGCTGAAATCGAGCAGTTTCCACAGGGCACTCTGCTGCCTGCTTCCCAGAATGTGCGCTCCAGATGAATCTTAACAGCTACAGCTGAGTGGGTTTCTGGCCTAGGTTATTTCTTCAAATGGAACTTATACCGAGTTCATCTCAGTTCTACTCCAACATTACTAGTAGACTCAGAAGAGTATGCTTGGGAACTGCACATCTGCATTCTGCCTTGTTCGAGCAGAGCGGCCTGTTCACTGAACTCTCCTGCACACTCCCCAGGAAGAGATAGAACTGCGTGTGTTTCTGCACACTGTTAGTTCTTCAAAGGGAAGACCCTCCCAGTGCTTCTCAGCTCCAGTGAGAAGCTTGTACTTGCTGTGCAACTAGATTGCTAAGCGTCTACTTGCAAGCCACTATCACACAGAGCCTTCTGGCAGCATCCAAGCAAGAGGGATCGCCGGCAGCTCCACTCTGTGTTTCCATGCATATGTGAGGTGAGCTAGTCAGTTAAGAGATAGGAGAGAGTGTGTTTCTGGAGAATGTTACTTCTGCAAAGGGAAGTTACAGCCAGTGCTTCTCAGCTCTAGGGCAGAGTGTGTGGCTGCTGTAGAAAGAGTTCTCTAAGCCACTGTTTCTCTGCCAGGAAGACAAACATCTATCAGACAAGCTGAAATCGAGCAGTTTCCACAGGGCACTCTGCTGCCTGGTTCCCAGAATGTGCGCTCCAGATGAATCTTAACAGCTACAGCTGAGTGGGTTTCTGGCCTAGGTTATTTCTTCAAATGGAACTTATACCGAGTTCATCTCAGTTCTACTCCAACGTGTCTAGTAGACTCAGAAGAATAGGCTTGGGAACAGTGCATCTGCATTCTGCCTTGAACGGCAAAGCGGCCTGTTCAATGAACTCTCCTGCACACTCTGTAGTAACAGGTAAAAATGCGTGTGTTTCTGCACACTGTTAGTTCTTCAAAGGGAAGTTCTTCCCAGTCCTTCTCAGCTCCAGTGAGATGCTTGTATTTGCTGTGCAACTAGATTCCTAAGCAGCTACATGTAAGCCACTATCAAAGAGAGCCGTCTGGCAGCATCAAAGCAAGAGCTATCACCGGCTGCTCCACTCTGTGTTTCCATGCATATGTGAGGTGAGCTAGTCAGTTAAGAGATAGGAGAGAGTGTGTTTCTGGAGAATGTTACATCTGCAAAGGGAAGTTACAGCCAGTGCTTCTCAGCTCTAGGGCAGAGTGTGTGGCTGCTGTAGAAAGAGTTCTCTAAGCCACTGTTTCTCTGCCGGGAAGACAAACACCTATCAGACAAGCTGAAATCGAGCAGTTTCCACAGGGCACTCTGCTGCCTGCTTCCCAGAATGTGCGCTCCAGATGAATCTTAACAGCTACAGCTGACTGGGTTTCTGGCCTAGGTTATTTCTTCAAATGGAGCTTACACCGAGTTCATCTCAGTTTTACTCCAACGTTTCTAGTAGACTCAGAAGAATAGGCTTGGGAACAGTGCATCTGCATTCTGCCTTGATCGGCAGAGCGGCCTGTTCAATGAACTCTCCTGCACACTCCGTAGTAACAGGTAGAAATGCGTGTGTTTCTGCACACTGTTAGTTCTTCAAAGGGAAGTTCTTCCCAGTCCTTCTCAGCTCCAGTGAGATGCTTGTATTTGCTGTGCAACTAGATTCCTAAGCAGATACATGTAAGCCACTATCAAAGAGAGCCGTCTGGCAGCATCAAAGCAAGAGCTATCGCCGGCTGCACCACTCTGTGTTTCCATGCATATGTGAGGTGAGCTAGTCAGTTAAGAGATAGGAGAGAGTGTGTTTCTGGAGAATGTTACTTCTGCAAAGGGAAGTTAGAGCCAGTGCTTCTCAGCTCTAGGGCAGAGTGTGTGGCTGCTGTAGAAAGAGTTCTCTAAGCCACTGTTTCTCTGCCAGGAAGACAAACATCTATCAGACAAACTGAAATCGAGCAGTTTCCACAGGGCACTCTGCTGCCTGGTTCCCAGAATGTGCGCTCCAGATGAATCTTAACAGCTACAGCTGAGTGGGTTTCTGGCCTAGGTTATTTCTTCAAATGGAACTTATACCGAGTTCATCTCAGTTCTACTCCAACGTTTCTAGTAGACTCAGAAGAATAGGCTTGGGAACAGTGCATCTGCATTCTGCCTTGATCGGCAGAGCGGCCTGTTCAATGAACTCTCCTGGACACTCCGTAGTAACAGGTAGAACTGCGTGTGTTTCTGCACACTGTTAGTTCTTCAAAGGGAAGTTCTTCCCAGTCCTTCTCAGCTCCAGTGAGATGCTTGTATTTGCTGTGCAACTAGATTCCTAAGCAGCTACATGTAAGCCACTATCAAAGAGAGCCGTCTGGCAGCATCAAAGCAAGAGCTATCGCCGGCTGCTCCACTCTGTGTTTCCATGCATATGTGAGGTGAGCTAGTCACTTAAGAGTTAGGAGAGAGAGTGTTTCTGGAGAATGTTACTTCTGCAAAGGGAAGTTACAACCAGTGCTTCTCAGCTCTAGGGCAGAGTGTGTGGCTGCTGTAGAAAGAGTTCTCTAAGCCACTGTTTCTCTGCCGGGAAGACAAACACCTATCAGACAAGCTGAAATCGAGCAGTTTCCACAGGGCACTCTGCTGCCTGGTTCCCAGAATGTGCGCTCCAGATGAATCTTAACAGCTACAGCTGAGTGGGTTTCTGGCCTAGGTTATTTCTTCAAATGGAACTTATACCGAGATCATCTCAGTTATACTCCAACGTTTCCAGTAGACTCTGAAGAATATGCTTGGGAACTGCACATCTGCATTCTGCCTTGTTCGGGCAGAGCGGCCTGTTCACTGAACTATCCTGCACACTTTCCAGGAAGAGATAGAACTGCGTGTGTTTCTGCACACTGTTAGTTCTTCAAAGGTAGATCCTCCCAGTGCTTCTCAGCTCCAGTGAGAAGCTTGTACTTGCTGTGCAACTAGATTGCTAAGCGGCTACTTGCAAGCCACTATCACACAGAGCCTTCTGGCAGCATCCAAGCAAGAGGGATCGCCGGCAGCTCCACTCTGTGTTTCCATGCATATGTGAGGTGAGCTAGTCAGTTAAGAGATAGGAGAGAGTGTGGTTGTGGAGAATGTTACTTCTGCAAAGGGAAGTTACAGCCAGTGCTTCTCAGCTCTAGGGCAGAGTGTGTGGCTGCTGTAGAAAGAGTTCTCTAAGCCACTGTTTCTCTGCCGGGAAGACAAACACCTATCAGACAAGCTGAAATCGAGCAGTTTCCACAGGGCACTCTGCTGCCTGGTTCCCAGAATGTGCGCTCCAGATGAATCTTAACAGCTACAGTTGAGTGGGTTTCTCGCCTAGGTTAATTCTTCAAATGGAACTTATACCGAGTTCATCTCAGTTCTACTCCAACGTTTCTAGTAGACTCAGAAGATTATGCTTGGGAATTGCACATCTGCATTCTGCCTTGATCGGCAGAGCGGCCTATTCAATGAACTCTCCTGCACACTCCCTAGTAACAGGTAGAACTGCGTGTGTTTCTGCACACTGTTAGTTCTTCAAAGGGAAGTTCTTCCCAGTCCTTCTCAGCTCCAGTGAGATGCTTGTATTTGCTGTGCAACTAGATTCCTAAGCAGCTACATGTAAGCCACTATCAAACAGAGCCGTCTGGCAGCATCAAAGCAAGAGCTATCGCCGGCTGCTCCACTCTGTGTTTCCATGCATATGTGAGGTGAGCTAGTCACTTAAGAGTTAGGAGAGAGTGTGTTTCTGGAGAATGTTACTTCTGCAAAGGGAAGTTACAGCCAGTGCTTCTCAGCTCTAGGGCAGAGTGTGTGGGTGCTGTAGAAAGAGTTCTCTAAGCCACTGATTCTCTGCCGGGAAGACAAACACCTATCAGACAAGCTGAAATCGAGCAGTTTCCACAGGGCACTAAGCTGCCTGGTTCCCAGAATGTGCGCTCCAGATGAATCTTAGCTACAGCTGAGTGGGTTTCTGGCCTAGGTTATTTCTTCAAATGGAACTTATACCGAGTTCATCTCAGTTCTACTCCAACGTTTCTAGTAGATTCAGATGAATAGGCTTGGGAACAGTGCATCTGCATTCTGCCTTGATCGGCAGAGCGGCCTGTTCAATGAACTCTCCTGCACACTCCCTAGTTACAGACACAACTGCGTGTGTTTCTGCACACTGTTAGTTCTTCAAAGGGAAGTTCTTCCCAGTCCTTCTCAGCTCCAGGGAGAAGCTTGTGCTTGCTGTGCTACTAGATTCCTAAGCAGCTACTTGCAAGCCACTATCACACAGAGCCTTCTGGCAGCATCCAAGGAAGAGCTATCGCCGGCTGCTCCACTCTGTGTTTCCATGCATATGTGAGGTGAGCTAGTCACTCAAGAGTTAGGAGAGAGTGTGTTTCTGGAGAATGTTACTTCTGCAAAGGGAAGTACAGCCAGTGCTTCTCAGCTCTAGGGCAGAGTGTGTGGCTGCTGTAGAAAGAGTTCTCTAAGCCACTGTTTCTCTACCGGGAAGACAAACACCTATCAGACAAGCTGAAGTCCAGCAGTTTCCACAGGTCACTCTGCTGCCTGGTTCCCAGAATGTGCGCTCCAGATGAATCTTAACAGCTACAGCTGAGTGGGTTTCTGGCATGGGTTATTTCTTCAAATGGAACTTATACCGAGTTCATCTCAGTTCTACTCCAACGTTTCTAGTAGACTCAGAAGAATAGGTTGGGAACAGTGCATCTGCATTCTGCCTTGATCGGCAGAGCGGCCTGTTCAATGAACTCTCCTGCACACTCCGTAGTAACAGGTAGAACTGCGTGTGTTTCTGCACACTGTTAGTTCCTCAAAGGGAAGTTCTTCCCAGTACTTCTCAGCTCCAGTGAGATGCTTGTATTTGCTGTGCAACTAGATTCCTAAGCAGCTACATGTAAGCCACTATCAAAGAGAGCCGACTGGCAGCATCAAACCAAGAGCTATCGCCGGCTGCTCCACTCTGTGTTTCCATGCATATGTGAGGTGAGCTAGTCAGTTAAGAGATAGGAGAGAGTGTGTTTCTGGAGAATGTTACTTCTGCAAAGGGAAGTTAGAGCCAGTGCTTCTCAGCTCTAGGGCAGAGTGTGTGGCTGCTGTAGAAAGAGTTCTCTAAGCCACTGTTTCTCTGCCAGGAAGACAAACATCTATCAGACAAGCTGAAATCGAGCAGTTTCCACAGGGCACTCTGCTGCCTGGTTCCCAGAATGTGCGCTCCAGATGAATCTTAACAGCTACAGCTGAGTGGGTTTCTGGCCTAGGTTATTTCTTCAAATGGAACTTATACCGAGTTCATCTCAGTTCTACTCCAACGTTTCTAGTAGACTCAGAAGAATAGGCTTGGGAACAGTGCATCTGCATTCTGCCTTGAACGGCAGAGCGGCCTGTTCAATGAACTCTCCTGCACACTCTGTAGTAACAGGTAAAAATGCGTGTGTTTCTGCACACTGTTAGTTCTTCAAAGGGAAGTTCTTCCCAGTCCTTCTCAGCTCCAGTGAGATGCTTGTATTTGCTGTGCAACTAGATTCCTAAGCAGCTACATGTAAGCCACTATCAAAGAGAGCCGTCTGGCAGCATCAAAGCAAGAGCTATCACCGGCTGCTCCACTCTGTGTTTCCATGCATATGTGAGGTGAGCTAGTCAGTTAAGAGATAGGAGAGAGTGTGTTTCTGGAGAATGTTACATCTGCAAAGGGAAGTTACAGCCAGTGCTTCTCAGCTCTAGGGCAGAGTGTGTGGCTGCTGTAGAAAGAGTTCTCTAAGCCACTGTTTCTCTGCCGGGAAGACAAACACCTATCAGACAAGCTGAAATCGAGCAGTTTCCACAGGGCACTCTGCTGCCTGCTTCCCAGAATGTGCGCTCCAGATGAATCTTAACAGCTACAGCTGAGTGGGTTTCTGGCCTAGGTTATTTCTTCAAATGGAGCTTATACCGAGTTCATCTCAGTTTTACTCCAACGTTTCTAGTAGACTCAGAAGAATAGGCTTGGGAACAGTGCATCTGCATTCTGCCTTGATCGGCAGAGCGGCCTGTTCAATGAACTCTCCTGCACACTCCGTAGTAACAGGTAGAAATGCGTGTGTTTCTGCACACTGTTAGTTCTTCAAAGGGAAGTTCTTCCCAGTCCTTCTCAGCTCCAGTGAGATGCTTGTATTTGCTGTGCAACTAGATTCCTAAGCAGATACATGTAAGCCACTATCAAAGAGAGCCGTCTGGCAGCATCAAAGCAAGAGCTATCGCCGGCTGCACCACTCTGTGTTTCCATGCATATGTGAGGTGAGCTAGTCAGTTAAGAGATAGGAGAGAGTGTGTTTCTGGAGAATGTTACTTCTGCAAAGGGAAGTTAGAGCCAGTGCTTCTCAGCTCTAGGGCAGAGTGTGTGGCTGCTGTAGAAAGAGTTCTCTAAGCCACTGTTTCTCTGCCAGGAAGACAAACATCTATCAGACAAACTGAAATCGAGCAGTTTCCACAGGGCACTCTGCTGCCTGGTTCCCAGAATGTGCGCTCCAGATGAATCTTAACAGCTACAGCTGAGTGGGTTTCTGGCCTAGGTTATTTCTTCAAATGGAACTTATACCGAGTTCATCTCAGTTCTACTCCAACGTTTCTAGTAGACTCAGAAGAATAGGCTTGGGAACAGTGCATCTGCATTCTGCCTTGATCGGCAGAGCGGCCTGTTCAATGAACTCTCCTGGACACTCCGTAGTAACAGGTAGAACTGCGTGTGTTTCTGCACACTGTTAGTTCTTCAAAGGGAAGTTCTTCCCAGTCCTTCTCAGCTCCAGTGAGATGCTTGTATTTGCTGTGCAACTAGATTCCTAAGCAGCTACATGTAAGCCACTATCAAAGAGAGCCGTCTGGCAGCATCAAAGCAAGAGCTATCGCCGGCTGCTCCACTCTGTGTTTCCATGCATATGTGAGGTGAGCTAGTCACTTAAGAGTTAGGAGAGAGAGTGTTTCTGGAGAATGTTACTTCTGCAAAGGGAAGTTACAACCAGTGCTTCTCAGCTCTAGGGCAGAGTGTGTGGCTGCTGTAGAAAGAGTTCTCTAAGCCACTGTTTCTCTGCCGGGAAGACAAACACCTATCAGACAAGCTGAAATCGAGCAGTTTCCACAGGGCACTCTGCTGCCTGGTTCCCAGAATGTGCGCTCCAGATGAATCTTAACAGCTACAGCTGAGTGGGTTTCTGGCCTAGGTTATTTCTTCAAATGGAACTTATACCGAGATCATCTCAGTTATACTCCAACGTTTCCAGTAGACTCTGAAGAATATGCTTGGGAACTGCACATCTGCATTCTGCCTTGTTCGGGCAGAGCGGCCTGTTCACTGAACTATCCTGCACACTTTCCAGGAAGAGATAGAACTGCGTGTGTTTCTGCACACTGTTAGTTCTTCAAAGGTAGATCCTCCCAGTGCTTCTCAGCTCCAGTGAGAAGCTTGTACTTGCTGTGCAACTAGATTGCTAAGCGGCTACTTGCAAGCCACTATCACACAGAGCCTTCTGGCAGCATCCAAGCAAGAGGGATCGCCGGCAGCTCCACTCTGTGTTTCCATGCATATGTGAGGTGAGCTAGTCAGTTAAGAGATAGGAGAGAGTGTGGTTGTGGAGAATGTTACTTCTGCAAAGGGAAGTTACAGCCAGTGCTTCTCAGCTCTAGGGCAGAGTGTGTGGCTGCTGTAGAAAGAGTTCTCTAAGCCACTGTTTCTCTGCCGGGAAGACAAACACCTATCAGACAAGCTGAAATCGAGCAGTTTCCACAGGGCACTCTGCTGCCTGGTTCCCAGAATGTGCGCTCCAGATGAATCTTAACAGCTACAGTTGAGTGGGTTTCTCGCCTAGGTTAATTCTTCAAATGGAACTTATACCGAGTTCATCTCAGTTCTACTCCAACGTTTCTAGTAGACTCAGAAGATTATGCTTGGGAATTGCACATCTGCATTCTGCCTTGATCGGCAGAGCGGCCTATTCAATGAACTCTCCTGCACACTCCCTAGTAACAGGTAGAACTGCGTGTGTTTCTGCACACTGTTAGTTCTTCAAAGGGAAGTTCTTCCCAGTCCTTCTCAGCTCCAGTGAGATGCTTGTATTTGCTGTGCAACTAGATTCCTAAGCAGCTACATGTAAGCCACTATCAAACAGAGCCGTCTGGCAGCATCAAAGCAAGAGCTATCGCCGGCTGCTCCACTCTGTGTTTCCATGCATATGTGAGGTGAGCTAGTCACTTAAGAGTTAGGAGAGAGTGTGTTTCTGGAGAATGTTACTTCTGCAAAGGGAAGTTACAGCCAGTGCTTCTCAGCTCTAGGGCAGAGTGTGTGGGTGCTGTAGAAAGAGTTCTCTAAGCCACTGATTCTCTGCCGGGAAGACAAACACCTATCAGACAAGCTGAAATCGAGCAGTTTCCACAGGGCACTAAGCTGCCTGGTTCCCAGAATGTGCGCTCCAGATGAATCTTAGCTACAGCTGAGTGGGTTTCTGGCCTAGGTTATTTCTTCAAATGGAACTTATACCGAGTTCATCTCAGTTCTACTCCAACGTTTCTAGTAGACTCAGATGAATAGGCTTGGGAACAGTGCATCTGCATTCTGCCTTGATCGGCAGAGCGGCCTGTTCAATGAACTCTCCTGCACACTCCCTAGTTACAGACACAACTGCGTGTGTTTCTGCACACTGTTAGTTCTTCAAAGGGAAGTTCTTCCCAGTCCTTCTCAGCTCCAGGGAGAAGCTTGTGCTTGCTGTGCTACTAGATTCCTAAGCAGCTACTTGCAAGCCACTATCACACAGAGCCTTCTGGCAGCATCCAAGGAAGAGCTATCGCCGGCTGCTCCACTCTGTGTTTCCATGCATATGTGAGGTGAGCTAGTCACTCAAGAGTTAGGAGAGAGTGTGTTTCTGGAGAATGTTACTTCTGCAAAGGGAAGTACAGCCAGTGCTTCTCAGCTCTAGGGCAGAGTGTGTGGCTGCTGTAGAAAGAGTTCTCTAAGCCACTGTTTCTCTACCGGGAAGACAAACACCTATCAGACAAGCTGAAGTCCAGCAGTTTCCACAGGTCACTCTGCTGCCTGGTTCCCAGAATGTGCGCTCCAGATGAATCTTAACAGCTACAGCTGAGTGGGTTTCTGGCATGGGTTATTTCTTCAAATGGAACTTATACCGAGTTCATCTCAGTTCTACTCCAACGTTTCTAGTAGACTCAGAAGAATAGGTTGGGAACAGTGCATCTGCATTCTGCCTTGATCGGCAGAGCGGCCTGTTCAATGAACTCTCCTGCACACTCCGTAGTAACAGGTAGAACTGCGTGTGTTTCTGCACACTGTTAGTTCCTCAAAGGGAAGTTCTTCCCAGTACTTCTCAGCTCCAGTGAGATGCTTGTATTTGCTGTGCAACTAGATTCCTAAGCAGCTACATGTAAGCCACTATCAAAGAGAGCCGACTGGCAGCATCAAACCAAGAGCTATCGCCGGCTGCTCCACTCTATGTTTCCATGCATATGTGAGGTGAGCTAGTCAGTTAAGAGATAGGAGAGAGTGTGTTTCTGGAGAATGTTACTTCTGCAAAGGGAAGTTAGAGCCAGTGCTTCTCAGCTCTAGGGCAGAGTCTGTGGCTGCTGTAGAAAGAGTTCTCTAAGCCACTGTTTCTCTGCCAGGAAGACAAACATCTATCAGACAAACTGAAATCGAGCAGTTTCCACAGGGCACTCTGCTGCCTGGTTCCCAGAATGTGCGCTCCAGATGAATCTTAACAGCTACAGCTGAGTGGGTTTCTGGCCTAGGTTATTTCTTCAAATGGAACTTATACCGAGTTCATCTCAGTTCTACTCCAACGTTTCTAGTAGACTCAGAAGAATAGGCTTGGGAACAGTGCATCTGCATTCTGCCTTGATCGGCAGAGCGGCCTGTTCAATGAACTCTCCTGCACACTCCGTAGTAACAGGTAGAACTGCGTGTGTTTCTGCACACTGTTAGTTCTTCAAAGGGAAGTTCTTCCCAGTCCTTCTCAGCTCCAGTGAGATGCTTGTATTTGCTGTGCAACTAGATTCCTAAGCAGCTACATGTAAGCCACTATCAAAGAGAGCCGTCTGGCAGCATCAATGCAAGAGCTATCGCCGGCTGCTCCACTCTGTGTTTCCATGCATATGTGAGGTGAGCTAGTCAGTTAAGAGATAGGAGAGAGTGTGTTTCTGGAGAATGTTACTTCTGCAAAGGGAAGTTACAGCCAGTGCTTCTCAGCTCTAGGGCAGAGTGTGTGGCTGCTGTAGAAAGAGTTCTCTAAGCCACTGTTTCTCTGCCGGGAAGACAAACACCTATCAGACAAGCTGAAATCGAGCAGTTTCCACAGGGCACTCTGCTGCCTGCTTCCCAGAATGTGCGCTCCAGATGAATCTTAACAGCTACAGCTGAGTGGGTTTCTGGCCTAGGTTATTTCTTCAAATGGAACTTATACCGAGTTCATCTCAGTTCTACTCCAACATTACTAGTAGACTCAGAAGAGTATGCTTGGGAACTGCACATCTGCATTCTGCCTTGTTCGAGCAGAGCGGCCTGTTCACTGAACTCTCCTGCACACTCCCCAGGAAGAGATAGAACTGCGTGTGTTTCTGCACACTGTTAGTTCTTCAAAGGGAAGACCCTCCCAGTGCTTCTCAGCTCCAGTGAGAAGCTTGTACTTGCTGTGCAACTAGATTGCTAAGCGTCTACTTGCAAGCCACTATCACACAGAGCCTTCTGGCAGCATCCAAGCAAGAGGGATCGCCGGCAGCTCCACTCTGTGTTTCCATGCATATGTGAGGTGAGCTAGTCAGTTAAGAGATAGGAGAGAGTGTGTTTCTGGAGAATGTTACTTCTGCAAAGGGAAGTTACAGCCAGTGCTTCTCAGCTCTAGGGCAGAGTGTGTGGCTGCTGTAGAAAGAGTTCTCTAAGCCACTGTTTCTCTGCCAGGAAGACAAACATCTATCAGACAAGCTGAAATCGAGCAGTTTCCACAGGGCACTCTGCTGCCTGGTTCCCAGAATGTGCGCTCCAGATGAATCTTAACAGCTACAGCTGAGTGGGTTTCTGGCCTAGGTTATTTCTTCAAATGGAACTTATACCGAGTTCATCTCAGTTCTACTCCAACGTTTCTAGTAGACTCAGAAGAATAGGCTTGGGAACAGTGCATCTGCATTCTGCCTTGAACGGCAGAGCGGCCTGTTCAATGAACTCTCCTGCACACTCTGTAGTAACAGGTAAAAATGCGTGTGTTTCTGCACACTGTTAGTTCTTCAAAGGGAAGTTCTTCCCAGTCCTTCTCAGCTCCAGTGAGATGCTTGTATTTGCTGTGCAACTAGATTCCTAAGCAGATACATGTAAGCCACTATCAAAGAGAGCCGTCTGGCAGCATCAAAGCAAGAGCTATCGCCGGCTGCTCCACTCTGTGTTTCCATGCATATGTGAGGTGAGCTAGTCAGTTAAGAGATAGGAGAGAGTGTGTTTCTGGAGAATGTTACTTCTGCAAAGGGAAGTTAGAGCCAGTGCTTCTCAGCTCTAGGGCAGAGTGTGTGGCTGCTGTAGAAAGAGTTCTCTAAGCCACTGTTTCTCTGCCAGGAAGACAAACATCTATCAGACAAACTGAAATCGAGCAGTTTCCACAGGGCACTCTGCTGCCTGGTTCCCAGAATGTGCGCTCCAGATGAATCTTAACAGCTACAGCTGAGTGGGTTTCTGGCCTAGGTTATTTCTTCAAATGGAACTTATACCGAGTTCATCTCAGTTCTACTCCAACGTTTCTAGTAGACTCAGAAGAATAGGCTTGGGAACAGTGCATCTGCATTCTGCCTTGATCGGCAGAGCGGCCTGTTCAATGAACTCTCCTGGACACTCCGTAGTAACAGGTAGAACTGCGTGTGTTTCTGCACACTGTTAGTTCTTCAAAGGGAAGTTCTTCCCAGTCCTTCTCAGCTCCAGTGAGATGCTTGTATTTGCTGTGCAACTAGATTCCTAAGCAGCTACATGTAAGCCACTATCAAAGAGAGCCGTCTGGCAGCATCAAAGCAAGAGCTATCGCCGGCTGCTCCACTCTGTGTTTCCATGCATATGTGAGGTGAGCTAGTCACTTAAGAGTTAGGAGAGAGAGTGTTTCTGGAGAATGTTACTTCTGCAAAGGGAAGTTACAACCAGTGCTTCTCAGCTCTAGGGCAGAGTGTGTGGCTGCTGTAGAAAGAGTTCTCTAAGCCACTGTTTCTCTGCCGGGAAGACAAACACCTATCAGACAAGCTGAAATCGAGCAGTTTCCACAGGGCACTCTGCTGCCTGGTTCCCAGAATGTGCGCTCCAGATGAATCTTAACAGCTACAGCTGAGTGGGTTTCTGGCCTAGGTTATTTCTTCAAATGGAACTTATACCGAGATCATCTCAGTTATACTCCAACGTTTCCAGTAGACTCTGAAGAATATGCTTGGGAACTGCACATCTGCATTCTGCCTTGTTCGGGCAGAGCGGCCTGTTCACTGAACTATCCTGCACACTTTCCAGGAAGAGATAGAACTGCGTGTGTTTCTGCACACTGTTAGTTCTTCAAAGGTAGATCCTCCCAGTGCTTCTCAGCTCCAGTGAGAAGCTTGTACTTGCTGTGCAACTAGATTGCTAAGCGGCTACTTGCAAGCCACTATCACACAGAGCCTTCTGGCAGCATCCAAGCAAGAGGGATCGCCGGCAGCTCCACTCTGTGTTTCCATGCATATGTGAGGTGAGCTAGTCAGTTAAGAGATAGGAGAGAGTGTGGTTGTGGAGAATGTTACTTCTGCAAAGGGAAGTTACAGCCAGTGCTTCTCAGCTCTAGGGCAGAGTGTGTGGCTGCTGTAGAAAGAGTTCTCTAAGCCACTGTTTCTCTGCCGGGAAGACAAACACCTATCAGACAAGCTGAAATCGAGCAGTTTCCACAGGGCACTCTGCTGCCTGGTTCCCAGAATGTGCGCTCCAGATGAATCTTAACAGCTACAGCTGACTGGGTTTCTGGCCTAGGTTATTTCTTCAAATGGAGCTTATACCGAGTTCATCTCAGTTTTACTCCAACGTTTCTAGTAGACTCAGAAGAATAGGCTTGGGAACAGTGCATCTGCATTCTGCCTTGATCGGCAGAGCGGCCTGTTCAATGAACTCTCCTGCACACTCCGTAGTAACAGGTAGAAATGCGTGTGTTTCTGCACACTGTTAGTTCTTCAAAGGGAAGTTCTTCCCAGTCCTTCTCAGCTCCAGTGAGATGCTTGTATTTGCTGTGCAACTAGATTCCTAAGCAGATACATGTAAGCCACTATCAAAGAGAGCCGTCTGGCAGCATCAAAGCAAGAGCTATCGCCGGCTGCTCCACTCTGTGTTTCCATGCATATGTGAGGTGAGCTAGTCAGTTAAGAGATAGGAGAGAGTGTGTTTCTGGAGAATGTTACTTCTGCAAAGGGAAGTTAGAGCCAGTGCTTCTCAGCTCTAGGGCAGAGTGTGTGGCTGCTGTAGAAAGAGTTCTCTAAGCCACTGTTTCTCTGCCAGGAAGACAAACATCTATCAGACAAACTGAAATCGAGCAGTTTCCACAGGGCACTCTGCTGCCTGGTTCCCAGAATGTGCGCTCCAGATGAATCTTAACAGCTACAGCTGAGTGGGTTTCTGGCCTAGGTTATTTCTTCAAATGGAACTTATACCGAGTTCATCTCAGTTCTACTCCAACGTTTCTAGTAGACTCAGAAGAATAGGCTTGGGAACAGTGCATCTGCATTCTGCCTTGATCGGCAGAGCGGCCTGTTCAATGAACTCTCCTGGACACTCCGTAGTAACAGGTAGAACTGCGTGTGTTTCTGCACACTGTTAGTTCTTCAAAGGGAAGTTCTTCCCAGTCCTTCTCAGCTCCAGTGAGATGCTTGTATTTGCTGTGCAACTAGATTCCTAAGCAGCTACATGTAAGCCACTATCAAAGAGAGCCGTCTGGCAGCATCAAAGCAAGAGCTATCGCCGGCTGCTCCACTCTGTGTTTCCATGCATATGTGAGGTGAGCTAGTCACTTAAGAGTTAGGAGAGAGAGTGTTTCTGGAGAATGTTACTTCTGCAAAGGGAAGTTACAGCCAGTGCTTCTCAGCTCTAGGGCAGAGTGTGTGGCTGCTGTAGAAAGAGTTCTCTAAGCCACTGTTTCTCTGCCGGGAAGACAAACACCTATCAGACAAGCTGAAATCGAGCAGTTTCCACAGGGCACTCTGCTGCCTGGTTCCCAGAATGTGCGCTCCAGATGAATCTTAACAGCTACAGCTGAGTGGGTTTCTGGCCTAGGTTATTTCTTCAAATGGAACTTATACCGAGATCATCTCAGTTATACTCCAACGTTTCCAGTAGACTCTGAAGAATATGCTTGGGAACTGCACATCTGCATTCTGCCTTGTTCGGGCAGAGCGGCCTGTTCACTGAACTATCCTGCACACTTTCCAGGAAGAGATAGAACTGCGTGTGTTTCTGCACACTGTTAGTTCTTCAAAGGTAGATCCTCCCAGTGCTTCTCAGCTCCAGTGAGAAGCTTGTACTTGCTGTGCAACTAGATTGCTAAGCGGCTACTTGCAAGCCACTATCACACAGAGCCTTCTGGCAGCATCCAAGCAAGAGGGATCGCCGGCAGCTCCACTCTGTGTTTCCATGCATATGTGAGGTGAGCTAGTCAGTTAAGAGATAGGAGAGAGTGTGGTTGTGGAGAATGTTACTTCTGCAAAGGGAAGTTACAGCCAGTGCTTCTCAGCTCTAGGGCAGAGTGTGTGGCTGCTGTAGAAAGAGTTCTCTAAGCCACTGTTTCTCTGCCGGGAAGACAAACACCTATCAGACAAGCTGAAATCGAGCAGTTTCCACAGGGCACTCTGCTGCCTGGTTCCCAGAATGTGCGCTCCAGATGAATCTTAACAGCTACAGTTGAGTGGGTTTCTCGCCTAGGTTAATTCTTCAAATGGAACTTATACCGAGTTCATCTCAGTTCTACTCCAACGTTTCTAGTAGACTCAGAAGATTATGCTTGGGAATTGCACATCTGCATTCTGCCTTGATCGGCAGAGCGGCCTATTCAATGAACTCTCCTGCACACTCCCTAGTAACAGGTAGAACTGCGTGTGTTTCTGCACACTGTTAGTTCTTCAAAGGGAAGTTCTTCCCAGTCCTTCTCAGCTCCAGTGAGATGCTTGTATTTGCTGTGCAACTAGATTCCTAAGCAGCTACATGTAAGCCACTATCAAACAGAGCCGTCTGGCAGCATCAAAGCAAGAGCTATCGCCGGCTGCTCCACTCTGTGTTTCCATGCATATGTGAGGTGAGCTAGTCACTTAAGAGTTAGGAGAGAGTGTGTTTCTGGAGAATGTTACTTCTGCAAAGGGAAGTTACAGCCAGTGCTTCTCAGCTCTAGGGCAGAGTGTGTGGGTGCTGTAGAAAGAGTTCTCTAAGCCACTGATTCTCTGCCGGGAAGACAAACACCTATCAGACAAGCTGAAATCGAGCAGTTTCCACAGGGCACTAAGCTGCCTGGTTCCCAGAATGTGCGCTCCAGATGAATCTTAGCTACAGCTGAGTGGGTTTCTGGCCTAGGTTATTTCTTCAAATGGAACTTATACCGAGTTCATCTCAGTTCTACTCCAACGTTTCTAGTAGACTCAGATGAATAGGCTTGGGAACAGTGCATCTGCATTCTGCCTTGATCGGCAGAGCGGCCTGTTCAATGAACTCTCCTGCACACTCCCTAGTTACAGACACAACTGCGTGTGTTTCTGCACACTGTTAGTTCTTCAAAGGGAAGTTCTTCCCAGTCCTTCTCAGCTCCAGGGAGAAGCTTGTGCTTGCTGTGCTACTAGATTCCTAAGCAGCTACTTGCAAGCCACTATCACACAGAGCCTTCTGGCAGCATCCAAGGAAGAGCTATCGCCGGCTGCTCCACTCTGTGTTTCCATGCATATGTGAGGTGAGCTAGTCACTCAAGAGTTAGGAGAGAGTGTGTTTCTGGAGAATGTTACTTCTGCAAAGGGAAGTACAGCCAGTGCTTCTCAGCTCTAGGGCAGAGTGTGTGGCTGCTGTAGAAAGAGTTCTCTAAGCCACTGTTTCTCTACCGGGAAGACAAACACCTATCAGACAAGCTGAAGTCCAGCAGTTTCCACAGGTCACTCTGCTGCCTGGTTCCCAGAATGTGCGCTCCAGATGAATCTTAACAGCTACAGCTGAGTGGGTTTCTGGCATGGGTTATTTCTTCAAATGGAACTTATACCGAGTTCATCTCAGTTCTACTCCAACGTTTCTAGTAGACTCAGAAGAATAGGTTGGGAACAGTGCATCTGCATTCTGCCTTGATCGGCAGAGCGGCCTGTTCAATGAACTCTCCTGCACACTCCGTAGTAACAGGTAGAACTGCGTGTGTTTCTGCACACTGTTAGTTCCTCAAAGGGAAGTTCTTCCCAGTACTTCTCAGCTCCAGTGAGATGCTTGTATTTGCTGTGCAACTAGATTCCTAAGCAGCTACATGTAAGCCACTATCAAAGAGAGCCGACTGGCAGCATCAAACCAAGAGCTATCGCCGGCTGCTCCACTCTATGTTTCCATGCATATGTGAGGTGAGCTAGTCAGTTAAGAGATAGGAGAGAGTGTGTTTCTGGAGAATGTTACTTCTGCAAAGGGAAGTTAGAGCCAGTGCTTCTCAGCTCTAGGGCAGAGTCTGTGGCTGCTGTAGAAAGAGTTCTCTAAGCCACTGTTTCTCTGCCAGGAAGACAAACATCTATCAGACAAACTGAAATCGAGCAGTTTCCACAGGGCACTCTGCTGCCTGGTTCCCAGAATGTGCGCTCCAGATGAATCTTAACAGCTACAGCTGAGTGGGTTTCTGGCCTAGGTTATTTCTTCAAATGGAACTTATACCGAGTTCATCTCAGTTCTACTCCAACGTTTCTAGTAGACTCAGAAGAATAGGCTTGGGAACAGTGCATCTGCATTCTGCCTTGATCGGCAGAGCGGCCTGTTCAATGAACTCTCCTGCACACTCCGTAGTAACAGGTAGAACTGCGTGTGTTTCTGCACACTGTTAGTTCTTCAAAGGGAAGTTCTTCCCAGTCCTTCTCAGCTCCAGTGAGATGCTTGTATTTGCTGTGCAACTAGATTCCTAAGCAGATACATGTAAGCCACTATCAAAGAGAGCCGTCTGGCAGCATCAAAGCAAGAGCTATCGCCGGCAGCTCCACTCTGTGTTTCCATGCATATGTGAGGTGAGCTAGTCAGTTAAGAGATAGGAGAGAGTGTGTTTCTGGAGAATGTTACTTCTGCAAAGGGAAGTTACAGCCAGTGCTTCTCAGCTCTAGGGCAGAGTGTGTGGCTGCTGTAGAAAGAGTTCTCTAAGCCACTGTTTCTCTGCCGGGAAGACAAACACCTATCAGACAAGCTGAAATCGAGCAGTTTCCACAGGGCACTCTGCTGCCTGGTTCCCAGAATGTGCGCTCCAGATGAATCTTAACAGCTACAGCTGAGTGGGTTTCTGGCCTAGGTTATTTCTTCAAATGGAACTTATACCGAGTTCATCTCAGTTCTACTCCAACGTTTCTAGTAGACTCAGAAGAATAGGCTTGGGAACAGTGCATCTGCATTCTGCCTTGAACGGCAGAGCGGCCTGTTCAATGAACTCTCCTGCACACTCCGTAGTAACAGGTAGAAATGCGTGTGTTTCTGCACACTGTTAGTTCTTCAAAGGGAAGTTCTTCCCAGTCCTTCTCAGCTCCAGTGAGATGCTTGTATTTGCTGTGCAACTAGATTCCTAAGCAGCTACATGTAAGCCACTATCAAAGAGAGCCGTCTGGCAGCATCAAAGCAAGAGCTATCGCCGGCTGCTCCACTCTGTGTTTCCATGCATATATGAGGTGAGCTAGTCAGTTAAGAGATAGGAGAGAGTGTGTTTCTGGAGAATGTTACTTCTGCAAAGGGAAGTTACAGCCAGTGCTTCTCAGCTCTAGGGCAGAGTGTGTGGCTGCTGTAGAAAGAGTTCTCTAAGCCACTGTTTCTCTGCCGGGAAGACAAACACCTATCAGACAAGCTGAAATCGAGCAGTTTCCACAGGGCACTCTGCTGCCTGGTTCCCAGAATGTGCGCTCCAGATGAATCTTAACAGCTACAGCTGAGTGGGTTTCTGGCCTAGGTTATTTCTTCAAATGGAACTTATACCGAGTTCATCTCAGTTCTACTCCAACATTACTAGTAGACTCAGAAGAGTATGCTTGGGAACTGCACATCTGCATTCTACCTTGTTCGAGCAGAGCGGCCTGTTCACTGAACTCTCCTGCACACTCCCCAGGAAGAGATAGAACTGCGTGTGTTTCTGCACACTGTTAGTTCTTCAAAGGGAAGATCCTCCCAGTGCTTCTCAGCTCCAGTGACAAGCTTGTACTTGCTGTGCAACTAGATTGCTAAGCGTCTACTTGCAAGCCACTATCACACAGAGCCTTCTGGCAGCATCCAAGCAAGATGTATCGCCGGCAGCTCCACTCTGTGTTTCCATGCATATGTGAGGTGAGCTATTCAGTTAAGAGATAGGAGAGAGTGTGTTTCTGGAGAATGTTACTTCTGCAAAGGGAAGTTACAGCCAGTGCTTCTCAGCTCTAGGGCAGAGTGTGTGGCTGCTGTAGAAAGAGTTCTCTAAGCCACTGTTTCTCTGCCGGGAAGACAAACACCTATCAGACAAGCTGAAATCGAGCAGTTTCCACAGGGCACTCTGCTGCCTGGTTCCCAGAATGTGCGCTCCAGATGAATCTTAACAGCTACAGCTGAGTGGGTTTCTGGCCTAGGTTATTTCTTCAAATGCAACTTATACCGAGTTCATCTCAGTTCTACTCCAACGTTTCTAGTAGACTCAGAAGAATAGGTTGGGAACGGTGCATCTGCATTCTGCCTTGATCGGCACAGCGGCCTGTTCAATGAACTCTCCTGCACACTCCGTAGTAACAGGTAGAAATGCGTGTGTTTCTGCCCACTGTTAGTTCCTCAAAGGGAAGTTCTTCCCAGTCCTTCTCAGCTCCAGTGAGATGCTTGTATTTGCTGTGCAACTAGATTCCTAAGCAGCTACATGTAAGCCACTATCAAAGAGAGCCGACTGGCAGCATCAAAGCAAGAGCTATCGCCGGCTGCTCCACTCTATGTTTCCATGCATATGTGAGGTGAGCTAGTCACTTAAGAGTTAGGAGAGAGAGTGTTTCTGAGAATGTTAATTCTGGAAAGGGAAGTTACAGCCAGTGCTTCTCAGCTCTAGGGCAGAGTGTGTGTCTGCTGTAGATAGAGTTCTCTAAGCCACTGTTTCTCTGCCGGGAAGACAAACACCTATCAGACAAGCTGAAATCGAGCAGTTTCCACAGGGCACTCTGCTGCCTGGTTCCCAGAATATGCGCTCCAGATGAATCTTAACAGCTACAGCTGAGTGGGTTTCTGGCCTAGGTTATATCTTCAAATGGAACTTATACCAAGTTCATCTCAGTTCTACTCCAACGTTTCTAGTAGACTCAGAAGAATAGGCTTGGGAACAGTGCATCTGCATTCTGCCTTGATCGGCAGAGCGGCCTGTTCAATGAACTCTCCTGCACACTCCGTAGTAACAGGTAGAACTGCGTGTGCTTCTGCACACTATTAGTTCTTCAAAGGGAAGTTCTTCCCAGTCCTTCTCAGCTCCAGTGAGATGCTTGTATTTGCTGTGCAACTAGATTCCTAAGCAGCTACTTGTAAGCCACTATCACACAGAGCCTTCTGGCAGCATCCAAGCAAGAGCTATCGCCGGCTGCTCCACTCTGTGTTTCCGTGCGTATGTGAGGTGAGCTAGTCACTTAAGAGTTAGGAGAGAGTGTGTTTCTGGAGAATGTTACTTCTGCAAAGGGAAGTTACAGCCAGTGCTTCTCAGCTCTAGGGCAGAGTGTGTGGCTGCTGTAGAAAGAGTTCTCTAAGCCACTGTTTCTCTGCCAGGAAGACAAACATCTATCAGACAAGCTGAAATCGAGCAGTTTCCACAGGGCACTGTGCTGCCTGGTTCCCAGAATGTGCGCTCCAGATGAATCTTAACAGCTACAGCTGAGTGGGTTTCTGGCATGGGTTATTTCTTCAAATGGAACTTATACCGAGTTCATCTCAGTTCTACTCCAACGTTTCTAGTAGACTCAGAAGAATAGGTTGGGAACAGTGCATCTGCATTCTGCCTTGAGCGGCACAGCGGCCTGTTCAATGAACTCTCCTGCACACTCCGTAGTAACAGGTAGAAATGCGTGTGTTTCTGCCCACTGTTAGTTCCTCAAAGGGAAGTTCTTCCCAGTCCTTCTCAGCTCCAGTGAGATGCTTGTATTTGCTGTGCAACTAGATTCCTAAGCAGCTACATGTAAGCCACTATCAAAGAGAGCCGACTGGCAGCATCAAAGCAAGAGCTATCGCTGTCTGCTCCACTCTATGTTTCCATGCATATGTGAGGTGAGCTAGTCACTTAAGTGTTAGGAGAGATAGTGTTTCTGAGAATGTTAATTCTGGAAAGGGAAGTTACAGCCAGTGCTTCTCAGCTCTAGGGCAGAGTGTGTGTCTGCTGTAGATAGAGTTCTCTAAGCCACTGTTTCTCTGCCGGGAAGACAAACACCTATCAGACAAGCTGAAATCGAGCAGTTTACACAGGGCACTCTGCTGCCTGGTTCCCAGAATATGCGCTCCAGATGAATCTTAACAGCTACAGCTGAGTGGGTTTCTGGCCTAGGTTATTTCTTCAAATGGAACTTATACCGAGTTCATCTCAGTTCTACTCCAACATTTCTAGTAGACTCAGAAGAGTATGCTTGGGACCTGCACATCTGCATTCTGCCTTGATCGGCAGAGCGGCCTGTTCAATGAACTCTCCTGCACACTCCCTAGTAACTGGTAGAACTGCGTGTGTTTCTGCACACTGTTAGTTCCTCAAAGGGAAGTTCTTCCCAGTACTTCTCAGCTCCAGTGAGATGCTTGTATTTGCTGTGCAACTAGATTCCTAAGCAGCTACATGTAAGCCACTATCAAAGAGAGCCGTCTGGCAGCATCAATGCAAGAGCTTTCGCCGGCTGCTCCACTCTGTGTTTCCATGCATATGTGAGGTGAGCTAGTCACTTAAGAGTTAGGAGAGAGAGTGTTTCTCAGAATGTTACTTCTGCAAAGGGAAGTTACAGCCAGTGCTTCTCAGCTCTAGGGCAGAGTGTGTGGCTGCTGTAGAAAGAGTTCTCTAAGCCACTGTTTCTCTGCCGGGAAGACAAACACCTATCAGACAAGCTGAAATCGAGCAGTTTCCACAGGGCACTCTGCTGCATGGTTCCCAGAATGTGCGCTCCAGATGAATCTTAACAGCTACAGCTGAGTGGGTTTCTGGCCTAGGTTATTTCTTCAAATGGAACTTATACCGAGTTCATCTCAGTTCTACTCCAACGTTTCTAGTAGACTCAGAAGAATATGCTTGGGAACTGCACATCTGCATTCTGCCTTGTTCGGGCAGAGCGGCCTGTTCACTGAACTCTCCTGCACACTCCCCAGGAAGAGATAGAACTGCGTGTGTTTCTGCACACTGTTAGTTCTTCAAAGGGAAGATCCTCCCAGTGCTTCTCAGCTCCAGCTAGAAGATTGTACTTGCTGTGCAACTAGATTGCTAAGCGGCTACTTGCAAGCCACTATCACACAGAGCCTTCTGGCAGCATCCAAACAAGAGCGATCGCCGGCTGCTCCACTCTGTGTTTCCATGCATATGTGAGGTGAGATAGTCACTTAAGAGTTAGGAGAGAGAGTGTTTCTGGAGAATGTTACTTCTGCAATTGAAGTTACAGCCAGTGCTTCTCAGCTCTAGGGCAGAGTGTGTGGCTGCTGTAGAAAGAGTTCTCTAAGCCACTGTTTCTCTGCCGGGAAGACAAACACCTATCAGACAAGCTGAAATCGAGCAGTTTCCACAGGGCACTCTGCTGCCTGGTTCCCAGAATGTGCGCTCCAGATGAATCTTAACAGCTACAGCTGAGTGGGTTTCTGGCCTAGGTTATATCTTCAAATGGAACTTATACCAAGTTCATCTCAGTTCTACTCCAACGTTTCTAGTAGACTCAGAAGAATAGGCTTGGGAACAGTGCATCTGCATTCTGCCTTGATCGGCAGAGCGGCCTGTTCAATGAACTCTCCTGCACACTCCGTAGTAACAGGTAGAACTGCGTGTGTTTCTGCACACTGTTAGTTCTTCAAAGGGAAGTTCTTCCCAGTCCTTCTCAGCTCCAGTGAGATGCTTGTATTTGCTGTGCAACTAGATTCCTAAGCAGCTACATGTAAGCCACTATCAAAGAGAGCCGTCTGGCAGCATCAAAGCAAGAGCTATCGCCGGCTGCTCCACTCTGTGTTTCCATGCATATGTGAGGTGAGCTAGTCACTTAAGAGTTAGGAGAGAGAGTGTTTCTGAGAATGTTAATTCTGGAAAGGGAAGTTACAGCCAGTGCTTCTCAGCTCTAGGGCAGAGTGTGTGGCTGCTGTAGAAAGAGTTCTCTAAGCCACTGATTCTCTGCCGGGAAAACAAACACCTATCAGACAAGCTGAAATCGAGCAGTTTCCACAGGGCACTCTGCTGCCTGGTTCCCAGAATGTGCGCTCCAGATGAATCTTAACAGCTACAGCTGAGTGGGTTTCTGGCCTAGGTTATTTCTTCAAATGGAACTTATACCGAGTTCATCTCAGTTCTACTCCAACATTTCTAGTAGACTCAGAAGAGTATGCTTGGGAACTGCACATCTGCATTCTGCCTTGTTCGGGCAGAGCGGCCTGTTCACTGAACTCTCCTGCACACTCCCCAGGAAGAGATAGACCTGCGTGTGTTTCTGCACACTGTTAGTTCTTCAAAGGGAAGATCCTCCCAGTGCTTCTCAGCTCCAGTGAGAAGCTTGTACTTGCTGTGCAACTAGATTGCTAAGCGGCTACTTGCAAGCCACTATCACACAGAGCCTTCTGGCAGCATCCAAGCAAGAGGGATCGCTGGCAGCTCCTCTCTGTGTTTCCATGCATATCTGAGGTGAGCTAGTCAGTTAAGAGATAGGAGAGAGTGTGTTTCTGGAGAATGTTACTTCTGCAAAGGGAAGTTACAGCCAGTGCTTCTCAGCTCTAGGGCAGAGTGTGTGGCTGCTGTAGAAAGAGTTCTCTACGCCACTGATTCTCTGCCGGGAAGACAAACACCTATCAGACAAGCTGAAATCGAGCAGTTTCCACAGGGCACTCTGCTGCCTGGTTCCCAGAATGTGCACTCCAGATGAATCTTAACAGCTACAGCTGAGTGGGTTTCTGGCTTAGGTTATTTCTTCAAATGGAACTTATACCGAGTTCATCTCAGTTCTATTCCAACATTTCTAGTAGACTCAGAAGAGTATGCTTGGGACCTGCACATCTGCATTCTGCCTTGATCGGCAGAGCGGCCTGTTTAATGAACTCTCCTGCACACTCCGTAGTAACAGGTAGAACTGCGTGTGTTTCTGCACACTGTTAGTTCTTCAAAGGGAAGTTCTTCCCAGTCCTTCTCAGCTCCATTGAGATGCTTGTATTTGCTGTGCAAGTAGATTCCTAAGCAGCTACATGTAAGCCACTATCAAAGAGAGCCGTCTGGCAGCATCAAAGCAAGAGCTATCGCCGGCTGCTCCACTCTGTGTTTCCATGCATATGTGAGGTGAGCTAGTCACTTAAGAGTTAGGAGAGAGAGTGTTTCTCAGAATGTTAATTCTGGAAAGGGAAGTTACAGCCAGTGCTTCTCAGCTCTAGGGCAGAGTGTGTGGCTGCTGTAGAAAGAGTTCTCTAAGCCACTGTTTCTCTGCCGGGAAGACAAACACCTATCAGACAAGCTGAAATCGAGCAGTTTCCACAGGGCACTCTGCTGCCTGGTTCCCAGAATGTGCGCTCCAGATGAATCTTAACAGCTACAGCTGAGTGGGTTTCTGGCCTAGGTTATTTATTCAAATAGAACTTATACCGAGTTCATCTCAGTTCTACTCCAACATTACTAGTAGACTCAGAAGAGTATGCTTGGGAACTGCACATCTGCATTCTGCCTTGTTCGAGCAGAGCGGCCTGTTCACTGAACTCTCCTGCACACTCCCCAGGAAGAGATAGAACTGCGTGTGTTTCTGCACACTGTTAGTTCTTCAAAGGTAGATCCTCCCAGTGCTTCTCAGCTCCAGTGAGAAGCTTGTACTTGCTGTGCAATTAGATTGCTAAGCGCCTACTTGCAAGCCACTATCACACAGAGCCTTCTGGCAGCATCCAAGCAAGAGGGATCGCTGGCAGCTCCACTCTGTGTTTCCATGCATATGTGAGGTGAGCTAGTCAGTTAAGAGATAGGAGAGAGTGTGTTTCTGGAGAATGTTACTTCTGCAAAGGGAAGTTACAGCCAGTGCTTCTCAGCTCTAGGGCAGAGTGTGTGGCTGCTGTAGAAAGAGTTCTCTAAGCCACTGTTTCTCTGCCGGGAAGACAAACACCTATCAGACAAGCTGAAATCGAGCAGTTTCCACAGGGCACTCTGCTGCCTGGTTCCCAGAATGTGCGCTCCAGATGAATCTTAACAGCTACAGCTGAGTGGGTTTCTGGCCTAGGTTATTTCTTCAAATGGAACTTATACCGAGTTCATCTCAGTTCTACTCCAACATTTCTAGTAGACTCAGAAGAGTATGCTTGGGAACTGCACATCTGCATTCTGCCTTGTTCGGGCAGAGCGGCCTGTTCACTGAACTCTCCTGCACACTCCCCAGGAAGAGATAGACCTGCGTGTGTTTCTGCACACTGTTAGTTCTTCAAAGGGAAGATCCTCCCAGTGCTTCTCAGCTCCAGTGAGAAGCTTGTACTTGCTGTGCAACTAGATTGCTAAGCGGCTACTTGCAAGCCACTATCACACAGAGCCTTCTGGCAGCATCCAAGCAAGAGAGATCGCCGGCAGCTCCACTCTGCTTTTCCATGCATATGTGAGGTGAGCTAGTCAGTTAAGAGATAGGAGAGAGTGTGTTTCTGGAGAATGTTACTTCTGCAAAGGGAAGTTACAGCCAGTGCTTCTCAGCTCTAGGGCAGAGTGTGTGGCTGCTCTAGAAAGAGTTCTCTAAGCCACTGTTTCTCTGCCGGGAAGACAAACACCTATCAGACAAGCTGAAATCGAGCAGTTTCCACAGGGCAGTCTGCTGCCTGCTTCCCAGAATGTGCGCTCCAGATGAATCTTAACAGCTACAGCTGAGTGGGTTTCTGGCCTAGGTTATTTCTTCAAATGGAACTTATACCGAGTTCATCTCAGTTCTACTCCAACGTTTCTAGTAGACGCAGATGAATAGGCTTGGGAACAGTGCATCTGCATTCTGCCTTGATCGGCAGAGCGGCCTGTTCAATGAACTCTCCTGCACACTCCGTAGTAACAGGTAGAACTGCGTGTGTTTCTGCACACTGTTAGTTCTTCAAAGGGAAGTTCTTCCCAGTCCTTCTCAGCTCCAGTGAGATGCTTGTATTTGCTGTGCAACTAGATTCCTAAGCAGCTACATGTAAGCCACTATCAAAGAGAGCCGTCTGGCAGCATCAAAGCAAGAGCTATCGCCGGCTGCTCCACTCTGTGTTTCCATGCATATGTGAGGTGAGCTAGTCACTTAAGAGTTAGGAGAGAGAGTGTTTCTGAGAATGTTAATTCTGGAAAGGGAAGTTACAGCCAGTGCTTCTCAGCTCTAGGGCAGAGTGTGTGGCTGCTGTAGAAAGAGTTCTCTAAGCCACTGATTCTCTGCCGGGAAAACAAACACCTATCAGACAAGCTGAAATCGAGCAGTTTCCACAGGGCACTCTGCTGCCTGGTTCCCAGAATGTGCGCTCCAGATGAATCTTAACAGCTACAGCTGAGTGGGTTTCTGGCCTAGGTTATTTCTTCAAATGGAACTTATACCGAGTTCATCTCAGTTCTACTCCAACATTTCTAGTAGACTCAGAAGAGTATGCTTGGGAACTGCACATCTGCATTCTGCCTTGTTCGGGCAGAGCGGCCTGTTCACTGAACTCTCCTGCACACTCCCCAGGAAGAGATAGAACTGCGTGTGTTTCTGCACACTGTTAGTTCTTCAAAGGGAAGATCCTCCCAGTGCTTCTCAGCTCCAGTGAGAAGCTTGTACTTGCTGTGCAACTAGATTGCTAAGCGGCTACTTGCAAGCCACTATCACACAGAGCCTTCTGGCAGCATCCAAGCAAGAGGGATCGCTGGCAGCTCCTCTCTGTGTTTCCATGCATATCTGAGGTGAGCTAGTCAGTTAAGAGATAGGAGAGAGTGTGTTTCTGGAGAATGTTACTTCTGCAAAGGGAAGTTACAGCCAGTGCTTCTCAGCTCTAGGGCAGAGTGTGTGGCTGCTGTAGAAAGAGTTCTCTACGCCACTGATTCTCTGCCGGGAAGACAAACACCTATCAGACAAGCTGAAATCGAGCAGTTTCCACAGGGCACTCTGCTGCCTGGTTCCCAGAATGTGCACTCCAGATGAATCTTAACAGCTACAGCTGAGTGGGTTTCTGGCTTAGGTTATTTCTTCAAATGGAACTTATACCGAGTTCATCTCAGTTCTATTCCAACATTTCTAGTAGACTCAGAAGAGTATGTTTGGGACCTGCACATCTGCATTCTGCCTTGATCGGCAGAGCGGCCTGTTTAATGAACTCTCCTGCACACTCCGTAGTAACAGGTAGAACTGCGTGTGTTTCTGCACACTGTTAGTTCTTCAAAGGGAAGTTCTTCCCAGTCCTTCTCAGCTCCATTGAGATGCTTGTATTTGCTGTGCAAGTAGATTCCTAAGCAGCTACATGTAAGCCACTATCAAAGAGAGCCGTCTGGCAGCATCAAAGCAAGAGCTATCGCCGGCTGCTCCACTCTGTGTTTCCATGCATATGTGAGGTGAGCTAGTCACTTAAGAGTTAGGAGAGAGAGTGTTTCTCAGAATGTTAATTCTGGAAAGGGAAGTTACAGCCAGTGCTTCTCAGCTCTAGGGCAGAGTGTGTGGCTGCTGTAGAAAGAGTTCTCTAAGCCACTGTTTCTCTGCCGGGAAGACAAACACCTATCAGACAAGCTGAAATCGAGCAGTTTCCACAGGGCACTCTGCTGCCTGGTTCCCAGAATGTGCGCTCCAGATGAATCTTAACAGCTACAGCTGAGTGGGTTTCTGGCCTAGGTTATTTATTCAAATAGAACTTATACCGAGTTCATCTCAGTTCTACTCCAACATTACTAGTAGACTCAGAAGAGTATGCTTGGGAACTGCACATCTGCATTCTGCCTTGTTCGAGCAGAGCGGCCTGTTCACTGAACTCTCCTGCACACTCCCCAGGAAGAGATAGAACTGCGTGTGTTTCTGCACACTGTTAGTTCTTCAAAGGTAGATCCTCCCAGTGCTTCTCAGCTCCAGTGAGAAGCTTGTACTTGCTGTGCAATTAGATTGCTAAGCGCCTACTTGCAAGCCACTATCACACAGAGCCTTCTGGCAGCATCCAAGCAAGAGGGATCGCTGGCAGCTCCACTCTGTGTTTCCATGCATATGTGAGGTGAGCTAGTCAGTTAAGAGATAGGAGAGAGTGTGTTTCTGGAGAATGTTACTTCTGCAAAGGGAAGTTACAGCCAGTGCTTCTCAGCTCTAGGGCAGAGTGTGTGGCTGCTGTAGAAAGAGTTCTCTAAGCCACTGTTTCTCTGCCGGGAAGACAAACACCTATCAGACAAGCTGAAATCGAGCAGTTTCCACAGGGCACTCTGCTGCCTGGTTCCCAGAATGTGCGCTCCAGATGAATCTTAACAGCTACAGCTGAGTGGGTTTCTGGCCTAGGTTATTTCTTCAAATGGAACTTATACCGAGTTCATCTCAGTTCTACTCCAACGTTTCTAGTAGACTCAGAAGAATAGGCTTGGGAACAGTGCATGTGCATTCTGCCTTGATCGCCAGAGCGGCCTGTTCAATGAACTCTCCTGCACACTTTGTAGTAACAGGTAGAAATGCGTGTGTTTCTGCACACTGTTAGTTCTTCAAAGGGAAGTTCTTCCCAGTCCTTCTCAGCTCCAGTGAGATGCTTGTATTTGCTGTGCAACTAGATTCCTAAGCAGCTACATGTAAGCCACTATCAAAGAGAGCCGTCTGGCAGCATCAAAGCAAGAGCTATCGCCGGCTGCTCCACTCTGTGTTTCCATGCATATGTGAGCTAGTCAGTTAAGAGATAGGAGAGAGTGTGTTTCTGGAGAATGTTACTTCTGCAAAGGGAAGTTACAGCCAGTGCTTCTCAGCTCTAGGGCAGAGTGTGTGGCTGCTGTAGAAAGAGTTCTCTAAGCCACTGTTTCTCTGCCGGGAAGACAAACACCTATCAGACAAGCTGAAATCGAGCAGTTTCCACAGGGCACTCTGCTGCCTGCTTCCCAGAATGTGCGCTCCAGATGAATCTTAACAGCTACAGCTGAGTGGGTTTCTGGCCTAGGTTATTTCTTCAAATGGAACTTATACCGAGTTCATCTCAGTTCTACTCCAACGTTTCTAGTAGACTCAGAAGAGTATGCTTGGGAACTGCACATCTGCATTCTGCCTTGTTCGGGCAGAGCGGCCTGTTCACTGAACTCTCCTGCACACTCCCCAGGAAGAGATAGAACTGCGTGTGTTTCTGCACACTGTTAGTTCTTCAAAGGTAGATCCTCCCAGTGCTTCTCAGCTCCAGTGAGAAGCTTGTACTTGCTGTGCAACTAGATTGCTAAGCGGCTACTTGCAAGCCACTATCACACAGAGCCTTCTGGCAGCATCCAAGCAAGAGGGATCGCCGGCAGCTCCACTCTGTGTTTCCATGCATATGTGAGGTGAGCTAGTCACTTAAGAGATAGGAGAGTGTGTTTCTGGAGAATGTTACTTCTGCAAAGGGAAGTTACAGCCAGTGCTTCTCAGCTCTAGGGCAGAGTGTGTGGCTGCTGTAGAAAGAGTTCTCTAAGCCACTGTTTCTCTGCCGGGAAGACAAACACCTATCAGACAAGCTGAAATCGAGCAGTTTCCACAGGGCACTCTGCTGCCTGGTTCCCAGAATGTGCGCTCCAGATGAATCTTAACAGCTACAGCTGAGTGGGTTTCTGGCCTATGTTATATCTTCAAATGGAACTTATACCGAGTTCATCTCAGTTCTACTCCAACGTTTCTAGTGGACTCAGAAGAATAGGCTTGGGAACAGTGCATCTGCATTCTGCCTTGATCGGCAGAGCGGCCTGTTCAATGAACTCTCCTGCACACTCCGTAGTAACAGGTAGAACTGCGTGTGTTTCTGCACACTGTTAGTTCTTCAAAAGGAAGTTCTTCCCAGTCCTTCTCAGCTCCAGTGAGATGCTTGTATTTGCTGTGCAACTAGATTCCTAAGCAGCTACATGTCAGCCACTATCAAAGAGAGCCGTCTGGCAGCATCAAAGCAAGAGCTATCGCCGGCTGCTCCACTCTGTGTTTCCATGCATATGTGAGGTGAGCTAGTCACTTAAGAGTTAGGAGAGAGAGTGTTTCTCAGAATGTTACTTCTGCAAAGGGAAGTTACAGCCAGTGCTTCTCAGCTCTAGGGCAGAGTGTGTGGCTGCTGTAGAAAGAGTTCTCTAAGCCACTGTTTCTCTGCCGGGAAGACAAACACCTATCAGACAAGCTGAAATCGAGCAGTTTCCACAGGGCACTCTGCTGCCTGGTTCCCAGAATGTGCGCTCCAGATGAATCTTAACAGCTACAGCTGAGTGGGTTTCTGGCCTAGGTTATATCTTCAAATGGAACTTATACCGAGTTCATCTCAGTTCTACTCCAACGTTTCTAGTGGACTCAGAAGAATAGGCTTGGGAACAGTGCATCTGCATTCTGCCTTGATCGGCAGAGCGGCCTGTTCAATGAACTCTCCTGCACACTCCGTAGTAACAGGTAGAACTGCGTGTGTTTCTGCACACTGTTAGTTCTTCAAAGGGAAGTTCTTCCCAGTCCTTCTCAGCTCCAGTGAGATGCTTGTATTTGCTGTGCAGGTAGATTCCTAAGCAGCTACATGTAAGCCACTATCAAAGAGAGCCGTCTGGCAGCATCAAAGCAAGAGCTATCGCCGGCTGCTCCACTCTGTGTTTCCATGCATATGTGAGGTGATCTAGTCACTTAAGAGTTAGGAGAGAGAGTGTTTCTCAGAATGTTACTTCTGCAAAGGGAAGTTACAGCCAGTGCTTCTCAGCTCTAGGGCAGAGTGTGTGGCTGCTGTAGAAAGAGTTCTCTAAGCCACTGTTTCTCTGCCGGGAAGACAAACACCTATCAGACAAGCTGAAATCGAGCAGTTTCCACAGGGCACTCTGCTGCCTGCTTCCCAGAATGTGCGCTCCAGATGAATCTTAACAGCTACAGCTGAGTGGGTTTCTGGCCTAGGTTATTTCTTCAAATGGAACTTATACCGAGTTCATCTCAGTTCTACTCCAACATTACTAGTAGACTCAGAAGGGTATGCTTGGGAACTGCACATCTGCATTCTGCCTTGTTCGAGCAGAGCGGCCTGTTCACTGAACTCTCCTGCACACTCCCCAGGAAGAGATAGAACTGCGTGTGTTTCTGCACACTGTTAGTTCTTCAAAGGGAAGATCCTCCTAGTGCTTCTCAGCTCCAGTGAGAAGCTTGTACTTGCTGTGCAACTAGATTGCTAAGCGGCTACTTGCAAGCCACTATCACACAGAGCCTTCTGGCAGCATCCAAGCAAGAGGAATCGCCGGCAGCTCCACTCTGTGTTTCCATGCATATGTGAGTTGAGCTAGTCAGTTAAGAGATAGGAGAGAGTGTGTTTCTAGAGAATGTTACTTCTGCAAAGGGAAGTTACAGCCAGTGCTTCTCAGCTCTAGGGCAGAGTGTGTGGCTGCTGTAGAAAGAGTTCTCTAAGCCTCTGTTTCTCTGCCGGGAAGACAAACATCTATCAGACAAGCTGAAATCGAGCAGTTTCCACAGGGCACTCTGCTGCCTGGTTCCCAGAATGTGCGCTCCAGATGAATCTTAACAGCTACAGCTGAGTGGGTTTCTGGCCTAGGTTATTTCTTCAAATGGAACTTATACCGAGTTCATCTCAGTTCTACTCCAACGTTTCTAGTAGACTCAGAAGAATAGGCTTGGGAACAGTGCATCTGCATTCTGCCTTGATCGGCAGAGCGGCCTGTTCAATGAACTCTCCTGCACACTTTGTAGTAACAGGTAGAAATGCGTGTGTTTCTGCACACTGTTAGTTCTTCAAAGGGAAGTTCTTCCCAGTCCTTCTCAGCTCCAGTGAGATGCTTGTATTTGCTGTGCAACTAGATTCCTAAGCAGCTACATGTAAGCCACTATCAAAGAGAGCCGTCTGGCAGCATCAAAGCAAGAGCTATCGCCGGCTGCTCCACTCTGTGTTTCCAGGCATATGTGAGGTGAGCTAGTCACTTAAGAGTTAGCAGAGAGAGTGTTTCTGGAGAATGTTACTTCTGCAAAGGGAAGTTACACCCAGTGCTTCTCAGCTGTAGGGCAGAGTGTGTGGCTGCTGTAGAAAGAGTTCTCTAAGCCACTGTTTCTCTGCCGGGAAGACAAACACCTATCAGACAAGCTGAAATCGAGCAGTTTCCACAGGGCACTCTGCTGCCTGGTTCCCAGAATGTGCGCTCCAGATGAATCTTAACAGCTACAGCTGAGTGGGTTTCTGGCCTAGGTTATGTCTTCAAATGGAACTTATACCGAGTTCATCTCAGTTCTACTCCAACGTTTCTAGTAGACTCAGAAGAGTATGCTTGGGAACTGCACATCTGCATTCTGCCTTGTTCGGGCAGAGCGGCCTGTTCACTGAACTCTCCTGCACACTCCCCAGGAAGAGATAGAACTGCGTGTGTTTCTGCACACTGTTAGTTCTTCAAAGGGAAGATCCTCCCAGTGCTTCTCAGCTCCAGCTAGAAGATTGTACTTGCTGTGCAACTAGATTGCTAAGCGGCTACTTGCAAGCCACTATCACACAGAGCCTTCTGGCAGCATCCAAGCAAGAGCGATCGCCGGCTGCTCCACTCTGTGTTTCCATGCATATGTGAGGTGAGATAGTCACTTAAGAGTTAGGAGAGAGAGTGTTTCTGGAGAATGTTACTTCTGCAATTGAAGTTACAGCCAGTGCTTCTCAGCTCTAGGGCAGAGTGTGTGGCTGCTGTAGAAAGAGTTCTCTAAGCCACTGTTTCTCTGCCGGGAAGACAAACACCTCTCAGACAAGCTGAAATCGAGCAGTTTCCACAGGGCACTCTGCTGCCTGGTTCCCAGAATGTGCGCTCCAGATGAATCTTAACAGCTACAGCTGAGTGGGTTTCTGGCCTAGGTTATTTCTTCAAATGGAACTTATACCGAGTTCATCTCAGTTCTACTCCAACGTTTCTAGTAGACTCAGATGAATAGGCTTGGGAACAGTGCATCTGCATTCTGCCTTGATCGGCAGAGCGGCCTGTTCACTGAACTCTCCTGCACACTCCCCAGGAAGAGATAGAACTGCGTGTGTTTCTGCACACTGTTAGTTCTTCAAAGGGAAGATCACCCAGTGCTTCTCAGCTCCAGTGAGATGCTTGTACTTGCTGTGCAACTAGATTGCTAAGCGGCTACTTGCAAGCCACTATCACACAGAGCCTTCTGGCAGCATCCAAGGAAGAGGGATCGCCGGCAGCTCCACTCTGTGTTTCCATGCATATGTGAGGTGAGCTAGTCAGTTAAGAGATAGGAGAGAGTGTGTTTCTGGAGAATGTTACTTCTGCAAAGGGAAGTTACAGCCAGTGCTTCTCAGCTCTAGGGCAGAGTGTGTGGCTGCTGTAGAAAGAGTTCTCTAAGCCACTGTTTCTCTGCAAGGAAGACAAACAACTATCAGACAAGCTGAAATCGAGCAGTTTCCACAGGGCACCCTGCTGCCTGGTTCCCAGAATGTGCGCTCCAGATGAATCTTAACAGCTACAGCTGAGTGGGTTTCTGGCCTAGGTTATTTCTTCAAATGGAACTTATACCGAGTTCATCTCAGTTCTACTCCAACGTTTCTAGTAGACTCAGAAGAGTATGCTTGGGAACTGCACGTCTGCATTCTGCCTTGTTTGGCAGAGCGGCCTGTTCACTGAACTCTCCTGCACACTCCCCAGGAAGAGATAGAACTGCGTGTGTTTCTGCACACTGTTAGTTCTTCAAAGGGAATTCCTCCCAGTGCTTCTCAGCTCCAGTGAGAAGCTTGTACTTGCGGTGCAACTAGATTGCTAAGCGGCTACTTGCAAGGCACTATCACACAGAGCCTTCTGGCAGCATCCAAGCAAGAGGGATCGCCGGCAGCTCCACTCTGTGTTTCCATGCATATATGAGGTGAGCTAGTCAGTTAAGAGATAGGAGAGATGTGTTTCTGGAGAATGTTAGTTCTGCAAAGGGAAGTTACAACCAGTGCTTCTCAGCTCTAGGGCAGAGTGTGTGGCTGCTGTAGAAAGAGTTCTCTAAGCCACTGTTTCTCTGCCGGGAAGACAAACACCTATCAGACAAGCTGAAATCGAGCAGTTTCCTCAGGGCACTCTGCTGCCTGGTTCCCAGAATGTGCGCTCCAGATGAATCTTAACAGCTACAGCTGAGTGGGTTTCTGGCCTAGGTTATTTCTTCAAATGGAACTTATACCGAGTTCATCTCAGTTCTACTCCAACGTTTCTAGTAGACTCAGAAGAGTATGCTTGGGAACTGCACATCTGCATTCTGCCTTGTTCGGGCAGAGCGGCCTGTTCACTGAACTCTCCTGCAAACTCCCCAGGAAGAGATAGAACTGCGTGTGTTTCTGCACACTGTTAGTTCTTCAAAGGGAAGATCCTCCCAGTGCTTCTCAGCTCCAGTGAGAAGCTTGTACTTGCTGTGCAACTAGATTGCTAAGCGGCTACTTGCAAGCCACTATCACACAGAGCCTTCTGGCAGCATCCAAGCAAGAGGGATCGCCGGCAGCTCCACTCTGTGTTTCCATGCATATATGAGGTGAGCTAGTCAGTTAAGAGATAGGAGAGAGTGTGTTTCTGGAAAATGTTACTTCTGCAAAGGGAAGTTACAGCCAGTGCTTCTCAGCTCTAGGGCAGAGTGTGTGGCTGCTGTAGAAAGAGTTCTCTAAGCCACTGTTTCTCTGCCGGGAAGACAAACACCTATCAGACAAGCTGAAATCGAGCAGTTTCCACAGGGCACTCTGCTGCCTGGTTCCCAGAATGTGCGCTCCAGATGAATCTTAACAGCTACAGCTGAGTGGGTTTCTGGCCTAGGTTATTTCTTCAAATGGAACTTATACCGAGTTCATCTCAGTTCTACTCCAACGTTTCTAGTAGACTCAGAAGAATATGCTTGGGAACTGCACATCTGCATTCTGCCTTGTTCGGGCAGAGCGGCCTGTTCACTGAACTCTCCTGCAAACTGCCCAGGAAGAGATAGAACTGCGTGTGTTTCTGCACACTGTTAGTTCTTCAAAGGGAAGATCCTCCCAGTGCTTCTCAGCTCCAGTGAGAAGCTTGTACTTGCTGTGCAACTAGATTGCTAAGCGGCTACTTGCAAGCCACTATCACACAGAGCCTTCTGGCAGCATCCAAGCAAGAGCGATCGCCGGCAGCTCCACTCTGTGTTTCCATGCATATGTGAGGTGAGCTAGTCAGTTAAGAGATTGGAGACAGTGTGTTTCTGGAGAATGTTACTTCTGCAAAGGGAAGTTACAGCCAGTGCTTCTCAGCTCTAGGGCAGAGTGTGTGGCTGCTGTAGAAAGAGTTCTCTAAGCCACTGTTTCTCTGCCGGGAAGACAAACACCTCTCAGACAAGCTGAAATCGAGCAGTTTCCACAGGGCACTCTGCTGCCTGGTTCCCAGAATGTGCGCTCCAGATGAATCTTAACAGCTACAGCTGAGTGGGTTTCTGGCCTAGGTTATTTCTTCAAATGGAACTTATACCGAGTTCATCTCAGTTCTACTCCAACGTTTCTAGTAGACTCAGATGAATAGGCTTGGGAACAGTGCATCTGCATTCTGCCTTGATCGGCAGAGCGGCCTGTTCAATGAACTCTCCTGCACACTCCGTAGTAACAGGTAGAACTGCGTGTGTTTCTGCACACTCTTAGTTCTTCAAAGGGAAGTTCTTCCCAGTCCTTCTCAGCTCCAGTGAGATGCTTGTATTTGCTGTGCAACTAGATTCCTAAGCAGCTACATGTAAGCCACTATCAAAGAGAGCCGTCTGGCAGCATCAAAGCAAGAGCTATCGCCGGCTGCTCCACTCTGTGTTTCCATGCATATGTGAGGTGAGCTAGTCACTTAAGAGTTAGGAGAGAGAGTGTTTCTGCAGAATGTTACTTCTGCAAAGGGAAGTTACAGCCAGTGCTTCTCAGCTCTAGGGCAGAGTGTGTGGCTGCTGTAGAAAGAGTTCTCTAAGCCACTGTTTCTCTGCCGGGAAGACAAACACCTATCAGACAAGCTGAAATCGAGCAGTTTCCACAGGGCACTCTGCTGCCTGGTTCCCAGAATGTGCGCTCCAGATGAATCTTAACAGCTACAGCTGAGTGGGTTTCTGGCCTAGGTTATATCTTCAAATGGAACTTATACCGAGTTCATCTCAGTTCTACTCCAACGTTTCTAGTAGACTCAGAAGAATAGGCTTGGGAACAGTGCATCTGCATTCTGCCTTGTTCGGGCAGAGCGGCCTGTTCAATGAACTCTCCTGCACACTCCGTAGTAACAGGTAGAAATGCGTGTGTTTCTGCACACTGTTAGTTCTTCAAAGGGAAGTTCTTCCCAGTCCTTCTCAGCTCCAGTGAGATGCTTGTATTTGCTGTGCAACTAGATTCCTAAGCAGCTACATGTAAGCCACTATCAAAGAGAGCCGTCTGGCAGCATCAAAGCAAGAGCTATCGCCGGCTGTTCCACTCTGTGTTTCCATGCATATGTGAGGTGAGCTAGTCACTTAAGAGTTAGGAGAGAGAGTGTTTCTGGAGAATGTTACTTCTGCAAAGGGAAGTTACAGCCAGTGCTTCTCAGCTCTAGGGCAGAGTGTGTGGCTGCTGTAGAAAGAGTTCTCTAAGCCACTGTTTCTCTGCCGGGAAGACAAACACCTATCAGACAAGCTGAAATCGAGCAGTTTCCACAGGGCACTAAGCTGCCTGGTTCTCAGAATGTGCGCTCCAGATGAATCTTAACAGCTACAGCTGAGTGGGTTTCTGGCCTAGGTTATTTCTTCAAATGGAACTTATACAGAGTTCATCTCAGTTCTACTCCAACGTTTCTAGTAGACTCAGAAGAGTATGCTTGGGAACTGCACATCTGCATTCTGCCTTGTTCGGGCAGAGCGGCCTGTTCACTGAACTCTCCTGCACACTCCCCAGGAAGAGATAGAACTGCGTGTGTTTCTGCACACTGTTAGTTCTTCAAAGGGAAGATCCTCCCAGTGCTTCTCAGCTCCAGTGAGAAGCTTGTACTTGCTGTGCAACTAGATTGCTAAGCGGCTACTTGCAAGCCACTATCACACAGAGCCTTCTGGCAGCATCCAAGCAAGAGGGATCGCCGGGAGCTCCACTCTGTGTTTCCATGCATATGTGAGGTGAGCTAGTCAGTTAAGAGATAGGAGAGAGTGTGTTTCTGGAGAATGTTACTTCTGCAAAGGGAAGTTACAGCCAGTGCTTCTCAGCTCTAGGGCAGAGTGTGTGGCTGCTGTAGAAAGAGTTCTCTAAGCCACTGTTTCTCTGCCAGGAAGACAAACATCTATCAGACAAGCTGAAATCGAGCAGTTTCCACAGGGCACTCTGCTGCCTGGTTCCCAGAATGTGCACTCCAGATGAATCTTAACAGCTACAGCTGAGTGGGTTTCTGGCCTAGGTTATTTCTTCAAATGGAACTTATACCGAGTTCATCTCAGTTCTACTCCAACGTTTCTAGTAGACTCAGAAGAATAGGCTTGGGAACAGTGCATCTGCATTCTGCCTTGATCGGCACAGGGGCCTGTTCAATGAACTCTCCTGCACACTCCGTAGTAACAGGTAGAAATGCGTGTGTTTCTGCGCACTGTTAGTTCTTCAAAGGGAAGTTCTTCCCAGTCCTTCTCAGCTCCAGTGAGATGCTTGTATTTGCTGTGCAACTAGATTCCTAAGCAGCTACATGTAAGCCACTATCAAAGAGAGCCGTCTGGCAGCATCAAAGCAAGAGCTATCGCCGGCTGCTCCACTCTGTGTTTCCATGCATATGTGAGGTGAGCTAGTCACTTAAGAGTTAGGAGAGAGAGTGTTTCTGGAGAATGTTACTTCTGCAAAGGGAAGTTACAGCCAGTGCTTCTCAGCTCTAGGGCAGAGTGTGTGGCTGCTGTAGAAAGAGTTCTCTAAGCCACTGTTTCTCTGCCGGGAAGACAAACACCTCTCAGACAAGCTGAAATCGAGCAGTTTCCACAGGGCACTCTGCTGCCTGGTTCCCAGAATGTGCGCTCCAGATGAATCTTAACAGCTACAGCTGAGTGGGTTTCTGGCCTAGGTTATTTCTTCAAATGGAACTTATACCGAGTTCATCTCAGTTCTACTCCAACATTTCTAGTAGACTCAGAAGAGTATGCTTGGGAACTGCACATCTGCATTCTGCCTTGTTCGGGCAGAGCGGCCTGTTCACTGAACTCTCCTGCACACTCCCCAGGAAGAGATAGAACTGCGTGTGTTTCTGCACACTGTTAGTTCTTCAAAGGGAAGATCCTCCCAGTGCTTCTCAGCTCCAGTGAGAAGCTTGTACTTGCTGTGCAACTAGATTGCTAAGCAGCTACTTGCAAGCCACTATCACACAGAGCCTTCTGGCATCATCCAAGCAAGAGCGATCGCCGGCAGCTCCACTCTGTGTTTCCATGCATATGTGAGGTGAGCTAGTCAGTTAAGAGATAGGAGAGAGTGTGTTTCTGGAGAATGTTACTTCTGCAAAGGGAAGTTACAGCCAGTGCTTCTGAGCTCTAGAGCAGAGTGTGTGGCTGCTGTAGAAAGAGTTCTCTAAGCCACTGTTTCTCTGCCGGGAAGACAAACACCTATCAGACAAGCTGAAATCGAGCAGTTTCCACAGGGCACTCTGCTGCCTGGTTCCCAGAATGTGCGCTCCAGATGAATCTTAACAGCTACAGCTGAGTGGGTTTCTGGCCTAGGTTATTTCTTCAAATGGAACTTATACCGAGTTCATCTCAGTTCTACTCCAACGTTTCTAGTAGACTCAGAAGAATAGGATTGGGAACAGTGCATCTGCATTCTGCCTTGATCGGCAGAGGGGCCTGTTCAATGAACTCTCCTGCACACTCCGTAGTAACAGGTAGAACTGCGTGTGTTTCTGCACACTGTTAGTTCTTCAAAGGAAAGTTCTTCCCAGTCCTTCTCAGCTCCAGTGAGATGCTTGTATTTGCTGTGCAACTAGATTCCTAAGCAGCTACATGTAAGCCACTATCAAAGAGAGCCGTCTGGCAGCATCAAAGCAAGAGCTATCGCCGGCTGCTCCACTCTGTGTTTCCATGCATATGTGAGGTGAGCTAGTCACTTAAGAGTTAGGAGAGAGAGTGTTTCTGGAGAATGTTACTTCTGCAAAGGGAAGTTACAGCCAGTGCTTCTCAGCTCTAGGGCAGAGTGTGTGGCTGCTGTAGAAAGAGTTCTCTAAGCCACTGTTTCTCTGCCGGGAAGACAAACACCTATCAGACAAGCTGAAATCGAGCAGTTTCCACAGGGCACTCTGCTGCCTGCTTCCCAGAATGTGCGCTCCAGATGAATCTTAACAGCTACAGCTGAGTGGGTTTCTGGCCTAGGTTATTTCTTCAAATGGAACTTATACCGAGTTCATCTCAGTTCTACTCCAACGTTTCTAGTAGACTCAGAAGAATAGGCTTGGGAACAGTGCATCTGCATTCTGCCTTGATCGGCAGAGGGGCCTGTTCAATGAACTCTCCTGCACACTCCGTAGCACAGGTAGAACTGCGTGTGTTTCTGCACACTGTTAGTTCTTCAAAGGAAAGTTCTTCCCAGTCCTTCTCAGCTCCAGTGAGATGCTTGTATTTGCTGTGCAACTAGATTCCTAAGCAGCTACATGTAAGCCACTATCAAAGAGAGCCGTGTGGCAGCATCAAAGCAAGAGCTATCGCCGGCTGCTCCACTCTGTGTTTCCATGCATATGTGAGGTGAGCTAGTCACTTAAGAGTTAGGAGAGAGAGTGTTTCTGGAGAATGTTACTTCTGCAAAGGGAAGTTACAGCCAGTGCTTCTCAGCTCTAGGGCAGAGTGTGTGGCTGCTGTAGAAAGAGTTCTCTAAGCCACTGTTTCTCTGCCGGGAAGACAAACACCTATCAGACAAGCTGAAATGGAGCAGTTTCCACAGGGCACTCTGCTGCCTGGTTCCCAGAATGTGCGCTCCAGATGAATCTTAACAGCTACAGCTGAGTGGGTTTCTGGCCTAGGTTATTTCTTCAAATGGAACTTATACCGAGTTCATCTCAGTTCTACTCCAACGTTTCTAGTAGACTCAGAAGAATAGGCTTGGGAACAGTGCATCTGCATTCTGCCTTGATCGGCAGAGCGGCCTGTTCAATGAACTCTCCTGCACACTCCGTAGTAACAGGTAGAAATGCGTGTGTTTCTGCACACTGTTAGTTCTTCAAAGGGAAGATCCTCCCAGTGCTTCTCAGCTCCAGTGAGAAGCTTGTACTTGCTGTGCAACTAGATTGCTAAGCGGCTACTTGCAAGCCACTATCACACACAGCCTTCTGGCAGCATCCAAGCAAGAGCTATCGCCAGCTGCTCCACTCTGTGTTTCCATGCATATGTGAGGTGAGCTAGTCACTTAAGAGTTAGGAGAGAGAGTGTTTCTGGAGAATGTTACTTCTGCAAAGGGAAGTTACAGCCAGTGCTTCTCAGCTCTAGGGCAGAGTGTGTGGCTGCTGTAGAAAGAGTTCTCTAAGCCACTGTTTCTCTGCCGGGAAGACAAACACCTATCAGACAAGCTGACATCGATCAGTTTCCACAGGGCACTCTGCTGCCTGGTTCCAAGAATGTGCGCTGCAGATGAATCTTAACAGCTACAGCTGAGTGGGTTTCTGGCCTAGGTTATTTCTTCAAATGGAACTTATACCGAGTTCATCTCAGTTCTACTCCAACATTTCTAGTAGACTCAGAAGAGTATGCTTGGGAACTGCACATCTGCATTCTGCCTTGTTCGGGCAGAGCGGCCTGTTCACTGAACTCTCCTGCACACTCCCCAGGAAGAGATAGAACTGCGTGTGTTTCTGCACACTGTTAGTTCTTCAAAGGGAAGATCCTCCCAGTGCTTCTCAGCTCCAGTGAGAAGATTGTACTTGCTGTGCAACTAGATTGCTAAGCGGCTACTTGCAAGCCACTATCACACAGAGCCTTCTGGCAGCATCCAAGCAAGAGGGATCGCCGGCAGCTCCACTCTGTGTTTCCATGCATATGTGAGGTGAGCTAGTCAGTTAAGAGATAGGAGAGAGTGTGTTTCTGGAGAATGTTACTTCTGCAAAGGGAAGTTACAGCCAGTGCTTCTCAGCTCTAGGGCAGAGTGTGTGGCTGCTGTAGAAAGAGTTCTCTAAGCCACTGTTTCTCTGCCGGGAAGACAAACACCTATCAGACAAGCTGAAATGGAGCAGTTTCCACAGGGCACTCTGCTGCCTGGTTCCCAGAATGTGCGCTCCAGATGAATCTTAACAGCTACAGCTGAGTGGGTTTCTGGCCTAGGTTATTTCTTCAAATGGAACTTATACCGAGTTCATCTCAGTTCTACTCCAACGTTTCTAGTAGACTCAGAAGAATAGGCTTGGGAACAGTGCATCTGCATTCTGCCTTGATCGGCAGAGCGGCCTGTTCAATGAACTCTCCTGCACACTCCGTAGTAACAGGTAGAAATGCGTGTGTTTCTGCACACTGTTAGTTCTTCTAAGGGAAGTTCTTCCCAGTCCTTCTCAGCTCCAGTGAGATGCATGTATTTGCTGTGCAACTAGATTCCTAAGCAGCTACATGTAAGCCACTATCAAAGAGAGCCGTCTGGCAGCATCAAAGCAAGAGCTATCGCCGGCTGCTCCACTCTGTGTTTCCATGCATATGTGAGGTGAGCTAGTCACTTAAGAGTTAGGAGAGAGAGTTTTTCTGGAGAATGTTACTTCTGCAAAGGGAAGTTACAGCCAGTGCTTCTCACCCTTAGGGCAGAGTGTGTGGCTGCTGTAGAGGGAGTTCTCTAAGCCACTGTTTCTCTGCCGGGAAGACAAACACCTATCAGACAAGCTGAAATCGAGCAGTTTCCACAGGGCACTCTGCTGCCTGGTTCCCAGAATGTGCGCTCCAGATGAATCTTAACAGCTACAGCTGAGTGGGTTTCTGGCCTAGGTTATTTCTTCAAATGGAACTTATACCGAGTTCATCTCAGTTCTACTCCAACATTTGTAGTAGACACAGAAGAGTATGCTTGGGAACTGCACATCTGCATTCTGCCTTGTTCGGGCAGAGCGGCCTGTTCACTGAACTCTCCTGCACACTCTCCAGGAAGAGATAGAACTACGTGTGTTTCTGCACACTGTTAGTTCTTCAAAGGGAAGATCCTCCCAGTGCTTCTCAGCTCCAGTGAGAAGCTTGTACTTGCTGTGCAACTAGATTGCTAAGCGGCTACTTGCAAGCCACTATCACACACAGCCTTCTGGCAGCATCCAAGCAAGAGCTATCGCCAGCTGCTCCACTCTGTGTTTCCATGCATATGTGAGGTGAGCTAGTCACTTAAGAGTTAGGAGAGAGAGTGTTTCTGGAGAATGTTACTTCTGCAAAGGGAAGTTACAGCCAGTGCTTCTCAGCTCTAGGGCAGAGTGTGTGGCTGCTGTAGAAAGAGTTCTCTAAGCCACTGTTTCTCTGCCGGGAAGACAAACACCTATCAGACAAGCTGACATCGATCAGTTTCCACAGGGCACTCTGCTGCCTGGTTCCAAGAATGTGCGCTGCAGATGAATCTTAACAGCTACAGCTGAGTGGGTTTCTGGCCTAGGTTATTTCTTCAAATGGAACTTATACCGAGTTCATCTCAGTTCTACTCCAACATTTCTAGTAGACTCAGAAGAGTATGCTTGGGAACTGCACATCTGCATTCTGCCTTGTTCGGGCAGAGCGGCCTGTTCACTGAACTCTCCTGCACACTCCCCAGGAAGAGATAGAACTGCGTGTGTTTCTGCACACTGTTAGTTCTTCAAAGGGAAGATCCTCCCAGTGCTTCTCAGCTCCAGTGAGAAGATTGTACTTGCTGTGCAACTAGATTGCTAAGCGGCTACTTGCAAGCCACTATCACACAGAGCCTTCTGGCAGCATCCAAGCAAGAGGGATCGCCGGCAGCTCCACTCTGTGTTTCCATGCATATGTGAGGTGAGCTAGTCAGTTAAGAGATAGGAGAGAGTGTGTTTCTGGAGAATGTTACTTCTGCAAAAGGGAAGTTACAGCCAGTGCTTCTCAGCTCTAGGGCAGAGTGTGTGGCTGCTGTAGAAAGAGTTCTCTAAGCCACTGTTTCTCTGCCGGGAAGACAAACACCTATCAGACAAGCTGAAATCGAGCAGTTTCCACAGGGCACTCTGCTGCCTGGTTCCCAGAATGTGCGCTCCAGATGAATCTTAACAGCTACAGCTGAGTGGGTTTCTGGCCTAGGTTATTTCTTCAAATGGAACTTATACCGAGTTCATCTCAGTTCTACTCCAACGTTTCTAGTAGACTCAGAAGAATATGCTTGGGAACTGCACATCTGCATTCTGCCTTGTTCGGGCAGAGCGGCCTGTTCACTGAACTCTCCTGCACACTTCCCATGAAGAGATTGAACTGCGTGTGTTTCTGCACACTGTTAGTTCTTCAAAGGGAAGATCCTCCCAGTGCTTCTCAGCTCCAGTGAGAAGCTTGTACTTGCTGTGCAACTAGATTGCTAAGCGGCTACTTGCAAGCCACTATCACACAGAGCCTTCTGGCAGCATCCAAGCAAGAGGGATCGCCGGCAGCTCCAGTCTGTGTTTCCATGCATATGTGAGGTGAGCTAGTCACTTAAGAGATAGGAGAGAGTGTGGTTCTGGAGAATGTTACTTCTGCAAAGGGAAGTTACAGCCAGTGCTTCTCAGCTCTAGGGCAGAGTGTGTGGCTGCTGTAGAAAGAGTTCTCTAAGCCACTGTTTCTCTGCCGGGAAGACAAACACCTATCAGACAAGCTGAAATCGAGCAGTTTCCACAGGGCACTCTGCTGCCTGGTTCCCAGAATGTGCGCTCCAGATGAATCTTAACAGCTACAGTTGAGTGGGTTTCTCGCCTAGGTTATTTCTTAAATGGAACTTATACCGAGTTCATCTCAGTTCTACTCCAACGTTTCTAGTAGACTCAGATGAATAGGCTTGGGAACAGTGCATATGCATTCTGCCTTGATCGGCAGAGCGGCCTGTTCAATGAACTCTCCTGCACACTCCCTAGTAACAGGTAGAACTGCGTGTGTTTCTGCACACTGTTAGTTCTTCAAAGGGAAGTTCTTCCCAGTCCTTCTCAGCTCCAGTGAGATGCTTGTATTTGCTGTGCAACTAGATTCCTAAGCAGCTACATGTAAGCCACTATCAAAGAGAGCCGTCTGGCAGCATCCAAGCAAGAGCTATCGCCGGCTGCTCCACTCTGTGTTTCCCTGCATATGTGAGGTGAGCTAGTCACTTAAGAGTTAGGAGAGAGAGTGTTTCTGAGAATGTTAATTCTGGAAAGGGAAGTTACAGCCAGTGCTTCTCAGCTCTAGGGCAGAGTGTGTGGCTGCTGTAGAAAGAGTTCTCTAAGCCACTGTTTCTCTGCCGGGAAGACAAACACCTATCAGACAAGCTGAAATCGAGCAGTTTCCACAGGGCACTCTGCTGCCTGGTTCCCAGAATGTGCGCTCCAGATGAATCTTAACAGCTACAGCTAAGTGGGTTTCTGGCCTAGGTTATTTCTTCAAATGGAACTTATACCGAGTTCATCTCAGTTCTACTCCAACATTTCTAGTAGACTCAGAAGAGTATGCTTGGGAACTGCACATCTGCATTCTGCCTTGTTCGGGCAGAGCGGCCTGTTCACTGAACTCTCCTGCACACTCCCCAGGAAGAGATAGAACTGCGTGTGTTTCTGCACACTGTTAGTTCTTCAAAGGGAAGATCCTCCCAGTGCTTCTCAGCTCCAGTGAGAAGCTTGTACTTGCTGTGCAACTAGATTGCTAAGCGGCTACTTGCAAGCCACTATCACGCAGAGCCTTCTGGCAGCATCCAAGCAAGAGGGATCGCCGGCAGCTCCACTCTGTGTTTCCATGCATATGTGAGGTGAGCTAGTCAGTTAAGAGATAGGAGAGAGTGTGGTTCTGGAGAATGTTACTTCTGCAAAGGGAAGTTACAGCCAGTGCTTCTCAGCTCTAGGGCAGAGTGTGTGGCTGCTGTAGAAAGAGTTCTCTAAGCCACTGTTTCTCTGCCGGGAAGACAAACACCTATCAGACAAGCTGAAATCGAGCAGTTTCCACAGGGCACTCTGCTGCCTGGTTCCCAGAATGTGCGCTCCAGATGAATCTTAACAGCTACAGTTGAGTGGGTTTCTCGCCTAGGTTATTTCTTAAATGGAACTTATACCGAGTTCATCTCAGTTCTACTCCAACGTTTCTAGTAGACTCAGATGAATAGGCTTGGGAACAGTGCATTTGCATTCTGCCTTGATCGGCAGAGCGGCCTGTTCAATGAACTCTCCTGCACACTCCCTAGTAACAGGTAGAACTGCGTGTGTTTCTGCACACTGTTAGTTCTTCAAAGGGAAGTTCTTCCCAGTCCTTCTCAGCTCCAGTGAGATGCTTGTATTTGCTGTGCAACTAGATTCCTAAGCAGCTACATGTAAGCCACTATCAAACAGAGCCGTCTGGCAGCATCAAAGCAAGAGCTATCGCCAGCTGCTCCACTCTGTGTTTCCATGCATATGTGAGGTGAGCTAGTCACTTAAGAGTTAGGAGAGAGTGTGTTTCTGGAGAATGTTACTTCTGCAAAGGGAAGTTACAGCCAGTGCTTCTCAGCTCTAGGGCAGAGTGTGTGGCTGCTGTAGAAAGAGTTCTCTAAGCCACTGTTTCTCTGCCGGGAAGACAAACACCTATCAGACAAGCTGAAATCGAGCAGTTTCCACAGGGCACTCTGCTGCCTGGTTCCCAGAATGTGCGCTCCAGATGAATCTTAACAGCTACAGCTGAGTGGGTTTCTGGCCTAGGTTATTTCTTCAAATGGAACTTATACCGAGTTCATCTCAGTTCTACTCCAACGTTTCTAGTAGACTCAGAAGAATAGGCTTGGGAACAGTGCATCTGCATTCTGCCTTGATCGGCAGAGCGACCTGTTCAATGAACTCTCCTGCACACTCCGTAGTAACAGGTAGAACTGCGTGTGTTTCTGCACACTGTTAGTTCTTCAAAGGGAAGTTCTTCCCAGTCCTTCTCAGCTCCAGTGAGATGCTTGTATTTGCTGTGCAACTAGATTCCTAAGCAGCTACATGTAAGCCACTATCAAAGAGAGCCGTCTGGCAGCATCAAAGCAAGAGCTATCGCCGGCTGCTCCACTCTGTGTTTCCATGCATATGTGAGGTGAGCTAGTCACTTAAGAGTTAGGAGAGAGAGTGTTTCTGAGAATGTTAATTCTGGAAAGGGAAGTTACAGCCAGTGCTTCTCAGCTCTAGGGCAGAGTGTGTGTCTGCTGTAGAAAGAGTTCTCTAAGCCACTGTTTCTCTGCCGGGAAGACAAACACCTATCAGACAAGCTGAAATCGAGCAGTTTCCACAGGGCACTCTGCTGCCTGGTTCCCAGAATGTGCGCTCCAGATGAATCTTAACAGCTACAGCTGAGTGGGTTTCTGGCCTAGGTTATTTCTTCAAATGGAACTTATACCGAGTTCATCTCAGTTCTACTCCAACGTTTCTAGTAGACTCAGAAGAATATGCTTGGGAACTGCACATCTGCATTCTGCCTTGTTCGGGCAGAGCGGCCTGTTCACTGAACTCTCCTGCACACTTCCCAGGAAGAGATAGAACTGCGTGTGTTTCTGCACACTGTTAGTTCTTCAAAGGGAAGATCCTCCCAGTGCTTCTCAGCTCCAGTGAGAAGCTTGTACTTGCTGTGCAACTAGATTGCTAAGCGGCTACTTGCAAGCCACTATCACACAGAGCCTTCTGGCAGCATCCAAGCAAGAGGGATCGCCGGCAGCTCCAGTCTGTGTTTCCATGCATATGTGAGGTGAGCTAGTCAGTTAAGAGATAGGAGAGAGTGTGGTTCTGGAGAATGTTACTTCTGCAAAGGGAAGTTACAGCCAGTGCTTCTCAGCTCTAGGGCAGAGTGTGTGGCTGCTGTAGAAAGAGTTCTCTAAGCCACTGTTTCTCTGCCGGGAAGACAAACACCTATCAGACAAGCTGAAATCGAGCAGTTTCCACAGGGCACTCTGCTGCCTGGTTCCCAGAATGTGCGCTCCAGATGAATCTTAACAGCTACAGTTGAGTGGGTTTCTCGCCTAGGTTATTTCTTAAATGGAACTTATACCGAGTTCATCTCAGTTCTACTCCAACGTTTCTAGTAGACTCAGATGAATAGGCTTGGGAACAGTGCATATGCATTCTGCCTTGATCGGCAGAGCGGCCTGTTCAATGAACTCTCCTGCACACTCCCTAGTAACAGGTAGAACTGCGTGTGTTTCTGCACACTGTTAGTTCTTCAAAGGGAAGTTCTTCCCAGTCCTTCTCAGCTCCAGTGAGATGCTTGTATTTGCTGTGCAACTAGATTCCTAAGCAGCTACATGTAAGCCACTATCAAAGAGAGCCGTCTGGCAGCATCCAAGCAAGAGCTATCGCCGGCTGCTCCACTCTGTGTTTCCATGCATATGTGAGGTGAGCTAGTCACTTAAGAGTTAGGAGAGAGAGTGTTTCTGAGAATGTTAATTCTGGAAAGGGAAGTTACAGCCAGTGCTTCTCAGCTCTAGGGCAGAGTGTGTGGCTGCTGTAGAAAGAGTTCTCTAAGCCACTGTTTCTCTGCCGGGAAGACAAACACCTATCAGACAAGCTGAAATCGAGCAGTTTCCACAGGGCACTCTGCTGCCTGGTTCCCAGAATGTGCGCTCCAGATGAATCTTAACAGCTACAGCTAAGTGGGTTTCTGGCCTAGGTTATTTCTTCAAATGGAACTTACACCGAGTTCATCTCAGTTCTACTCCAACATTTCTAGTAGACTCAGAAGAGTATGCTTGGGAACTGCACATCTGCATTCTGCCTTGTTCGGGCAGAGCGGCCTGTTCACTGAACTCTCCTGCACACTCCCCAGGAAGAGATAGAACTGCGTGTGTTTCTGCACACTGTTAGTTCTTCAAAGGGAAGATCGTCCCAGTGCTTCTCAGCTCCAGTGAGAAGCTTGTACTTGCTGTGCAACTAGATTGCTAAGCGGCTACTTGCAAGCCACTATCACGCAGAGCCTTCTGGCAGCATCCAAGCAAGAGGGATCGCCGGCAGCTCCACTCTGTGTTTCGATGCATATGTGAGGTGAGCTAGTCAGTTAAGAGATAGGAGAGAGTGTGGTTCTGGAGAATGTTACTTCTGCAAAGGGAAGTTACAGGCAGTGCTTCTCAGCTCTAGGGCAGAGTGTGTGGCTGCTGTAGAAAGAGTTCTCTAAGCCACTGTTTCTCTGCCGGGAAGACAAACACCTATCAGACAAGCTGAAATCGAGCAGTTTCCACAGGGCACTCTGCTGCCTGGTTCCCAGAATGTGCGCTCCAGATGAATCTTAACAGCTACAGTTGAGTGGGTTTCTCGCCTAGGTTATTTCTTAAATGGAACTTATACCGAGTTCATCTCAGTTCTACTCCAACGTTTCTAGTAGACTCAGATGAATAGGCTTGGGAACAGTGCATTTGCATTCTGCCTTGATCGGCAGAGCGGCCTGTTCAATGAACTCTCCTGCACACTCCCTAGTAACAGGTAGAACTGCGTGTGTTTCTGCACACTGTTAGTTCTTCAAAGGGAAGTTCTTCCCAGTCCTTCTCAGCTCCAGTGAGATGCTTGTATTTGCTGTGCAACTAGATTCCTAAGCAGCTACATGTAAGCCACTATCAAACAGAGCCGTCTGGCAGCATCAAAGCAAGAGCTATCGCCAGCTGCTCCACTCTGTGTTTCCATGCATATGTGAGGTGAGCTAGTCACTTAAGAGTTAGGAGAGAGTGTGTTTCTGGAGAATGTTACTTCTGCAAAGGGAAGTTACAGCCAGTGCTTCTCAGCTCTAGGGCAGAGTGTGTGTCTGCTGTAGAAAGAGTTCTCTAAGCCACTGTTTCTCTGCCGGGAAGACAAACACCTATCAGACAAGCTGAAATCGAGCAGTTTCCACAGGGCACTCTGCTGCCTGGTTCCCAGAATGTGCGCTCCAGATGAATCATAACAGCTACAGCTGAGTGGGTTTCTGGCCTAGGTTATTTCTTCAAATGGAACTTATACCGAGTTCATCTCAGTTCTACTCCAACATTTCTAGTAGACTCAGAAGAGTATGCTTGGGAACTGCACATCTGCATTCTGCCTTGTTCGGGCAGAGCGGCCTGTTCACTGAACTCTCCTGCAAACTCCCCAGGAAGAGATAGAACTGCGTGTGTTTCTGCACACTGTTAGTTCTTCAAAGGGAAGATCCTCCCAGTGCTTCTCAGCTCCAGTGAGAAGCTTGTACTTGCTGTGCAACTAGATTGCTAAGCGGCTACTTGCAAGCCACTATCACACAGAGCCTTCTGGCAGCATCCAAGCAAGAGGTATCGCCGGCAGCTCCACTCTGTGTTTCCATGCATATGTGAGGTGAGCTAGTCAGTTAAGAGATAGGAGAGAGTGTGTTTCTGGAGAATGTTACTTCTGCAAAGGGAAGTTACAGCCAGTGCTTCTCAGCTCTAGGGCAGAGTGTGTGGCTGCTGTAGAAAGAGTTCTCTAAGCCACTGTTTCTCTGCCGGGAAGACAAACACCTATCAGACAAGCTGAAATCGAGCAGTTTCCACAGGGCACTCTGCTGCCTGGTTCCCAGAATGTGCGCTCCAGATGAATCTTAACAGCTACAGCTGAGTGGGTTTCTGGCCTAGGTTATTTCTTCAAATGGAACTTATACCGAGTTCATCTCAGTTCTACTCCAACGTTTCTAGTAGACTCAGATGAATAGGCTTGGGAACAGTGCATCTGCATTCTGCCTTGATCGGCAGAGCGGCCTGGTCAATGAACTCTCCTGCACACTCCGTAGTAACAGGTAGAAATGCGTGTGTTTCTGCACACTGTTAGTTCTTCAAAGGGAAGTTCTTCCCAGTCCTTCTCAGCTCCAGTGAGATGCTTGTATTTGCTGTGCAACTAGATTCCTAAGCAGCTACATGTAAGCCACTATCAAAGAGAGCCGTCTGGCAGCATCAAAACAAGAGCTATCGCCGGCTGTTCCACTCTGTGTTTCCATGCATATGTGAGGTGAGCTAGTCACTTAAGAGTTAGGAGAGAGAGTGTTTCTGGAGAATGTTACTTCTGCAAAGGGAAGTTACAGCCAGTGCTTCTCAGCTCTAGGGCAGAGTGTGTGTCTGCTGTAGAAAGTGTTTTCTAAGCCACTGTTTCTCTGCCGGGAAGACAAACACCTATCAGACAAGCTGAAATCGAGCAGCTTCCACAGGGCACTAAGCTGCCTGGTTCCGAGAATGTGCGCTCCAGATGAATCTTAACAGCTACAGCTGAGTGGGTTTCTGGCCTAGGTTATTTATTCAAATGGAACTTATACCGAGTTCATCTCAGTTCTACTCCAACGTTTCTAGTAGACTCAGAAGAATATGCTTGGGAACTGCACATCTGCATTCTGCCTTGTTCGGGCAGAGCGGCCTGTTCACTGAACTCTCCTGCACACTCCGTAGTAACAGGTAGAACTGCGTGTGTTTCTGCACACTGTTAGTTCTTCAAAGGGTAGATCCTCCCAGTGCTTCTCAGCTCCAGTGAGATGATTGTACTTGCTGTGCAACTAGATTGCTAAGCGGCTACTTGCAAGCCACTATCACAGAGAGCCTTTTGGCAGCATCCAAGCAAGAGGTATCGCCGGCAGCTCCACTCTGTGTTTCCATGCATACATGAGGTGAGCTAGTCAGTTAAGAGATAGGAGAGAGTGTGTTTCTGGAGAATGTTACTTCTGCAAAGGGAAGTTACAGCCAGTGCTTCTCAGCTCTAGGGCAGAGTGTGTGGCTGCTGTAGAAAGAGTTCTCTAAGCCACTGTTTCTCTGCCGGGAAGACAAAGACCTATCAGACAAGCTGAAATCGAGCAGTTTCCACAGGGCACTAAGCTGCCTGGTTCTCAGAATGTGCGCTCCAGATGAATCTTAACAGCTACAGCTGAGTGGGTTTCTGGCCTAGGTTATTTCTTCAAATGGAACTTATACCGAGTTCATCTCAGTTCTACTCCAACGTTTCTAGTAGACTCAGAAGAGTATGCTTGGGAACTGCACATCTGCATTCTGCCTTGTTCGGGCAGAGCGGCCTGTTCACTGAACTCTCCTGCACACTCCCCAGGAAGAGATAGAACTGCGTGTGTTTCTGCACACTGTTAGTTCTTCAAAGGGAAGATCCTCCCAGTGCTTCTCAGCTCCAGTGAGAAGCTTGTACTTGCTGTGCAACTAGATTGCTAAGCGGCTACTTGCAAGCCACTATCACACAGAGCCTTCTGGCAGCATCCAAGCAAGAGGGATCGCCGGGAGCTCCACTCTGTGTTTCCATGCATATGTGAGGTGAGCTAGTCAGTTAAGAGATAGGAGAGAGTGTGTTTCTGGAGAATGTTACTTCTGCAAAGGGAAGTTACAGCCAGTGCTTCTCAGCTCTAGGGCAGAGTGTGTGGCTGCTGTAGAAAGAGTTCTCTAAGCAACTGTTTCTCTGCCAGGAAGACAAACATCTATCAGACAAGCTGAAATCGAGCAGTTTCCACAGGGCACTCTGCTGCCTGGTTCCCAGAATGTGCACTCCAGATGAATCTTAACAGCTACAGCTGAGTGGGTTTCTGGCCTAGGTTATTTCTTCAAATGGAACTTATACCGAGTTCATCTCAGTTCTACTCCAACGTTTCTAGTAGACTCAGAAGAATAGGCTTGGGAACACTGCATCTGCATTCTGCCTTGATCGGCACAGGGGCCTGTTCAATGAACTCTCCTGCACACTCCGTAGTAACAGGTAGAAATGCGTGTGTTTCTGCGCACTGTTAGTTCTTCAAAGGGAAGTTCTTCCCAGTCCTTCTCAGCTCCAGTGAGATGCTTGTATTTGCTGTGCAACTAGATTCCTAAGCAGCTACATGTAAGCCACTATCAAAGAGAGCCGTCTGGCAGCATCAAAGCAAGAGCTATCGCCGGCTGCTCCACTCTGTGTTTCCATGCATATGTGAGGTGAGCTAGTCACTTAAGAGTTAGCAGAGAGAGTGTTTCTGGAGAATGTTACTTCTGCAAAGGGAAGTTACAGCCAGTGCTTCTCAGCTCTAGGGCAGAGTGTGTGGCTGCTGTAGAAAGAGTTCTCTAAGCCACTGTTTCTCTGCCGGGAAGACAAACACCTATCAGACAAGCTGAAATCGAGCAGTTTCCACAGGGCACTCTGCTGCCTGGTTCCCAGAATGTGCGCTCCAGATGAATCTTAACAGCTACAGCTGAGTGGGTTTCTGGCCTAGGTTATTTCTTCAAATGGAACTTATACCGAGTTCATCTCAGTTCTACTCCAACATTTCTAGTAGACTTAGAAGAGTATGCTTGGGAACTGCACATCTGCATTCTGCCTTGTTCGGGCAGAGCGGCCTGTTCACTGAACTCTCCTGCACACTCCCCAGGAAGAGATAGAACTGCGTGTGTTTCTGCACACTGTTAGTTCTTCAAAGGGAAGATCCTCCCAGTGCTTCTCAGCTCCAGTGAGAAGCTTGTACTTGCTGTGCAACTAGATTGCTAAGCGGCTACTTGCAAGCCACTATCACACAGAGCCTTCTGGCAGCATCCAAGCAAGAGCGATCGCCGGCAGCTCCACTCTGTGTTTCCATGCATATGTGAGGTGAGCTAGTCAGTTAAGAGATAGGAGAGAGTGTGTTTCTGGAGAATGTTACTTCTGCAAAGGGAAGTTACAGCCAGTGCTTCTCAGCTCTAGGGCAGAGTGTGTGGCTGCTGTAGAAAGAGTTCTCTAAGCCACTGTTTCTCTGCCGGGAAGACAAACACCTATCAGACAAGCTGAAATCGAGCAGTTTCCACAGGGCACTCTGCTGCCTGGTTCCCAGAATGTGCGCTCCAGATGAATCTTAACAGCTACAGCTGAGTGGGTTTCTGGCCTAGGTTATTTCTTCAAATGGAACTTATACCGAGTTCATCTCAGTTCTACTCCAACGTTTCTAGTAGACTCAGAAGAATAGGCTTGGGAACAGTGCATCTGCATTCTGCCTTGATCGGCAGAGGGGCCTGTTCAATGAACTCTCCTGCACACTCCGTAGTAACAGGTAGAACTGCGTGTGTTTCTGCACACTGTTAGTTCTTCAAAGGGAAGTTCTTCCCAGTCCTTCTCAGCTCCAGTGAGATGCTTGTATTTGCTGTGCAACTAGATTCCTAAACAGCTACATGTAAGCCACTATCAAAGAGAGCCGTCTGGCAGCATCAAAGCAAGAGCTATCGCCGGCTGCTCCACTCTGTGTTTCCATGCATATGTGAGGTGAGCTAGTCACTTAAGAGTTAGGAGAGAGAGTGTTTCTGAGAATGTTACTTCTGGAAAGGGAAGTTACAGCCAGTGCTTCTCAGCTCTAGGGCAGAGTGTGTGTCTGCTGTAGAAAGAGTTCTCTAAGCCACTGTTTCTCTGCCGGGAAGACAAACACCTATCAGACAAGCTCAAATCGAGCAGTTTCCACAGGGCACTCTGCTGCCTGGTTCCCAGAATGTGCGCTCCAGATGAATCTTAACAGCTACAGCTGAGTGGGTTTCTGGCCTAGGTTATTTCTTCAAATGGAACTTATACCGAGTTCATCTCAGTTCTACTCCAACATTTGTAGTAGACACAGAAGAGTATGCTTGGGAACTGCACATCTGCATTCTGCCTTGTTCGGGCAGAGCGGCCTGTTCACTGAACTCTCCTGCACACTCCCCAGGAAGAGATAGAACTGCGTGTGTTTCTGCACACTGTTAGTTCTTCAAAGGGAAGATCCTCCCAGTGCTTCTCAGCTCCAGTGAGAAGCTTGTACTTGCTGTGCAACTAGATTGCTAAGCGGCTACTTGCAAGCCACTATCACGCAGAGCCTTCTGGCAGCATCCAAGCAAGAGGGATCGCCGGCAGCTCCACTCTGTGTTTCCATGCATATGTGAGGTGAGCTAGTCAGTTAAGAGATAGGAGAGAGAGTGTTTCTGGAGAATGTTACTTCTGCAAAGGGAAGTTACAGGCAGTGCTTCTCAGCTCTAGGGCAGAGTGTGTGGCTGCTGTAGAAAGAGTTCTCTAAGCCACTGTTTCTCTGCCGGGAAGACAAACACCTATCAGACAAGCTGAAATCGAGCAGTTTCCACAGGGCACTCTGCTGCCTGGTTCCCAGAATGTGCGCTCCAGATGAATCTTAACAGCTACAGTTGAGTGGGTTTCTCGCCTAGGTTATTTCTTAAATGGAACTTATACCGAGTTCATCTCAGTTCTACTCCAACGTTTCTAGTAGACTCAGATGAATAGGCTTGGGAACAGTGCATTTGCATTCTGCCTTGATCGGCAGAGCGGCCTGTTCAATGAACTCTCCTGCACACTCCCTAGTAACAGGTAGAACTGCGTGTGTTTCTGCACACTGTTAGTTCTTCAAAGGGAAGTTCTTCCCAGTCCTTCTCAGCTCCAGTGAGATGCTTGTATTTGCTGTGCAACTAGATTCCTAAGCAGCTACATGTAAGCCACTATCAAACAGAGCCGTCTGGCAGCATCAAAGCAAGAGCTATCGCCAGCTGCTCCACTCTGTGTTTCCATGCATATGTGAGGTGAGCTAGTCACTTAAGAGTTAGGAGAGAGTGTGTTTCTGGAGAATGTTACTTCTGCAAAGGGAAGTTACAGCCAGTGCTTCTCAGCTCTAGGGCAGAGTGTGTGGCTGCTGTAGAAAGAGTTCTCTAAGCCACTGTTTCTCTGCCGGGAAGACAAACACCTATCAGACAAGCTGAAATCGAGCAGTTTCCACAGGGCACTCTGCTGCCTGGTTCCCAGAATGTGCGCTCCAGATGAATCTTAACAGCTACAGCTGAGTGGGTTTCTGGCCTAGGTTATTTCTTCAAATGGAACTTATACCGAGTTCATCTCAGTTCTACTCCAACGTTTCTAGTAGACTCAGAAGAATAGGCTTGGGAACAGTGCATCTGCATTCTGCCTTGATCGGCAGAGCGACCTGTTCAATGAACTCTCCTGCACACTCCGTAGTAACAGGTAGAACTGCGTGTGTTTCTGCACACTGTTAGTTCTTCAAAGGGAAGTTCTTCCCAGTCCTTCTCAGCTCCAGTGAGATGCTTGTATTTGCTGTGCAACTAGATTCCTAAGCAGCTACATGTAAGCCACTATCAAAGAGAGCCGTCTGGCAGCATCAAAGCAAGAGCTATCGCCGGCTGCTCCACTCTGTGTTTCCATGCATATGTGAGGTGAGCTAGTCACTTAAGAGTTAGGAGAGAGAGTGTTTCTGAGAATGTTAATTCTGGAAAGGGAAGTTACAGCCAGTGCTTCTCAGCTCTAGGGCAGAGTGTGTGGCTGCTGTAGAAAGAGTTCTCTAAGCCACTGTTTCTCTGCCGGGAAGACAAACACCTATCAGACAAGCTGAAATCGAGCAGTTTCCACAGGGCACTCTGCTGCCTGGTTCCCAGAATGTGCGCTCCAGATGAATCTTAACAGCTACAGCTGAGTGGGTTTCTGGCCTAGGTTATTTCTTCAAATGGAACTTATACCGAGTTCATCTCAGTTCTACTCCAACGTTTCTAGTAGACTCAGAAGAATATGCTTGGGAACTGCACATCTGCATTCTGGCTTGTTCGGGCAGAGCGGCCTGTTCACTGAACTCTCCTGCACACTTCCCAGGAAGAGATAGAACTGCGTGTGTTTCTGCACACTGTTAGTTCTTCAAAGGGAAGATCCTCCCAGTGCTTCTCAGCTCCAGTGAGAAGCTTGTACTTGCTGTGCAACTAGATTGCTAAGCGGCTACTTGCAAGCCACTATCACACAGAGCCTTCTGGCAGCATCCAAGCAAGAGGGATCGCCGGCAGCTCCAGTCTGTGTTTCCATGCATATGTGAGGTGAGCTAGTCAGTTAAGAGATAGGAGAGAGTGTGGTTCTGGAGAATGTTACTTCTGCAAAGGGAAGTTACAGCCAGTGCTTCTCAGCTCTAGGGCAGAGTGTGTGGCTGCTGTAGAAAGAGTTCTCTAAGCCACTGTTTCTCTGCCGGGAAGACAAACACCTATCAGACAAGCTGAAATCGAGCAGTTTCCACAGGGCACTCTGCTGCCTGGTTCCCAGAATGTGCGCTCCAGATGAATCTTAACAGCTACAGTTGAGTGGGTTTCTCGCCTAGGTTATTTCTTAAATGGAACTTATACCGAGTTCATCTCAGTTCTACTCCAACGTTTCTAGTAGACTCAGATGAATAGGCTTGGGAACAGTGCATATGCATTCTGCCTTGATCGGCAGAGCGGCCTGTTCAATGAACTCTCCTGCACACTCCCTAGTAACAGGTAGAACTGCGTGTGTTTCTGCACACTGTTAGTTCTTCAAAGGGAAGTTCTTCCCAGTCCTTCTCAGCTCCAGTGAGATGCTTGTATTTGCTGTGCAACTAGATTCCTAAGCAGCTACATGTAAGCCACTATCAAAGAGAGCCGTCTGGCAGCATCAAAGCAAGAGCTATCGCCGGCTGCTCCACTCTGTGTTTCCATGCATATGTGAGGTGAGCTAGTCACTTAAGAGTTAGGAGAGAGAGTGTTTCTGGAGAATGTTACTTCTGCAAAGGGAAGTTACAGCCAGTGCTTCTCAGCTCTAGGGCAGAGTGTGTGGCTGCTGTAGAAAGAGTTCTCTAAGCCACTGTTTCTCTGCCGGGAAGACAAACACCTATCAGACAAGCTGAAATCGAGCAGTTTCCACAGGGCACTCTGCTGCCTGGTTCCCAGAATGTGCGCTCCAGATGAATCTTAACAGCTACAGCTAAGTGGGTTTCTGGCCTAGGTTATTTCTTCAAATGGAACTTATACCGAGTTCATCTCAGTTCTACTCCAACATTTCTAGTAGACTCAGAAGAGTATGCTTGGGAACTGCACATCTGCATTCTGCCTTGTTCGGGCAGAGCGGCCTGTTCACTGAACTCTCCTGCACACTCCCCAGGAAGAGATAGAACTGCGTGTGTTTCTGCACACTGTTAGTTCTTCAAAGGGAAGATCCTCCCAGTGCTTCTCAGCTCCAGTGAGAAGCTTGTACTTGCTGTGCAACTAGATTGCTAAGCGGCTACTTGCAAGCCACTATCACGCAGAGCCTTCTGGCAGCATCCAAGCAAGAGGGATCGCCGGCAGCTCCACTCTGTGTTTCCATGCATATGTGAGGTGAGCTAGTCAGTTAAGAGATAGGAGAGAGTGTGGTTCTGGAGAATGTTACTTCTGCAAAGGGAAGTTACAGGCAGTGCTTCTCAGCTCTAGGGCAGAGTGTGTGGCTGCTGTAGAAAGAGTTCTCTAAGCCACTGTTTCTCTGCCGGGAAGACGAACACCTATCAGACAAGCTGAAATCGAGCAGTTTCCACAGGGCACTCTGCTGCCTGGTTCCCAGAATGTGCGCTCCAGATGAATCTTAACAGCTACAGTTGAGTGGGTTTCTCGCCTAGGTTATTTCTTAAATGGAACTTATACCGAGTTCATCTCAGTTCTACTCCAACGTTTCTAGTAGACTCAGATGAATAGGCTTGGGAACAGTGCATTTGCATTCTGCCTTGATCGGCAGAGCGGCCTGTTCAATGAACTCTCCTGCACACTCCCTAGTAACAGGTAGAACTGCGTGTGTTTCTGCACACTGTTAGTTCTTCAAAGGGAAGTTCTTCCCAGTCCTTCTCAGCTCCAGTGAGATGCTTGTATTTGCTGTGCAACTAGATTCCTAAGCAGCTACATGTAAGCCACTATCAAACAGAGCCGTCTGGCAGCATCAAAGCAAGAGCTATCGCCAGCTGCTCCACTCTGTGTTTCCATGCATATGTGAGGTGAGCTAGTCACTTAAGAGTTAGGAGAGAGTGTGTTTCTGGAGAATGTTACTTCTGCAAAGGGAAGTTACAGCCAGTGCTTCTCAGCTCTAGGGCAGAGTGTGTGGCTGCTGTAGAAAGAGTTCTCTAAGCCACTGTTTCTCTGCCGGGAAGACAAACACCTATCAGACAAGCTGAAATCGAGCAGTTTCCACAGGGCACTCTGCTGCCTGGTTCCCAGAATGTGCGCTCCAGATGAATCTTAACAGCTACAGCTGAGTGGGTTTCTGGCCTAGGTTATTTCTTCAAATGGAACTTATACCGAGTTCATCTCAGTTCTACTCCAACGTTTCTAGTAGACTCAGAAGAATAGGCTTGGGAACAGTGCATCTGCATTCTGCCTTGTTCGGGCAGAGCGGCCTGTTCACTGAACTCTCCTGCACACTTCCCAGGAAGAGATAGAACTGCGTGTGTTTCTGCACACTGTTAGTTCTTCAAAGGGAAGATCCTCCCAGTGCTTCTCAGCTCCAGTGAGAAGCTTGTACTTGCTGTGCAACTAGATTGCTAAGCGGCTACTTGCAAGCCACTATCACACAGAGCCTTCTGGCAGCATCCAAGCAAGAGGGATCGCCGGCAGCTCCAGTCTGTGTTTCCATGCATATGTGAGGTGAGCTAGTCAGTTAAGAGATAGGAGAGAGTGTGGTTCTGGAGAATGTTACTTCTGCAAAGGGAAGTTACAGCCAGTGCTTCTCAGCTCTAGGGCAGTGTGTGTGGCTGCTGTAGAAAGAGTTCTCTAAGCCACTGTTTCTCTGCCGGGAAGACAAACACCTATCAGACAAGCTGAAATCGAGCAGTTTCCACAGGGCACTCTGCTGCCTGGTTCCCAGAATGTGCGCTCCAGATGAATCTTAACAGCTACAGTTGAGTGGGTTTCTCGCCTAGGTTATTTCTTAAATGGAACTTATACCGAGTTCATCTCAGTTCTACTCCAACGTTTCTAGTAGACTCAGATGAATAGGCTTGGGAACAGTGCATATGCATTCTGCCTTGATCGGCAGAGCGGCCTGTTCAATGAACTCTCCTGCACACTCCCTAGTAACAGGTAGAACTGCGTGTGTTTCTGCACACTGTTAGTTCTTCAAAGGGAAGTTCTTCCCAGTCCTTCTCAGCTCCAGTGAGATGCTTGTATTTGCTGTGCAACTAGATTCCTAAGCAGCTACATGTAAGCCACTATCAAAGAGAGCCGTCTGGCAGCATCCAAGCAAGAGCTATCGCCGGCTGCTCCACTCTGTGTTTCCATGCATATGTGAGGTGAGCTAGTCACTTAAGAGTTAGGAGAGAGAGTGTTTCTGAGAATGTTAATTCTGGAAAGGGAAGTTACAGCCAGTGCTTCTCAGCTCTAGGGCAGAGTGTGTGGCTGCTGTAGAAAGAGTTCTCTAAGCCACTGTTTCTCTGCCGGGAAGACAAACACCTATCAGACAAGCTGAAATCGAGCAGTTTCCACAGGGCACTCTGCTGCCTGGTTCCCAGAATGTGCGCTCCAGATGAATCTTAACAGCTACAGCTAAGTGGGTTTCTGGCCTAGGTTATTTCTTCAAATGGAACTTATACCGAGTTCATCTCAGTTCTACTCCAACATTTCTTGTAGACTCAGAAGAGTATGCTTGGGAACTGCACATCTGCATTCTGCCTTGTTCGGGCAGAGCGGCCTGTTCACTGAACTCTCCTGCACACTCCCCAGGAAGAGATAGAACTGCGTGTGTTTCTGCACACTGTTAGTTCTTCAAAGGGAAGATCCTCCCAGTGCTTCTCAGCTCCAGTGAGAAGCTTGTACTTGCTGTGCAACTAGATTGCTAAGCGGCTACTTGCAAGCCACTATCACGCAGAGCCTTCTGGCAGCATCCAAGCAAGAGGGATCGCCGGCAGCTCCACTCTGTGTTTCCATGCATATGTGAGGTGAGCTAGTCAGTTAAGAGATAGGAGAGAGTGTGTTTCTGGAGAATGTTACTTCTGCAAAGGGAAGTTACAGGCAGTGCTTCTCAGCTCTAGGGCAGAGTGTGTGGCTGCTGTAGAAAGAGTTCTCTAAGCCACTGTTTCTCTGCCGGGAAGACAAACACCTATCAGACAAGCTGAAATCGAGCAGTTTCCACAGGGCACTCTGCTGCCTGGTTCCCAGAATGTGCGCTCCAGATGAATCTTAACAGCTACAGTTGAGTGGGTTTCTCGCCTAGGTTATTTCTTAAATGGAACTTATACCGAGTTCATCTCAGTTCTACTCCAACGTTTCTAGTAGACTCAGATGAATAGGCTTGGGAACAGTGCATTTGCATTCTGCCTTGATCGGCAGAGCGGCCTGTTAAATGAACTCTCCTGCACACTCCCTAGTAACAGGTAGAACTGCGTGTGTTTCTGCACACTGTTAGTTCTTCAAAGGGAAGTTCTTCCCAGTCCTTCTCAGCTCCAGTGAGATGCTTGTATTTGCTGTGCAACTAGATTCCTAAGCAGCTACATGTAAGCCACTATCAAACAGAGCCGTCTGGCAGCATCAAAGCAAGAGCTATCGCCAGCTGCTCCACTCTGTGTTTCCATGCATATGTGAGGTGAGCTAGTCACTTAAGAGTTAGGAGAGAGTGTGTTTCTGGAGAATGTTACTTCTGCAAAGGGAAGTTACAGCCAGTGCTTCTCAGCTGTAGGGCAGAGTGTGTGGCTGCTGTAGAAAGAGTTCTCTAAGCCACTGTTTCTCTGCCGGGAAGACAAACACCTATCAGACAAGCTGAAATCGAGCAGTTTCCACAGGGCACTCTGCTGCCTGGTTCCCAGAATGTGCGCTCCAGATGAATCTTAACAGCTACAGCTAAGTGGGTTTCTGGCCTAGGTTATTTCTTCAAATGGAACTTATACCGAGTTCATCTCAGTTCTACTCCCACATTTCTAGTAGACTCAGAAGAGTATGCTTGGGAACTGCACATCTGCATTCTGCCTTGTTCGGGCAGAGCGGCCTGTTCACTGTACTCTCCTGCACACTCCCCAGGAAGAGATAGAACTGCGTGTGTTTCTGCACACTGTTAGTTCTTCAAAGGGAAGATCCTCCCAGTGCTTCTCATCTCCAGTGAGAAGCTTGTACTTGCTGTGCAACTAGATTGCTAAGCGGCTACTTGCAAGCCACTATCACACAGAGCCTTCTGGCAGCATCCAAGCAAGAGCGATCGCCGGCAGCTCCACTCTGTGTTTCCATGGATATGTGAGGTGAGCTAGTCAGTTAAGAGATAGGAGAGAGTGTGTTTCTGGAGAATGTTACTTCTGCAAAGGGAAGTTACAGTCAGTGCTTCTCAGCTCTAGGGCAGAGTGTGTGGCTGCTGTAGAAAGAGTTCTCTAAGCCACTGTTTCTCTGCCGGGAAGACAAACACCTATCAGACAAGCTGAAATCGAGCAGTTTCCACAGGGCACTCTGCTGCCTGGTTCCCAGAATGTGCGCTCCAGATGAATCTTAACAGCTACAGCTGAGTGGGTTTCTGGCCTAGGTTATTTCTTCAAATGGAACTTATACCGAGTTCATCTCAGTTCTACTCCAACGTTTCTAGTAGACTCAGAAGAATAGGCTTGGGAACAGTGCATCTGCATTCTGCCTTGATCGGCAGAGCGGCCTGTTCAATGAACTCTCCTGCACACTCCGTAGTAACAGGTAGAAATGCGTGTGTTTCTGCACACTGTTAGTTCTTCAAAGGGAAGTTCTTCCCAGTCCTTCTCAGCTCCAGTGAGATGCTTGTATTTGCTGTGCAACTAGATTCCTAAGCAGCTACATGTAAGCCACTATCAAAGAGAGCCTTCTGGCAGCATCCAAGCAAGAGCTATCGCCGGCTGCTCCACTCTGTGTTTCCATGCATATGTGAGGTGAGCTAGTCAGTTAAGAGATAGGAGAGAGTGTGTTTCTGGAGAATGTTACTTCTGCAAAGGGAAGTTACAGCCAGTGCTTCTCAGCTCTAGGGCAGAGTGTGTGGCTGCTGTAGAAAGAGTTCTCTAAACCACTGTTTCTCTGCCGGGAAGACAAACATCTATCAGACAAGCTGAA